>JANHGO010000069.1:22079133-22239780 GCA_024606505.1 Aquila spilogaster
AACCCCAAAAGTGACATTTTTTGGAAGTGCTGTCATTGTTTTTTTCTACTGAGGCTAAAGCAGAACTTTCCCTGCAATATCATTTCCCATTACATGCTAAATTATTTGTGGGGCAGGAGCAGTTTATCTAAAAGAGAGAGACGTGGGATTATTATTATTTATTATGGTAAAAGGGAGAAAAATGAGAAAAGGTGTGGTGGAAGGAGAGTAAGTGGTGTGAGTTTGAAAAGCTTGGAGGAGGGTGCAGCCAACTGAAACAAAAAAAACAGAGTGCCTGCTCTCACCCAAGCCCACCAGATAATTCTCTTGAGTCTGACTGTATGAAGGAAGCTGTTGCATTTTAGGGTGGCATAACAGTAAGGGGTGCAGATTTGCAGCTGTTCCATCTGTCATACTATTGTCATTGGAAGTTTGGGTTTTTTCACAGCATCCTTTACTGAAGGCCTTGGCATATGGTGGAGATTTAGAACCTTCTGCGCGTGCTGTGCGCAGATATATCACTCTTTGGAGGAATTCTTTTCTAACATAATATACTTTTTTTTATTCCGTTTTTTTTTTCTCCTCAGCTTTACAATGAAGAAATTCTTGATCTCTTTGATACCACTCGTGATATTGACGCAAAGAATAAAAAATCAAATATTAAAATACATGAAGATTCAACTGGAGGAATTTATACAGTGGGTGTTACAACCCGAACTGTGAATGGAGAATCAGAGGTGACCATTGAACATAAATTTCTCTGTAGCATACTGTGTCCTAAAAATGTTATCTGTATGTTTTGCTAAACATCACTGTACCTTTTACACTTCATTCTTACTTTTCATTGTGATGTAGTAATGGTTGTTACACTTTTCAAAACTTAATTCGGAAGAAATCTTCAGCAAACAAAAAAGAAGCAAATACAGTTAGTGTTCTGATCACCATGCAAATAAAAATAAAGATTTACACTTGCTAGCATCAGCTTTCTGCCTCTTAGACAATTCGGGTGCAAACTGAGTTGAAATTTTCCTTTGTTCTCTGTAGACTGAAATATTATGTCTAATATCAATGTTTCCTTAATTCCAGAAACAGACCTTTGCAAACAGCGTCGTTCCACTGGGGGATAACATTTTGACTTATACGTAAACCTAATCTCCCAAATCTCAAATTTTACTTTTCCTGTGACAGGAAAACTTTGCATGATGACTGATGTAAGGTGAACTGCTGTTAAAAAGTGTTTGTACATTGCAAATCTGATACAGTGTTGTTGTACTGCGTGTCTTTGTACAGAAAGTACAGAAGTTATATATTTTTGCCAGAGATGAATGGAAGATTGCCATCTTATTACCTAAGGACAGTAAAAAGAGGGGTACAGACATTTAAATGGTTTCTTTCAAAACCAAACAAAAAGAAACTCAAACCCTTTCTTTATTTAAAAACCTTACTCCTTTTTGCATATAGGAATTGAAATGATAGCAGGGAGAAAAAGCTTACTTGTATCCAAACCAACATAGAGATTTGTAGAAGCACTTCTTATTTAAACTGCAAGCCGTGCAATGTCCTTCTTGTCTGTTTTCCAGATGATGCAGTGCTTGAAGCTGGGGGCTTTGTCTCGGACCACAGCCAGTACTCAGATGAATGTTCAGAGCTCACGGTCGCATGCTATCTTTACTATACACTTATGTCAAACCAGAGTTTGTCCCGCTTTTAACACTGTATGTACCTTTGCTGTTATTATATTATTTGCTGGCTTCACTTTAACTATTTTTCAGAATGTGAATATTGTTTTGGCAGCAATCGACATTTGAATTACACTCACTAAAGATGCTACAGTCATCATCACGCTCAATGAATTTGCTAAGCATTATAATAATTTGATTTAATCTGTGTATATGTAACCATCTTCTAGCCAGAGGCAACAATAAATTGCAGCCTCTTACATGAACCTGCCCATTCTCCTCTAGTGTTTTCTTCAGTATTTTGTTGCAACATACCCCAGTAACCAAGTTAAAATGTAATTTGTCTTTAATTGAAAAAGTGTTTTTAAGTGTCCTAGCAGTTAGTTGGCTTAAGGTTGCAGTCAGCTAATTGAAAGTGCTAGGTATTCCAGGTGAAGTGCTGATATTCATCAGGGAACAAGGAAAAAAAAGCATAGGATTCTGATGATTGGTGTTTTTATTTTAGGTATTTCTATTCGTAGTTTAGATGTGTTGTAACTATATGCAGTTATTTCATTGAACTCCTAAGCATGTAGGTACATAGATAATGTATTTTTAAGCACACAGAACAATATATTGGATTTGTAATGCTTTTTGGGGGTGGGTTCTTTCTTTTTTATTTTTTTTAACACTGAGAATAATCACTTGCAGGCAAAATGAGGAGTGCTCTCTGATCCTTTGCGGTATGTAGACCTGCTTTATACCCTTGTTAGAAGCACTTCTTCCCGCTTTGCACATCAGAACTGTGGACCTGGTGGTGTGGGCAGCTGTCTCCTCACTTGGAGAGGGACTGTCAGGGCATCTGAATCACTGTGTGGTGGCACTGTCAGCTTGGAGGATGTGCTTGAAGCTGTCCACGTGGCTCACTGCCTAGCTCACCCAGGGGTATTGCAGAGCAGCCTGCCTGCTGTGGGCACTCTACAACAACTGGGACGTTCTAGCTCAGATACTCACAGAGCCCTGCAGGGCTCTCTTCTGACCCTGCCTGGTTTGTGAGAGAGGCTGGCATGAAGAAGGGGAACAGGTCTCTGCCTTGTGTCTGGCTGTGTTTTCTTCCACTGTTTTTGAGAGATGTGAGCAGGATGGTGTCAGTGTCTGGAGTAGGACGCTATTGGATTGTGACTCACGGCTGTGAGGGTAGCGCCCTTGCCTTTCCCTACAGTGTTCAGGAGAGCAGAGGCCAGACTCGTAAACACTGCCAGAATACAAGTCTTTTATGGGCAGCAGGGAGAAATCCTGCTGAAGTTTCCATTGTTACTGCATTCTGTAGCGTAAGTTTTGGGAGATTTTTGTTACTAGGGCAGCAGCTTTTCCATGGATGCTGGCACTGTGCTTGTGTTCTCTGGGATGGATGACCAGGACACCCATATGCTGCTCCTCCTGCCATACTTCTCAGGGCTGTCTGGACATACATTTGATTTTGCTGAGCAAGTGGGAGTGAAAAGGATGCATGACTCATTACTTTAAGGGCTGGGAAATGTCAGAATAGCCAAAGTGGTGACAGTGCAGTCTTGTGGAAGCAGCATAAGTTCACATTCCTTTCTGAAATTGCTACTAAAGGAGATGGCTTAAGAAACACAAAATGTGTAGCCGCTATGAGAACAACTTGGTCTGTAACCACGTGCTCCTTGCTGTGACAGAGGGAGCAGTCTGCTGCGTAATCTAGGACATTGCCACAGAATACTTGATTTTTTTTTTAATTATTATTCTTTTTTTAAAGAAGAAAAAAACCAACAGAGCAAGTCATGCTTATAGTGATAGAAATTCCTTATATAGCCTGTAGATTGGGCTATGTGAATATGTTAGAAGTCTGGTATAGACTAGATATATACTTACTACACGCTGCTGTGGTAAGTAGGTAGGAGTTGCCCTGAGATGGGTATTACAGCAGGAAGGTCAAGAAGTGACGGATTGGAAGATTTTTCTCTTCTTATTCAGCAGTGCGTTCATGATAATAGTTTGGGGTTATCTAATGATAAAAGCTAACTTTACTGCTGTGCTTTGGAATATGAAGTGGAAAGAAGCTAAGGAGCTAGTCCCTGCTCATAGTGCATTCCCCAGTAGACTAGCTGCACTGCCTGGTGGATGCTGGAAGTGTTGGTTCTTGCTGTTCCCTAGGGACAAAAAGAGAGGAACCTCTTTTTTTTTTCCATGTTCCTTCTGCTTTCCTTATTTCCTGGTCAAGTTGAAAGTGCTGATAGAATACTGGCTGCTGAGAAAACTGGCATATAAAAAAAAGGCAGAATAACATTGAACATGCAAGTCACAGTGAAACTGATGACGGGGATTAGAGAGGTATAAAAATCAAAGTAACTTCAACTTGTTTGGCAGGTTTATGAACTACGTGGGTCTGTAATTTTGGGTGGTAATAATATCATGACCATTTCATTTAATATTTTCTAAACATCTGTTCATCCCCCCAAAAAAACAATTGCAGGCCATACTTAGAAATAATAGATATTGACTAGCATCTTGAGCTGGATCTTCAAGGCTGATATGTTAGTGGGTATTACTAAAACAGACAGGTTTTCTCAAGAAATGCTGTTGCTATTATAAAAGAATTAGTAAATAAAGAAGAGATCGACATGACAAAAAGCTATTCCTGTAAATAATTGTTGGTTGGACTTTGTGGTAGACTAATGTAAAAGATGTTACCAAGTTTTATGGATTCTTCTTTATTTCAGGATAATGCCACTGATAACAGGATAATATCAGAATCTTCTGAGATGAATGAGTTTGAAACTCTTACTGCCAAGTTCCATTTTGTTGACCTAGCAGGATCTGAAAGGTTAAAGCGAACGGGAGCTACGGGAGAAAGGGCAAAAGAAGGCATTTCCATCAACTGTGGACTAGTAAGATTTTGCAATTTCTTTCCACAGGCTGTTAGTACAGTCTCTATTTCTGGATCACTTGCTTTTAATAATCCCTAAAGTTAGAAATACATCATGTGCAGAATGCAGCCTGTAGCATACAATGTAACAGTACATATTGATTCTTACCAGGTTCTAGCTTGCTTACATTTTCTGGGTTGCACTAGACCCTAACTAGAAAGTTATAGTACTTATAATTGTTGTGAAATATAGTTAGTTACTCCAACTTTTAAAATATCTTGTGGAGTTCCTTTCACTTCTTAGTTTTTTAAATTCCATCAAGACTCAGACAATTGGAGAAAATTGCAAGTTGTTTGCAAGCAGTACAGGCATGGAAAGCATGGACAATGTACAAGTTTGACTGGTGACTAAATGCTGGATCTGTGTTACTGTCATGAAATGTAGTGTAAAACCACCCTAGGCAAAACATTTCAAAGTGGAAATAAAACGTTTTAATTGATAACATCACTTCATTTTTTTTTTCTGTGTAGTGACTCTTTATGCATTTTTAAATTAGCTATTAAATGTTGTACTTAATTATGAGTACATTTGAAAAGTAGAACTTGTGATTATCAGTAAAGATTGTGGTTTTGCACCTTTGTTTTTGGCTACTTGGCTGTGTGTAGGCTTTCTGCAGTTCATCTTTGAAGACCCAATAACACAAGTTCATTTCATGTTTGAAAGCATATTTAATTTTTTTTTTACCTGGTCTAGTGGATAATATCAGGGATGCAACAGGATCTTCATTGGTGATTCTCTTACTGTCAGGATAGTGGTCATATGCTGTAGCCAGTAGAAGAGAATTCACTTCAGTTTCATCATTGCCGTAAGCACGGAGTCAACAGAAATTTAGGGTTTCAGTGAAACAAATGTATCCTTAAGAAAATGAGATACAGAATGTCCAGGGGTGAAAATGACAGTGGCGAAAGTAGTGTTTTACATAAGCACAAAACCTTCATTTTCCCTGAATTCCACCCCTCAGCTTTGGGAAACACAGACAAAAGGGTTTAATCAGTGCATTTATAGAAAGTGGAGTACACGTGTTTCTGTTGTTGTTGGATGCAGTAAAACCATTTTCACAACTGCATTAAGAATTGATTGTGCAGAATGCCACCTAGAGGAATGTGTTTTAATTTGCAGGTGAATTGTCCTGTTAAAATATGTGGAGTTGCGCATTAAAAATAACTTTACAGGCAAATATTTGGCTGTTTATAAACATGAAATTACCCTTTTTTAGTAGTGTGTTTGCCATTGACTACATAATCTAAAGTCTTGAATACTTGAGCTTGATTTATCTCCATAGAGCAGTAAATTCTGTTTACCATAGTAATGCTCTGTATATTATTCTAAAACGATCATAAAACAGCTTGGTAAAAATCATTTTTAAAAAGAATGTGGCTGCTGTTAGGGGCATAGATGAGCTTTAATAGTCATTGAAACAAAATGTTTGTTACATAGAATCCTAAGATCCTTAGAGTTGTACAGGACCTTTAAAGGTCATCTAGTCCAGCTCCCTTGCAATGCACAGGGACAGCTACGGGTCAGTCAGGTGCTCAGAGCCCCAAACAGCCTGACCCTGAAAGTCTCCAGGGATGGGCTTCCACCACATCTGTGGGCAACCTGTGCCAGTGCCTCACTACTCTCACTATAAAAGACTTTTTCCTTATATCTAACCTAAATCTACCCTCTTTCATGGAGTAGTTCTAACTTTAGTTTGTGACTGATATGAGATATCAGTAGACAGTGCACACTATTGTTCTAAGCTCTTTTCTCCTGAGGATACAAGGCTGCAAGTCATTTGATTCCCTGTTAGCATGGGATTTGTAAACTGTACAACGTAAAAAGCATTCAGAAATATTTTTTTTAGTATGTTAACTTTCATGTGTGTTCTTTTTCTTCCACAATTCATGCCTCAGTTTTTAACTTACTTTAAAACAAATCTGTTCAGGAATGGAGTCTAAGTTCTTTGCTATGTGATTTGGTATTTTATAGCTGGCACTTGGCAATGTAATAAGTGCACTGGGAGATAAAAGTAAGAAGGCAACTCATGTACCATACAGAGATTCAAAGCTTACGAGACTACTTCAAGACTCTCTTGGGGGAAACAGGTATGAAAACATTCTACATGCTTCATTTTGAATGAAAGTGTGTGAGTACATGATCTTCCAAAAGTAAAATAACCCTTAAACCTATCACCATTATAGAAATAATAAATCTCTTTGTTGGAGGGAGGCTCCAAAAAAAGTTACTGTCATAAGAGAAAACACTGGCAATGGAAGGAAAGATTATAAGGCTTTTTGCATTATTCTTTTCACTGCTGTTATAGCTTTATTAAACATGAGGCTTTGAATTGCTTTGAAGTTGCTGTTTCCAGGTACAGGATAAGTCCTTCATCTTAGATTATAGGTACCAGAAATGTTAAATCTGTTACTGTGTTACAGTGTTATTAATTACAGCATGGCTTAAAGCTTTCTGCTTCAAGCGGAGATTTTTCTAATTGCTTTTTTTCCCTTACTTTAATTGTTGAACAGTATTAGCAGTTGATGTGTTGCAGTGTAGTAATGTACAGGAAGTGACTTTGTCTTTCAGTACTGCTGTAAAATACTTTAAAATGTGAAGTTGTTTAAAAAAAAAAAGCAACCAAACAACAACAACAAGAACAAAAAAAAAAAACAACCAAAACCGTACCAGAAGTCTCTCTCTCTGGAGGACTTAATCTGATTATTGCTATTTTAACTTCTAAATCTGAAATTTTATGTTATGTCCTTTTCTTGAATTTTTTTTTTGTCACTGATTTCCCTTCAGTCCTATGCCTTATCTGCATGCGGTTATCCCATTATTTTCTTAGGAGAAGGTGATACTTACAACTGGATAATATTTCTGCAGTCAAGCCTTTACCATAATTAAAATCATTTACTGTGGAGGTGACTGTTATGCATTCAAGGGACTACAGCTTGGGCATTAATGCTACTTTGCACTTGTATTTACTTTTGTAAATGCATTTAATATTCTGAAGTCCTCATAGATGCTGGCTTCTGGTGAAGCCAGGCCTTGTAAGAGCTGGATGAAAGCCTAAAAGAAAGATTTTGCAGATCAGATGGTATAGCTAAGACTGCTTGTCCTTGGGGGCATTGCCTCACTGTCTTGACTGCTCTGATTGCTGTGAGCAGGAGCTTGGTGTGGTCAGTGTCAGGTTCCATGCACAAAGCACCTTTGTTGAACAAGGCAGCTCAGCACACTCTTACCATGACTGTCTATCTCAGTTATGTGTGTGTCCAACTAATCTGAAGGTGAATTAGAGCCCAGTGAAATGAAACATCTGTATCACTATAACTGTTTGTGTGAGCCTGCTCTGTGTGTGTCCTGTACAGAGATGAGGACGAGAGGCTTGGGCTCTAGAAACTTTGTCTAAGCAAACATGCAATGTGCACATGTCGAAATGCAAAATCCAGTGTAGCTGAGTACATTTTAGTAAGGTAATATGTTTATTCATTTAGTCAGATATGGCTGATTGCTGTCTTTAAGAGGGTGTGAAGTGTTCTGGACATTTCACAGAAGAATAGGGAGAAGAAGAACAGAGCAGTGATTTAACTTCAGTAACAACCTGCAACATTACAGTGTGAGAATAGCACAGGGACAGCCAAAGTGACTAAAATAAGGGCTATGATGATCATTAGTGTTTAAGGGAAGAAAAAACCCAATAGTATGAAAATAAAGTCAGGAAAGATTAAGTGCATATCTCTGAGCCATTTATGGAAATAACTGTTTACAAAGAAGAATTTCTTGACTAATTATATATTAAATATAGTAGTAATGGTCACTTTTGAAACCAATTCTAAAACTGCGCTTTTACTGAAACGCTGCTTTGACTCAAAACATTTTCCTGTTTTGTAGCTCAACTGCTCCCTCTTCTGTACTTGAGGAGAAATCACAGTTTACTGTAAAAGCTCACTTAGCAAATGCTGTCCCAGAGCATTTACAAGAATAAGAAATATTATTTCTGTTTCTGACTGATGTTAATTTTTTTTCTCTACTCCCACTCTTCCAACCTCATTTTTGTTATTTAGCTACTATAAATAAGACAGGTCAAATTAGCAGTTTGCTCTTAAGGAGATGTTATGAACTGTAACACAATTTAAATAATTTCATATCCATGCTTTAGCAAACAAAAACTGTGGGAGAGCTCAATTTTAATAAATATACAATTTTTCCTCTGGGAAATTAGCTTAGATTTCTGTTAATCTATTCCATTGCTTTCCAAATTCCGCCCTAGATATTACAGTGCACATTATCCTTTCTCTTTTGCAAGTATTTACTGGTAGTGTTTCAGGTTACTTTGCAGTGAATCCTGAGCTAATGATGATGAAAGCACTGTATCAGTCTACTATTCTCACTGTAATCCTGACTTAATTATAATTCTGTAGCAGTTGTGAAGGTGCATTTAAACATCAGTGATTCCGAGTTATTCAACTAACCTAATTCCCTTACGTTGGGAGGAGGCATTCTTAAGAAATGTTAAAATTAGAAGTGCAGAACAGTGTTTAAAAATGAGCTGACACATTGATGTTCAGGAGGTCTGAGGAAGACTAGATGAAATTCATTCTTCTATACTGAGGCTAATTATTCTTTTTGGTTTAGTTTCCAATCGCTGAATATAATCACTTGGTTTGAAAGGATTGCAAGGAGTAATTTGTTTGTCTCGGCTGAAATTACAGGAGATGAAGATCAGAATCTGGTTTGTTTAATGCAGTCAGTGCTCTCTGAACACAACACCTAAGCTTTCAACAAAGGAAAGCGTGTTCCTTTAAAGCCTGATGGGGACAATTCAATCTACCCAAATATAGGTGTTTCCCCTGTCTGTGGAGAACTTAGGGCATGTTGACACCCTTGGGTCATGATCTACAACTGGAATTCTGTTTTTCACCTCTCTGAGTTGTTCTCTTCTGATGTGAAATGAGTGTGAGCTTCAGGGGATAAGGGTAGGATGGGATCTTGTTTCTCCTCCTCACAGTTGAATTACTAAAACATTAAGTTGGTAAAAGGTTTTTGTTTCATTTATTTATTTTTGTTCCCCTGGTTCATGCTGCTCTGCTTGGTCTCTTACTTGGAGCACGCTGTATATTCTCACCCTGTGTATTCCACAGTGGGTTGGCTAGAGGGTATTGTAGGAGCCCGGAAAGCAGTTCATGCTTGTCTTGGGAGTAGAACTTAGCTCCTGCTGCTTTTTGTGGAAGAGCTCTAAGAAATGGTGTTGTGAGAAGTGAAAAAAGAAATCCTCAGTACATCTGGCAATAAGTGTATAAGTACTCTTTTGGTCTTCTGTTAGAGTACAGAAGATAATTTGAAGCAAGAGAACTTGGATCTCAGTAGAACAATAGGTGGACAATAGGTACCTCAGGCAGTTTGGATCTCAGGAGAATAGCAGATGAACAGCAGGTACTTTAGGCAGTTCTGGGCACATATGGGCATCAAAAGGTGCACGTTCAGGTTAGGTAGGTTGGCACCTCGTAAATTAATTAGACCTGACAACTACGTGATCCAAATCACTATTTGAGACTTCAGGTTGGCTTTAAGTATTTAAATGTCAGTTTATATTAAATTTTAAATTATATAACTATTTGGAAAACATTTCTAGGAACGTCTGTTAATTGCTTTTATAGCTTTACATGTAGAACAATTACTGATCTAACATCTCCTATGCTACACTAGAGTGACTCATGGTGTAACAGTTCTGGAACTTTGTGGTTAACAGTATTCTACTGCTTTGACTTAGAAACTTTTCACAAGTGTTATGAAGTCACTACTCTTGTTTCACTTTCTACATGAAGACCCATTAGCCTGTCTGTCCTCTTTTTATTCTTGATTTGTAAAGCTAACCTATGTTTGTAATTTGCAGTCAAACACTCATGATAGCGTGTGTGAGCCCTTCCGATCGAGACTTCATGGAAACCTTGAACACGTTGAAGTATGCGAATCGGGCACGAAACATCAAGAACAAGGTGATGGTTAATCAGGATAGGGCTAGTCAACAAATAAATGCTTTGCGCAATGAGATTACACGGCTACAGATGGAACTTATGGAATACAAAACAGTAAGTGTATTCTTTTAGGATTTCTTCTGCTTTAAAATGATTATAATTCTACAGCTTGTTTTCTCTTGGCTAGTTCCACTTCACACGTGGAAAAAAAATAACTGAATAACAACACCAATCTGTAGAACACTTCCAGTTATTACCAGATATCCTCATGGTCAGCAATGAGAAATAGTCACTTCCAAAGTGAAAAATGATCACAATTTAGATTGCTCACACGTTCATTCATGTACCAGTCATCGTATGTTACTCTTGAATTCTTACTAGAGAGCTAAAACTATTTGTGCTTTCCAAATAGGTTTTAAATTATACAGGCCAAATACTCATACTGCACAATGCCTATTTCTTACTGAAATTTTAGTCAAAGGTTAATGTCTTCCACAATAAATGTGGCTACCATTGTTATCTCCGTTTGTTATTCTTGAGATAGTGTCCTGATTTAATAAAGAATGGTCTTCTAATTTCTAAATCTCTCCAAGAACTTTTACTTCAGGCTAATGTGGAACCAAATGCTAAGATCAGTATCTTGCAGACATCAGTGCTTTGATGACTTTCTATACTGTTTTGAACTCTTCGAGAGAATAATGTTTTGCTATGAGCATCTATGTGGGATTTTAAGCAATCTGTGATTATCTTTGCTAGATTTTAAAAATAATACCAATAAATCTACACATTTTTTTTACTAGTAATAACTAATGTATTTTCTTAAGGGTAAAAGGATTATAGATGAAGAAGGCGTTGAAAGCATCAATGACATGTTTCATGAAAATGCTATGCTGCAAACAGAAAACAATAATCTGCGTGTTAGAATTAAAGCCATGCAAGAGACTATTGATGCACTGAGAGCAAGAGTAACGCAGCTTGTGAGTGATCAAGCCAACCAAGTGCTAGCCAGAGCAGGTATGCTGTGGGTGTATTGTGCTTACTTGGGTGTAAAATGCTTAATGAGTACATGAATTCATATCAGTTCCATGTTCTTGCTTCATGGATCCCTCAGAAGAGATATGCTTTTGTAAAAGGTAACATAGGACCTGCTTTGGGAGTGAAAGGCACTCATCCAGATCTTGTCTCTATTTCTGGAGATTTCTGTTAATAGAAATAGTTTGTAACTCTGTACCATTCATTTAGGACTACGAGTAGCATGAAATTTGAAATAATCCCTTTGGATAGGAATTACTTGTATGCTTAGTTACACATGCACTTAAATATTTAGCATTGGATGAGGACCCAGAGATGGGCGACCATTGGCTTTTTACTTCATAAAACAATCAACTGTTAGAAATACCACAAACACATTGTTCTTCTTGTGCATTTTGTTAAGATCTTTTTGATTTATGATGCATCCATTATTAAAAGTTACTAATATAGGGGGGAAAAAAAAAACACAACAGAACAGAAGTTTCTTGTAATAGCCCTGATCACAGGACACAAAGAGGAACCAAACTCCTAATGCAGCTTAAAGAAGAAATACATTTCACGAACCAGATAAGATCTGAACGTGTAGCCCATGTGATTATTTCTCTTTGCTGGTACCTTGTGCCTAGTACCTTAACTAAAATATTAAGTGTTATCATTCCCCTCTCTCCCTAGGAGAAGGAAATGAAGAAATTAGCAACATGATTCATAATTATATCAAAGAAATTGAAGATCTCAGGTATTTATGTAATATGTATTTGAATCATTTTTATTTAAAACAAATACTGGCAATGTTAGCAACTGAATACTTCAGCTGACTGATGATTGTGGTTTTCTCTGTGGAGACTGCTTTAGAACAATAGTCTTTCAACTTCTAAGACCATCTGGTGTTGCTTTTGCCCACAGTAAATTAAAATGTTAAAAATGAAACAGGTAATAAATTGTAAGTCATTACCTGAATGATGATGGAGACTTCATATTGTTACACAAAAGACAGCAAAATTTGATACTGTTTTGTGATAACTTTATAACCTGGTATAAATTATAGTTCTGAGAAATTACTCATAAAAAATTAAACGAATGACATTAAATATTTTAGACACTTGCATTTCTTTCTTAGAGTTACATCGTTGCAAAAAAAAAAATTATATGGATTTCCCACTCAGTATTAATGCTGTATTATACAGTGATAACAAATATACATATCCACATACACTGTATGTATCTGTTAACATAGTGTGTCTCTATATATTTGAAATCGGAAGTTTCAATTATCAAGTATCAATTATTGAGCAAGTAATGTTTATGATATGTGTACAGTTTCTGTAGCCATTATGTTAAGTGATATGATCAGGGGATTTACAATGCTTGTTTTTCATAAGATTCCACCTGGTATTGTAGTTTCTTTTAAAACTGAAGATAATGCATTACAATTGCAGCAACTAAAGATATATTTGTGTTTTTTTTCAAGGGCAAAATTATTAGAAAGTGAAGCAGTTAATGAAAATCTTCGACGCAACTTGTCAAGAGCTTCAACAAGATCCACATACTTTGGTGGACCATCAGCATTTTCTATGCTTTCTTCAGAAAAAGAGACACTGGAAATTCTAGATATAGCCAAGAAAGATCTAGAAAAGCTGAAAAAAAAAGAAAGAAAAAAGAAAAAAAGGTGGTGTATGAATAATAGTTTTGTTTCTTTGTATTAATAAGTATGTGTTTTATTTTTATTTTTTGAACTTTGACAGTTCAGAATTTGTCTGTTGTTGCTGTTTGGGTTTGGTTCCTAAACTAGTGTTTCCACAAACCCTTTTACATATCAAATGAATAGATATTTTTCTCTTGCATATTTTCTTCCAAGGGAATACATGGTATTTGTAGAACGAATGTTTCTGATGTAATGATTCTTTTTCCAATGTCATTGGTATGCACATCTGTAAAAGCACAGGTGCTCTTCCTGATTTTTTTTAAGCATCTGAAATTCAAAAGGAGTTTTCAAGAACAAAAATTACAATTTTTTTCCATCCACGTGTCAAAAAAAAAAAAAAGATATTCTGAATAGCTGGGAATTCTTTGGTAGCTCCTGGAATGGCTTCTTTTGCTTTCTCTACCTTCTGTTTTCATGAATGTTTTTGTTTTTAGATTTTCTAATTTTCTGCAATGTCACGCTTAGCTGTTTTTTGTTGTCCAATTTCTCATCTACTAAAATGCTCATGGACATTGATATAAATGCCTGTTCAGATAGCAGTTAGTACAGCAAGAATCTGTGCACTCCAAGACTTTGATTCTATTACACATCTTTCCTTTTTCCTTGCAGTTCTCCATGCTTCTAATCTATTATCTACAAGTTAACAGTAAATTTAACAAACCAGAAATGTACTAGAAATATAAAGTAGCTTTGTTTTAGTGAGATCTGCAGCTTGGAATCTTATCCATAAATCCATACATCATACAGATGTCCGATACTTGTGGAAAACACTCTTTTTAATGATAACTAAATTCTTCTTTGCACCTCATTTTTTCAGGATGCTATTTCATGGGTATTTAAGTGGATTTTGTGTGTTATGTTTATAGGAATTTGAAGAGAGGGTGGAAGTGTTAAATGAAAGCAGCAGAATCTCCTGTTCTCACTTCAGACAAATGCTTCAATATGTTCTTTGACATATTGAAGAAGATCTGCTTTTGTATGTTTTTAAAATTTTAAAATTAAGCATGCGTTACATACATGCCTTGAGCCCCAGTTGTTCAATTGGTATCAGTATCTGGTGGTTGTTGGCAGGATTGTGACCAGAAAACTGATAAAAGTTACCAGATACATTGAGTAATAGCTCTTTCTGTAGGAGATGTTAACTTCTAAAAAAAAAATACCAAAACAAAAAAAGGGCACAAAAAAACCCCCAAAAGAAAAAGAAAACAAAAACATTTGGAAGCTTTCTACATTAGTAAATAAAAGAGGAAGGTGTTAATTTTGGTCTTTTTCTGAAAGAAGTGTATGTGAGCAGTTATGCTCACACCAGGACAGTAATCTTGTCAATGGGATAGCCCAGTGGTCTGAACCAAGGGCGAGGATTCCTTGCAATAAACTGTGCCTTATAGAATTGGAGAACCAAAAGAGAATTTAAGTTGAAAGAGCCCTTTTGATAGCCCAGTCTGCATTTCAAAATGGATCTTACAATTCCATTTTATAGAACACACTCTTAAGTACTGGTAAGGGTTGGCTCACCTGCAGACTGCTAAATGGTTTTATATTTCTGAGTTGCATGTATCAGGAAAAAAAAATCCACAAATGCTAAGAGTTAGAATTTTGAGAGATAGTGCATTTGTAGATTGCTTCTATTTAACTGATGAAATGTAAAGTCTGTTTTTGGGATATATCGTTGTAAGTTTTTATTCTACCAGAATTTCAGGTGTTAGAAATAGATATGCTGATGTATAGCAAAAGGACAATTTACCCTGTAGTTTGTCAGGTATTCTTTGCTCTACTTCTGTTTCCTACAAGCATTTAGCTGCTTTTACTGTACTACTCCTTTATAGGATTGACATTATCTTAAAGATGTCTAACTAGCACTTTCCTATGAAAATGGGATTGGTAAAACTAGTTAGCTCTGCTCCTACTACATTTCTTAATCTGCTCATTTCTTGCATAAGGATCAGTGTGATTGATTAAAGGTGCTTAGTTTTAAGTACATGCAACTTATATAAATTGTTCTGAAGTAGCCTGAAGATCTAAGAGTCAGTTTTTGAATGAGCAGCAGGTATATACTGCTTCATATCTGTAGCCTTTAATAAGCATAAAGATTGTTGGAAACAGTTTAAACCACAGTAATGTTTTGACTACTGAAATACTGATACATACTTCCACAAACTGTGTGATCTACTCACTAGAAGTCCTGCAGCAAATCTCCCATATCTCTTTCAGTTGTTAGTCAACCTTACACATCTTGTAACCTTTTTTGACTGTTGTCTTTTGACTTTCTTAACCTTTATTAAACTAAATTAGTGGTAAAATTACATGGGATTCAGCGTATTAGTTCCTAGCTGGCACTGAAGGAAGGTAGCAGGCAGTGTCAAGTGGAAGGGCTCACACTCAAAGCTCGCTCTTAATGAGAACATGAAGGATTTAATTTATGTCATCTCTACACTTACTTAAGTCATTCAGACACTTCTTTATGGCTACACTGCCCTTTGTTAAGGATGAAAAAGTACAAGTAAAAATACTAACTTTCTGTCCATCTCATTGCTTCTGATGCTTTTGTTTTTTTTTAAATAACAAGCAATCACTGGAATGTACTTATGAATCCCAGAAAAAAACTGCAATTCTCTTCTTACTTAAAAACAAATAACAAGACTCTAAACAAAACAAATAATTGCAGTTCAGAAAGAGTTTGAATTATATTCAGAATATATGATTTAGAATATTATTACCAAAAAAAAATCTTGTCTTTGTCCTGAGATGTTGCTGGGGATATGTAACTTCAGTTCAGTGGCAGCACCTATTGAATTTTTCAGTGTTTTACCTACCAATTTTAAGAGAAAAACCTATAGAGAGTTTCTTTGGTTTTGTTTTAGTTTTATTTTTAGAACTAAGAGATTTTTGAATCCATGTTAAAAATAATTATCAAAGTGAAATTATGTATAAACTTTTTCACTAGTGTAACTTGAATTTCTGATTGTTGACAGTGACAGATTAGTTAACCTACAAATGCTGCTGCTTTGTTTTCTATTTACTTTCCTACTGTTCAAAATGTATTGCCTTTTTACTACTTGTTGTCTTTTGACGGTACTTCTCAAAAATTTTGTTTTAAACATATATCATTTTTTTTTACCTTCTTATCACTTTCGCTTTTCACTGTCTGGTTTGTCCTTCATTGACTTGGCCTTCCAATACTGTACCTCGTGCTTTTGAAGGCTACAGAAACTTGAGGAAAGCAGTCAAGAAGAAAGAAGGTTGGAATATTTTCCAGGTTTTTAATTGTCATTTCAATTAACTGGTTGTCATACAAGGAAAGAAGTTGGGTAGATTCTTAACCTCAAGAATAGTTCATTTGGCTTTTCAAAATTCTGTCCTGTGTTTTGGCTTTTGGCAAGTGCTTTAATAGGAAGAAAATCTCTATTGTGGAATTGAGGTTGACATTGGGATTGCAAGCAGTTATGGGACGGTGATGCCTTTGGGAATTGCTGTAGAATTCAGTAGTTTTCTTTCTTGCATGGCCTGGCCTGTATGGGATGAAAGGCAGGAGGAAGGTGCTGTAGCTCCTATCATATGAAATGTTATAGCAACTTGATAATTTTAGCATGTGAGTTTGGGCCTTCACACTTCAATTGTCTGCTCACAGTCCCTTTGGTTTTATTTATTAATTGAAATTGCTTTAGTGAAACCTTGACCATTCTTCAGTTCAATTTCAGCCAAGGTAGTAGATATATTAGTCACAGAGAGCAGTTACATTGAAGACTCTAAAAGAGAAATATGCTGTTGTTAAAAGCATGTGAAGGAGCTTTTGTTTTTCAGCTATCTGCTTTGATCCAGAAACCCCACACTGGATTCATGTAGAGTGATGTGAACCCCACAGATCAGTGGAACATCCATTAAGCAGTGTGGTTCTGCCTGGAGGAGCTGCTTGCTCTCCTTTCTCCTGCCTTCTCCCATTCATTAGGCAGAACAAAAGTTCTCCAGTGGTGAGCCCTGTACTGTCTGCAGGAGAAGGGAACCTGCAATTTTTTTTTTCATTGTGCACGAAGATTGCAACTAGGATCTGTTAACATTTAGGACTGCTGTCCAACATAAACCAGAACATGTTGTCAGCTGACTGAGATGAATCTGTGGAAATGAGATTGCATGGCTCAGTGTTCCTTGTCTGGTGTTTGTTTTCTGTACAAATAGGGGCAGGCCCGAGTGAAGGCACTCTCCCCACGTGTGGTCAGCTGCAGCTGAGCTCTGTGCCATTGCTGGGGAGTGGGACGGGGAGCCATCTAGTGATGATCAGTTTAAAAAAACAGAAGAAAAAACCAATATACACAGAAGTGGTGTGTCTCTTAATTAGCACTCTAGAGCTCTTTTATCTTTGTCTCTATTAGCACCGTTGAGCTCTTTTATTTAAAGGTGACTTTTAGATTTGAGTAGTTTCTCGAATCTACCGAATGTTTCTTGTCACTGCACTGAGTACTGGATTTGTCAGAGTTATATCTCTCATCTGAGCTCCTCTTGATGTCAGTAGAGGAAGATGAATGTGCCTGATCAGTGACAGCACATATCTCACCATTATGTAGTTGAAATTGGATGAAGTAGAATCCACCTTATGTGATCCCAACCACATTTTTAGTTATTACTCCCTATTGTGTCTAGCCCTGTTCTATCACAATTTCCTTTCTTTTGAGAATCGTTTGCATTTTGCATGCGTAGTTCTAGAAGGATTGATATTTTGTCCAGGACAATTTGCAGAGTGCTGTCAATTTTAGAATTTTAACATTTGCATGTGGCGTCTCAGCTGTGCACTTAAAAAGCCATCCTCATGGCTAATACACCAAATCAAACTGCTGCAATTTGCGTAAGCCCTCATTATGGTTACGGTCCAAATCCTCAAGAGAGGAAACAATGTAAAGGTTGTTGTCAATTAAATAAGTTTTGAATCATAATCTGAAAAACAGAAGCATGGACATATACTAAAGTATGATCTTGATTGTTGGGAAAGTTTCTTTTTGAGACACAATCTTATTGCAACAATTCCATTTTTCTAAACTATTTTTGTTGTATTAATGCCTATTTTGAGCATTCCCTTGATGTCTAAGTAGACAACTGATCCAAAGAGTAGTTATAGTATGGTAAGTTAGGAAATATTATGAGTAAACCTTAAGAGAAAACTTAGGCATGGTATAGCTTGAGGGTATGTGTCTATATCTATAATGTATATTGTACTTGCATCTAATATTCTTTCTTTGTTTAGTAAAAGCTGTTTTGGGTATGCTACAACTTCCATGCAAAAAGAATACTGTTGTGATTTACAAATGTTTATATTTTGATTGTCCCAGTCATGTGATATAGTCTAAAACAGAGTAATACTCATTAATGTTATTGTGCTAGAGAATGATGCAAAGAGGCATTATTTTTGTTTTCTATAGGAGCTTGGAAGTTGTGTTTTACCCATGCACCACATATGTACTTTGTCTAAATACACTTTGGCTTCATCTTTGTTTTGAATTAAAACTTACTGGTTTGGGGGATGGGAAGCACTTGCTATTTCATTTTGTGAATATTTTGTCTATGTCTTTTCTACTAGTGTTAAAGATGACAACACAGATAATGAGCAGGAGAAGAGAGATGAAAAAGGCACTTCAGAGAGAGCAAATAATGAATTGGAAGCAGTAAGTATTTAGAGGTACTTGTGTTGATTTGTTTATTGCCTGTGTACTGATTTATATGGCTGTTGAAAGAAAATTAGGAATGGATGAAGAGAATATTGCTGCTTCCCAATGATCGTAGGAAGTGAATAGGGAATGGAAAAGCGTGGATGTGTTTTAATGTCTTTCCGCTCTACATTTTGCAGGAGGAAATTCAAGAAGTAAGTGATCATGAAGATGAAGAAGAAGAAGATGATGAGGATGAAGATGATATGGAAGTTGTTGAAAGCTCAGATGAATCAGATTCTGACTCTGATGAAAAAGGTGGTGTCAGTGCAATATTTCTGGCATAAATACTGTGTGCCGTTCTTTGTTTTGTGTGTGTGTGTGTGTGTGTTTGTTCATTTTTTTGTTTGTTTGGCAGAGAAGATAGCATGTTGTCAGTGCTGTTTATAATGCTTTGTTGATTATATATCCAGTCAATTTTTTGCGGGTTATGGTGCTAAAACGTACATCTGATTGAGTGTTTCTTTACTGGTTTTAAAATTAAACAGAAGCCATTGAGTGCTTAATAAGGCATTTCTTCTTTAGTTAAAATATATGAAGTGGAGGTACTAAGTTGTTTTTGTAACTCAGGACTAATCACCAATTGACAGCTCCCATTTGGCTAATTTGGGAGAGAGTAAAATTTAATTTTGAAATGCTGGAAGTCCATCAGCCTTTGTCACTTTGCAGATGTTGTGGCTATTCATGTAGAAGCATCAACAGCTGGTGTACTTGTGGCATGCAAATTAGAATTGTTAGAGTGGGAAAGAGCATTACCAGCAATTCACTCATGAGTCGGGCCAAATAGGCAAATCAGGGCTGTTGATTCCTGCTTGTTTGAGAGTCACATAAGCAATTAGCAACAGTTGCAGAACCTGAAATAAATCCACAATTTACTAATTAGTTCTAGAGTACATAATCTTAAACAACAAAAAAAAAAACACCTGACTGACCAAAGAAATTAGTTAAACATTTACAAACCTTGTGTGGAGATTAATTCTTTTGCTTTACTTTTCCCTCTAACTCTTCTCATTCTCTCCCTCATTCCACCTTCTTGAATGCTGCAGTTTCTTTTCTGAGGATTTTGACGACATTTTTCCAAAATCACGAGAAAGGAAGTTCTCCCATTGTAGTCTGCCAGCAGCCAAACTTTCCTTTTATAACCTGCTCGGTTTCTGAATGAGAGTTGTTCTGCAGCCCTGAGGCCGTTGAAGTCTCACAGCCTGTGTAACTTTTTATGGGGAAGGACAGATTGCTGTTGATGAGATTTAAATGTAAAGAATTACAACAGCTGAGCAACTATGTTCCAGTAAAAGATATCGTTCTTCCCCTCTTTCCCATTTCTAGAATGTAGAGTGTTTAAAGGAGAGACTTTGTCATGATTTCCAGATAGTGGTTTTGCTTGCTGCATTGTATTTTGTGTGAAATTCTCACATGTAAAATTACATGCCAGGAAATGACTCTGACATTGCAGGAGGAATCCATATTTATGTGGTTAACACTGTTATGTTAACATGAATCTTCATTTTTAATTATCCAAATATTTTCATTTCAGAAAATTATCAAGCTGACTTGGCAAATATCACCTGTGAAATAGCTATTAAGCAGAAACTGATAGATGAGCTAGAGAACAGCCAGCGAAGACTGCAAACACTGAAAAAACAGTATGAGGAGAAACTGATGATGCTACAGCATAAGATTCGAGACACTCAACTTGAAAGAGATCAAGTTCTTCAAAACTTGGGTAAGAAGTACAAATTTATTTGAATTGAAATGTGTAAGATCTGCAAGTTGAATTGTTTCTAACATCCTTGCTTCCTTTTGCAAATGTGATAAGAAATTGCAGGAAATATAAACTAGTTTTCACCCATAATGCAAGTGGATCATACTTTGTTCATTATAGTTTCTACTAGAGTGGTGAGAGAGATTTTTGGGGGCTGGTGGGAGTAGCTGTTACTGACAGGTGTTTGATTTCAATTTTCTAGGAGCTCTCATTTTCTTTTTAACATAGCTCTTGAGACAGTACCTGAATTAAAATTTTCTTTAACTCCAACCTCCCCCCTTTCTTTTGATTCTCATGAACTAAGAATGAGAATCAAAGCAGCCTTGCAGAGGTGTTTTACAGACCAAGCTTTTTAATATGTGGTAGTGTTAAGATGAAAAATGAACTGTGACACAGGTAGTTATGAGCCACAAATAAGTTCAAGTTTGGGGAGAGTACTGGGGGAAGTGTTTTTGTTGTTTTGTTTTGACTGTTTCATACTAAAAGTATACTAGACATGCTTTATTGTTATATACTATTCCTTTATTCTTCCTTAGACCTTCCCTTTTGATCAGCTCAGAAGGGGATACTAGGCTTGATGGCTCTTGGAATCTGGTTTGAATAATCTTATCAGGTTGTGCACACTTGTGAACATGCATGTGTGTATCTGTCTTCAGATATTTGGATATCTGTTTTCCAGTGCATTGGAACAGTGCACATGACAGGAGCTAGATACAAATGAAGATTTTCAAGCATATTGTGAAAAATGCTAAAAGCAGAGGAAAGTCCTCTGCTGTGGCAAAGTAAAAAGCTCTTAAACAAAAGCAGATTAAGGATTCTCTTTTGCTCCAGGTTCTGTAGAGACTTATTCAGAAGAAAAGGCAAAAAAAATAAAGTCAGAATATGAAAAGAAACTTCAAGCCATGAATAAAGAACTTCAGAGACTTCAAACAGCTCAAAAGGAACATGCACGATTGCTTAAAAATCAGTCTCAATATGAAAAGCAACTGAAGAAACTGCAGCAGGAGGTGACAGAGATGAAGAAAACCAAGGTATGTTTCAGTATGTTGAAGTGTCAGGCAGTGACTGTTGGTTCACTGGAAAATGAGTTAAGATCACTGTGCATTTATCCACTGGATAATTCTTGCTGTCAGCTGCTCGAAGGACTGAAAACAGAAAAGATATGAAGACTAGGCTATTCCTATGTGTGCATGAATGTGTGGGGAGCCTTTTAGGTTTAATTAATGGAAATTACTGCGTCAAACATGCAGAGCAGCTTGTGCTGCTTATTACCTGTTACTCAGCTCTGAGTGAAAAAGATGTATTAGGTGAAAGTAAATTGCTAAAAGCATGTAATATACTGCAAGATGGCAGTTTGGAGAAAACTCTTTATATAATGGGGGCAGGGAATAGCTCTTCAGTGCAAATGGCTTTTCTAAGTGATGACTTCTTTACAGGTTCGCTTGATGAAACAAATGAAAGAAGAGCAGGAGAAAGCTAGAATGACTGAATCAAGAAGAAATAGAGAGATTGCACAGCTTAAAAAGGAGCAACGCAAACGGGAGGTGACTTAACAGATAAAGAACTTGCATTTGGAATAAATGGCTGTCATTGAGATGTACATTAATTTGAATGTGCCCTACCTATATGCATTCGTTGGGGCTGGCACGTGCCTGGATATTTTTGCAAGTCAAAATACACATAATTTGGTTTGACTTCTGTGATCATTCAGTTCCTAATTTCAAGTGATAGGTGCAATAGAAAACAAAAGACGTACTGATTATGTGTATCAGTATTATTTTATCACTGAATCTTTATAAAAACCATTGCTACTGCCTTACTTGCATGCAAGTATTCTTTTTGATAGAGAGTAACTTTATTGAAACACTTATTTTCATTCTGTCCTAGAAAGACCAAGAGACCGTTGTGACTTGTCGAGTCATTTCACAATAGTTTTGCAAACTTAGTTGAGTGTGTAAAGTTTTTTTTTCTTAATTTATTTTATGTATTTGTTAAATTTCTTGTAACAGAAAATGGAGAAAATATCATGTGCTGTTTGTGTTTCTCCCACAGCACCAGCTCAAGCTTCTGGAAGCTCAGAAAAGAAATCAAGAAGTTATCTTACGTCGCAAAACTGAGGAGGTATTGTCATAAAACAGTAATGCATCTTAGACAACAGAAGGTATTGTATTGCTGCAACTTTGAATGTAGATTCAGGGAGGGGTAACTGTGTCTTTGCACTCTTGTTTCAGGTCACAGCCCTTCGTCGGCAAGTCAGGCCTCTGTCTGATAAAGTGGCAGGAAAAGTGAGTCGAAAGCTGAGTCTGCCTGAACATCCTATTCAGGAACCAAGTTCTAGCTCATCAGTTGAGCACGATGGCTCAAGAACAGCAGCACAGCAGAAGATGAGAATTCCTGTTGCAAGGGTTCAAGCATTATCTGTTACTGCAACAAATGGAACAGGGTAAGGATTGCAACTCTTTAGAACTTCCTTAAGAGAACTGAAAATTGGATGGACTTTATAGCAGGTATTCTTGTGATGGTACTTATTTCAGTTGTTGGTATTTCTCAAACTACTGTCATGTAATGCTCATAAAATGGGTGTTGTACCATTATCAAATGTAATTTCAGTTTTGTTGACTTAAGTGTAGAATAATGTAAAACAGTGTAAAAGGGTGAATTGCACCAAAATTTCAAAATCCAGTTAATCTGTTTTTAAAGAAACATTCTTGTTGCTCCAAGACCTGTAATGTTTAAATTCAAATTGCAATCTTAGTGCAAAACATAGTTTAATATATTAATTTTACTGATGATCTTCCACTGCAGTTTGAATCACATTTTCTTGTTAAACAGAGAATGATTCGTAGCTGTCATTTAATTTCAGTTTTGCTTTTATCTATCTATCTATCTATCTAAGATGCCAATGTTTGATACCTTTTTTCAAATGCTATATATTAGAGTATAGTAGAGTTTGGTGCAGGGTGCAGATAGGTGTCTAGCGCAGTGACAAACAGCAGGAAATTTTGCATTAAATTACCCATTAAAAATATTCTGGCCTGACTGTTTCCACATTCAAATCTGAACTACTGTAGCCTTAGCTGTATGTTTCTCCTGAATTTACCACAGAAAGAAATATCAGCGGAAAGCAGTGACAAGCAGAGTTTACTCCTCAAGGGCAGCCAGGATGAAGTGGCAGTTACTTGAACGCAGAGTCACTGATATCATTATGCAGAGGATGACCATTTCCAATATGGAGGCAGATATGAATAGGTTACTTACGGTGAGTGAGCTACTCTGGTCATATTGAATATAAAGAGAGCACTGTGTTTATGTTCATTGTAAATGTGTTCCTGTGATGGTGGCGTAAGCAGTGACTTGGAATCCCTTGCAGTCAGTGAAGAAACTTTTAACTTCAGTAAGCATTTGGACAATGGGACTTCTGTGCTTAGTAAGGAATAAAAACACATTAATGGGTTAATGTGTAAATATATTAATATACTTAAGTGTAGCATTTCTTTCTTCCTATAGAAATAATGACGTGTTAGTTAAATTTTAAAAAGGAAAGGAATACAAAAAGAAGATACTTCAATGCCTTAAGTGTTTACTAATTACTTTTTATGTAATATTTTGTCTTTGGGGAAAACAGCAACGTGAAGAGCTTACAAGAAGAAGAGAGAAACTTTCAAAGAAAAGGGAGAAGCTCATCAAGGATGGGGGTGGCGGTGAAGCAGATAGAAATGTTCAGAACATAAATGAAGAAATGGAATCACTAACTGCAAATATAGACTACATTAATGACAGCATTTCTGACTGCCAAGCAAACATTATGCAAATGGAAGAAGCAAAGGTAGGTCAAATATTAATTTAATGGAAAGGCAGAAAAGAAGCAGCCTTGAAAATGTGCTTATTTAGAAATGAATTTTGTTTTGATTGTGCAGTTATTGAACTGGGAACTAGAAATAAGTGGAGTCTGAAGTGAAGGCTCTTTATACGACTGAACTTCGAGATCTGAATCTTGGTGTTAATGTTGTAATGCAAGTTAAATACTGCAAGGTGTTTAAACATCAAAACTGATGCTTTCTATTCTGCTGGTGCCAAATTGAGTTACTGGAATCAAAGATTACCAGATTGTGTTCTGTTTCTGCAGCTGCTGATATACTTCTGCTCTGTTGTATTGTTTTTGTATGCTTTAAATATATGTAAGCGATTTTGTATGTCATCACCTATGTAAACTCTTTTTATTACCTATTACATTTTTGTGAATTTTCAATTACGGAACAGTAGCTGTATATAATCAAGGAGGCTTTTCAGGAAAAGTTACTTGAGATAGACTTTTTAGACACATAATTTCCCTTTATTAAATTGCTGTTATGATTGGTGTAGAAACTTGGATGTTATCAAAAGCAGTGAAATCCAAATGTGAAAACTTAATGTGCATCGCAGTGTACATGACCCATCATGAAGAACACACCAGATAGTCTCTTAGATCTCTGAATGCACGGTGGTATGAAGTCTGAACTGTAACACCAACTCTTTTTTTATATAGCAGTTCTTGAGTTTTCCCTCTGCCACACTGGGCTAATTTATGCCTTAATGCATGTTACATCGCCAGCAGCTTTTACTGTTTTACTCGCATCAGGGTTCCTTGAATTTCAGACAGCATGGTGTGAGGTTACTGGACTTCACACTACCAGTAAAATGGTAGTGAACACAAAAGATTTCATTATTCCTAAGGGTACCAGAGTGCTTAATACTAACTGAGAGTAATCGGAAGAATGATGAAAAGACTAGTGGGAGAAGTCTTCAAATATACAAAGGCTGCAGAGATTAAAGAAATGCACTTGTTTCTGTATCCACTGTGCAAAGCTTTGCCTGTAGAAAGAAGGGCTCTGAGTTAGAGGCTAGTAAGAACATTCTAATAGGAAAGAAATGGAGGCGTTGTGAGAGACCTGGAAGGATGCAGAATCTATATCATGAGGTTGTTCTGGGATAGTTTGGAAAAAAAGAAAAAGAGAAAAACAGACGGAACTGTGAGGCCTGGTTTAGAGGTAGCCAAGGGAATAGTTGGGTGATGTTGCAGCATTCTCACTGTTTCTGTTTTCTGTGATTATGGTAATAATAGAAAAAAACCTTTATTTTTCCCCACATCTGACTGTTTTTATTGGTGCATATGTAGGAAGAAGGAGAGACCTTGGATGTAACGGCAGTGATTAATGCTTGCACTTTGACAGAAGCTCGATATTTGCTTGATCACTTCCTCACAATGGGTATCAATAAGGTAATGCAGCAAGTGAAATGTGTGTGTGCGCCAAGACTGTTCCATGTATCATGAGCAGAGCTGATAAAGGCTGGTGAAAGTTGGCTAATTTGAATTTAGGACTATGGAAAGTAAACACAAACAGAGCACAGCAGGTCAGCAGTAATGAGTTGTGCTGGTTCAGAGTGGAGGCCCTTGGGATCCTTTGTCCCCTTCAAGCTGTTACTTGTTTTTCAATCCCTGGAAGAGTCTACTTCGCTCTACAAAAAACTAGTGCTGTTACAAGAACAATATGAGGTAATTAGTAATCAAATTAATACTGTCTTTCTGTGTTTTTCAGCAAGCTCTGAGGTTGTGCTTAGGATGTTTTTTTCCTGTTTGTTTGTTTGTTTTTTATAAGACTGCACAACAACTTTCTTGAAAATATGATCCATTTTTAAAATTAGTTTTAAGATGGGATAATATATTGTTGCATGGCATGCTTTGGTCAGGCTTTGGCTTTTGAGTAGAGCAAGATGGACTTTTCATAAAACTTTGGGATGTGATGTTTTCAAAATGAGTATTTGGCACTTTATAACAGTGTGCACATGTTTCACATGCTTGTTTTCTCTCTTAGGGTCTCCAAGCAGCTCAGAAAGAAGCTCAGATTAAAGTTCTTGAGGGGCGTCTTAAGCAGACAGAAATTACTAGTGCTACTCAAAACCAGCTGCTGTTTCATATGCTAAAAGAGAAAGCTGAGTTGAATCCTGAACTTGATGCCTTACTGGGTCATGCTTTGCAAGGTAATTTTGTCATCTTATATTCCAGTCAGCTGCATGTCATGTTTGCCTTTCACGCATGCTGTACTGGGCATTCTAGGTTGTTTCTTTTCTGAATAGATGCTGTATTTTAACATATTAAATTTTAATTATTTCACGACTGATATGCATGTATGTCACATTTAAGTATATCCACTCAGCAGTGAAATGTAGGAAATTAAGAAGCTTTTTAATGTTGAGGCTTTAAAATTCAAATACTTCACCTCTTGCTTTTATAAAAGACTGCTTTTACAATTTCATATGATTTTAATTTTTTGAACCTGAAATTCTAAACATATAAATCTGTTCAATCATCATTTGTTAGTGATTTTCAAAGTGACATTGTGTGTCTACTACGGCATCTATTCTACTTCTTGTGAGATAGTATTAAGGAAAAACATAGGTTACATTTGGGTACTTTTGTTTTATTTCTCTTTGTAAATGAATATGTTTTGATTGGAGTGTTGCTTTTGTTTCCTTGTTGCTGTTATTACACAGACCTAGATAGCATACCACTGGGTAAGTATGTTTAGCTTTCTGTGTACTGTACAGCTGCATGAGTTACTAATTCATTCTTGTTCACTAACTGGTACATCTTAGAATTCGTGAGTGTGTGAAGTTTGCATGAACTATGCTGTAAATGTACTCATTATCATGAGCTTACCAAGCATTTCTTCCTTTCTGAAACCACCTATAGCGTCATGTTATCTTTGTTAGAGATCATTTTGTCTGAGGAAAAAGAAGTAATTCATAAATGCAGTTCATTTTTTTAGACAGATTATTTTGTAATATAAATAATTTACAGCATACAGATACCTCACTTTTGCAGTTGGATTTAGTTGCTGACCACGAATTTTGAGGAGATGAATCTTCGGTGGTTCTAAATGATTTTCAAGTAAATGACATACATTTTCTCCTCTCTCTTACTTCTGGTCACAAAATTGGCTATATTTGAAACCTGAAATATTTCTGATGTCAGTAACGGTTTGTTTGGTATCATCTTCTGTTCCTTCTAATCCCATGAAGCTGTCCAGGAACGTATAGTGTATACAAGACTTCATCTTGAGGTGTACAGGTCATTGCATGGTATGAGCTGGTGAGAACAGTTACAGCTGTGCAATGTCCTGACAGGTGACACCTGATGAATGTGCCAGGGCACATTGCTTCATTTGCCAAATATTTTTTCAGACGCACCAGTGGTTATTTGTGTTGTAGTTTGTCTAAAATAGCCTTTTTATTGTTTACATGTGCATGTGTGTGCCTGTTCACCCCTACTGGAGTGAAAACAAGGGTTCTCTAGCCAGGATGTTAGCACTGCGTTCCCTTTTAGCTCTGGACAGGCTTTTACTTGTTAGCAGCATCTAGAGCAATCATTTGAAAATACTGTTGTTAAATGCATTGAAACAGTAGCACTGTTATGAAAATTTTTGTAGAATATGTACACTAAAGAAGCTTTTTAACACTTTGCAAGCCTGAACTGAGGCTGTTAAATCACATTACTTAGGGCTGTGTTAACACTTGATAGGAAGGAAACTTCACTGTGAGTGTATCTAAACTGAATATGCCATACTAACTTTAGTGTACACTGAAATTCATGCTTTTGATAGTCTGTATTTTGAGGATCACTAGTGGGTAAACCTTTTTAGCTGGAGGGAGCTCAGAAACCACTGAAGGGAGGCTTTGAGGCTGGGACTCTGTGGGTGCAGGGCTCCCTGGTAAATCAGTTATGTCTCAACAGGCTGCCTGGCAGCTCAGGGTCAGTACTTAGCTCCATCCCAGACAGTAACTGTACCTTCGGAGTGCTGCTCATCAGCTGCTCTTGCCTTCTTTCAGCTCTGAGGTCTGTGTATTTTTAGCAGTTTGAACACACTTGGCTTGAAGATGTTCAGGAGTTTCCCAAAGTAGTTGTGCACCTGTGTTCAAATGTGGACTAAAGAAGAGGTTTCAGTGTGCATCAAATTACATCACAGGCTCAGATTTTTATCTTCAGACATGCTTCTTATGCAGACTGCCTTGTGTGTGGATGAACTCTTCACACCTGTGAAATGTTAACATGACCACAAAGTTGGGTCCTGAAGTTACTCCTTTCTGAAGCACCTTCCCATCCATGACATCTGGATGTGCCTGGTTGTGACTCCCAGCCTTGTATGTGCAGATCCTGAAAGAGCAGATCAAATGTCATCTTTGGATTAAATGTGCTGGTTTGCTGCATTGCACTGGCACTGTTCATTTTTCTCCACGTAAGGATGAAGACTTCATCATGAAGTCATTAGAAAAGCTCTCCACTGGTCTTTGATCACTGGTTTATTAGCAGTTAGTCTCCTGCTCCTCCTCACAAGCAGTACTGCCTTTCACTGGCTTGTTTCCTTTATCTCCTCTTGCTCAGGACTTCTTGCAGAATCTTGCTCTTCTCTCCCTTCTCATCTCTTTTTGGTGGTTCTCCGTGCTACTTTCTACCCGCAGGGTTCTCACAGACTTCCTGTGATCCATTGCAGATAAACTCAAGAAAAATATTTATGCAGTGTGTCAGGTCATGTCAGTGGGAATCCACAAGTAAAATCTCATCTTTTGTGGCCATACTGTTCTTCCTACTTTTCACAGGTAGAGCAAAGAAGAGATTTAGAGGAAAGTCATGAGAATATTATTTAATCCTTAAAATTTCATGAGATGTTCAAAAATATGGAACTTGTAGGAATTTAATATCTATATCTTTAAACCATGCATAGAATGTTATTATACTAACATACAAGTAAGAAAATTTGTTTTCCCAGCAGTTTGAAATTGTTGTATGTATGTCCTGGACTGATCATCTTAGCTTAATGTTTTGTACCATTTGCATGCAGACATGCATTGATATGATGTTTGATAGTGTTACAGTGTGTGACATGCACGCTGATCTTGTCTGTTGTGAACAAGTTTATGTACTCATTTTTCTTCAGGATTGTTTATACTGAACAACTTTCTGCAATTAGCTTCAATACAATCAATATTTTTTAGAAGCAGTTCCATAGCATTACATGGTGGCATCATCCTGTTTTGAAACCTAGATGCTTGTGTACTAATGAAATGCTTGTTTCTTGTCAGGCTGATGGTGCAATTCTGTGTAAGCTGAGTCTGAGCTTCAACTCACTTGCTAGTTGAAAATGCATTATTTCTTCCATTAAAACAGCTTTGATGCAGTATTGGAGCAAGATGATTACGGAAAAAGATTCAGAACAGAGATCCTCACTGTCCATTGATTTGCATCTTCTCTTGCATGTCTTGCAGATAATATCTTTTGCTTTGTCTTTCTTTCTTCCAGATTTCATTCTACAGTTTATTTTTCTTTCTCTGTCATCCATGTTGCTCTGCTATGATGAATAGAGGACCACATCTGGCACTGTATGCTAAGGTGTATGATTTCTTTAGGCTGTATGAAAGAACTCAAGACAACTTATGAATGAAAAAAATTAAAGAAAAAAGTAGCAAAAACCAGGAAAATTCCACAAGAACTGACTAGCAAATAGTGAAGAGTGTTTGTAAATCCCCACCTTTCACATGCTGTTCATCTACATTCAATGTTGTCTGAGCTGTTTTGCATAGTATGTAAAGCCCGAATGTCCTTTTGTAGTTGGACAGGCTAACAGTATTCTTTTGGAATTTTTCTAGAAAATTTGGAAGATAGTACTGATGAGGATGCTCCGTTGCATAGCCCTGGGATGGAGGGAAGGTGAGCAATCTTTGTTAATAGGTAACTGGGTCTGGTTCTAGAAAAATTACCGTCATTTCTTCTTTTTGTAACGTCATATTCATTAGAAGATACCTGTGATGTGTTTTCCTTTCAATTTGTCTATCAATTCAATAGAAAGAAATGTTAGATAAGAATATACATTCTGCTACAGTCTGTTTTCTTACTAATTATGCTGCGATTTTTCTTTTAGTTCATTATCTTCGGATCTTTTGAAACTTTGTGGTGAAGTCAAACCCAAAAGCAAGGTATACTGCAGAATAGTAATAATTCATACTTTAATGGCATCTTCTGGGGAATGCTATTACTTTGCTCTAGAGTCATAAATGAGCAAAGATGTACAAAAGGCAAACTGAGATAATGCTTGTAAGATTTGTATGTAGTGTGTTCTTTGTGTAATACTCCTCTCTGTGAAGTAATGATAAAAGTGCATTGTTTTTCACTATCTTGTGGCTGAATTTTTGCACTTACAGAACAGATATATTCATAAATCAATAACATTCCAAACAGTAGATTTGCAGTTCAGTATTTATCAACATCATGAAAGGTAGGGGTCAGGGTTTGTTCAAGTTGGAGATTAAGAAAAGATTCATCACTGGGGGTGGCTGGGCGTGAAATAGGCTGCCCAGTGCAGTAGCATGACCCTAGGCTGCCAGAGTTCAAAGAGTGTTTGGACAACACTCTTGGACACAAAGTTTGAAGTTTGGATAGTGCTGTGTGGAACCAGGTGTTGGACTTTATGATCCTTATGGATGTCTTCCAACTCAGAATATTCTATGATTCTACAATTAATGAGGCTACTGTTTAATACTAATGCCAGTGGGAACAGAAAACATGCTTGTTTTTTTTTTTTTTTTATTTGCTTCTGTGGTCATAGGAATTTAATGAATTTATAAGATAAAGTTTAACCTTCAGGTTCTAAATTAAAGTTGTCATTGCAGGTAGGTTGGCTGCAGTTTAATATTAACGGCAGTGGGAACTAGAAATGTGTACTGTGTGTGATTTGCTCCTGTGGTCACAGGAGCATAAAACAAATTTGTAAAGTAAGTAGAAGTTCTAACCTCTGAGCTTTGAACTGCAGTTGACTCTGGTGAACTGTATCTAAGTCAGCTGTTGCATTATTGATAGTGTTCTTTGGCTGCACAACTCTTTGGATAGGTAAACTGACTGAGTTTGATCTGAAAATGTTGGCTTGAAGTAAGCATGTCATTTTTGTAAGGGCTGCGTTCACACCACTGGGCCTTTGTCTTCCCCAGTGGCCTTTCTTTCCTTAAGAAATAGATTTTAAGTTTGCAGCAGCTAAAGTCCTATGTGCATGATCAGTTTTCTCAGAATGACTGTGTTGCACAGATCTTGGCTCCTTTGTGAGCCTTTCTGCTGTTTTCTAACTGTTGAAATACTGAGAGAATCTTAATTCAGCTTAGTTTATGTCAATTTAGCAGTAGTTTAAGCCAAGTAGCAGATATTTTTACATCAGAAGAAACATCGTTGTACGAAGTTACTCCAGTATAATTATAGCTATTTAAATCCACACTTTTCTTTACTCCTCTGCTTTATAACATTTCATTTAGATAAACCTTAGGGAGTAATAGATGCTTGTAGTTGGTTTCCAAGGACATCCTTTCAAACAACTGTCAAATCAGTGTTTTCTGCTGTTGAACTTGACTTACCTTCTCTGAAATCATTGCAAAAGAGTACGGATGAGCTTCTTAATTTAGTTTCCAAAGGAAGTTGCCAAGTGATTTGAGGAGAATGCCATTTACCAGCTAATGATAATCTTAAATGTAGTACTCTTGAAACATTCTAGGAAGTGATTAAGTTGCAACTTGCTTTATGTTTGTCTCCAGGCCCGCCGGAGGACCACTACACAGATGGAATTGCTGTATGCAGATAGCAGTGATTTAGTCTCTGACGTTAGTGCTGCAGAATCTACTTTGCCTGGCCTTCTTGCATCTGCTGCAGAAACCCAAGAAAGTGGGATGACTGCTGACACAAATGATACTTCTGCTAGGGACAGAGAGTTTATTCCCCCACCATCTGGCTTACCTTCTAAGATAGGCAGCATGTAAGTTTGGCCATGCTGTACTAATTATTCTTTGCTTTTTAAAAATGCATGTTGCCAATTTCTTGTAATCTATTATTTTATCTTTACAAGGGAGGTTAATACACTTGAAGCTTACTAAATAATACTGACAAAACCTTTCCTTCTTTTCTGCCATCACCACTCTAGACATTAGAAACACACTGTTGAAAACAATGTGCTGTTTATTGGAGATCCAAACTTCTGTTGTTTTGTCATAGTGAAATCATGGTTGCCTTCTTTCTAAATAGTGGGAGAAAAATCCATCTAGTACCTCAAATACTTTGTTTCACTAGTGTTGTGGGAAATTCTCTTTCTAGGGATGCAGCAAGAATATGCTGAGAACAGAAGAATATTGCTGAGATCAAAATAAAACCAAACCAAAACAAATAACTGGCAACAAGAAAAAATGAAATAGTGTACCAGTAGTATCTGTGTGTGGTCCTAGCTGTCAGGTAAAATCTCTGTGGGAGACTTTGTGAGGACCATGCTTTAACCTGAAGCTTTACACTTGCATGCTCAATTAATGTAAAGCTGATACAAACACATTGAATACTAGGAATCCTCAAAAATTCTCTCTAGTTGCAGGCTGTGCTTACCAGCAGAACAGTTTTACTAACTGAAAGTATTACTTCACGCCAAATTAAACTAAAGAAAAACTAAAGATTTGGTTTTCATTTTTTTATTATGAGGCCAGTAGTTGTCTCTCGTGTACTCTAATGTGTTTTATTTCATTTGCTTTTGATGTTCTTTTTCTATCTAGTGGTATTACTGGTGGTTATTAGCCATTCACTGCTAGAGATGCTAGAGACCTTTATTGTTGTCAAGTACTAGCTCTTGTGTTCCATGAACTCTTGTGTAAACTGATTGCATATGCTATATTCAGTGATATGGAAAAACCATATCCCATAGCCATCTTCATGTCACAAATGCTGGAATTAGGCATCGTTCACTATTCACCTGTCCTATTTGCATAATATTTTTACAGTGGTTTCCATCTAATGTACACTTGCAATTTTGTGTTATTTCTACCATGTATTTCTGGCATGTGCTTGAAGTGGCAAACATGAACTGTAAAACACTGCTGACAGCAATTATTAACCCATGCTGATGGCTTCAGTGCATTTTACATGTTGAATCTGCTTGAAAATAATGCTCTTGGGGGGTTAGGATATGTGGGGAAACCCACCTATTTTAGCAGTAAGCCTGAGTTCACTAGAGATTCTTGAAGCTTCAAGATTTAAAACATCAAGTGTTATGACCTGGCATCCAGGATTCAGGTAATAACAACTTTTGCCTAGCTCCATCTGCTTTGTGAAAGTGACCTAGCATGTAGCAAAATAGAATTTTTCTACAAAACTGTATTCTGTGAGCATTATATAGTTGCCAGTAAGTCAGTTCAGTCAGCAGCAGGCCTCACTACTTGTGTTTTATTATTGGTCATGTTTTTGCAGGGAAGTGGTCAAAACCTGCCACAATCAGCCTGTAGTGATGTCCTTGCTGTAAGTTAAAGGTGTTGTGATTTTTCTTTTTTTTTAACAACTAGAGCTCGGTATACTTTCTACAGCATGGCTGATTTTGCAGGTCACTGTTGAGGAAAGGTTGTCTTTGTGAGCCACCTGGCCTTCCTATTTGAGCCTGTAGTGCTCAAAGCTATTGTAATGAATTACATCCTTCTGAAGCAGTGTCACCTTACCTGCAGTGAGCATTAACTTCCTTGTGTCACTTAAGTGGCATTCAGAGATGTAGAAGTATTAAAAGCAATCCAAAATATGCATTCTCTGGAAGTAACAGTAATTTTATCCTGAGATGTAAAGTTAAGCGTCTGCTTATGCACAAATGTTGCTGTGGAAACCCCACTGTTTTCTCAGTTCTGTGGTGATTCCAAGAGGCATCTACATGTCCACAACAAACACTGAGTCCAGCAGTCAGTTTGGTTGGAGTTCTGTTTTACAGGCATAGCTGGTGCTGTTGTCCTGTGATACTCCCACTTTATCTCCAGCAGCCTCTGCAGAGCAGAGTGGTCTCCTGTAGGTTGTGTGTCAGATTTGCCATCTCTGTTCAGATATCTCTCATATTATGAAAGTCTTAAAGGATGCTGAAAACCTGTATTTAGTTGTGTGTCTTGCGCTTTCTCATTCAGGTCATCAGTAGGGATGCACCTGTTGTGGGTTTTTTTGTTTTTACATCTGTACTTAGGAAGCTCACTCTGAGAAGACTGCTCCATTTCTGTAGTGCCTGCATTTCCAAGTTTTCAAAATGGATTCTTAATATAATCATGCTCTTTACACCTTCTGAGGATGCATCACTGTGGAGCCAGAGGTGGAAGACTCAAGGGATGTGTAGAGAGTAAGCAAGAGGGTGCTGGCTGTATGCCTGACGATGCAGCACAGTGGTGTGAGGCAGAGGAGTCTGGGCTGTGCTTTCTGGTGAGACTTATTTATTCTAGCAGCTACACAGGGTATGTGTAGGCAACCAAGGCAGTGGACACTAGCTCAAGTTTTTCATCCTTGCTGAAAAGTCTGTCTATTGGGCTGATCATAGGACTTCCTTGTGACTCAGAACTTCTTCATTTTTAAGTACATACTGGTCCAGCATAAAAAGAGGGGAGAGAGTATGTTCTGTTCCCCCTCCATTTGTGTCCTTTGCAGAATGTGCTTAGAGGTAAGTAACCCTGCAGAGAAATAAATTCTCTGGTGTTCAGGAGTGGATTGAACCTTTCTGTTCCTCCTGTTCTTGCTCTTTAACCACTAGAATTAGGTGCAAAACCGTAGAAGTTCTGCTTTTCATTCACCTGCCTTGTAAAGACCCTGTTTGTTTGCAGCTGGGGGACGGTAGGATCTGCATGCAGCTCTTGACACTAGGCCCTACAGGTGGGATCTTGCCCTTGTTATGGGTGCTTGTGTTCAGTGTACATGTGATCACTCAGGACAGTTTGGTCAAGTAGTTGTTCTTGGTTATGCTTTCCATTTTAAGTCATGTTACCTTGCACACCTGTCTCCAGGTGGATTTTGTATGGCACCGACTTCCTGTCAAGGGAAACTAACATAGCTTTTCTCATGGAGAAGTTGCAGATAAGTAGATTCAGAGTCTGTAGAGCAATGTTGGTATTAACCGTGTCAAGATGATTGCCTGCCCACTTGACTTCATCTGCTTAATAAAGTTTTAAGGCTCAAAAGCACCTTCATAATCCACAGAATTGCTTTCTTCCTTTTAGTAATGAATTCTGGTCATTATATTGGTAAAAACAACCTCTAAACACACCAAAAAAGTGTAAATCAAAGCACGTATGGCTTTTCTGTTTACCCAGCTGGTGGGATACAGGAGTTCAAAAGAGTGGAGACCTTCTGGATTCTGTTTTTCATTTGTGATGAAATGATGACATTTGAATGCTAACGTTAGTATTGCACACTTGATCGTTTGCTGTTTTTAATGGGGAATGAATGTTTAGATGAAGACTACAGTGACCGGAATTATTTTGGAGAAGGAGCTAGAGAGGCAGACAAGGAAAGCAAGGAAGAAGGGAGGAGAGGGTAGGAATAAAAGTGTCATAATTGTCAGGCTCTCAATGGAAAATACTTTCTTTTTTTTTTTTTCCCTTCCTGATTGTGAATTTAGTATCAATTCTTGAATATGTTAGTGAACAGTTAAATTTGTAAGAGCCATTATGATTTCTCTGTTCTTCATGTCCATACGTGGTCTATTGTAGATGAAATCTGTGGAATAGGAAATTTTAGATCTTAGACCTTCTGTCTTCTCTGTGATCTGAATTTGAAATACATGCTCCAACTACCATTATCTTTTTTTTTTTAATCCAATCTCTTTTATTTTTGAATTAGTAGATCTACTGTTTATTTTCAGCATCTTCTCTTGATATGTCCATGAATTGTGAAACTTAATAAATTTGATGTATTTTTGTATTAAAATGTGAGAGCAAATATAGACCCAGTAGTCTCAGGAGATGCAATAATTACTTGCTTCTGAGTGAAGGAATGACAGTTAATATAGGAAAAGCAATTTTGTCAAGAGTAAAGTGAGATAATGATTCCTCTGTCTTTAGTTCTAGACAGCCGTCTTTGTCAGAGAAGAAGATACCTGAACCTTCACCTTTAGCCAAGAGAAAAACATATGAGAAAACAACGGAAAAGACAAAGGCAAAAGATCAAAAACTGTAAGATTCTTTTAAATTTACTTTCTCTAAAATAATTTAAGCTATGGGTATATATTCTTGAAAAATAAATCTGCGTTCTCTGTTCCTTTAATTTTAGGGCAGTTTTTTATTGTTGGCAGTGAAATTATTGTTTATCATTTAATTTCTATGTGTGTGTGTTAGCTTTTTTTTTTTTCCTGTGTTTGTGTTGTTTTCCCCCAGAGTATTTTCCTATACACAAATAACTCTGGGCTGGAGCTCTGAGAAGATGTCCTTTGGAGCATTTGCGAGCGATTTATTTTATTTTTTTACTAAAGGGAAGTTATCAGTTTCTCTAAGAAACTGCAGTTATACAAGCACTTTTCCATTTTACATATGTGATTTTTTTTTTCCTACATGGAGCTCCCACTGTTAGCTAATGATCTTTGAACATTGTGCCACCTTGCAATCTGCAGCGGTTTGTAGCCTTAAGTTTATTGCCTTCTTTGGGAAACGTCTGTACCAAGCATTATAATTTTATTTATTTGCTTAAAAAAAGATCTAACATTTTGAGGCATGTTGCATTTAACCTCTTTAACCATCCACAATCTGTTAAAGAAGATGTTCTTTTTTTCTTGTAGCTCAGATTCTGGAACCCCAGAGGCTAGTCTGTCACCTCCTACTTCCCCACCAAGCCGGCCCCGTAATGAAATGAATGTTTTTAGTCGTCTTACTGTTTCTCAGGGAAACACATCAGTTCAGCAGGATAAGTAAGTCACAGAGGGAAGCCTCAGCCCCCAACCAGGGAATTGCAAAGCACACTCAAGTTACCAGTGTAGTATCTGTTAGATATTCCGCCTTTCATCGCCTACATGACAGGAGATGTTTCTCCTGTTTTTATATATTTTTTTCAAATAAAATACTCAAAACTTCCATGAAATTGCAGAAGAACTTAAAGAAAAGCAATTTCCTGCTGAACCTTGTTTCCTCTTTTCTAGGTTATGTCTGGTACTTGTAGTTTTAAAGCTTTCAGATGTGACAGAAAAGAGATGTAGAATTCTTAGATACATGTTTTCGTGTGTGTGTTTGCACTTGTAAGAAGGCTTTTGTTAACAATGTAGGAAATTACACTTTTGACAGTTTTTCCAGTTATTCCAGCTCAGAGCACTGTCATAATAGCTTTCTGGATGGTGGGATGTTGAAATATCTAGAACACAGTTGTTTAGAGATTATCCAAATTACTGAACAGACTAACATTCTGGGGTGGTCTAGAGGAGCAGGTGGTGTTGATATCCTGTTTGAAAGAGATAGAGCTCAGTTTCCTAGCATGGTAGGCATCTGTTTCTGCAGAAGCTGTAGTCCAAATTGTAGCAGCCTTGAATTGAACAGAATCTTTACTGCAGGTTTCAGTATTGATAATTGTGCCATGCAGCGCTTATGGACTGCAGCTCAAACTTGGAATAAACCTCTGGCTTGGACTGTAGTAGGACAAAGAACAGGTCTCCCTATGCTATTTCTTTTTCTCTTTCGTAAAGCTTTGCTTTTTTTCAGTGGTCTGCAGAGTCATCGAATACTAAGCAGTAGCTTGCAAGGCTTCCAATAGCTTAACTGTGCTTCTAACTTCTGTATCTTAGCTCCTTATCTTATTGCTAACTCCCACTTAACTTTTCTCGTTTTCTCTGAACTGGCTTTGAAATAAAATGGAAACTGCTGAATCTGATTCAAGTTGGACACAAAGGATATCTTAGAACATTGCAAATGTTCATGTCTTTTCTTCTTCTGTGTTTTCTTTGTTTTCCTTTTTATTTTTTAACTCTTTTGGAAAAGGGGAGGGTAAAGTATTTTGAAGTAAGAGTAATTTGCAAATTGCTGTTCCTGTTTCAGTGAACTATCAATATGTTTCATGCATATGTATTTTCCAGAATAACATTTTGTGTGTTTCTTTTACACTTAACAGGCATTGATCATTTTTTTTTTCTTTCCTTACTTTAAATAGTAATTATATAGAAAAGGTTAAATTTTGTGTCCATCTTCTCCTTTGTTGTCTTTACTTTTGTAAGAAAATGTTGGGGCAATAAGAAATGGCTTAGGAGGTGTTACTCAGCTTCTTGGTTTGAGATAGCTCTCTGGGCACTAAGTTACATTGTTAGACTATTTGATGACTTTCCCCTAATGTTATCATGAGTTTGTGGTATACTCTGAGCAATGCTGCCTACTGTAAGTGAGTTTGCATTGCTTTTCTGAATTGGCCATGCTGTTGTTTGTTCTTCTTGTATGGAGGCTTTACTTTGCTGCTGATACCTATATTCTTTCTCCTCACAATTCCACCACTGTTGATTGTAGGTCTGATGAAAGTGATTCCTCTCTGTCGGAGGTACACAGGTACTCTCTTTCTCTTTTCTGTTTTCCTGGCATCTCACTGAAGTTATTCCAGTTCTTAGGAAATTCCATTTTGTTGCATGAATTTTCCCAATCTTGTGCACCATAAAAAAAAAAAATTGTTTTTGCCAGAGGGTTAAAAATTTGAAGTCTTGATCAAGCATGTCTTCCCTGCTTTTACCCCCTCTTCCTTTTTTTCTTTCATTGAGCATGTCAGGGTTGGTTATTTTGGTCATTTTGTTTTAAATGAAGGGGAGCGTACATCTTTCCCCAGATGTATTCTTTCTGTCAGCTTTCTTTGAAAAAGAGAAAATGTTTTCTTGTTTTCTTGTTTTCTTGAAGCCTCTTTTTTTTATTTATTTATTTGATTCCTCCTTGTTCAGTTGTATGCTTTGGTCACTAGAAATTAAATTCTAATGCAAATAAAAATGAACAGGTTCTACCATGTCTTTCTGATAGGATGTGTAGTAGTTCCAGAGATGAAATGAATGTCCCTACTCACGTTCCTAAACTGTGGCTTAGAATGTCGGCACTCAGTGAAAAATTGGAGTTTCTCAAGAAAAGGGCAGTCAGAGGGCTAATAGTAATGTGATGATGGCTTTGTCTAGTCATAGTAGCATCTGCAGCGTGTTTTGTCTGTAGATTTCAAAACACTGCACACAGATAGATAAATAGCTTTGGGACATGTATTTTTTACTTCTTGTCAAGGGAAAGAGTGGATGAGAGCAGGAGTAGGAGTAACTCTCAGTCTAGAGGTGGCACAATCCACTGGAGAATATTATAGAGGAAAAAATGTTAGTTCTGTATAGTGTCAGAAAACAAATGCACAGAGACCTAAAATAGTAATAATAAAAAGAAAGTAAATTGCCTATTCCAGTATTCTTGAAAATGCTGTGAAAAGGTGCAGATTGGAAGACAAACATCCCAAAATACAGAAGTTAGGAATTCCATGAATGAAGGTGTCCTGAGCAGTGAAGATGCAGCAATATCATAATTTCTAAGACTGTACCAGATAAACCAGTTAATTGCCACAAATCTAAAAGCTTTTTCCTTCCTGTAGCAAGCTTCTATGGGACAATATTATCATTTTTTTACATTTTCCTAAAGCTGATGGCTTTTGTGAGATAGGACTATGACATCATGGCTATTTCTCATAATTATGAATGCGGTCCCCAGCAGAGCATGTCTAGAGTCCTCACTGAGCTGGTCAGGTCACAGTGTTCTCTTGCTTGTTTGTGGGCATTACCAGGGCCAACAAGGTAGGCTTTTCTGCACTTTGCAGAAATCGATGGGCTCCCTCTGTGCATGCAGTTGTATGCATGGGATTTTAGACTGCTAATAATTATTATTTGGTGATGAATCATTGGATTATTATTATTATTTTATTTTATTTTTTTCAGGCTGGTTTACAGCCTTTTTGTACCACCACAGAATTAGCTACAAATGCCCTGGAAAGATACCTCTGGGATATGTGTACTCCCACCATGCACTCTTACAGCTATTAAAGTTTGGCATTGGGTACAAGATGCAGTAGAGACCCTTACTCAGGCAGACAAGTTAGCAGTTCTCCAAGCTTACCCATAGAAAGAAGCTAATGCCAAATGGCTCCTGAGTTTGGAGTTGGCTGTGTACATTACATTCACTACTTTTTTCAGGCATACTGTTTGGACTAAATTGTCTCTCTGCAATTTGCAATGTTATAGTTGTTCCAATGAATCCAGGAGCTTTAAGTATCTTGCATGTACCCAACATTCAGCATCTTGTCTCTTTTCATTTCATTTTTTTTTGTATGTGATTTCCTTTATCCCAGTGTTGACACTTGTTAAAGCTAAATAGTAAAAATCCTTAAATAGTTTATGAAAGGCGTTCAGCTGTTCTACTCTCACATATAAGAAAATGAAGTTTACGTACATGTAGGGGAAAAGTTAATTACTTTGATCTATTACTATGCCGAACTCACATTTCCTTTTTTCCTTTAGAGGGATAATTAACCCATTCCCTGCTTCAAAATGCATCCGATCCTCCCCACTGCAGTGTATCTATACAGCTGAAGGACATGCCAAGCCTGTGCTTTGTGTAGATGCAACGGATGACCTTCTCTTCACTGGATCCAAAGGTTGGGCAACTTTTGTGCACCTGGGCTGCATATGCAGGCTGCTTTTTCATCTTTGGTTATTGTGAAATTCCCAATTTGTGCTTACTGCAGTAAACACAGTGGAAAATTGTGAGGGCCTATTATGCAACATAAGCTGAAAAAGGATTTACTGCAATCATATACAGGTTTTCAGTCTTATTGTTTAGTATTTAGCTATTTATTTATAGTGGAAAAAGTAACTCTCAAGAACAACATTAATATTTGTTGAGTGATGTGGTAACAGCTGCTCACATGATGTGCTATGCAAAGTAATAGCCTCAGGGTGTAGAATCATAGAATAGAATCATAGAATCACTGAGGTTGGAAAAGACCTCTCAGGTCATCCAGTCCAACTGTCTACCAATATTTCCTACTAAACTATGTTCCTCAGTACAACATCTAAATGTTTCTTGAACACCTCCAGGGTTGTTGACTCCACCACCTCCAAGGGCAGCCTTTTCCAGTGCCTGACCGCTCTCTCAGAGTATAAGTATTTCCTAATGTCCAACCTGAATCTCCCCTGGTGCAACTTGAGGCCATTCCCTTTAGTCCTATTGCAGGGGAGAAGAGGCTGACCCCCAGCTCACCACAACCTCCCTTCAGGTAGTTGTAGAGAGCACTAAGGCCACTCCTGAGCCTCCTCTTCTCCAGGCTGTACAATCCCAGCTCCCTCAGGTGCTCCTCATAGGACCTGTGCTCCAGACCCCTTGATGTCTTTCTTGTAGTGAGGGGCCCAAAACTGAACACAGTACTTGAGATGTGACTTCACCAGTGCTGAGTACAGAGGTATGATCACTTCCCTGCTCCTGCTGGCAACGCTATTGCTGGTACAAACCAGGATGCTGTTGGCCTTCTTGGCCACCTGGGCACGCTGCTGGCTCATGTTCAGCCAAGCATTGACCAACACCCCTAGGTCTGTTTCCTCTACATAGTCTTCCAGCCACTTTGCCCCAAGCCTGTAGCGTTGCTTGGGGTTGCTGTGGCCAAAGTGCAGGACCTGGCACTTGGTCTTGTTGAACTTCACCCCATTGGCCTCAGCCCAGCAGTCCAGCCTGTCCAGATCCCTCTGTAGGGCCTCCCTACCTCCAGACAGATAGACACTTTTGACCAGCTTGGTGTCATCTGCAAACTTACTGAGGGTGCACTCAGTGCCCTCATCCAGGTCATCAATAAGATATCGAACAGGACAGGCCCCAGTACCAACCCCTGGGGAACACCAGTTGTGACTGGTCTCCAGCTGGATTTGACTCCATTCACCATTACTCTGTGGGCTCAGCCATCCAGCCAGTTCTTTACCCAGCAAAAGAGAGTATGTGTCCAAGCCATGGGCTGCCAGCCTCTCCAGGAGAATACTGTGGGAGACAGTGTCGAAGGCTTTGTAGTAGTAGAGGTAGGAATTAGCATGTCTTCTTTGGCTATCTTGCCTACAGAGTTTGAACAGATTAATCCTGCAGAGCTAGAGCTATTTTCTGCTTCCCATTTGCATCTCTTTACTTGTCCCCTTTGGACTGTAGGAGTTGTATGGTTATTATTGGATGGACTACGTTTTAGTAGTCACTACATTTCCTACTGGGTGGGACGGTCTATGAACTCTTCAAGCTGGTAGGAATAGCATTTTGGAAGAAAAAATTTTTCTCCTATTTTTTGGTGATTCATCATTCACTCAGGTTGGCTTAAAGGGAATGTAACCAGACCTCAGTGGTTGTTCTACCTAACTTTTTGGGTGATACTAAGGAGTGTTTATTTTTGGGTTCTTTTTCTGGGCCTTTTCATATAAGACAAGAATAGCAAAGGACTCATGTTCTCAGTCATGCATGAAACTCTTGAAGGCTCTTTACCGTGAAAGCTCAGGTGATCTGAAGTGGTGGCTGTAAACAAGTTAATGCCTCTAATAGAGAGACTCTCCTATTCAATGGTACACATAATGTATAAGTTCTGAAACTTCAGGGCATCCTTATTTATTCCTGTATTAACACAGAGAGCACCATCAGAGTAGACCTTCCACTGCTAACATTCAGATGTGGTTTCTAGCTGTTCTACTACCTGTGTATTAAGAATACCAAGACACACTGGACACGTCACAGTGAACTGGCCAAGGTTTTAGCATTTTACAACTGTATACAAATGCAAGATGAGGTATTTTCAGCTTCTGCAAATGCAGCTCACTTGATCTGTATTGAGCTTTCAAATTCAGTGGCTATAGGGGAGGAAAGACTTCAATATATCTGTTTTTTTAACACAGGAATGCTTGCAGATGTTGTAAATATTTGCTTTCTTGTCATATGCTAGCTTCTCATGCTTCCTCTGTGGAAGCATGGGAAGCTTCACAAACTGCACTTGTGCTTAAGAGCAGAGGAGTATAGACAGCTGTTTAATTAAATAAGACCAAATCTTTTGGAGATTATTGCTGAAGCAGAAAGCTGCAGCTGATTGACAGCATTATAACACTATCAGATAGCGCCAGTTCAGGAATGCTGATAAGCTCCCTGGTGCATTACAGATACTAGACTTTGATGTTGACAACTGAGATTTTTAAAGCAGCTGACCAGTTCTTGGTATGCTTACCTTCTTTGTGCTGCTGTAGCAACTACCGACGCATGAAGTTTGCTCTTCATGTTCCCAGTATTTATTCCAGTAAAAATGTACTCCTAAAGTATACAGTGATTCTGACATGGTGTAACAAGGACAGTTTCAGGTGTCAACTTTATTCACGTTGCAAAATTATTAAACTTCTATGCATTTGGGGTTTTAGTACACAAAAGTTTGCAGTGTTTAAATTGCATTGCTACTGAAAGAAACGTATGACTAAAGCGCTTATGCTGGAATTTTCAGAGGTTCCAAATGTGCTGAATAGTTTGAATTGCTTCTTGCCTTTATATTTGTCATGGCTGTCAGCCCTCCTTCATCCTGAGGCTTACATTTCCTCCTGAACTATGATCTTGATGAAGAATTCATAGGTGTAAAATTGGGTGATTCTCTTGATCATCGTCAGTCATCCAAACTTGACAGCCTCCAAACTCTCTCTTACATGCTTTCATTGGGATGGGATTTTATCTTTTTAAAATATTATGGGAGCTAATGTGCATATTTTGAACTTGACATATAAGGATATAGGGACATTAAGGATTCGTTTTGATGATGGTAGATGATGCCCTTGTGTACTCTTGAAGACCAATTTAATATAGCCATTTTGTGCAGTGCATGTCAAAAGAGAGCGATACATTTGAGTGCAAATGGATATATGGATTTGTTTGTTTATTTTAATTACTAACCTTTGGACAAACATGATGACTTTAGTCTTTAATTCCCTCCCTCTCTCTTTTTTTTTCTTGACTTTATGTAGACCGCACCTGTAAAGTCTGGAACCTGGTGACTGGACAAGAGATTATGTCTTTAGGGGGTCATCCAAACAATGTTGTTTCTATAAAATATTGCAACTACACAAGTTTGGTCTTCACAGTCTCAACCTCCTACATCAAGGTGTGGGACATCAGAGATTCTGCTAAGTGTGTTCGGACATTGACGTAAGTATGTTAAACCTTGAATAACAGGAGCTTCACTGAGTCTTAATCTAAAATTAAGTTAGATTAAATTCAATAGTGCTGTTGAGGCTGGTGGCTTTCTTTACATATTCAAGCTAAATCAGTGTGGTAATATATGCTGGTAATATATGAAAACTTGAAACAGTTTGCTTGCATGCATGCCCATAGAGTTTTAGCAGGTCTTTGGTATTCATTATTGGCTTTATAGCCTTTTTACTCAGGTAAATGGGCTTTATTTTAAACGTGTAAAGTAAGGAGAATATCATGTCGTTGTCTTACTAATTTCTATTTTTTTCTGCTCCCTCCCTTTGCTTAGGTCTTCAGGCCAGGCGATGCCTGGTGATGTGTGTTCAGGAAGTACAAATAGAACGGTCACTATCCCAGCTGGAGAAAATCAGATTAATCAGATTGCACTAAATCCAACTGGCACATTCCTCTATGCAGCTGCTGGAAATTCAGTGAGGATGTGGGACCTGAAAAGGTACTGAATACCAGTAGAAGGGCATGTTCCTTAGATGGTTACATGTGCATATGAAGCAAAGTCAATGAGATATTTCCTGTCTGTGATAATATCCATAACCATGAAATATAGCCAAGAAATAGATCAGCTAATCTTTGCTACAGATGTTACTGAGATAGTGGTGGAAGAGCTCTTTATTTCTTCATGTGGCAAGCTTATGATGAATTGTTTAAGTAAAAATTATTGGGGAAAAAAAAAGCACTAAAGAGTGATGTGATAAATGTATGTGTCTTGACTGGTAATTGCTGATGAGATGATGAGAATCTGCTGATGCAATGCAATATAATGTATGGCTGTGGTCATTACTAGATATCACTTTTCCAAACGGAACCTGCACCCAAGGGGGGCATTCAGAATACAATGAATACTTTAGGGGATCTGATGTGTTTGTTTGTTTTTTAACATGGAAGCTTTTGTGTCCACTTAACATTGATTTAGCATTTATATGTGGGTATAAGCAATAGAGTATGTAACCAGAGGATAAGTTAGAAGATCCATTGTAGCAGAAACTGTGTTATGGTTTATGTTGGGTATATAGAAAAATAGAAAATCCTCAGTCATTTCTTCTCTTGTTCTTGAAGATTTCAGTCTACAGGAAAGCTAACTGGTCACCTGGGTCCTGTCATGTGCCTTACTGTGGATCGAATTTCCAATGGACAGGATCTTATTGTCACTGGTTCAAAGGACCATTATATAAAGGTAAACCATTGGTATTTGCCTATGTATTTTAACTCTTAACATCAGTATGAGTTGCAGGCTTCAGCAGAAGTGACCCATATCTGAAATCTGATAACCAAGATAGAAATTCTTCTATCAGTTATAGATTATGAATAATGTTTAGTCTTAATAACCACCACTTAAGTGGTATTTTTGTCATGTGATGGAATGTTACATTGTGGATCAGATTGTCTGTAGTTCAACTTTTTCCTCATTACCCATGAGGTAGACTTCAGATGTGTGAAGTCGTAGAGAAAGATTCGTAACACCTACTCTTTAGGTGCTTTCCTAGGCTCAATGTTACTTCAACGAGTGCCTCTGTTCTGGGGTCCAGGCCTAGTTCCCTTGGCTCCGTTGCTCTGTATGTTCCCCGCAGACTCTTGCTTAAACATTACCCCAGCTGTGAAGTGGGGATGGAGCGAGAGGTCTGTGCACCTCAAAGTGTCTAGTCTTTTGGGTGATTTATTAGCATGCACTTTGATTGCTCTGAGTTGTGTTAAAGCACAGCATAGTGAGATTGATACTTTCTTGCTTCTCATCATCATGATTAATTTCATTCAGTGTTAGGGAGTTCGTTTTTTGCTTGTCGCTTTTTTCCTCTTTTTCAGCGAGAGTGTATCTGAACTCACAAGCTCCACTGCACATCTCCAAGCTGGTGAGATAGCAGATAATTTTGCTTACCATATTTGAACATTTATTTTGTTTTAGATGTTTGATGTAACTGAAGGGGCTCTTGGAAGTGTAAGTCCTACACACAATTTTGAACCTCCTCACTATGATGGCATTGAAGCACTTGCTATTATGGGAGACAACCTTTTCAGTGGATCCAGAGATAATGGAATTAAGAAATGGGATTTGGCTCAGAAAGACCTTCTTCAGGTAATATAAAAATCACACGACTAGTTTGACAGTCATGTTTAGTATATGTTTCAGGCTGTGTAAATGTTCAGGTTTATATGGTGACTATTCACAAGGACAGGAAGGTGATGGGAGATAGTCAACATGGGTTCATGGAGGGGGAATCATACCCAGTCAGACTGAAGCCTTCTCTGACTGGCTTGATGGATGAGGGGGAGAATCTCATGTTGTTTATCCAGACTTAACAAGGCTTTTTACACTGTCTGTGATAACACACTCATTCACAAACTGATTAACTATGTGACGCACTAGAGAAGTGCACTGTGAGATGAATTAGAAACTGGCTGAACTACTGGGCTAAAAATTATGAGCAGCACAAAGCCTAGTCAGTAGTGGTGTACCCCAGGTGTCCATATTGGGAACGATTCTCTTTAATATTTTCATTGATGCCCTGGATGATGCAGTAGAGAGTAGTCTGAGCACGATTGCTGGTGATACAAAACCGTGAGGAGCAGTTGATAGAGCGGATCGTTGTGCTGTCCTTCAGAGGGGCTTTGACAGGCTGGTGCAGAGGAGCTTCATGAAGTTCGACAGATTGAAATGCCAAGTCGTGCATCCCATAAGGAGTAACTCCAAACACCAGTAGTACAGGCTGGGGCCCAAGCCAGCTGCAGAGTGCTCTTGCAGCAAGAGCACTCCCGGACTGCATTAGGATGAGAGTTGATGGTGTATTGATCCTTCCCATCTGCTCTGCACTGGGGAGATGCATCAGGAATTGCTATGTCCAGTGCAAGGCTCCCATGTCTGAGAGAGACATGGACATACTGGGGCAAGTTCGACAAAGACCAAAAGCTGAGATTTGTGCTGAAAAAGCATGAAGAGGATTAAGGAACTGGAGCCTCTCTCATGAAGAGACACCAAGAGAGCTAAGTCTGTTCAGCCTGGAGAAGAGAAGGGTCAAGGGGGTATTGTCAGTATATGTAAATACCTAAAAGGAGGGAGAAAGGAAGACGGAGCGAGACTCTGCTCAGTAGTATCCAGTGGAAGAAATAGACAGTGGGCACAAACTGAAATGCAGGAAATTCCATTTAAATGGGGAAAAAAAAAGAAAGCTTAACAACCTACTCTGGCTGACTGTGCTTTGAGTAGGGGATTGAACTAGATGATCTGCAGAGATCCCTGTCAACCTCAGCTATTCTGTGTTTCTGCAGACGTTACATAGAATCATAGAACCATAAATGGGTTGGAAGGGACCTTTAAGATCATCTAATTCTAACCCCCCTGCTACAGGCAGGGACACCCCCCCACTAGACTAGGTTGCTCAAAGCCCCGTCCAACCTGAGTTTGAATGCTTCTAAGGAGGGGGCATTCGCAACCTCATTGGGCAAACTGTTCCAGTGTCTCACCACCCTCACAGTAAAGAGTTTCTTCCTAATATCTACTCTAAATCTACCCTCTTTCAATGTGAAGCCATTTCTCCTTGTCCTGTCGCTACCTGCCCTTATAAAAAGTCTCTCCCCAGCTTTCCTGTAGGCCCCTTTCAGGTACTGGAAGGCCACTATAAGGTCTTCTTGGAGACTTCTCCAGGCTAAAGAGCCCCAGCTCCCTCAGCCTGTCCTCGTAGGGGAGGTGCTCCAGCCCTCTGATCATCTTCGTGGCCCTCCTCTGAACCTGCTCCAACAACTCTGTGTCTTTGTGTTGGGGGCTCCAGAACTGGACACAGTACTCCAGGTGGGGTCTCACCAGAGCAGGCTAGAGGGGTAGAATAGTCTCCCTTGATCTCTTGGCGGAGGATATCTAGAACTTAGTTATTTTTCAGTAAATGTAGGTATAATTTTGACTTGATCATATATGTGGTAATGTAGTAGAATCTAAATACTGCAGGTTTTCTCTGTATTCCTGGTATTCCTTGACATGACAGTTTTAGAAAAGGAGCAAAGCCTGAAATAGAGCTGAAGCTGCTTTGAAGTATAAATGCTAACATTCCAAGACATTAGTCCTGAATTGGAAGACCTAATTGATGAAAATAACTCAGCAAACATATTGTTCAAAAGAATTTGCAGATCATCTACTTCACTTAGTGCTATATATCCCAAGCAGTGTACATTACAGATAAAGCTTCAGGATGTTCCTAGAAAGCTGAGTGTCCTCCATGGTGAGAAAGACAGCAAAGAGTTCCTACAAAATCAGAGAAGAGCCGGTACTGCTTCCCTTAAAGGACAGCAAACTTGAGCTATTATATCCCTCGTGTTTGTATCAAACAGATTTTGTTCTCAGCCATTCTGTGTTTTGCTTGTCTGAATTAGCAGTAAAATGCTAGTGTCCACCCTCAATAAATAATAAATATATTTGAAGTGCCGTATCATAACATCATTTTTGGAACTGTCATGGGAAAAGAAGAAAGGAGGAAGGCAAATAGTTTTAGTTTCCCTGGTGAATTTTTTGAGCGGAGTGTTGGATTTTTTTTTTTTCTAAGTTTTACAGGCAGACTTGAAAAATACATAGAGACCATATGTGTAAATATGCATTCAAATATGCATTTGAACATATGTAGATATAGCATTATTCCAAGGTAATTTTCTGTTCCACCTCATGGCTGTTCTGCATGTTGGATTTTTTTTTCTTATTCTGTAACGCTGTTTATCAAAGAGAAACAAACCCTAAGTGACTCATGTAGAAGTAGCCTCATGGAAGAAAGACATCTCCTTGCTCTAAGCAGCAGTAGCAGGGCTTGACGTAGGTAGTTGACCACAGGATGGGAATTGAGCTTAGAATTCAGGATTTTTTTGTTTTGTTTTGTTTAGTTTCTGCTTATGTGCTCATTCATCTATAATTCTTATTCACCCCTGTGAGATTCATCTGCTTTCTGTTTTTCAGCAAGTTCCTAATGCCCATAAGGACTGGGTGTGTGCTCTGGGCCTGGTGCCTGGTGCTCCAGTTCTGCTCAGCGGCTGCAGAGGAGGAGCCCTTAAGCTCTGGAACGTGGACACCTTTGCACCGATTGGGGAGATGAAGGGACATGACAGTCCTATAAATGCAATCTGCACCAACTCCAGTCAGATTTTTACAGCATCAGAGTGAGTTTTTTCTTATCCATAAACCTTTTGTAGATCCCTCTATAGTTTTGCCCACACAAACACATTTAGGTCTTCAGTTGTGTTACTCACTAGCAGATGTGGGAAGACCTGGTCCATGCCCCTAAGTGCCAGTAACTTACAGCAGTGGTCTCTGAAGTGGGGTGTGTACACTGCAGGGTATGCAAAAGATGACCCATTGAGATGGGAGAAGAAAGTGTTGGAACTTTGATGGTGCATGTGTATAACTGATAAATGAATAACAATAAATGTATTGATAGTCCATGCTCAGTAATTTTTTAGTGATGAGATGCATGAGTAGAACAGTTCAGAGACCTCTGATGTGCACGATGACAGAAGGAGAATCAGACAGTACTGAGTATCTTACCAGCTTGCATCTCTGCAGTGAGACTGTTTACTGCTAGGACCAGCTCCTGACCTGTAGGAATGTTTCTAAATGCCATGTTAAGTGGCACTTCTCCTTAAGCACTGGCATAGAGCAGAAGCTTTGCAAGTTGTCCTTCTGTCCTTTAAACACCTTGATATGGAGATCTGCTTCCTTGGTAAAAGTGGGCATATTAAGTAATTAAACCAATTCTGAAGAAAGTAAAGTGCAGAGGACTGCACTTCGAGGTGCAGGCTTTGCACAGGAGCTGTGAATGCTGTCATCTTATGTCCTGGTGGTAAGCATTGTTGGGAGTTGTCAAACACGATGTCATGATGTCCCTATGTTTGGTCCCTATGTTTGGCTAAAGATATTAATATGTTTAGGTCATGCATGCAAATGAAATTGTATTACTAGCAGAAAATTCCATCCTTCTGGGACTTGTAATACTGTGCTGGAGGCCTTCAGAACTTGGGGTGTTTGAGTCAGAAAAATTCTATGCTGTGTTAAAGTCTGGTCTGACTGTTGCATCCTGATGTGTTTCTTTGCTGTGCTTTTTTTTGTTCTTTTTTTTGGGGGGGTGGGGAAAGGAAATAAGAAATACAGGAGTTGCCTTTTGGGGCAGTCTTTTCAATAGTGAACACATGACTGAGCGTTTATGCTTTATAGTGTTTGCTTTACTTTCATGGGATATATTGCTATTTAAGGGGACAAATTCCTTAGTTTTCCAACAATGCCTTTCTGAATAAGGCATCTGCATCTTTTTTAAAAAGCCTTTCCCTTCCTGTCTCACTCCCTCCCCAACTTAATCACCTAACTAGAATGCTGGTTTGGTTTCTTGTTTTTCAGTGACCGAACTGTGAGGATCTGGAAAGCTCGAAATGTGATAGATGGACAGATCTCCGATGCCGGAGATGCAAGTGAAGATCTGGCCAGTAACTGAGACAATGGGCATAAATAAATATATTGATGAAGTTGAAGTGCACTCTATGCAGTTTGCAGCATAGTTATTAAGTAAATGCTGATGACTGGAAAGCTGAAAAATGAGAGTGAACTCCTCTATTAGACCTGCTGTCCTTAAAGTATGTACTGTATGTAGGGAAAAAAAAACAAGGGTAGCATTCTTGTATCTCAGTGATCACGTATGTATGTCCTATATATAATGACTGAATTTGTGTGCACTTGTGTAACACTTGCAGTTTGAGTTAACTGGAAGTCAGTCTTCTCTAATGACCATCTCAAAATTATAACCAGGAATACATTTAAAAAGTGCTCTGCTGTATTTTGCTCACAAGTATGATCAGCTGTGTCACATTTTAGGGTAGCAGGGGACTGATGACGTCCTGTTAATAAGCCTTTGATTATGACAGACGTTGTTTCAAGATTTTAAAGGTCACTTACCCTGTTGTTAGGGAAGTGAAGTGAATAAAAGATGGGAGGAAGCTGTTAGGGCAGATCGTTCTGATATGACTGTGTCCTGCTAACAGCAAACGCTATATGATTTGTGTTAACGTTAGCGTGTAATCCTTGTTGACCAAAGCTGTGCAGCTGTGTATACTCTGTGCTCAGGACTAGAACTAAAATGCTCATCAACTGGTATGTTATAAAAGTGTTTTGCCTATAATCTGTAATGACTGGATGTTCAAATGTCATCACAGAAGTATACCTTAATCTATTTTTATGAATTTGTTTCGTCTCATATTTTCTTTTTTTTTTAAAGCGAGATATCTTTCCTTTTTATCTGATTTTATATGCTGCTAACTGTATTTTAAATACACTGTTCTGCAAACCTTGGCAGTTACTTTGAGAACTGAACCACGTGTATTGGAAAAGCTGTGTAAATAGATGGTTGTATAAAGAAAATATCTTATCATGTGCCTGTATGACTTTTAAAGTTCCTAGAATGTGGATCTTGAGGGAGGATGTATAATTTAGCCAACTGCTCTGAATATTAATTTGTAAATGCTGCAAATTTTAAAAATGGTGTAGATTCAGATACACTGTTTGGATGTTGAGGTTTTTTTTGTTGTTGGTTTGTTTTGTTGGTTTTTTTTTTCCCCAGAAAAATATAAGTCTGTAAATTATAGCTTGTGTAGGTAATACTTAAATAAAGATGTGAATGTGAACTATTTCTCTTTGCCTTTTTCTTCATAGTTCCTTCCTTGTAAACAATTCAGTTCACTTGCAAAGGCCCCACATGTCTAAATGTACAATGTTACATAACGCAGTGGAATACCTTTCTGGGTAATACAGCCCATAGGTTGGTATCCCAGTCCTGTCTTCTAGTTAGCCGTTACCTCTGTTTCAATGGTACTTATGAACCCTAGCAGGATTCCCTTGTACCGAGTACAGTGTAGACTTCAAATGGAGCAAGTGTGTCCTGTTCTCCAGAGATCATTTTTACCCTTATTACATAGTGTCAAGCAAAGAAAAGCTCTGAAGCTTCTTACTCATCTTTGAGAAGCTATTTCCTTCTCAGCTCAGCTTGAAAGCAAATGAAACTGTGTACTGCTTGTGATTTGGGTCTGATTTAGCCCAGGTTTTGGCAGAAATAAGTAATAATATGTATTGTTAAGCAATGTAGAGGTTAGGAGTTGAAATGCACACTATTTGGTATTGCTGCCTTTTACCTCTCATGCTTTTGAGGAATTTTAAGGATGCCTGTGCACACATGGGACTGGGACAACATCACTACCTGAGGAAATGGAGAGTGGATTTGTGTGCAAGAGGCTGTGCCTGGTGCAGGGTAGCCCCTTCTGCCTGGCTCGGGCATTGGTGCCTGCTCGGGTCTGCCAGTGATGCCAGTAGCTTGGTGACCTGTGGCTTTGGAGCTTACCGCTAAGGGCTGTCAGCTGGGAATTCTTTTTAGTGTGTGTATGTAAGATTCAGAGAATGGCTTGGGTTGGAAGGGACCTTAAATCCCTCCAGTCCCAACCCTGTGTCATGGGCTGGTTGCCTCCCACCAGATGAGGCTGCCCAGGGCTCTTGAGTGCCTCTGGGGTGTGGTATCCACAGCTTCTCTGGGCAACCCAAGTTCTCAATAGGGCTGCTGTTTTTCAGATCTGTAATTCATATATGAACGTTGTGGTTTTCAACTGTTTTTTCTGTTGTTTTTTTTTAAGTCCTTACAAATGTAGGAAATTGCTGCTTGCTGTCAGGCTGTTCTGCCGTAATGGACCATATGGTGAGGGTCTGTTGTTGCAACAGTCTGAGTTGCAGATGCTTCTCCCTAGTAATGCTTGAAAACAGACGTTTTGTTTTATGAAGCTATCTTGTGTTAGCACCAATATAACTCTTAGATAACGTGTGTATAGAAAGTTATTTTTTCCTCTGGGAAGACATCACATCAGAATGAACCTTACAGTACAACACAGGCTTACTCTGAAAGTTCTTGCCATCAAATAGTTGGAGGAAAATTGTCATTTGGGAAAGGTCACGGTCCCAGCTTTGCTTTAACAGATATTTCTTCAGCTGTTTGTTTTTCTCCAAACGTTTCATTTTGAGTATGAAGTTATATATTTGACAAAAGGGAAATCGGAAAAGGGTAAACGTGGGGCTCTGGAGGGGTTTTTTAAAGACGGAAGAGAGTCTCTGGGAAATAATCTTTGAGAAGTCTTGGGAAAATGATCCTCTCTCAAAGTTGGAGGTGAGAAGTTTATCAAGGTTTGTGGACAAATTTGTCACCAGCCCTATCTTATCTGCTTCTTAATGACGGTATGGCCATGTGTTACAATAACCTGAGTTTCTTGAGTTAGATTTGAGAAACTGTTGACAACGTGTCATTAATAATCTGAAGAAGATAACTGAGACGTGTGTTGCACCTCTGCCTGGTATAAAAGGCTGCAGGCTGCAACCAGCTGCCAGTACTCAGACATGGAGAGGGTCAGGGGGCTCTGGCTCTTGGCCGCTGTGCTGGCAGGTAGGTGCCCAGGACTTCTGTTTTGTCACAGGACTTAAAAGCAAGATCTAAATTTGGTAACAACAGAAAAGTTGTTGGGGTGGGAGCTCTTCTTTTCACATGGAAAAGGAGAGGAGGGGCGTAGGTTGAATTCCACCTGAGGTGACTCTATGGGAAGGCAACAGTGCTGGCTCGTTTTATAAATATACCCCAGTCCAATGATGTGTTCAGCTCTTGGGCACCAGAGCAGATGGACTGAAGTCATTCAGCTGCTGAAAGGTGATGTTACCTTGGATAATTTGCTTCCTGTGATTTTTTTACTCAAGTACACTGGCGGTGAATTCAGTCCAGAGTCAATAAAGGGAGAATAGAGCTGATTCTCACTGTGTTGAGAGGTAAAGGTAGAGGGAAGCAGCCAACGTGAAGACGAGCCCAAAATGCAAGGACTTGTACTTGTGAGTGAGAAGGAATGTGGTGATGTTTTAACTCCTTGCGTACGCCTTATTGCAGCACCCTGGAACAATTGCACAGAATGGAAGTCAGGGTTTTTAAAAACAAGCAGGGATGCTTTTCCATTTCTATCTTTCAAGCTCCCTCTCTTTAGCTTCCGTTCCCATGGAAATTATCAGGGAAAAGGAGCACGTAGCCTCAGCTATTGCTGAGTTTGACTGCTTTGCATTTCATTTCAACACATGCTTACAAACATGGGGAGTAAGTGCAGGGGGAAAACGATGCAAAGGCCTTAAAATAGAAATAAGAGGGGAAAAAAAAAGAGAGAGAGAGAGAGAGAGGAAGGAGGAGGAATTAGCACTTTCCCCTTGCCATTCTGCCATGTGGATAGCAGGTATTTGGGGAATGAGGGGTGAAGGAGGCTGCAGCCTGGTTCAGCTGCTCAGACCTGAGCGTGTTGTCACAGTTTCCAGGAAAGCTTGAGCTTCACACAGAAGGAGGGATTTCTTGGCTCCTACAGAAGCAGGTTTTTTTCCATCAAATTTTCCTTTTCGTTTACAATATCCTTAAGAAGTGTTTTGAAGGCATTTTGTGACAGGAATAAGTTGATAAGAGTCTCCCGTGAGATGTTAATAACCTGCTCTGGTGTGTTCAGTCGTGTTGTAAGTTATGAAAACGGCGATGCTGCATTTTACTCCTATTGGGAAAAAATAGCGAAATGTGATGGTTTTACTCTACTCTGTGCTCCGTCTGCCCAGATGTTAGCTGGCACGTGTGGGCCAGTTCCACACTTCTGCTTCGTATGCACCTCTATACCAAACGCCATTCTGCCCCTCTGCTGCCATCTGTCACGCAGCAACAAAATGTAATGAAACACTGATGGGAAGGTTCAACCTCTACTGTCATACCACCAACATCCGCCTCTGATGCTGTAGGCAAAGGTGTGTCATTGAATTCCTCCATGCAGAAAAAAATGACACCCACTGGCATTCATTGATGCTTGCTGAACGTTTATGGAAACCAACCAGTGGATGTGAGCACAGTGAGGCAGTGCGTGGTGTGTTTCAGCAGCGGCTGCAGTGGGTCACCTCTGCCCCTGCAGATTTTTATGAGCACGGCATGCAGGCTTTTGTTCGTTGCTGGTGATGGTGGGTGCTAATGGTGGTGACTGTGTTGAAGAATAGAGTTTTGTAGCTGAGAATTTGCTCTATCAAACAGTGTTACTGTGCTTTTTGTATCTGTTGTTGACTCCATGGAAATAAATAGGATGCATTACTTTCAGAGTGAACTACGAAAACTTTGACATTGCCAAATGATGCAATTTCCTAATGAACCCACAGTTTTATGCTGTAATTTTTTCACTATACATAATAATTGCTTGTGCACGTTTTCTTGTCAACTTCCTTATATGAGAAAACTCCAGCCTGTGTCGGCAATCACATTTTAAGCTTCCAGATGCACACCAGTCCGTGTAACAAATGTCTAAAGTGAAGGTGACTGTCGTTTTACAGAAAAGGGTAATTATTTTTCAAGTAACTTTAATCTCTGAGTTTTCATAGAATCAAGGTTGGAAAAGACCACTAAAATCACCTGCTCCAACCGTCAACCCATCACCACCGATATCGCCCACTGACCACCTCCCTCAGTGCCACATCTCCATGTTTCTTGAGCACCTCCAAGGATGGTGACTCCCCCACCTCCCTGGGCAGCCTGTGCCACTGCCTCAGCACTCTCTCGGAGAGGGCAGAAGTTAGCTGTCAGCCCGCTTCCCCACACCACAAGACAGGGGTGCGCTCTGCGGATCCCTCTGCGCAGGAGCCAGGCACTGGGCCAGCAGTGGGGCATGGGGACACGAGCTCTTGTTTTGCCCTTGTTTTGGTCACCAGTAGGCATGCTGCTCTGAGCACATCTCAGCCACGGGAGTTGTAGTGTTGGCCCCAAAGTGAGGTAGGAACACCTCAGCAAAAGAAGAATAACTGCAGAGGGTCTCACTGTTTGTTCTGTGGCTCTGTGCATGCTGTTCCACTCTCCATGACTGCTTTTCCTTTCTCAGCCTTAGGCCACAGCCAAGGCTCCAGCACAGAGCAGTGCACGGTGTCAGCAGCGAGACGGGTGAACTGCCATCCCCAGCCCGGTGCAACCCAGCAGAGCTGTGAGGCACGTGGCTGCACCTGGTGTGCCACTGATGTCCCTAATGCTCCCTGGTGCTTCTTCTCCGAGGACAGCGCCTATGGCTACTCGCTGGCCAGGAGCGTGGAGAAGACGGCAAAAGGCTTGAGGTAAGCTGGCAGTGAGCTGCTGTGTCTGAGCCTGGTGAGGCTGTGGATGGAGGGTGTGTATCTGTAAGCCACGTGCAGTTGGGATCCTGCTCGCACCACCGGTGCATGGAAACCACATATTTCATAAAATCATAGCAACACAGAATCATTAAGGCTGGAAAAGACCTCTGAGATCATCTAGTCCAACCATCAGCCCATCCCCACCATGCCCACTGACCACAATCCCTCACTACCACATCCACATGGCATCCACATGGTGCTCGAACACCTCCATGGAGGGTGAGTCCCCCACCTCCCTGGGCAGCCTGTGCCAGTGCAGCACCACTCTTTTGGAGAACAAATTGTTCCTAATATTCAACCTGAACCTCCCCTGGTGCGACTTGAGTCCGTGTGCTCTTGGCCATTAATGGCAAGAAGAGCCAAGCCAACAATATAAAATGTTGTCATCTGCTTTTTAGCCTTAAGTATCAGTAAAGTAAAGGCTACTGCGTGCTGCTGAATTCCTCCACTGGGGCAAAAAGCCAATAATCAGAGATAGGGGAAAGTGTCAGTGCTACAGCTGGGGTAAGAGGACACTTTAAACTAAAATAAGGGATGGTTAGGTTAGATGTTAAGAGGAAATTCTTTACTTAGATGGCAGTGAGGCCCTGGCACAGCTGCCCAGAGAAGCTGTGGTGCCCCATCCCTGGAGGCGTTCAGGGCCGGGTTGGATGGGGCCCTGTGCAGCCTGAGCTGGTGAGGGGCAGCCAGCCCATGGAAGGGATTGGGGTTGGGTGGGTTTTAAGGTCCATGCCAACCCAAATCGTTCCATGATTTCGTGTTTCCATGATCCATGACAGCTGAGCACTGAGCTGGAAGGTCGGCGTTCTGCTGCAGCCAGCAGCCCATTGCCGCCACCTCCGCCATGAGGAGGTTGACCTTAGCAAATGGGAGATTAACCTCAGGTTTTCTCTCTCTACAAATCAATGATCGATGTATTACTTGTAAGAACTGATGTAGAAGTGCTGAGTTGTTTCCTGCACCACGCGGTGGCAGTGGGGCTGAGGCCGGTTTCTGTCACAGGGTGACGCTGGCCAAGCGCAGCACGCTGTCACTGTTTGGCGACGACATCTCTCCCATCGTCATGGATGTGGAGTTCCAGACGAAGGACAGGCTCAGGTTTAAGGTGAGTATTTCAGCAAAGGATGCCATTAAGGCCAACCCAACACCAACTAACTGCCGGCCTCGCCCTGCCCAGGTGTACGACCCCAGCCGGGAGCGCTTCGAGGTGCCCCTCAGCATCGATGCCCCGGGGGTGGCCGCCGAGGATGCCAACTATGATGTGGAGTTCTCATCCGACTCCTCGCACTTCCGAGTGAAGAGGAAGAGCACCGGCACAGTGCTGTGAGTACCGGTGCTGTCGGCACCGCGCTCCGGAGGAGGTAGGAGTGACGGGGCAGCGCCGGCTGCTTCCTCGGGCTTTGTTGTGTGACACTGCCTCAAGCACAAACCAGCATCAATCCAGATGCACGCCCTGAAAATCCCCATTATTAGTAGGGTATCTGCCTGTCTAATGGGTGATTATCCGCAGGCACGCAGGAATGATTATCTATTAAGCCAAATAAGCTTTAAGACTGCTAGTTTCTGGGCACACGGCTTCAGGCATTGCTGTTCTGAGGTTGTGGAAGCAGTGAAGCACTGTTTTCTGAAGCCTTGGGGTGCTGTAATGCACCAGAAGGTGAGCACCAGTTCGTGTGCCACTCTCCTGGCTCCAGGTCTGAGAAACTGAAGCTCAGGTCCTCAGGGGCTCTCGGGCTCCAGCTCCCACTGGTTCCAATGGAAGCAGGGGATGGTGCAGGTGGGTCCGGCCTGTCTCTCTGTGGGAGCATCAATGCTACAGACCACTGTGGATCACCTCTGCATTGCTCAGGTGGGCAGAGCAGAGGCACAGGGCATTGTAATGTGGGCACATCAGGACCTTGCGAAAGAGAAGTGAATTGTGCTCTGCCTGCAGAAGGCTGTGGGTATGGCTGTATTAGCATTTTAGTTCAGATCAGCACCACATTTTGAGCTGAAGCTCCTGACTACTCTCACCCCTTGTGCCATTGGTCCTTGGCACCAGCTCTGCCAGTGCTGGAGCAGATGAAGCCTTTGCAAAGCACATTCCCTTGTAGTCCTTGAGATCCAAGTGGAACCCCAAATGTGAACAAAGCAGGTCAGACTGTTGGTTTGACTTCTTTTCTAGAAGCTCTTTGTTAAACAGATTCCAAAGAGAAGCATTATCTGTGCATTAAATGTAAGGATGGCTTAACATGTGTGATGCGATGCAGCCTCTAGAACGGCTTGTGACTGCAGATGGAACCACTGCGCTGGGTTTTAATTAGCTGTCTGTCCTTTTAACTGCAGCCTTATGCTGTCTCTTTTTGGGCATCACAGCCAACGCTGTAAAGTTTTCCTTTTGCAGGCTATTGTAAAGGAACGTATTATGCATTGCCCGATAACAAAAATAATTTAATTCCTCGTTAGACTTAACAGCTTTGTGAAAGCAGTGGGCTTAAGCTAAAGGCCCAATTTTCTTCCCTTTGTAATGAGAGATTTTGGCAGAGGCTGGTTAATTAGAATGGTGAAGGGAGGGGTGCCTGCACAACACTAGGGCTGGCGAGGATCTCAGCCCTTGCGGTGACCCCAGGCCCCAGGGTTAGCCTCCGAGTAGTGCTGCTAAGAAAAGGTCCTCATCAGCAGAGAGATGGAGGGTTTTGCTTAGAGAAAGGGAAATTCTGTGCTTCTGGGGGCTTTTGTTTCACTCAAATGGCATTGACGGTGGCTACAGGCTGAAGGGTCACCCCCAGCAGGGGTGCTGAGTTGCTCGAGTGTGCGCAGAGGAGCAGTGAGGCTGATGAAGAGACTAGAGCACGTGAGTTATGAGCAGTGACAGACGGGCTTGGGGCTGTTTAGTCTGGAGGGAAGGGAGATGAAGGGACACCTCATTGCTCTCTACAGCTACCCAACAGCAGGTTGCAGTGAGGAGGGTGTAGGTCTGTTTTCTCTGGTGACAAGCAACAGGATGCAAGGCAATGATCACAAGTCGCTCCAGAAAAGGTTTAGAATTCCTTCGTGGAGAGGGTGGTCAACTGTTGGAACTGACTGCCCAGGGAAATGGCAGAGCTCCCATCTGTGGAGGTATTTAAGAGATGTGTGGGCATGGCACTGAGGGATGTGATTCAGAGATGGGCCTCATTAGGTCAGGTTGATGACTGGATTTGATGATCTTGAAGGTATTTTTCCATCCTAGATGATTCTGTAATTCCAAGCTGCAGACACAGGAGCTGTAGGATGGCAGGACAGCTGGTGGCAAGCTCCCGCTCCATCTGCCTGACATAAAAGCCCATCCCAGCTCTGCCACTTGTGCTCCCACTGCCTCCTCTTTTGAGGAGCAATTTATCACCACATCCACAGCATTGCAGTGGAGAGCAGTGGAGACCCAGAGTCTGCAGAGGTCCCTGAATGTGATTTTCAGGCGTTCCTCCCAGCTGCGCACAAGGAGCCCGAGTGATAGCTGAGCCAGCTGAGTGCTGGCTTGAGGAGGGCAGGATAAACCCAGCGCATTGTAATCATGACAAGAGGGGAGAGGAATGAATTACGTCAGGGAAGAGCCATTAGCAGCTGATTGCAAACCTCATGTGGAGTCGGGATCAGGAATAAAAAGCCGAGTACAGCCACGTTTTCAGGTAATCAAGGATAGGCTCTGCTTTGCCTGCACAGGGTGAGGACCAGATGGGGCCGTGCAGGGAAATGATCCAGGTGCCACTGGTGGCTCTGGGACAAACAGCTGCTGGTGGGCAGCTCTCACGCTGCCTTCATTTCTCTTCCTTGGCTTTCCTCCCTCTTGCCTCTCTTCTTCTCATTCACTGCTTTCATTTCTCCGTCCCGTTATTTTTACCCTCTCTTGCATCCCTGCTGTGCCATTAGGGGTGAGGGCAGGTCCTCCCTGTGCCAAGAGCAATCAGAAGCTGTGGGAGGGAGAGGTGCTGCCTCTGCCTGCCAGGTTGGATGAGACCTAGTCCAGTGCAGGTGACCGATGTTCTTCATCTTGCTGGGGATGTGACCCCAAACTGTAACAAAATGGAGGGCTACAAGTCCTAGATTTGAGCCATAAGGCACGGAGACTGGGGCCAGGACTTCTGCCCTGGCAGTGAAGTTCCCAAACTTGTGGGACTGGTAACCTCTCCTTGCTCCTGTTACCCTAGGAAAACACCTATCTTGGCTAAGTGGCCCAAACTGGCCAATCAGCAGCTAAGAAATTAGCGGTCAGCTTTAGATGAATGAACCCTTGCTTGTGCTATCCTAGCTGATCTTGCAGCTCTGCTGGGAACCTGAACTGTCGTTGGCCAGGGCCCTTTGCAAGTAAAAAACAGGAGAGAAAATGCTGGGCTGTAATAAGACAGGTGAGGGAACAGACAGCAGCCTCTGCCTTGTTTAGTGACACACTCTTCCAGGCTGAATGCTCTTCTGCTTTCGCTCCTGCCACGAACAACAGCAATCACTTGGAGAGGTGGTATGAGGCATGAGTATGAAGGCTTAAAGAAAGCTCCGCTTTCCTTAAGAACAGAGAGTAAAAGGCCAGAAACTGTTTGCTTTAAAGCCGTGAAAAATAACAAAGGCATCCTAATTTTGCGGCGTGTGATTCCTCTGTGGGACTCGTTGCCCCAGGGCTGTGCTGACACGGGAGAGTTAGCAAGATACGCATTGATGCATAATAGAAAAATCATCAGTACAAAAACAATATTGCTGTCTCCGTGTCTCGCAACATAAACTAATTCTATGAAAACAGCCAGAAACTTCCTCTGTAAGCAGATTATAGCAGGGCTGTCTCTGAGTGACATCTTATGCCTCTGTGATAGCTGGCACGGGCCATTGCTGGAAGCAGGCTGCAGGAGGATGGAGCATTGATTTGATTCTGCGCTTTAATATCTGCTCTTCAAGTGAGTTTTCCTTCGTGATGTCACATGAATAATGGAGAGCAGAGCATTTTTCCCAAGCCACGCGAATGCTCCCTTCTCTCTATTAAGAGTTAGGAATATTTTTGTTTGCACTTGGGAGGACATGGCACAAATAACAAAAATCTAATCAAGATTTTCTTTCATTTCTAAAATGGCTGCTGCGGAGTTCAGCTGCTTTTTATTGATTGTGGTAGTAAGCATGGATGCCACTTACCGTGACGATGTTTTTACATAGGCAAGGCTATTAGAATGATTTATAATGCTATTGTCTTAAGCTGCAGTTTTGCTGAAAGCAACAGGAGCAAATTGTACGTGTCATGGGTAGCTTGGATTTGATCCTGCTTTGCAAGAGCCGTTATTTTACTCTTCTAATCATTAAGATTTATGCTATGTAGGCGAGAAATATTGCAGGCATATCACTTATTCAAGTGTTTTTTTGGAACAAAAACGAAGCATTATGTATCCAGCCACTTACAGAAGATGCCCTGATACCATGACGATGAATTCAGTAGATCAGAGCTATGTCAGTAATGGTAAATATACCCTGCAACTTGTTTTTTAAAATGTCACATTTGTGGAAGATCTGTTGCTGGCACTGACTTTCTCCTCCTATTCATTAAATCATCTTAAAAGTAAGATAAACATAAAAATATATATGTTCTTGGCATCCCTTCTGCGGGCCAGTGGGTCTCCCCAGGACATGTGGTTAAGAAGCAGTGCGGCTGTTGTGAGATAGTGGAAACACCTCTCGGAAATCTGAGTGCAGTAGGAAACTGGGGAGGCGTGGACTCTGCGCTGGTTCTGCCCACCAGTGGGAGTGAGGAGAGCCAGGCTGGGTGCATCTGGGCATCTCCTGGACACAGGGCCCATGATCCTCATTCACAAAGAAGCTTTCCTGGCTTTACAGCAATAGTATGCCTAAGCTCAGCTTGGGAGGCACTTTTCTGTTAGACATGTAAATTTTCCACCTGTATTTCCACACACGTATTCACAGCTTTTCACACGGCTGTGACTTCCACAGAGCCTGGAGGCCAAGCAAAGCAGATGTTAAAGAGGACATTCTCTCCGAGTCTGAGCAGGAGAGGGGTGTTCACACCTTAAAACAGCGAGCTCATTTCCCCTTGGCTTCATTGTGAAAAGAAGAAAAAGCCTGGTCCAGCCAGCCTAAAATAATTTTGAGTATCACTATGTACATGTCCTGATGAAGTATTGTGTATTTATTTCAAGCCTTGTGGTTCTGGTGGTTTTGTAGAACATCCCAGCATGTATCAGCAGCTGTCTAGCTCCAAGAAACGTGGCACAGCCAAGCCCTTCAGCCAGCCAAAGCACCTTTGTATCACTCAAGGCCTGGAGGGATTCTGCTTCTGAAAACCACTGCCTCGTCATCATCCCCCCTTCAATGTTGTGAAAATGTTGGTTTCCAGCTCCAGAAAAGGTAGGGTAGGGTGTTCTACCTGTGCCCTGCCCAACCTCCTCAAGCATAGTGCTGTTGTCCATCACAGCACTGCTACTGTTTGCAAGACTGCTGGAGAATTGTGCAGATTCCTGCACACATGGTGTCATTTTATACTCCCTCCTGTTTCGTTCTTTCTGCCTGTGTTAAACCAGCAGGGAGGGGAGATGGGAGAAATCTAATGTTTCCTTTTAGCATCTCCAAGTGCTTGAGGAATATCAGATATTGGTTTTTCATTTGAATGATTGCTTTTGCCAGCAGAATGCCAGCAAACATTGCAAGAAAATAGCTAAATAGCTAGCCACAATGCACTGAGGACAGAGGCTGGGGATGGGAGGCAGAAGCAGCACCGGGGAAAACCTGACCACACTCTCTTTTAAATGGAGGAGACATAATGGTGCCTAGAAAAAATGAGAGAGCCATAACCTCTGTTTTTTATGTGATTGTTAATGCTGTACTTAGTGTGTGGTGCTCTGTCGGGCAGAGGTTGATAGGACGACCATGCTGATGGAGAACCGTGGCTGAAATGGGGCTGCAGGTTGGGACCCAGTTCTGGGATCCCATGTGGACACTGAAGCTCATGGCAGTGCCATGGGGGAATGCATGGCATACATTAGGGTCTCTCCATGCCATTGCAGACTTGTTGGGGCAGAGGGTTTGTTCACAGGACTGTGATTTGCACAGCACCTGGTACCTTCCTGTCTAGGAGGGGGTGGCTGAAGGGAAGGTGCACTTCTAACGCTATGGTAGCACTGTGCTTGGCATGGTAAACGCCAGTGCCATAACATGGGTGCCAGAGACATCCAAAGCCTCGTGTCCTCTGAACAGACATCATGGAGAGTGCTCAGTGAGTCAGGACAGATATTTCAGCTCTTCCCAAAGCATTTGTGCTCTGGCATCTTTTGCTATGTGGTGCACTCCTCCAGAAAGCCACGCAGCACTGGAGCACAGCAGCCTCTCACAGAAAGACCTGTTTTCCAGGGGCTGAGCCTGGTTCTCAGGAATATTTTGGGTGCATTAGCCTTCCTATGAGAGAACAGCTTTATTCAGCACTGTGTGTGGATAGAGGAGGTGCTGGAAGGGAGGGAGAGTTGTTGCTGGCAAGCAACTACATCAAGAGTTAAATGCAAATCATTATTTTTCCGCCTTGTTAAAAAGACCGTATAGATGTTTTACAGAAAGCACACACCCTTCAGCACGGGTGCATGATTTAGGGCTCATCTAGGACTGTAGTGGTGGATCGTGCCTACTTTCGTCAATCAGAGGCAGAGGGTCCCCAAGCCGGTCGGTGAGTGGCAGGCAGGGCAGCGTGGTCCCCCGCAGTGTGATGTGTCCTCTGCTACTACGATTTACTGGTTAATTTGATCAAACATTTAATTTTGTCAAAATCATTGACAAAAGATCATTAAAAGGAGAGTTATACCACTTCTACGCTCTGTCGCTTTGGCTCATTTATTTTAATTAGCTGTAACGCATTCATGGTTAAACAAGGCTCGAGAGGGTGCTATCTAAATGTGGTACTCATGGCTTACACAGCACCATTAATGAAACACTTCTCCACAGCTTGACTATGCTCTCCCCCATCTAGACTTCTGCTCATTATAGCACTGGAGATAGGAAACAAAATGTAACACCTAATTAAAATGTGAGCCTGTGTCCACAGACGAGTCAATAGAAATAAAGGCACTAGGATGGTAAAAGAAGCAAGGGAAGATCCATCACAACATAAACATCTCATTCGAGCGGAGTCTGGAGGATGCTGTCACTCTGCTCCACTCTGCATAAAGTCGGGATAACAAAAGCATCTGGATCCTGATCCATCAAAGCATTAAGAAGTTAAAACAGATAACAACCAAGTGCCTGTTGTTCTCACTAAGCATTTTGAAGCCCACTGTGTAACAACAATTTTTAGCCTGCCCCATTGGTTGTCATAGAAATAGCACAAGCAACGACTTATTTTGATAATAGGATTATAGACAGTGTCTTCTCTTATTTCAGCTGTTCTTTTCAAAATTATACTGAGGCATCTTATTGTATAAGTAGACAAGATGTCTGCAGCCATTGCAAGATGAATTTGGTGTGTCTTAGGTTAAGTACATTAGAAACATACATAGAGCTCAACATTTTTCATATTGTTACCCTCCAAAATACAGAAATATTGTAAATAACCGGATGTGCGCTTAAAATGATGAGCAAACTAACCACGTTTCCCTCCACTTGTCCCAGGTGGGACAGTCCCCTGGTTGATCTGTTCTTCTCCAACCAGTATCTTCAGATTACCACATCTGTGCCATCCACCTCGGTGTACGGGTTTGGCGAGCAGGAGCATGTGTCCTTCAAACACAGCATGGACTTTGTTACCTACGGCATGTTCAGCAGGGACCAGGCACCCACGGTAATTCACTCTGGGCAGCACTTTGCTCTGGGCTTGTATCACAGCAAGGCAGTGGTGAGGCAGAGCTCTGCCAAGGGAGAGCTTTCCCACCCCTCTCTGCATGATAACACTGCTGATGGGAGCTGATGGCAAAGACTGAATGCCACGTGTAATGCAGGTGTCATAAGTTTTAATTAAATGACAAAATCATAAGTCGTTTTGAGAAGAATCTGATGCTTCTCATTTGAGTCTTTCTCATGGTGCAGTACTTACCAGAAAACAAATGTTTTATGTATCAAAACCTTGGGCCAGGAAAACATTTAATCTTGCTCTCTGATCGATCCCCATTCACCCAAACAAGTAGGGCTTCGGTAGGATTTATTAAAAGTTTGGCAAAACTGAGGTCAACGGATGATGAATCATTTCAGTAGAAGAGCGTGTTTTACCCCTGTCTTTTTAGAGGGCTTAGAAGAATATGGAAGGTTTCGTTGAGAGAGGCCAATAAGGAGCACTGTGTTGAGGCAGAAAAACAGCTCTTGTTCTATCAGTTTGACTTCACGCCAGTTTAGATGAAAAAATCTCCAACCTTCCAAAACAAGTCTCTAACTATGGATGAATTAACTTCCTTGTCTTTGAATACATACCTAGCTGACCAAGAATACAAAAAAAAAAAGGCAAAAGAAAGCTATACCTAATGTGCTGCTTATGTTTCAGCCACTTGCCAACCTCTATGGCGTTCACCCTTTCTATATGTGTGTAGAGGATGACTCCAATGCCCACGGTGTTCTCCTTCTGAACTCCAATGCGCAAGGTAGGAAGATGTACACATTCCCTGTACTGACTGCATATAGAAAGGCAGTAAATTAGTAAATACAAAAAAAAAAAAAAAAGCTGTTTTGGAGATTGCTTTTTCAATGTGGTACAATACAACTGACTGCTGCATAACTGAGATTCCAGTAATTGCTACAAAGTTTTCAAAGAGATTCCATCAGAATGACTGTTAAACGAGGTAAGGCATTTGCAGGGAAAATATATGATTAATTTAAACAAAATAGATGCATATACAGGGAAGGGTGAAGGTGGAATAGATCTCCTTTGGGACTGGTATAACTAAATCAAATCAATTTAGGTTAGTCCTATATTGTGTCTGCAGCGAGTAGTTTCGTGCGTTGCCATGGCCACCTTACTGTGTTAATCCAATAGTATAATTTCAGAAAAGGGGAATCTTCATTCAGTCTATAAAATCAGCTTTCCCTGGCAGGCAATGACTTCCAATAAGAAGATTAAAATAGCACAGAGGAACCCTAAACACAAGCTTGTGGTTCCTTGTGATATAAATGAAACTGAAACAAATGATTCTGGGCAAACTAATCTGTGTGGGTTTCTGTGATTTACTGCTGCACAATGCCAATCAGAAGATGCAGACTGCAGAAAGTCTTGACAGTTGCTAGCCTATGTACAGGTCCTATGTGCCCATCTGATCATATGGCAAAATGTCAGGGAATGACCCCCATGCACCTCTACCTGGGGACACATTAATGCATGGAGACCAGTGTGTATACACCTTGTGCAGATTTAGTTTGTCCTGATAACCTGTTTCTCCTTTTCAGATGTTTCTCTGAGTCCAAACCCATCCTTAACTTTCCGCACTATTGGAGGGATCCTTGACTTCTATCTCTTCCTCGGACCTACTCCTGAAAACGTCGTTCAGCAATACACAGAGGTTAGTAGGAAGTGCTTAGGGCATGTAGGGCAGTGCCTTGGAAGGAGCTCCAATGGTGTTGTGTTAGCAGCAGGCAACTCAGCCGAAGCTTGGTCCCACTGCTCATACAAAGTGCCTGCTAATGTGGCAAGGAAGGAGAAACAGCAGAAAAAAATCCTATGAATACATTAGTATTAGAGGAATAATTTTTGATTACTGACTGTTATCAAAAAGAAAATTACAGAGGACGATTGAAATGCATTTTTGCTGAAGCCCCCTCCTGCACAGCTGTGCTCAGCTACTTGGCACAAAACTTTAACCGAGGGAATAGTGGCAGGCTTCTTGTGGTGAGAATGGTGATTGCTTGCTCTTTGTTTCCACTGGGAATACATTGCTGGCTTAGTCTGCAGAAGATGGAGGTTTAGAAGTAGAGAAATCCTTTTTTACTATAAGAGGAACTGAACACCTGAACAGATCATCCAGGGAGGCTGGGAATGTCCCCTGTCAGAAGTTGGTAAGAAAAAGTTGGCTGAACATTGATCTAGATTTGCCTTACAGCCAGATGTTGATCTTGTGGTCCTATTCAGGTGCTCCCCAAACCTTCCTTTCACTGGTATAATCTTATTATTATATATACTTCTGCTCCATAATTCCAACTGATCAGTATATTGAAAAGTAGTATAGAAATGCTGATAGGCAGAACATTGCTAGGACCTGATCAAAAACCAATACTGTAAACAAAAACCTTCCTATCAGCACCTGGGCTACAGTGTGCATTACTGCAGCAGAGGTACTTCCCTATTGCTACGCCTCTGGGATTTTTCCACAAGGGAGAGTTAGCTATGTATATAATTGGATTGTGATTGCGTGGTCCATTCTCACGTGTGGACACTATCTGTGACATAATCATCCAAACATCGCATGTGACTGATAGTGTAGTTTTCTCCTTATTTTTCATTTGGTATTCAGCTGAGGGAGGTGGACAGATTTTCCAACCCTTTCCCCTTTGTTGTCTCCTTGATTTGCATGAGTCAGAGAGCTTATGAGAGGAGGAAACAACAATGAAGAGCTTAGTCTGCTCTATTAACATGATTAAAGCAGCTGTTTTTTCCCCTTCGTCTAAATCAGCCGTCATTTTTTTGCTTCATTTGCATGCATAGAAAGAGCCCTTGTGGTTGTTTTGATCTGGTGCAACTTCTTCACTCTGGGTAGTCTGGGGCTACCAAAGGCTTCTTGGTGACAGTGACAGGGAGGTGTCTGGCAGCAGCCTGACAGCTAGAGGGCAGGATGAGGGATACTGGGGGTGATTTGAGTCGCTCTCCCCTGGTCTGACACTGATTTTTACAAAACGTGTGGGTGTCTCATGTTTTAGAGGTCTTGGGTGAAAGTGGCCAAAGTTTCAAACCCCGCTTGAAGAGGCTTCTGCACCAAGAGGTGGTTTGTATTGCTCCTGCTCTGCCGCAGAACTGGGAGCAGGAGGCGTTAAAGGGATGCTGAGCACAGATGGGAATGTTTGAAAGCTTTATCTCCGCTGGACTACTGAGGTGTAGAATGAACTTCAGAGGCATCAAACCTGTGCTTGCCAGGAGAACTGCCCGTTGATTCTGGACCTGTCTGTGTTTCACTAACAAAAACTCATGTATCTGCATTTGAGAGCATAGATGTGGAAAACTCGTATTTACTCCTGTCTCACAGAGCGTAGCATAACTATTTGCTTTCCAGTTCCCCAGTGTTTTCCAAAGAACTGAGAATACATGGGGAAATAGCTGGTTCAGGAGTGTGTAAGCAATTCCTATGCAGTGAGGGCTGCCTGGAAAATGTGGCAGGTGACATGTTCCTCCTGGTCACCAAATGCAGGTGGATGCATTAACTAGGCCCACCACAGAAACACTGTCTCAGAACCAAGCTTTGCATATAAAGAAACCAGCATTTTGCCCTTGCTGGCTTTTTAAAGCCTCCATACCCTATGCCTTCCCTGCAGCAGGGACATGGCTCCTTCCCTCAGAGGTCTGCAGCTCCCAGCCTCTCTGTACGCCTCTCCCACCGGCCCTGCCCTCCAGACCTGATGCCATAGATCAACCAGAAAGCTGTTTTTTTGTGCTTCCGCATTGGCGATCAAGCCAAAGTAGTCAAGAGACCCATCCACACGGGAAGAGTTGTGATGTCTGTGCTGAAAGTACCTATTTCAGGGGCATCACTGCACAGAGGTGAGAGCCATCCCCATTCCTTTTCAAAGTCTTTTTCTGTTGTTTGAAGGCAGCGTTTCTGTGGCTTAGCAGGTGGCCAGCAGCTGAAAATAATATGAGAGAGTTCTCACTCCCCAGCTGGGGAGTGCTGGCAGCTCGCTTTCCACCCCTGCCTCTCTGGAAGTGGAGAAAATGAGAAGGGGAGCTGGTGGGTGTCTCCTAACTAGATGTGTCACACACCAGGACAAAAAATCCCCTGCTCTGTATTCTTTGAGCTTGTGCTGGCCTGTCTAGGGAATCCTAAAGAATGCAGGATGGCAATTTCACAGTGAAATAATAACTTCTTCAGTAAACATTCTGAAATTCCCAGATCACAAATGTTACAATTAGCATGTTATTAGTCTCTAGGGTAATGATTTGGCTTTTATGTGCAAGGTATTTGGGAAGGTGGAGGAGACAGAAAAGACTGTTTTCCAATCATTTTTTCTCTCACAACAAGAGGACTCAACCATTGCGATCTCCAGGGAGGGAGAGGGGCTGGAAGGGAGGAGTGAGGCTGGTGCCTGCAAGGCAACACTCAGCAGCCTCTCCATCTGTCCCTGGGGCAAAGAAAGACAGCAGTGAAAGCCATGCTAATCTGCTTTAAGTTGGCTTCAAGGGTGATGGAGGCAGTGGGAGACCATCAGGTGGAAAGCAGGAGCCCTGCTGTGTCTTGTGAGGAGCAGAGTAAGAGAGCTCATGAGCTGGGCTCCAGGACATAGCCTGCCAGCACCACTGAGCTCTGAAGCAGTGATGTCAGGTGTGTACTGGGTGGTGCAACGGGAAGAAGAAACCTCCATCCCAATGCTTCTGCTCCCTCCCAACCCTGAGCCCGGCCATGAGGAGCACTGCACCCAGCAAATCAGAGCTGGTTCTGCCACAGTTAAATATATATATTTACGCCCCAAATTTGTGGGAGGATGCAAAGAAGCAGTGATAGGCTGAAGAGCTGAGCCCAGCTGGGACTCCACAACCAGAGGCCATATCAGATCAAGGGTGCCAAATCTACCAGTGACAGCTCAGGACAGAGTAACAGTGCACAGCAGTAAAATATGAGTTCCTAACAGAGCATAGTGCATGACTCCCAACTCTGTTTTAAGAGCAAACTGCTGCTTTACTTCCTCCTCTCAGACCCGTGGGGCAGTTCCGGGTGAAGGGACCTCAGGAGTTCTCCAGCCCAGCCTCCTGCTTGAGCGGTAGCACAGGGACCTGCCTTTTACTGTTTGGCGTTTATAAATGAGTTCACATCATCCATCCGAGATACCCATAGTAATAATGTAATCTGTCCAACAACAGAACGCAGGGAGAGGGAATGCCATTCACCTGCTTCCTGGGCACGGCTTTTAGCTGCTCGCCGAGCTTTGTTCTCACTGAGGAGTACTTCCAGGACTTTCTGGGTGTACGTGCTCCCAGGTGCATCTGAAAAATGTTCAGGAATTGCATAACGCTAAGTTATGCAAACCTGGGTAAACTAACAGTGAATCTATTAAACAACACTCAGTTATTTATGAACCAAGTGCAGGAGGAATCGTGGTATCAGAAATAGGATCTATTTTTTCTACTTCTGCACTGCTGTATCTTTCTTTCTATTTTTTCTTTTCTCAGTTCGGATCCTCCATATGTTTGCTGCTTCTGCATTTCTCATGTTTTCCTCCCTCAGTTCCCATCATACGTTATTTACCTTTTCTGATTCTATGCAAGTCAGTTTTGCCTATCAGATTTTCTCTGTGTACTGCATTTTATGATCATTTGTATGCAGAATGCAATCTATATGAATTAACTAGATCCTAAATATGTATCAAATCTAACACAAGTGTCAGGTTTGCAGAATCGCATCTCTGCCTCTGCCAATCCATCTGCACGTAGGTACCATATGCCAGTTACTTTATCAGGAAGCTTCAGGGGGATCCATTAGAGAGAGTCCGCAGCATAATTAGAAGAAAGAACATTTGTTTTCCCTGCTGCCCTGTTTTCATCCTTCCTCTTCAAATGTTCTGTTCATTTCAATTACGCTTACCATAGCTGCTCCAGCCTGGCCAACCTGGGGAACTAATTGCTTTAAAAGTTAATATCTTGCTTGCAAGGTGCATTTTCTTCCATTTGTTCAACTGTAATCCCAAACTCCTCAAGGGATGCTGTCACAAAATACCGCCTCGCCTCAGGGCAGCTCTGAGGTCTGCAGAGCCATAGTGCAGAGTGCAGCCAGCCAGCAGCATTCCCCAGTGCTGGGGACGAGGCCGTGCCCCAGGGGAGGACCCTGCTGGGTGCCTCCATGGACACAGCCTCACCTCGGGCCCTACTGCCATTCAGCAGGCACTCAGTGAAGCACACAGGGTGGAAGCTAATCCCCGTCCAGCTCTTGAATTTGGCATGGTTGATGTCCCAAGCTCATCGACATGCATCCCAGCAGTGTCCCGTGTCCAGGAGAGACTTGGGGCATTGCAGGGCTCCCACTGCCTCTGAACCAATGGCAGCCAGCTCAGAGGATGACCGTGGTGCTGGTCTCTGTGCCATGCAGGCATCTTGCCAGGGCACTGGGCTCTGCATCTAGCAGCAGGATTAATATTTATCAGCTGTTTTTCCATCTTCCTCTTATCCAAGGGAAGAAGCCTGTGCACAAATGGTTTTGTTTCATCAGGGAGTTCTTTTGTTTTGTTCTGTTTTTTTAACCTTCTTTGGAGAGGTCATTCTCTGTTTACAGTAGAGAAAACACAGGCAGAATGTGCATCTGTTTTGGAGCACAAATGGCGGGGTTCACAGAGACCACCTTGCAGCCTAGGTGGGCTAAAACAAGTTCTGCTGCCTCCTCAGATGAATTTGTCCGTGATATGGTGAGTGCAGTTGTGACAGAGGAGCAGACTTGCCCTGAGGGTGCTGTGCTGGACACCACAGCACTGGGCAGCAGGTGCCCTGGAGATAATCCTGAGCCATTGCTTCCTGCCCAGCTCTCCACAGGAGACCCCAGCAGAGCTGGAAGGATGGTCTGGGGAATCAGGTGCATGTGGGGAGACTACACTGTGGTGGCAATGGCACATCTCTGCCCACTGGGGTATCCGTATGTAGTTTGAGGCTACGTTCATCCGTCCAGGGCCTCTCGCGGCAATTGCAATGACACGTGCTGCTGGTGGCTGTGCTCGCTTCTTCTCTGGGTTTCATCTCAAGCTGTATATAGGAGGTGAGGAGGCTGAAGAGGGTTAAATCTGGTGGAATGGGATGAGGAACAGGCACACGAGGAGTGCAGTGCTCAGCCAACCCATCCCTGCTGGGAAAACACAAACCATTAATCCCCAGGTGTTCTGGCCTCCTACTGCTTGCCATAGGTGAGAGATCCCGATCAGTTACAAGATACTTCGCAGCCAAATCTGTAATGTCGAGTGCATGAAGTTGACCTGTCTGTCCACAAACCATTTTCTGTTCCAAGCAAGTGACTCTGAGTGTTCCCCTGTGAAGTGCTCAGGGGCATTAAAACACCCGCTGCTTCTCCTTTGTGTGTTTTTCTGTCCACTGCAGTTTGCAATTCCCATCACCTCTGCAGTCTGTTACACCTTTTAGAGCAATTTTAAGTTTAGCATTGCTGTCCCAGGTCAGATTCTTTCTGCACAAATTCCCAAAGGAAGAGATATCTCTATGCACTGTAATATCTGGAGGGCTTAGCCATGCAACTGATAGGAAGTGCCAGGAGTGTATCCTTTTATCTAATTAAAGTTGATGGATTTTAGCTGCCAGTATTCAAGTTTTATTCTTTTTCACTTCCTAGCCTAATGAGGAATGGAGATTTATAAGGAAACAAGGGAGGGATGGTTACTTAGCCAAAGGGAGTCAATAGCTGTGACTGACTCATAATCAAGGGTGCTTACTAGCTACTAGACTTTCATGTGTTGCCTGCAAGGGTCTTAGAATTACTGAACAAAAGCTAATTTCATGGGATCTAACTGTTTAAAATGGGAATGTGGATTCTGAAATATCTCCTCCAGAAAACACCAGTGTATAGCAATGAGACAACGGAGGGTTTCAGCATCTTTCTTGAAGTGACCTACAGTTGTTGCCTGTTGCCCCAGCAGCTTCCCTGGCAAGCAGACCAGGACACCTCACGCACCTCTGCTTGCAAATAAGTTTCCTCATGCAATTGGCAGCTAAATGACATGGAGCAGGTGGAAATCAAATATTTATGAAGTAGTACTTAACTCATAACTGTGTTTCAGTTGAGAATTTTGATGGAGCAAATGGTAACTCTGACCTTGAGGGGGTTTGTTGACACCTGGCAACATACTGCTGTGGGCCAGCAGTATCAGCAGTCAGTCATGAGCAACTGGATTCATCAGGGAGGTGTGCAAATGTGATTAAAACTTCGGAGAGCTCAAATAAACATCAGATGAATTAGTTCAGCTGGATGTGGCGAGAGAAATCAGCAAAGCTGACATTGTGTGCAGTGTCAGAGATTTGCCTTTTATTGACCAAAGGGTTAGGTCCACCAGGAGAAACTCTGTTTTAAAGCCCATGCTAAAGCAAAGCATACTGTACATTTTACAATTAAGTATGTGGTGCAGTGAATTGTCTGAGAAAGTAAGGGGTATTTCAAGGGTGCGTGATATTTGTGTCCTGGTCTTTTGTGGCTTAAGTGAGCTGGGAGCCTCTCCTGGTCTTTCAGGATGATTTATCTCCCTAAAATCTTCACCTCACCTTTTGAACTTCTGTATTCCTCACTCCTGCTCCAGGCCATTGGACGCCCACACATGCCTGCCTATTGGTCTCTGGGATTCCATCTGTCTCGGTGGGGTTACGGCAGCCTCGATGTCGTAAAGAAAACTGCCAAACGCATGCACTACTATGATATCCCCTATGTAAGTATGAGTTTTTTTCCAAATGTGCTCATTTTGAAATCTGAAATGAGATGAGTAAAATTGTATTAGAGGAGATGTGATTGTCCCATGAAGAGAATCGTAGAACAAAAGGATGCTCATAATCTTACGTAGTGATTTCACAAGCCATTTCTGCACGATATCTTTACATATCTTTACAAAGATCAAAAGAATGCTTAGAATGGGCTTTAAACGTGAGATTTAAGTGCTGCTTCTGGCTTCATTGCAGGCAGTTTGGACTTGGCTTTACTTTAATGCTGTGACAACAATTTATTGGTATATGACAGTACAAGGTGCTGGCATTTTAAACACAAACTATGGCAGAACTGACACCTATCGCTGCCAAATAGTTGCTAACCTAGGACTTCCATGTATCCATTTTGTCCATTGCTGCCACATAAATTTATAGGGACTGAATTTGGCCTCAGTTATTTACAGTTATTATAACCAATCTCTTAGGTCTCATTTCATAGGTTAATTCCTCCCTAGGAGCACAGTTGCACCCATTCTGATTTTCTGTCTAAAATACATCAATGTTTGCTTTTAAAATGCTTAGGATGTCCAACATTTTGATATCGACTACATGGATCGTCGCCTGGACTTCACCTATGACAAAAAGAATTACGCAGGTCTGCCAGAGTACCTCAAAGAGCTGAAGGCAGCAGGAATGCACAATGTCATTATTCTGGTAAATTAAAAATGTTGCTAATTATTTCTCCATTTATAAGGACTATTTGCATCACAGTGCTCATAGCAGTATCCAGGTGCTAACGCATGCATGCTGTTGTGGCACATTTTCTATTTTTGTCATTTACTGAGAAGAGCTGAACAACAATTTCTCGCAGACGTCACATTTAAATGTGCTGCATTTATCAGCTACCTGTGCGTACCAGTAGTATCTCTTTACCATAACATCAATTTTCTTTCATTTTTTCCACTCATCTAAGAAAAAAATTGCTTCTTTTCAGGTCTGAGTTGAGATAGAATTGCTTTAATGCAGTTCTTTTTCTGATAATGAACAAATGAGTTTAACATGCACACAGAAATAGCTGAATAGTGGAAAAGATCTACTCACAATCAATCTGGGGAGCTAGTAACTATAAATCATGTTGTCTTATATTTTCTTTCCATTGAAATTAATGTAAAAGAAATTTATTGGCACAAAAAATGGTGGAAAATGTATGCTGAACCTTTAACCAGTATTGATGTACAGAATCGCGGTGTGGTTGAGGTTGGAAGGGACCTATGGAGGTCATCCTGTGCAAGGCCCAGCTCAAGCAGGGACGCCTAGAGCTGGTTGCCCAGGACTACATCCGTATGGCTTTTGGTGATCTCCAGGGGGGGAAACTAAAAGAATTAATTTGAGCAGAAATGAACAATCAGTGGTTTGCATTTTTCCTTGTCAGATTTTCCAGCAAGATTGCCATCTCCCGCCCAGCAGTCCCCATACATGTCCTTGCACTGAAATTACTTTTATTCACAGTAAATACAGAGAATGTCAATGGTGGTAAGGAAACTAGAAGCGAGTAAATTAAATAATAGTCCTTGATGAGTCTATAAGACAGGGCTCTGCAGGGCCCTGCTGCAGCACAGTACTGCACAGCCTGGCTAAAGCAGGGATGATAGCGTGACCTCCCATTTCTGTGGTGGGAATGTGCAGGGTTGCTGAGACCCAGAGCAAGGAGCAAGTGGGCACAAAGTGCTGCTGAAGAGAACAGAGTCATAATCAGTTCACTATAATCACTAGGGGCAGGATTAGAAAAAAAAAAGTGCTTTAAATTGCAGCTATATATGAATATATATATTTTATATAATATATAATCAGGTTGAGCTGACCCACTGGAGACAATGACCTTGCAGGGACATTTCAAGTTCTTTTTCGCTGTCATTCCCATCTTCTACTTTCCAGTCTAAATGGTCAGCTTACACCTTTCATTAGGGTACTGTGGTTCTTATGTAGCCCAAATTGCCAGTCTTGAATCCTGCTGTTTGTGTCTTGATATACTTATTTGCAGAAGCTTATTTTCCCTCAGCCCTTTTTTGCTAGTTTAAATGAACAAAGGTATTTTTCTCCCTTTTTATGGGGTGTGAGCTTCAGATCTCTTTGTAGTGGCCCTCCTTCATAGATGCCCCAGTTTGAATGCAGTCTGTCCAGTAAATACCTGGATTTCACAGTCTCCAGAAAATGCTCCCCCAGTGTTTGGAGAATGGCAGTAATATTTGCTTCATTCTATCAGAAATACCTCATGACAAAGATCTACATCACTTTTGCCTCCATTAAATTGGTGACTCATCTTTGTAAAGTGATCAGTTTATCCAGATGAATTGAGAAGGGACAGACCACAGATGTTTGGATCCTAAGCTGATGCAGACTTTTTAAAATAAGGGTCATATTTCTCCCTTGATCAATGGGAGTGTCTTCAAAGGACTGAGGAACAATAGACTGAACAGCAGAGTCCTGATTGGTGCGATAATGTCTTTTTAACTGGTGGTGGTATGTTAGATCTTTCCTGAAGTTGAGGTAACTGGGAGCTTCTGCAGTTTCCCAATCTAAGAATCACATTCTTCTGTGAAATAGTCAGAAGTGTCTCCCTGGTCTTATTTTTCCTCCAAAATTCGTTGGGAAGTTTAGCATAATGCTGAGGGTTGGCCAGACAGTACCTCAAAGATCCACGGCGGTCTTTTCTCCTTTTAAAATGGTTTCTAGATTCCTAGGCAATGTAACGGGTCTGCTTGTAGCTTCATTAAAAATGCCTGCTCTGTACTTATGTTTGGCTTAATCTTCACCTTTTCACACTAGAATTGCACTCATGGCCAGGAATTTCAAACAAAAGCACGCTAAGTGCTCACCTATGTATTGATAATGGAAATAGCAGCCTGTATAGTGAGCACTGTTTGTCAACAGCTTAAGTGTATGTGCCCTTAACTGTCCCAGTGCTATTGCATCTGTAAATTGTGAGAAGTACCGTGGTACAGTGCTGAAAACAGCTTCCATCATTGGAGGTCCAAGACATGGTGCTTAAACAGTAGCGTTATTAAGTCACTCTGATGGAGAGCAATTTCAAGAAAAAATTAGCCCAAAATTCACTGGATACATCGTTATAAATAGCTAACCTATCTGTACTTGAGCACATACACAGACAAGACGGAGCGGTCTTTCCAATTGCTCTGCAGTTTGGACTCCCTCCATCTTTCAAAACCTCTCTAAAATTTGATCACCTAACCTCTTCAAGGTCTAGCATTTAAACACTACTTGGTTTTTTACCGAGTTATCTTAAGTTTGCAAGACATTAATATAGAGCAAAAACCTGAGTTCGGGGTAGCTCTTCCTGTGCACACTTTTGCCCTTTGGTAAACACATGGTAATCACTCATTTTTCATCAAAGTTAGGATGTCTCCAATTGTTTTGCACTTTCTGTTGTGTAGGAAGCTACAAGGATGAAGTCACATTAAAATGGTTGAGGTATATTATCCTCTTACTGATGAACTTCAACAGCGCTTGTAAAGCATTTTCAGTTTCTCAGATGGAGCGGGGCAAGAAGCTAATGCTATATAAATCTAAATTCAGTAGTTAGGCACATACAAGGAATATATTAATAATTCTTCATTCATGCAATAAGCCCATGTAAATACTAGCAGGAGCCCCTTCTTTCCCTTTTCCACTAACCTGTAAGCGAGGACTGCGTTGTGCTCTGTGTCTTTAGATACGCTTGTGAGAAAGAGCATAGGCAAGATCCAGTTTGCCTTCTGTTTCTGAAAAACTCCTGGGAAGTACAGGTTGTACTGGTAGTGACATTTTCTATTTTTGCTTTGTTATATACAACCACTATTATTTGTGTCAAATTTTGGCTGTTATATTTGTAGTGATTTCCTTCCTTCCCGTAAGCTGAGTCAGGAGCTGGAACAGTATGAAAAGTTTTGTTCCCAAATGAGGAGAGCCATGCTAACTGCAATCAAGACAAGTATAATCCAGTCTGATACAGAAAGAACTATTTTTTGTTTAGATCCCCTTGGGTAGTGACAGTAATGAATAAGTTGCCCAAGTGCAGCAGACTGTTGGCTACCTCATGTTGATTTCAGGAAATGTGCTCTGATTGCTGTCACCTCATGTCACGTAAAACCTCCAGTGCATGGGCTGTGAATGGATTCTGCACATCTCTATTTGGTTTGCAGCTGGTGCCTCACCATCCAGAAGCCCAGTCCCCATTGCACCCAATGCTTAGAGCTCTCCATGCCTGTGGTCACTTTGGTAGCAGTGTGGCTGCTCTCAGTGTAGTCCCTCAGCGATTCTCTCTCCTGCTGTCTTTCGGAGGCCACCTCCATGTAAGGGAGATTTTGTACGAGTTTGTCATCATTACTGTGCTGAATAAGGTGCACACTTCAGCTGTGACTTATTCTGAGTCAGAACAAATGTATTGTTTAGAAACAAAGAAAAGTTCTGAAAGTTAAAAATTATTAGAATGGAAAATTATAAACATTATTACTGAATAGGAGCTCTAATTAAATACCTTGTATACCTTCCATTAAATCACACAGAAAATGAAAACAGGGATGACATGAGTGAGAATTTCTTTATTTTTTTTTTAAGGAAAGAAGTCAGTGCAAACATGATTATGATTCAAAATACGGCTTAATAGCTTTAACATTTTAAAATCCAGCTCTGTGAGCCGTAGAGGCTAAAATTTCCAGGAATGAGTTTCTATGGATGTGTGTTAAAATCTCTATTTGAGGCCATAGGTGAAATTGTGCTGGTCGGGGTAAGCACTAGGGGACCCACAGGTTTCAGAGGAGTCAGTCAGAGGGTACGGTTGCTCAGCATCTCCTCTTCAAGTTAGGGAAGGTTTAACAGATATGAACTTCCTTCTCCCATAAACAACCAATGGAATGCAAAACTAGGACTGGGAGAGTTTATTTCTCCTTAGGACATAGATAAACCTGCATAATATATCAGATTTATGCACAGGAATAACCTTTCAGCTGAAGGATACCAGAAGTTTGGATTAGGAGTAGCTAATTAAGCTGATTTCTTCCAGCCTTCAAGTCTCTTGAGAGCCATATTTTCCACAATAACAAGATAATTATTGCAGATGGACAGTTATCTCTTTTTCAAAACCGAACTATTCAATGAGTTAAAAACACTATAGACACTTATACTCTTTAATTATGGAAGTGATGTTGGAGCTACATAGTTAAAGCTGAACTTTGAATTTAAGGTGAAAGTTTAGCAGGGGCTTTTGGTTTTGATGCATGGAAGAAAACCGTTTTCTCACCAGGGCCATAGCTGTCGTAGGGCTTATGAGTAAATCAGGCAATTAATTTAGGCATTAAAATGAATTTTAAAGCATGCCCTTAAAGGATATTACCATTTGAGATCATATATTCTTTGTCCTTCAGTTTCATATTTAAACTCCAATAACTTTTTAATTAAAATTCCTTTGAATTATTGCTCCAGGAAGGACTGTTCCAATTGCATTTCTATCTCTTGTGTATCGTAACTGAAAGTATTTTTGCCTTAAGCAGAACCTGAGGGGATAACGTTTTCTAAGAGAAAAAGGAAGAATTCCCTTCTAAAATGGCTGGAATCTTCCTTCATTCTAAATAACACAAAGCAGATAGCTGCTCCCAATTAGGGACATTCTGCCAAGCACACTAACCTCCTTTTATTCCCAGTTGGCCGCTGAGCAGAGTTCTTCACTGGCATCTCAGAGTGTTCCTACTTTTATTGCTTACTGGTATGGCAGGCCACCATCCTACCCAGGCACAGTTCAGGTTTCCTTTCAATGAGCTTGATGGCCACAGATGGCCATCCTGGGGCAGAGAAACTGCCTAGTGTCCCTGTAACTGGCAGTGGTGGGAGTCGGTGATTACCCTTGGGCCATGATGGTGGCAGGAGGGGCGATCTGCAGCACATAAGCTGCTGGTGATTTCACACCCATGGGGAACAGAGGAGCTTGGCCACTTGATGTGGAGGACTTGATTACTCTGCACCAGGCCGGCATAAAACATCCTCAGCTGACACTGGGTTTGAAGAGAGGACTAACAAGTTTGTATGTGTCCCATCTTCAAGCTCCTTGAGATATTTTAGGTGTTCCAAAGTTGAGCTGCTGAGACTGGCGAAGCTGATGTGGGAGATGTCTTGGAGAGAATCCAGAGGTGCCAAGTTTAGTGACCTCAGAAGAGAGGAAAACAAAATTCAGTGCCTCTTTAAAATTTGTTGAATACAGTCTCATAAAAATAAATGTGAAGGTGTTTATTAATTTCAATAACTTTTGTCTTATACAAGAAATACAACTCTTTAATGACTTTTTCTAAATTATTATGTGCTCTCTACTCTTACTAAATTGCAATGCTGTTTTCTTCCAGTATTTTTGCAGTGCGCAGTAGTGACATCAAATTGTTCTAAAATGTACAAGTAGAAAAAGTAACCATTGTCTCCAAGATAAAGGAAGTGTAACCATTGTTTTTAGGATCCATTTATAAGCAAGGATGAAGAACCAGGTACTTACAGGCCATATGACCTCGGACAGGAAATGGGAGTCTGGGTGAACAACTCCGACGGCGTAACTCCTGCTATTGGAAAGGTCAGTCTACTAAATTCTCTTACGTGTTTAATCTACTGTTGCTTCTAAGTGTTAAAGAAGATGCATAACAGAAATGAAAAAGTATCTGGACATTTGTACCCATGAACTCTAGAGCTTGCCTCCTGGATATTCAGTGTTTCCTGACTACACCAACCCCAGGACAGTGGAGTGGTGGACCCAGTTGTGTCTGGAGTTTAAGGATGTCCTTGACTACGACGGGATCTGGATTGTAAGTCTGATTATATTTGCTTTCCCTTCTTTTCAAAACAGAAAACATGGCTTTTGACGTGTCTAATTTTCCTTATTAAAGGACATGAATGAACCATCCAATGACTTAAAAGGCCAACTTCCTGGATGTGCTGCTAATGATATCAATAACCCTCCTTACATTCCTAGTGAGTAAAACTTTTTGCAAATCTCTTTCAAGAATTCTTAGGAAAATTTTCCCTCTTTTCTTTTTCCAAGTGCATTGCTACAGATTCATTCAGGACATGATTGTCTCAGCTTTAGCGGAGTACCTAAAATATCTTCTTTGGTCACCAGGGCAGCCTTGCAACAGAACTGGAAAAATGGCCTTGCCTGCCATTATCTGAGCAACAGGTCTGCTCCATAGAAAGGGCAAGATACCTATAGACTCAGATGGAGATTTATGGCAGGAGTAACCCTTCTGTCTTGCCACCGTCACTGCTGGTCCCAGGGCTGGGCAGACCTTGACTTTTCTATAACTCATGACAACAAAGACTGTGTATCCCTGATACCTTAATTATTTTCTCTTTGAGGAAAAAAAAATCCAGTCCTTTATTAGAAATGAGCTATAGGCTAAAATTAAATTTTTAAATGTCCTGGTCTATGGGATTCTGTAAGAAGGGGAACACCTCTTTCAGTAGCCAAGTTAATGGCATGCTCATTCTCCCCCTGGAAGCCCTGAGTGCTTACAATTAGTGCTAGTGCTCCTTGCAGTGAATCTAGCCAGCATTTCCCCAAGAAAGCCCCGGTGCCTGATCAAGACTAAAGTACAGCAGGAAGCTGGGACATAAATGAGTTACTGATAGTGAAGTACTGGAAATGTCCTCTTTTCCTCTTCAGGCTGTTGTAATGTCAAGTGAATTCTTCCTTTTATTTATTAAAGCTCATTTCTCTTCACTCTGTGTACAGGAGAAACCTAAACATAACAAAAGCATGACATAAAATAATAAAACATCATAAATTATTGAAACCAGAAGGAGAGCTTTAAAATACGATTTAGATGTTTGTTCTCCTCTGGGGGAAACTGTCGGTTGTAACAGCCACATTTCAGCACTGTGGGTCTTGATCAAGTTCTCTTGCGCAAATGCACCTCCTTCTTGCAATTCACGGTGTTGGTCTTCATTCTGTGGACAGGAGCCTGAGACATTTATTCCAAAGTGTGGGAGAGCTGTCACGTGATGTTTTCTATCAATATTGAAGTGCTTCCTATTATATTCCACTTCATGCCAACACTGTCTGTGCCCTCAGTTGTCCACAACTCTGTCTGGTGCAGGTGTATGGTGGTGGAATGTCGGCAGCTCAGTCCAACAAGAAGTTAGAAGCTCCCTAAGCAGGGCTTTTGGAGCTCACTGTCGTGGTAGGCACCTGAGCCTGTAGCAGTCCCACTCAGTGCCTCAGGTGTTTGGCAATGCAGCCTTCAGTCTCCTTTTCTAAACCATAACCACAATCACCTGTACCCATGGTTTGACCTTCTAAGAACAAAAGTCCTTCAAATCTATTTTCTATAAAACACTTTACAGTGGAGATTAATGTGCAATCTGTGTTACTGAGGCAGAATGCAAAGTATTCAGAATAGGAATGAAACACGAAAATATGACTCATGTAGCAGCATTTGCTTTCATATCCCACCTTGATTTTACAGGGCTCATAACTGAGTGTCGCTGGGACATTAAGTGTAACTTTTCTCAGAACCTCAGTGTCTTCTTTAATGCTGTTCCAGTAAAGGTTGCTTGCAAATTGCCTACAAATGAAAGTATTTCTGATGTAGACCAGCCACACTGGAGTCTTTGTGTCTAAAGATCTGAAGACAAGGCTCCCAGCATTGGTGGCCCAGCAGAGCAGACAGGCTAATGGGGTTTCAGGTGCAGAGAAATACACTTTGTAGTAAAGAACTGCAAACATACAGTGAAGTGTGATTAGGCATTGAAGTTTCTTGCTCATAGATAAATATTTACAATAGTGCTTGCACTCAGTTAAGCATGCAAAAGAGGTCTATTTGACAGCCTCTTATTTATTTATTTGGGGGTAGAGGTTTTGTAACACTTGCAACTCCATCTCTAAAAATAAATCCACTGTATAACCCAAATGTTTGACCTGCCCGATTCCTGCTGAATTGCATATGGCATTTTCAGTGAGGCTACCTGCAGAGGATGAGAATCACATTTTCCACACCAAATGGGTCTTGCCAGCAACTCCTTAATGTGGGATCAAAGACCAGGCAGCATCTGTGCAGGCAGTTCTTATTTCTTCCCTTTCTCAGCTGGATCGGAGCTGTGCCAGCGAGGTCAGGGCTGCCCCTGACTATTACTGAAGGCAAAAAGCTGCTGCTGCCTCCACTGCCCGTGATCTGTTGATGGAGAGTTACTGCATAACCCATCCATGTGTGAATACATCCATTATAATCGGTCCTTGCTCTCTTCTGTGCAGCGTATTGAGCCATAGCAAATGGCTATGCTGCATCTCATGCTTTTCCCTGCCCTGTACAGCCCTGACAGTCCCTGCTCATTGCTCACATGCTGCCTCGGGCTGTGCCATCAGTCCTTCTGCCTTCTAAGTCTTCAGGGGATAAAAGAGCCAGGCTTGGCCTTAGCTATGAATTTTGCCACAGTAGGGCAGGGTCATGCTGCCTACCTACATCTGCAGCTGAGTGCTAATCCAAATCTGGATGTCGTGACTTCATGCGAACACACAAGTTCCCTTGGCATCTGAATTTATGTGATGTTTTTTTTCAGTTGTCTTTTTTTTTCCCTTGCTATTAAGGAAAATTTGTAACTATGTAAAGAATATATACGTATATTCTTAACTTAGCAATGCAGAAGTTTTCTCTCTGGCTATTACTGAGAACGTGATGCCTGTACAGATGTTCTGAATTACTGGATGTAGAACTTGAACCTCATTAATAGAGGTTACGCCATACTGACAGCACACTTGTGCCTAGAGCTACGTGCTAACCTCCAATCGGTGTAGATCCCGCAGTTCTTCGGCTTTTCCTCTTTCTAAGTCCCTTGGTATTTTCACTCCTAGAAGCGTAGAAATACAAAGAGATTTGAACTGTGACGTGTACAGTTTTACAATGTTTTGTGTCCTTCTCAGGCATTACTGATCGCTCCCTGGCTGAAAAGACGCTGTGCCCCGACTCCAAGACTTACCTGGGGGAGCACTACAACACGCACTCTCTCTTTGGCTGGTCACAAACTACTCCAACTTTCCAGTGAGTTCTCTAAGCATTTCTACAAGTGGGTTTCAGGTGGTGGTGAGACATTTTAAAAGCAGCTGCTATTACCTGGGAAGTCTGTAACGGTAACTAATAAGAAGCAGCTACATGTTTCACATTGCTGTTTGTCATTAAGAATTTCAAGAAAAGAGACTCTTGGCAGAGGAAGCAGAATCGTTTCCACTTTTACTTTTCTCAGCTAAAATCAGAATTAGTTCTTCAACTGCTGCTTTTCTGCAAGCAGAGCAAGATGTTCCCATCCAGTGTTAGAGCTGTTCCTTTGCCAGGGCAGCACCAGGGGGATTTCTCCATCCCTTCACTGCCATGGCTCAAGCAGAGGAGCTTTGGTGGCTGCGGGTGAAGGATCCATACCCAGCTTCCAGGCTGCTGTTGGAGCCGCCTCAGATCCTGGCAGAAAGCATTTTGCATTTTGCCTGGGGCTCTGTGGGTACATGGCTGAGCTGCATTGCAGCAGGGTTGTTGTAGGCTATTGTGAAGATGTCCCTTTGCAACGGGGAAGAACGCAAAATGGGCTTGCACAGTCAGACCCTGCTGCTGCCAGGCTGCAGTGACACAGAAATGGACTGATTAAATCAAATGGACAAATCACGCTTTTTCCAGCAGAGAGCTAAGACATGGATATGTTTAATGACACAATGTAAGCGCCAAAACAGGGGTCCTTGAGCTGGTTTATTTTAGCACTTAGCGCACATTTGCACCAATTGTATTGTGGAGGCATCCAGGGGAGGTGGCTAAGTGAGCCTGTTTAAGGTGTTGATGCACTTGCAGCTCTGTGCCAAGCCTGGGGGAAGGAAAGCTCTGGGAAATAGCCAGTAGCAATCTGCTGGCTCCTGTGCAGCCCAGCTTCGCTGAGCAGAGCAGAAAGCTCTCAGCCCTTACCCTTGCTGGCCACCCAGCCCAGGCAGGATGCGTGGGGCATAACACAGTTCTGGGCTCCCTGCATCCCAGCCTTCACAAAGGTCCTCCCATCGCAGGAGCCTCCACTGGGCTTGCCTTTCAGCTTCCTCCAAGGTGGTGAATATTACGTTGTTCCCGTGCTGCTTATTTTATTCAGCCGAACTTCCTTCAGTAGTGTAGGAAGCCATGAAAAGCAGCAGCAGAGGCAGGATTTGCTGCAGAGCTATGGAAATCTGATGAAAAATTTCACATATTCATTTGAGTTTCTTTTCACGGCTGGTTGTATACCATTTCTGCACGCACTCTTCACCAATAATATAGTAAATTAAATTACTGATAGGAATATTTAGCAAACCAGCATCAATTGTAGGATATTGGCTGAAAATGAATGACAAATTCATAATCGTATACAAAACAATTCCAAGAATTATGCTAATGAAGCCAGAGAATAGGAAATGTGTCATTTTATCCATGTATGCAGTCAAACGGCTTGAATTTGGATACAACAAACTAGTTACAGTCAGCCTGTGCATAACTTAGGGCCAAGAGCTATTCACACATAATATTCTGTAAATAATTTCGGTCCACAAATACATCTGAGAACATTAGAATCACTTCAGCAGTGATTCACGATAGATTGAAAATTACATGCTGTAAATTGTTTATGAAGATCTGGATCGTAGTTGCATCGATCCAATATTACCCTCATTAGTGCCTTCTTTTGCAGAGCCAAATTTGTACTGTACAGAGCAGAGGACTTGCATGCAGGACACCCTTTAAAAGGTTCAGGAGAAAAGGATTCCTGCCCCTGCAGTGCTCAAAAATGCCATCTATACACACAACATAGAGTTCCATGCAGCCATTGGGCTCGATGGTGCCCCTACAACACAGCAGCAAGCAGGTCCCACTTGGCCAAGGATTGGGCCTCTTGCCCTACGTGGCCCATAAGCATCATATTTGTAAGCCTATATGGAAGATGTTGAGTTTGGTGGGTTTTGTATATTATCAGTGCGGGTTTTTTTCCTAAGGAAGCAAATGTTGAAGCATTTTAAAACCTCTTTGCCACTAGAGAAACAAAGCCAAATGTTGACCATTACAAATGCAGGTGAAAGCTCTTGCACAGATCTCGTTAAGCAAAGTGAGAAGGAGGTGGATGGTAAGCAGCACGGTTAATATTTCAGGCCAGGATTTCCCAGATTATCTAAGGAGTTTTGTTTCCCAAATCCTAATAAAGCAGAATTGAACTGCAGTTTCTGCAATCTATAATATTGCAATATCTAATTTCATGCAAAGATTATTCTATGTTGATCAACTTTTTAATAGGGTTGTTAATAAGGCATATTGCACTTCATTCATCTTCTGATGGTACAGCAAAATCACTTTCAAAAGGCAAGGAAAAATTCATTCCGGCACCAATTCTGTAATGAAATCTCATAAATCAAATGATGAAGGAAATCAGGGGAAATACGGCAAGAATGGGATGACATTTTGAAAGATTATGCATTTGCTTTCTGTATTGATTTTAAGTGTTGGTTTGCTGGTATTTCTTTCTTTCTTTTTCCCCCTAACTTTTAAGTCTGGGATATTAGGACTTTATTTGCCAATATAAATCTCTAAATAAATCTTATATTGAAAAAAGATATCTTTTACTTCTTAAGAAATGGTAGGACACTAAAATGAGTTAATATAGAAATAATTCTGTTCTAAATTTTCACTTTGACAGAATATTGAGAATAACTGAATTGCAAAATAGTTTGTAGGAAGCCTGGACATATCTGAAACAAAGTGTTTCATGGAGCAGATAGATTTTAATTGTTTACTTTGGCCATGGAGTAAAACTTTCCACTGTTTATAGTTTTGGAGCCACGCTTTCACGTGACTCACATCAGAGTAATAAAAGTTTCAAGAATAACACCACCTCAGATAAAATTGTGCTGGAAAGCTCAGGCTGATCGCACGACTTTTTTGGTTACCATTTTATTTTTAATGACCTCGTTGCATTTTGTCACAGCGTTGTCCAGCAGGCAACTGGGAAGCGGGCATTTGTCCTGAGTCGGTCTACCTTCGTCGGCAGCGGGAAGCACGCTGGTCACTGGCTGGGTGATAACAACTCGCAGTGGAAGGACCTGCACTACTCCATCATCGGCATGCTGGAGTTCAACCTCTTTGGCATCCCCTTTGTGAGTCTGAAGTCCTTCGGGCAATTGCTGGCTCATACCCATTATCACTTTAAATTAACTCAAATGTTTTCTAAAATAAGCTGCTTGAGATGGCCAGCAGTAACAGCCTGCACAGCCTAAGAACTGCAGATTAAGGAAAGCTAAATGTCATCGATCTTGGCTGGTGAAAGAGAAACAAAAATAGCACTGCCAGCTTCAGATTAGATCACCGTGTGCCACCCCAAACAAAAACCATTTTATGAAGCGTTTTATCATTGAGGTGCCTCTGTAGGTTTCTGATTTTACAAGCTGGGCTGGAGGATTTGTATAATTACTGAAATCTTTCAGATCTTCCACAGTGACATGAAGGCTGTAGGAGCCAGTGAAATATCAGACCCAGCAAAATTTGTGTCATCATATCCTGGAGCATTCTTATGAAGTCATCAGAAATCAGTATCTCTGTCCAAAACATTATTTTTATTAAGAATCTACTGTGGTTTCTCATTTTGGGCCTCAGCTGCCACAATCACAAACCCTTATGCAATGATACTTTCTCTTCAGGTTGGCGCCGACATCTGTGGGTTTAACCACAACACGACCTACGAGCTCTGCTTGCGTTGGACGCAGCTCGGCTCTTTCTACCCATTTTCCAGAAACCACAATGCAGAGGGAAACGCTGTAAGTAAATAAAGTTATGCAGAGCTGTAGTCTGACTGCTGTATTGACAAAGATGATTTGTATTACTTTCTCAGAAATTAAGCTGTCATTCATGGGTAAGCTTAACTGGGTAATAAGGAGTGCTGCACTGAGAAGAGGGAACTACACAGTGAAGTAAGTTTTTTCCCATTTGTAATGTAGAGATTAGTTAGGAAGTACAAAAAATATATAGTATCTAATAACTGAAAGCCCCATAGAGGTAAGATTTATCCTCTTCATCTTTCACCCAGCTTTTATTTCAGAGCTGGTGAGTGTCCGCACATCTTTTCCTCGCTTGCTAACGTCAGTTTTTGTTTCAGCGCTTCTACAGGTTTAGTAGGTATTGAAAAGAAGGGGAGAGAGGTCCTTATACTGAGCCTTGCTATTTAAAAACAAATTTCAGACAAACACGTAGAAGCTCCGAGGACAGCTGGCAGTGCTGTCAGCCAAGGAGCTCACTGCTGGCATGAAATACCGCAGCCTCAGACCTGAGCTGTGGCTTCAGCTTCTCATGAAGTCCTTTCAAGTCTAAGATATAAGTATCATGTTGTTTCTAACTATGAACAATTTGCAAATCTTGCAGCCTTTGTAAGCGCACTGTGTTACATGCAGCTTTGATGGAAAGACTGTGCTAGTTCAGTAACTGCCCTTTTATTATTTTTTTTCTTCTGTAAACTGATTTGTGCAATATTGGGGTTAGGATTATTATCTAACCTTCAGTTTTCTCTACAATCCTGTCATCAAAATGTTGTAACATTTATACCTCCCAGAAAGACCTCCTCTGCATGAAAGTATGATGTACATCCAGAAACAGGGCAAAGCACGAACAATAACTTACAGTGCTGTCCTTAAGAGTATCAGAATTTAACCTGTTGTGGAGCAAAGGAAGGCAATAGTAGTGCATTCTACTGGGATACCTGCACTATGGAGTAAGGGAGGGTCACAAAGAAGGAAAAGTAGCTCACCCTTTTTGATGACTGGTGACAGCTCAAGAAGAGAGTAATCTCTATCCAGAGATGCTGCTAACCCTTAAAAGAGAGTGAGGAGGGGTTAGTTCCCTGGGTTAGCCATGCCTCTCACCTGGTGCTCAACCACTGGTTCAGGCCATGACCTGGCAGTTCCCATGCACTTGTCATCTGCAATAGTTCCTGAGATGTGCTGGTATTTCTCTCTCGGAGAACAAGTGGCTGTGGGGCTTTAGGTGCTGTTACTGATAACCATTTTCTATTTGCCACTGTTTACTAAAATTAGAGGCCCCTTATCTGTGTAGGTTCACTTGTCCCTTTGGGCATGCAAACTGGGATGTGACCCAGGTGAGTGAGCGTTATTAACATACACAGGATTTAATAGGCAGTTTAATAGGAAAAGCGAGGAGAGCTGCGACTCAGCTATGACATAATGACAGAAGTATCAGAGGATGCATTGGGTTTTATTGGACCACTTAAAGCCATTTAAAACATCGTGTTCTCTGACAGAAATGAACACGACATTTTGGTGACTCAGCATCCCCTAAGAAGTCTGTTTTTTTTCTGAACTTTGGCAATATTTGTACAGTGTCAGATTTACACTGGCAAAAACAGTGCAATTTTTGATAAAGTAGATGGGTGCTTCAGAACTCAGAGGCAGCAGGAAAGATTATTTTGATGCAAACATAATAATGGAGAAATTTAACTTAAATATTGAGTTTTAATTAGCATTAAGTTTAATATTAAAATAAAACCATAAGTATCCACTTTGCCTAACCCTCCGGGGATTTCAAATGGTTTAGTTAATACTTTTCTTGACTGAAAAGCACTGGATAGTATAAAAAGCTCCAGTGCGTCTGTTCCTCCTTTGTTCCACTATCCTTGAAATGTATTATACACTCCAAGATTTGGATGAGAAAACTGAATCTCATGGGAGAATTTTGTGCAGGCAGAAGGGGGCTTGATGCCTTATTGATAAGTCCAGTTTAGGGTTGGAGAAGTTGAGACAAAGGGATTGGAGGAGATGCAGCTCTTCCCGGCACAAGCACTGCCATGGGCTGTGTGCTCCATGTCAAGTGGCAGGGGACAGACAGCTTGGCTTTGAAATGGATCCAAAATGCCCACCTGGCAGTGGGATCCAGCACGCATGCCCTCCTGCTCCAGAGAGCATCTCCCTGTGTGGGGCACCCAAAGTGATGGGCACAGGAGGAGACCTGAAGCCGAGGTTCATGTGTTCAGAGAAGATTTCTCCCCATTGCACACAGCAAATTTGGTCATTGGCTTTTGCATGGCCATGTATTTAGTCCCACTTTTCATCCTTGAAAAAAAATCTTTATGAAATAATTATGTTTTTGCCTTTGTTTGCAGGTTGTCTGCTTGCTCTTCTTCCTCTGTTTCTCTTTCTCTGTACCAGAGGACAGTTGTAGTTCTTAACACATCTTCCAATTTGCACATCATTACTTTTGCTTATATAAATATTCACTTTCCTAGGATTATACCAGCAGCAGCTTCCCTTTGAATGCACGCAGATTTCTCTGTTGAATTTGCATCCATTGTTAAAACGCTCAGTGCAAACCAAAGCTTTTCCTTCACAGGCTCAAGACCCAGCAGTCTTTGGAGAAGAGTTTGCCAAGATAGCTCGAGCTACACTCCGGATCAGATACTCCCTGCTGCCATACCTCTACACCTTGTTCTTTGAGTCTCATGTCCATGGTAACACGGTGGTACGGTCACTGATGCATGAGTAAGTTTGGAGTCTCTCTTTTTTATGCTGTTTTACTCAGAGCAGTTGAGCTTCTGTGCATTAACAAATCGACATCTGCCTGATAATAGTGATGGTAAGATCATTGCATGCTCTTTCTTAAAAAGAACAATTTTAAAAGGAAATCTAATCTAAATATACACAACAAAAATGACTTTTAATATGTGTGATGGATATGCATTAAAATACAGCCTGTATTTGTTTCTACTGAAAAAGGAGCTTAGTGAAATAGTAAGAAAGTAAGTTCTAGTTTTAGGCAAATATGCACTCCTTTCCTTTAAAGTTAGGAGTCACTTATCTGCATTTTCTGCACTTGAATCCAATCTGTGAAATCTGTATTCTGGTACAGAATATCAGGAAAGCCTCATAAAGAGAAGGCTACATTTTCCAATCATTCACAGTATTTGCATTTTCCAATTTCTCACTTGCGTCTGCATGCCATGTATGTTACCTACATCTGTGTCCACAAATGGCATAGAGAAAACAGAGATAGAGATGTTTGAGTGTAGAAGCAGGTGCACAGAGAAGATTAATAAACAGGCATTGAAAAACAACTCGGAAAATGCAAATTCAGTTTCTGGAACAGCTCTTTTTTTTTCTTTCTGGAAGAAAGTGAGGTCTAGTTTCCCTCTTGGCACCCTTAATTGGTTTCCTACCTTCCTTTGGTAATTTTTCTATTTCAGAATGTGTTATGCAAAGATGTGGACAAAAGGAGTGCAAATAATGCACGCGAAAGGCTACTGCCACAGTTCAGTCTTACCACTGCAGGTTATGTCCTGATCTGTTTAATGTTCCTTTTCCCTTTAGATTAAAAACATTTTGGTTAAAGGGTAAGGCATTTTTGCAAATTAAACCGAGATTACTCTAAAGTGCAGAACATGCTAATACAGAATGATAACACACAAAATCTATTTTGCCTACTCAATGTAATGGCTAACTGATTGGTTTTAAAGGCAGTATTCTTCCTCTTCCGACCCGGCTACCTTATTTAAGAGGGTAACATCTAAGAGCAGTTTGATGGGGACTCCTGTCTTACAAGGGGTTTTGTGTTCTTTCAAGGATTTATTTTAACAGTATTTTTGGTTAATTGGATTGATGTGGATATTGGGAATGACCAAGTTACTTTGGGAATGATATTAGCTAATCTCTGCTAATACTGCATGACTTCAGTGATGTTAAGGCTGCCCATCTGTCCATTCCTCGTATATTTTATCTGTATTCTACTTGGGCTCATCTGCATTAGTGAATTTATAAATTTGCTTTTATTTCAATTGTAGAACAGTCTCAGAGGCACCAGCTGAGACTCCTGTTGAGTGAGACTAAGCCAGAAGATGCACTCCTACCACTAACTGATATTTAGCTGTGTTACCAGACTGAGATTTTTACTGGAAGTAAAACCTCTAAAATGCAGGAACAGAGTGCAGAGATCAGGAGATCAGCACAGACTTTTACTGCCCAGGTCCCATCCTAGTGGCCACATCACTTGCTGATATTGCCATGGCTGGAACCTGAAATTGCTTAAAAATACTTTTAATATTACTATTATTACTTAGTTGTGATTACTGTTTTTACTTAGTAAGTATTTCTTACTATTTCTAATTACGGTTCTTTGGTTTAGAGAGTCTGTTCAAGCAAAGAAAGTGACTTAGATGCTAACAAATGGAGAAATGTGAGCTTTAGAGAGAGAACTGAAACAGAATTTTTGAGGTCCAGATGATGGAATTTTACATCAAACCTTCCTGTTTCTTGTAACAAACACAGAGGACAGCTAAAAAAAACTGTACTAGCTCTTCAGGTGAAGCTGTTATGAGTACACAGCCCTCACCATGAAAACAACTCTGGCCGGGCAGAGAGTCTCCAAGCAATACCTATTTCATGTGGTCATTTCAGATTTTTCATTTCATTTCAAATGTTTAGGTGTTCATTTCAAATAACAAACAGGAACAGAATCCCAGTAGATTCCTGTGTATGTTTTAAGTGTCTCACGCAGAGGCTTTCGTTTGGTGAACCAGAGATGCTGGCAGCTTGGCTGTCCAAAAAGACCTAGGGGTAACAATCCATTACTGCGCTCCTGGAGGGGAAAGCTCTGCTTAACAGCCTACCAGGAGGGAAGTAAAACAGCAGAGAGGCTGCTATCTAACTGTGGGAAGCATGGAGATGGAATGCCACATCTTTCATAGATCACAAACACGCTGCGCTTAATGGCTTATATTTTCAACATGGGAGAATTCATTTACTTGCTGAATGTGTGGTTGCTCTAATTGCAAAAGGAAGCAGCGCTTAGTGAGATGGTGAGATGCTTCTTCCCAAGTGCAAGTGAGATGATCGGCTTCCCTGCTGTCATTATTTCTTGATCAGATTTTCCCCCCAAACCTCCCACAATATAATGCATTGAAACAACATTCTAATTTTATTACAGTGAAATTAAAAACACAGAGAAGTAAGTCGTTGAGAGGACGGACAAACTAACACATCGTAATTCAAAAACCTGAAGCCCAGGTGGCTCCTGAGCACCTTCCCAAAGTAGATCTACATTCTCTGGACAGCTGTGCCAGCACTCAGCCACCCACACAGCACACAAGTGCTTCCCAGCGTTCAGGCGGTACCTCTGTGTTCCAGCGTGTGCCCTGGGCTCTTGTCCTGGCAGAATCCAAGCTGTTTTTTCCAAATATGTTAGATCTCAGAGCACAGCATTCTGCCTCTTCTTTCCTTTCTCTTCCTGGTCCTGGACTGTGGTTTCCACAACCCAAAGCTAGCCTTCCTCTATGCAGTGTGCCAGCTGCAGCCATGCATTGCATCCTCCCAGCCTCAGAAGAAGACACAGTGCTGCTCCAGTGTTAAGGTGGCAGATTTCTTGTGGCAGAAAGTAATTCTGAAATATGCTGCAAGTTCGATAAAAATGTGATTTAACGTTGTGTATCTCTCTTTTGACACCAGATTTACCTCTGATCAGCAGACTCATGGGATAGATACCGCCTTCCTTTGGGGACCTGCGTTTATGGTTGCTCCTGTTCTTCAAGAGGCAAGTACCATAATTTAGAAATGCCATCGCACTGGTATAAAAGAAATCTGCTTAGGGCATTCCATGACATTCAGAGAACGTTTCCTCATATTTACCCATTCCTTCCTTCCCCTGTCAGCTTGCAGAAGGCTTTTCAAGCCAAGCCCAAGCAGTGCAGGGCTGCCCGGTGCTGGAAGTGGGAGGGCACAGGTGAGGGCACAGCATTTCCCTGCCACTGAGCACTAAGCAGGTGCAAGCCGGCTGGACGCTGTCCCTCACACTCCTACGTCTGTGCTGGCAGCTCCCTCTGAGGGCACACACAGCAATAATTGCTAGGTGAGGGAGAAGCACAGAGGTACTCACACAGTCTGGCTTTCTTTTTACTGCTTGCCCATTGTTTTTGGGATCTGCAGCATTCCGAGCGCCATGCTAGGCGTTACCCAGCACCACATGCAAACACAGTCATTACAAAATGATGACACTGTCAGCTGCTGATATGGCAGATCTTAAAACCCAGCGTTTTCCTGCGGCTGTGCTGGCCACGTGTTGGGGTTGGGGAGCAGCTGCTGACCTGGACCCCAGAACAGAGCTCCAGGTGGCTTTGCTCTCACTGCTCAGCTGGAGCAAGGGTGGGCTTCTTGCCTACTGCTGGCTGCTAGCAGGGTGCAGCCTGACAGGAGGGCCAGCAACTTATAGCAGGGCAAACAGCTCCTTGTGATGTGTCCTGGAAAAGTTTGTGATCAGCATGCTGCCAGAATATCTGAGACACTTCCTACCTGATGCTGATGATCAAGCACATTAGCAAGCCACTGCTTCGCAGACTTTTTTAATATAACCCTTGCACCTCTGTGAATTTAAAATGCAACTCTAATTCCTTCACATATAACCATTCCAGCTCCTCTGTGGCACTTCATTCGTCAGTCCTTCAACTTCAGGCTCCCCCAGGTTTCTAATAGCTAGTGACTAACGTGGAGATTTCACAGGGTCTCAGACCAGCAAGGTGATGAAAGGTGAGGGAGAAACCTTCCTGTAAAGAGAGGGCAATGAGCCAGGGGTTGCTTCCTGCAAATAAATAAATGAAAAGGATCATTATAAGGATATGTAAAATGATAGAGAATCTAGATTAGGGGTTCCTTGTGTTTTTGGGGACTGCAGCAGAAAAGGAAGGCCTGGTGCTGGTGGCCTTATGCGGAAGCAGTGCTTTGGCAGTGACACCTCGCTGGGTATATGGTGGCAGCCAGGGCTTGTGCCCACAAGCAGAGCACAGGGCAGAGGCAGCCTGCAGACCCCTCACCATGGTGTCACCGGCCACCAGTGGATGCAACAGGGCACCCACTCACCTGGAGAAGATGGGCCAGTGGTGGCTTTCCCTCTGCTCCTTGAGTCCTAGGGACACAGCCATCACATTGAAAACAGGGAATGTTCTTACATACTGGCTATTGCTTACAGCATCATTAAGGCAATTAAGAGTCAGATGGCAATTGCACACTTCTCTGCAGGCAATAATATCCAGATCTGTTGTAATAATGCTGAACAAATCTGGGGAGAGGAGCATCTTGACTTTATGGAGATTTCTTTCAGTCTTTTAAGGTGTTCTATAAATACAGTCAACTGCCAGTTGCTGAGCAGACAGGGTACATTACCCCACACTACTTGCTGCAGATCTGGGACCCTGTCCCTCAAACATCCAGCACTGCTGCTGTGGGAGGCAGGTCACAGGACAGGACACACTTCCAGTTTAGCAATTGCCATGTTCTAATATGAGATTTGCATGTATTAACAAATCAGCCACTTCTTCATCCTTCTGATGATTAATAAGAAAAACAAACCCTACTGTGGCGAGCGGTGACCATCTCACAGCTCTTTTCCTCCACCTTGATGCTTCATCTCCTCCCAGGGAATAACCATAACTCTGTAACGCAGACATCTGCTTCGAGAATCAAAGTTAGTCTGTTTGTGAGAATGAGCAGCTTGTGCCCACAAAAAGGAAATATGCTTTGATTCTGACTTTTCCTAGAGCGATTAATTTAAAGTGCCTTTAACATCATTTTATATATTAATGATACAACGCATTCTGCCAAATAAAGTGCAGCAATTGTGCAAATAGCAGTTCATTCTCTAAAATAATTTATCTACAGCTATAAATGGTTGCAAATAAGGCGAGCATCTGTGCATCCTGCTTGCAGATCTTTCTCTTTGCCTGCTCCTGCAGGCAGTGGGCCCCGCTGCTGCCCAGCCCTGCCCTGCAAAGCCTGCCACAGGGCCCCGCTGGCATTGCTCAGATCTTACATCTGCAAGCCGTGGAGCTGTGTTCCAGGCTGAAATAACCCTGTAACATTGACTCATCCCACAGAACTGCAGTAAAACCCCCCCGACAGGATAGGGTCATCTATTTAGCATTACAGATTGGCCAGCGCCAGTCCATCGCTGCGATAATAATTCAGCCTTCAAATTCAAGATTTTATGTTATTAGAGGACCGAGCGTACATCTACCCATGCTCAAATATAATAACGCTAATGTAATATCAGAAATGTAAAAAGAGACAGACTTTAATCATTTTATAACAATGACAGGGAGCGAGATCAGTGGATGTGTACTTCCCCGAGGCGACGTGGTTTGACTACTACACAGTAAGTATTCTTTAAAATTCAGTTTCTTGCATTTTTGCAGAACTTAAGACGTCACAATTCCAGCAAAGTAACTTTTAGCAATGTTCGGCAGTAGTTTTACCTCAGCATCTGTGTTTAAGGAATCTAGAGCACAGAAGTCGGCACCAGGCTAGCTGGGAGAGCAAACGGCACAGCTTTCAGTAGCGTTTTGTTTTCTATTTCTGGTTTGCAAAGCTCTAAAGACACACAGAACTGACTTTTCAAGAACAGCCTCGAAATTCATGACGCTGTCAAGATTTCTTTTCTTTCTGTTCAACCTCATTGTATGCTTAAATTATTGTACCCAATTCCTCCCCTGTGTAGAAACAGACAGAAACCTGAGAACACGCTGCCAACAGTTTTGTGCACGGGGTTTTGCACATGCATCATTTCTGACAGAAGGCATATTCACAGAGCAGCATGAGGCTCCCTCCAGAAGATGCTTCCAGGAGGTGCAGACCGAGCTGCTCCGTGGAACGAGCCAGCCCTTCTAGCTCCAGGATCTTCACAGCTCGACCTCTCGAATGCCAGCCCCAGTGCTGTGGTTCCCAAAGGGCTCATTTCCCAAGAGCTCACTGTGCTCTGCTGAAATCTGCAGGATGAAACGAGCACTGGGCTCAGCAGCAGCTAGGTTGATGCTAAGAGCTCTGGAAACCCGAGCCCAGGAGCATCAGGCTGCTGCTAGCTACCCTGAACTGTGCTGCCTGAGGAGCAGGAAGGATGGAGGTGCTCTGGGAGGAAATTCAGGCAACTTTTTTAACAAGTGTTGCTTTGGGCATCTGCAGCATTTGGCTGGTGTCCTCAGAGGGATGTTCATCCTACTCTTTCCCTTTTCTCCTTTCAAAAGGCCATGGTGCTGTGGGATTGAGCATTTTGCTCAGACCTCCTTGCTCCTGTGCTCGGGAGGGCATGGGGACATCGTCCTGATGTTCCTGGTGTCCCCTGCCTGTGGGGCATACCCCATGTGTTATCAAAGTGCAGCTTCCAGCACTTGGCACCTGTTTGCTGAACCCACAGCTCTCATCCAGATGTAAGGCTGGATATAACCTTAAGCTGTAATTACCACTGACAGAGGGCAAGAGCCGAGTCCTTTTGTGACCTTCTCTACCTACACCTGGCTTGGAGGAGTTAAAACAGAAAGTAATGATGGAGAGGATTAATGCCAATTGCCTACATTTATATGAGTTTCACTCTTTGAACGTAATGGGAAAGACTTGTCCTTAAAAGAGAAGAAAAACCTACAGTTTACATTCCCCAATGATTATGAATCACTCACCTTACATTGAAATGTGACAGTTTCTATATGCATAAAAAGAGGAAGCAAAGGCTTCTTTTGCTTTTTGCTTTGTACCTTGATGAGTTTTTCTTTTTTCTCTTTCCACAGCATACAGAGTAACGATACCATTTTTGAAGACGATTTGCTGTCTTTCATTCATGATGGTTGTGCCTTCATGCATATGCATCACTGCAGGAGCTAAATTCTCTTTCAGGTTTAAAAAAGGAACTGGAATAACACTCCTGAAATCTCCTTTTGTCTCTATTTGAGACAAACCGGTGTATTTGAGATGAAAATATATCCCTTGGTCTCTTTTCCAGCAATATATGATGACATTATTGCCCAGATTTGCATTTTTTTAATTGCAGTAATTTTTGTGGTAGGGTAAGAAGATACCAAGTACCTGGCACAAGACATATGCTACTGTCTATGCCCCATTGAACAAAATCCCTCTGTTCATCCGCGGAGGCCACATTCTGCCAGAACAGGCTCCAGCCTCAACAACTACCAAGAGGTAAAGTCATGATTCTTGTCTGTCCCCAGAAACAGCACTGTGGGTCAGACCCACAGCCAGCCAAAAGGCAATCAAAGCACAGAAGAGAAGCTATGTGCAACTTCCAGATGCCCTCCTAGCCGATAAACACAGTATTTTTATCCCACTCCTTGCTCTGTTGGATTAAAGTCACCCCGGAGGTGATTCACGTCATCGCTTGCACAGCTGAAACTCTACAGCTTTGCTGGGAGAAGCTTTGCACCTCTCGCTGCCATACTGACCAGCTGTCAGCCATCCACAGGAAACATATGCAAGTGGAAAATGCAAACCTCTTGTCCTTGGATGAATTTATCAAATGCCACAGGCAAGGTGGAGATGCTCAAATCTGTCTTGAGGAAGATTGTTTCCCCACACCAATGCTAGCATGCTGGCCTCAGGGCTGATCCATGCTGAGAGGCCAAGGGAGCAGGAGGGGAAGGAACAGCTCCATGTGGGACCCAGATCAACCCACAGGGAGGTAGCCTCAGTGATGGGCCACCTCTCAGGCCACCCAGTTGTCACATGTGAGGAAGAGGAACTTGGCCATCCCATCACTTGAAAGATAGATAAGTTTTCATCATGATTTCAAGAGCTGTTTTGGGTTATTTGCCTGTGTGGCCCTTTTTGTAACCTTGAAATTAGAGATAACTACGTTCAGAAGTTTTTGTTTAATAACACAGAAAGCACAGTGGCCAGAAGCTCGTACTGATGTCTCCTTTATGTGTTTGCCAACAGCCGTCTGAACCCACTTGGGCTCATTATTGCCCTGGATGAGCAAGGAGAAGCTTCTGGGTCCCTCTTCTGGGATGATGGTGATTCCATCGGTGAGTTTGGTCCCCCATAAACAGGGCCTGCACATAGAGCTCCCCTTGGCTGCCTTCCCAGCAGTTCTACAGCACTGACTACTGCTGTACACAGCCAGGGAGCTGCCCTGAGGCTGAGCACCCGGGGTGGCAGCAGAATGCTCTGGAAGGCTGCGATTCAGTACCCTGCAGAAAGGGAGGACCCGGGAAGTTCCACCTGAACTCAGAAAACTTCCTTACTTTGAGGGGAACGTAGCTGCCCAGAGAGGCTATGGTCTCCTTCTCTGGAGATATTCAAACCCACTTGGACACTTACCTGTGCAGCCTCCTGTAGGGAACCTGCTTTAGCAGGAGGTCGAACTCGACAATCTCCAGGGGTCCCTTCTACCTCCTATGATGTTTTGACATCGGAAATGGCTGCTCTGCTCAAAAGGGCAGCAAACCTGAAAATAAGAAGAATAGAGGAGATTAAACAAGCCACAAAGACCTCTGTGTGTGACATTAGCCACTCGCTACAATTACTGTGAAATGCTCATGGATTTTTCTCCCTTTCTTGATATCGATCCTCCTTGTTCTATATTTTGACAGATACCATCGAAAATGAAAACTACTTCTTGGCTAAATATACATTCAGCACAGTAAGTAGCAACGCACACAGTACGTACATACATGCAGGTTGCTGTATATTAGTGTAGCTGCTGTAAGGCACTGGTATTTAACTTTCCTCTGAATGGCTTTTTCCTTATAGCACAAACTTTGAAACTGGTAACCTACGTCATGTTTTCATTTGCAGACAGCTACAACCATGAGGCTGCAGTTTTGTGTTTGCCTCATTGACTGTCCCAGTGACACACCATTAACATCCCTGGTGTGATATGAATCTAAAAATCTGCTTTTTCAGCTCAGATATTTTTCCTGAGTTGCATCTTCTGGATACGGGGGGCCTTTTCCTTGCCTTCATGCTGCCAGCAGTTTTCAGCTGATGGATAGGAGAGGGCATCAATTTTTTAGCTTAGATCACACCAAGCGTGTATTTTCTGTCGCAGAGATTACCCCATGATGTAATTTAGCAAACCACCAGCAGCCCGTGGTGCTGGCAGTTGCTTTCTGAAGCCTGGAGTCAGGGCAGCACTGCCTTCTGTGCACTGTTCACTTCTCAGGCGAGTCCTGAGAAAGCTGAATAGAAAATCCCATCAGCCTGGGCTTCAACACGGAACAGCACTATAAAATGAACCCACTGGAAGCTCATTAAGTGCATGACAGTAAGTTGTGGGAGTTATTGTAGAGAAACTTAACCTACTATAGTAATCTATACAAATTATATCTCATCTACAGCTGCAGTGTTTGCATATGCCGTGGCACAGTTTTCACCAAAGTAGTCTACAGAAAATCTTCAGAGGAATAAAATCATGTTAATACTTACTATGATACTGCTCTTAGAATGTGTTTCCTCTGGGAGTGACAGCAAGTCAGAGTAAGCCAATGGGTTTGTTATGAAGTCTTACACGTACGTGAGGTATTTTTTGGGAAGTAATGCCACTTGTTTAGAATTTAAATTTCATTTTTCATTTATTTTCTTCTTGACTCACCATGAAGAAATTCTTCTTCCTCTTCAAAAAGAAAAGGGAGGGGGATATTTCAACTGCAAAAAGGAAGAAAAATCACTTCAGGTTTCTGTAGTCTGTGTATAGTAATTTATTGCAGGGAGGCTACAGAAAAAAAGAAACAATATCCAGTTTTATATTAAATTCTGGTCTGTGCAAATTAGATTGTTGATTCACTGGCTTTTCCATTTCTCATTGCTCATATTTGACTTCTGCTTGTAAATCCAAGACTCAAGTCCCTATCTGCATTCCAATAATCTCGAATGTCAATTTTTTATTATATGTTTATAAAGAAAAAAGTCCATCTCAAATAGCAAATTGTAGAAATATGAGAAATGCGTGAGCATCTCTCTGTATGTTGCACACTTCTATATTCTTAAAAAATTATGGATGAACAGTTTAATCCCCTTTACTTTTAGAAAAGCACAAGGTTTTGGTCCCTCGGAGATTAACTGATAAGGTCTGACTCAACAACATTTACTCTGGATCCTGTTCAGAGTTTTGTGGGTAACAGCTGCAGGATTAGACCCTCTCTTTTATATTTTCATTTAAACAATCCAGAAGTGCAAAGAAGAATTTGGGATTAGTGCAGGCACTTAAGCCTTAGAGAATGGTTCCGGCTGCCTGCTCTCGCATACGACCTTGCTGCAGTAGGTGCTTTAACTCACTTGACACCTTCCTTTCAATACACATGATGTTCAAGTGACCTGAGTCAAGCTGCCCCATGTGTTAAAACTACTGGCCTAGAAAAATACATAACTTCTTTTGAAAAACTGGTCTAATTTTAGGGGGGAAATGTTTAAATAATTTGATCAGTAGATTTTAAAGCACTAGAGCAAGATGGTAAGAAAACAAGTCGTGACTGGTACTCAGACACGCAGGAGAAAGTCTTAACTTCTGGCCTCAGCTTCAGGACTTGCTTGTATTCTACATTTACAGGGCTTTCAGTGATACCCATAAGGTTCCTTGCTCCAAACTGAACCCAGGGCAATTGCTTTAATCACGCTAGGTGCTTAGGGAGGAGAAAGTCACTAGTTTTCCTGGATTACCATCACCTCTCCTTCTCTCCAAGACCTTGAAGGAGGGTAGATCTGGGCCTGCTCCCCCTTCTACCACACACCACTGAAATAACATAAGCTAATTTATGCAAAGATTCCATCACAGGCTTCTCCTTGGCATGTTTTTAAAAAGTCATGATTGCGTAGCAATTCTTCATTTCTTGAGCAGTGCAGTTCATCTTTATTTCCTTAACAACTTTGATCACATAACAAACGCAACAATTCCTCTTCATTACTTGTATGAGAAACTACTGTCACTGGTGATCCAAATGAATTTGTTTAATGACATTGTACGTCCTCTTGGTTCATCCCTAAACGCGAGATATACAGTAAATTAGAAGCAGAACAAACACAGCTCTGTGGACGTGCTGTGTTCCTTCAGTATCCACAGAGCTGGAATATGTATATCAAAAATTTCTAGCAGGCACTGTGGAGATGTGGGACATAGAATAGAGGCAAAGTATCTAGCAAGTGATGCTTGTGGAAGATGGTGACCGTTTAAAGCAGTTGCTGATGTTGATCAAATCTACCTCAAGGTCACTAATTGAATCTCCATATCTGGATTTTCACTTTGCATATGCTACTGTACCCTGTAAATGGGTACAAGAACCAAATTTGCATTGATTACAAGTAGGAAAAAAGGCCCAAGAAGATTCCAAATGAATTCTGTAAATGTTATTTTGTTTCTTACTTTGTTGGTTTATGATGATACACAAAACCTTTCTAACCTTTCTATGTGAATACTAATGTATCGCTTTTCCTTTATGTTCTCAGACTTTATTCTCTACATTGGAAGACATTCTATACACTGGTTGACAAAAGTGACACTACAACAGCAGTGGTACACAGTAGGTCACCTCCAAAGAGATGCGATGGTCCTAAAATTTGCTGTGTTTTTTTGAAGGGACACCTGAAGACAGAAATACTTAAAAATGGTTACCGAGGGGCTGACTCTCTGAAGTACAACAAAATCACCATTCTTGGCCTGAAACTGAGACCTCATGCTGTTGCTGTGAATGGAAGGGCTGTCCATAGCGATGCCTTCTCCTATGAGCTGGATGGGGTAAGAGCTGTGCTGAGGAACTGTGGAAAATCTTAGGGGAATGGGAATAGTCCATGAGTAGCAACTTTTACATTTTCAAGTATAAGTAGACATTAAGTACAACAATCTGAATTTTAGAAAAAAAATGCTACAGAAAAAGTTGTTATTGGAAACTTTAATCTTTGGTATTACACCTACACTCTTTCTCACATTTTCAAGCTAAAAAATAATGAAAAGAAGATATACTTCCACAAACTAGGAGAGATGTTACCTGTTTTATGGGCATTATTGTCATTCTGATAAAATGAGAAAACCTGTCTAAGTTATTAATCAGCCACTGAAAAGAGCTGGCAGAGATACTTTTGTACGAATACTTGGCATCCAAAAATGAATGCAGAGTGGCTGGCTCTAATGAGCAACTCCCTGCCATCAGAGGAAAGAAAGGCAAACCTCTGCCATGTGTTTGAGTTCTTAAGGAAGCTGCTACAGCAGTGACGCAACAGCTGCAGTTTCAGTGTCTGAAAGTGAGAAATCACCTGTCCAGCCTCAGCATCTCAGGTCAGCATGCATGGCTTGCTTCTACTGTGCTGCTTCTTTAGTGCCAGCAAAGAATTGCTGCAGAGGGGATGGGCAGGACAGTCCTAACACACAGTCTCAATTTCCTTTACCATGGAAGAATAGAGAAAAAGAGCAACACTAAGTAAAATTCCCTGTCTCTGGTCACCTGTCCCTTATGTGTCACCAGCCCTTGAGTTGAGATGCATGTGGTCCTCATGTCTGAGCCTAGGGAACTCCCAACGCTAGCGCTGTGTAACACTGATCACTAGCTCATTGTTATAAGATGCAGAGCTGAGACTGCCACATCTTTTACTCTACCTATTAGGCCTAATGATTCAAATTTATTTGCAATTGAAGCGTGATCCTCATTACATAAACTTGGTTCTAACATTTATTTTATTGAAAAAATCTGTAAAGGAAGAAAATTGCTGAATAAATTTCTGCCATGGAAAATCATAAAAAACTCACTTTCAGAGACAATGTCATAAAATAAGTGTAATCAGTCTTACCTCCAGGGAAGAAATTGTTTAACAGCCAAACTGCCTCTAAGCAAGCTGAAAGCAACATAAATGTGGCAGGGTAAAGAAAACACTCCATTGAGACATGCTCGAAAGCACCAGTCTCAGAGATCCAGATGATAACTGCAAACTAACAGCAGAACATAAAAAAAGATGATTAAGAAAGAGTATAAAGCTTCTCACAGAAGTATCATTTAAAATTTGATTAAAGCACAAAAGGTGATCTTTGTGACTTTGTGATTACTTTAAATACCATTGAAAAAAAAACACCAGGCTGTTGGAGCAGGAGAAGTCCAACCTGAACAAACCGTAATACATTTAAATTAGGCAGTAGCCCAGATTAGTTAAATACATTCTTCTCACAACTGTAAGAGATTTAGTCAAACCTCTCCCATCACTCCTGTATAGCCATTGTAATGTTGTTGCCTATAAACCTCTCATGTAAGACTCTCTCTCTCAAAAAAAATCCCCCAAAGCATTAGCAGCCTGGATTTACATCTGAAAACTTACAACTCCTGAAATTAAAAAAACCCAACCAATTCTAAATGGCAAATTTGCCACTTTTTTGCAGGCTTAATGAGATTACATGCTGCATAACAGTCTAACAAGCACAAAGACTGTACTGTTTGAAGAGGGATAGTAGGAAGAAGTACTTCCACTGTACTGCTTTTGCATTACAGAGAGCAAATTTGCCTAAAAGCAGTGTTTAAGAGCATAATTGAGCCATAGTTGTTTGTATATAAATAGAAGCAGTTTGCTTAGTAATAAGCCACTTCTTTCTCTCTGGTTCATGCAGTGCTACCCTGACATTTGTAATATCACGGAATCCTCCTCTTATTAGGACTGTTCATCTTTTTTTCCCCTGGTAATACTGTGCCCTGAAAGCTGCAGGAACTCTCCTGTCACCACAGCAGCGATGCTGGAGGAGCAGTTCTGTGAACCAGGCTCCTGCTGAAAATGGAATGGCCTTTGTATAGGAACACTGTCCTTTTTCTTCCACGTTTCCTCTGCTGAAAAGCAGAAGCTCAGGCTGGGGCAGCCTTTCTGTCTGCCCAGTGCTTTTTTGGTTAAGGTTTGGATGGAGCTGCAGTATTTTTGCCTGAATCTGGCTCTGAGTTTGAGTACAAGGCAAATTGTTCAGGAACAGGACTTCCTGCTGATCAAGTAGTGGTGGAGGTCTGTTCCTGAGGGAAGATGAAAATATTGCACACTTTGAAGTGATCTAAGTATGGACTCTAAGTCATGTTAATGTGAACTTGTGGGTGGGCAAAGAAATAGCTAAGAGGTTCAAATGGATATCATGCATTTTAAGAGATTATTAATTGTGAAAAGTAAAGATTAAAACTGGTGAAGTAGTGAAAATGGAAATTATGTGAGTAGTGTGAAATACATCAAATTTAACACAGAGCAGAGAGAGAAAGACAGGTATTGTATCTCTAATTTAATATTTAATTCATGTTACTAATTAATATTAAGCTGTTGCTGAATTTCTAAAAGGGATGTTGAATTGCACACTGCCATCAGGTCAGAGTCTGCCTATCAGATGCAGTTAAGGGAATCATGAAGGTCTTAGCCCAACATCTCTTTTTGGTTTTGATGGTCTATTTTAAGTTAACCTAAGATTGTTCACTATTTTTGTGTCTTTTTTTTTTTCACAGAAACTCATTTTAAGGATTTCTGCCCCGCTTACTCGTGAACTCAACCTTGCAATTTATTAAAATATTTAGAAAACACTGACGTCCTTGGCCCTCAGATGTTGCCTTTGATTTTAATGTAAAGAAGCATTTAGCCATTAAAATGTAGCTGATACACCTCTTGTCTGCTATTTTCCTGTGTATTATTCATAATTCAGTATTCATCAACTACAGTTTTTAATGGTAGTTAGTGAGCATTGCCACAAACAAACAAAAACCCAAAGAGCTGGACAGCCAGCTTAACTCACACAGCCTTGTCCTGGGGGATGTCAAGAATGACTCTGTGAAACTCATCTCTCCTCAGGTTGGGGTACACGGAGTCTGCTTTGTACCTCATCTATTTCTGGCTTGCTTGGGAACAATCTCCCAAGATCATGAGGACCTCCAGCTCGCAGTCTCCACAGAGCCACTGTTAATTCCATTTATAATGATATAAAATAGAATCTCTCATTTACTGGCTGATTTACATCAGGCAATAATCCCAGACAACAAAATCTACAGCTGCAGAGACCACTCACTTTCAGCATGTTTTCCATGCTCCTGAATTGTTATAAACGTTGCTTGGGTACGTCTTGGGATCCAGCCATCACAGAGAGAATTGGTTGAAAACCTGGGGATTTCTTTTGAAAATCTGGTTCTCTCTGGAGATTTTTTCCAGTGTTGGCATATCATACCACACAAACGGCTGCTTCCCCTCCAAGGTACACCTCCAATGACATCTGGCAGGGGATCCACGCCATGTCTTGGTCAGAGCTCCGCAAACGCCCACTGTTCCAACACTTTTAGCTCTAAGTTAAAGCATTGTTTTTACCTTTGTTGATATTTATTCAAGGAAACTTGAGTTTCAGTTTGCAACAGTAAGAGCTTCAACAGCCAATGGTTACCCTAGTAAAGAACTTGCAAATGGTCTGGGATCCAGTGTAGGCTTCTGGCACCAGCTGTCCCCATCCCAGTAATTAAACTCTTCTCAGATAATTGTAGAAAGGCTAGACTTCATCCCAAGCTTCTCAAGGTGTTTGTGACTCTTCCTTCTCCCGTCTCACCCTACAGAAAATACAGAAAATCCAGATTAGCCTTTCAAAATCCTGCACTAAAAAGTATCAGCCACAACATACCATCCCCTCAAATGATTCACCACTAGTTACTTTTCAGTGGGAAACGCTGCACTGATCTACAAACATTAGTGCAAGTCTTTTGATAAGAATGAGAATTTTCTCAATTATCGGTTCTAGAGCACTCCATGGAAAAGATTTCATCCAAGCGTTTTTACATGGACACGTTACTTTTGAACTGGCCAGGGCCACAATGCAGAAGTATACTCCCCAGTTTCCTTCACACTGCAGAACAAACACAGCTGTGTCTGACCGGTAAAAGGTTGCTTTTTCAATGTGAGCTGGGTCTTGCAGTGAAGTTTGAAGGCCTGGATCTCCTCAGAGCATTTGTTGGCTGCAGCAAGATCAGATACTACAGACAGGCAGAGATGAGGATGGTGAGGAATGACTGAGGAAGAGCAGAGTACGGGCAGTGGGGTGAAAGCTGATCAGAGGCAATGGATGGAACAACCATCCTTCTTGCACAAGACTGTAAAACATAATTCAAGTAGCACCTGCTGCATAAATCTGAAGACCCAGAGGATGTGTCTGTACTGTGACACAGCTCCACACCAGAAAGCTCAGTGCTGCTTGGCACAGATAGCTTGACAATGTGAGACAAATGGGGAAAACTAAGGCAGACCTCGAGCATGATCTTTGCAAAGACTGCACCAAAGAAGCACCCATCTCTACCCCTATATTTCCCTCTACAAGCAAAAGAAATGCCACCAGGCTGAGGATGTCAGCTCGGGATGTGCAGAGGGAGAGCTGATGCTGAACATCACAGAAGAACCCCCTGGCTGGGAGTGGTGCTGAGGTTTTGAGTCGTTTTGGTGCACGTGTGTGTGTTTGGATAGGAGGGTTCATCTCTAATCCGCCTGACAGTATGGATAACAGGTGACAAATGGTAGGAGAGGAGACTGGTGTGGGAACACGAGCACTGATGTGGCTGAGAGGAGAGGTCAACTCCATTGAGAGCCCTTGCAGTATAACCACGTGATGGCAGCTGATGCTCGCTGGCTTTCTGTGAAATCAATGACTAACCTAGCAATTTCATATACTTCTTAATGAAACAAGAGCAGAAAAATACATTCATAACAGCACCAATATGCTATTCAGGCTTGTATTACAACCTGAATTTTATTCCTTTCTTGTTCTCTTACTCCTTGTAGCATCAGTGAACACATCAGGAAATCACCAGTCTATAACCATCCACACTGGGCTCTGATTTCACACGTTTATTTCATAAAAGTAAGCAAGACAGCCATTGATTGGCATTTGATTTAGGAACTTCAAGGAAAAATAGTGTTTGTGTGTGTGTGCATGCATTTATCTGGCTGTTTATCCTCTCTGAGCACTGAGCTGCAGGTGTAATTGTAGATCTTTTACATTTCTTTTTGAAGTTCTGGTTGTATTTCATGTTCTTTCCTATCCTGACAATTTTCTTCTGTTTTGTTTTTGAGAAAAGGATAAGGACTTTGACCAAAAAAAAGCAGAGGTGTTACAAGTGATCCAAGAATCTGCAGCCAAATATTGCATCATCTTTATAGATTAGATTAGATTAAAAATGTACTTTCCCAAGTGTTGGTATAGGTGGATTAAATTTATTACAGATATAAATCTTCAGTGGAGAGAGAACTTCTCTGGCTGGGACTTAAAGTGACAGCAGTCAGCTTCTTTCCCCAGTCTGCCTTGGTTAGCTGTAAAAACCAATAACTGAGTCCTTCAGAACCTGAAGAAGTTTTGTAAAGAGAAAACCTTTATTTCTGTTTCAAAACCCATTTAATTCCAGGCTTCTTCCTTACAGAATCATAAAAAGAACACACAAAATCACCAACCGATGTACACTGACCATTAAGATTGTGCCATTAGGGGAGTTGGTAGAGCAAAGACACATTAGAAAACATTTGGGATCCAGTGGGATGATCACCTGGGAATAAGTTTCCAATTCAGGTTATAATCAAAGCAAGCAATCTCAGGTATACAGAAAAGCGAAGGCAGAGGTGTTTGTCTGTTTCTGTGCTGGACTGGTACTACCTTGCTGTGACCCATTCTGGTGTCAGAAATTCATGGGATATACTGAGAAAACAAGCTGATGCAGAGAAAAAACACGCACATTTTGGAAGGACTAGAAAATATGTCTTCCAATGAGAGCACCAAGGACCCAAAATCTGATGTCAGAAGCTCTTTAAAGTAGCAAAGGTGAGCTCTGGTGTCTGTTAATGAAACCAGACAAACTCTGGGGCTGACATTTTAACTGTTGGCACAGCCTGTCATGAGCTGAGGAGAATTTTCTTGTAGCAGAGATTTTAAAATGAGAAATGAATGCTTTTCTGAAAGGAATACACTTGCTCAATAATTCAGGCTTTTTTAAAAACTGTACTCTTAGTCTGTGTCGTATCAGCTGATCACAGCAATCACTCTTGGGTTTGCAGTTATGAATAAAGGAAGGGGTGTTTTGTAGGTTTTGAAAAACATTAGAATTTCTGTGACAAGTCAGCGCTTTCAGAGGCCTCTGCACAGTTACTAAGATCATAAAATGCCATTGGTACAATCAGCTTTTTGGTGAGTTCAGATGTGTAATCTATTTTGAATGTTTAATTCATTTTGAAGGTTCTGTTGCTTGGAGGATTGTGAAAGGAAGGTGAGGTGAGCATATCTCCTCTGAGGAAAGGAGACCCTCAGGGCTTTTTTTTTGCTGGGAGCACACGTATGTAGGGGTGATGATGGGAATGTGCTCAAACTGTACACGCCAAACTGTACAAACTCTGGCAAATCCAGGAGTTGTTTGTTGCATGAAGGAGCTCCTTCTAAAATGGAAAAATGCTGTGAAATTCAACCTTCTCATTTACATCACCGTGCTTGTTGACAGAGCAAGGCCCGCAGAGTGCTGCAGAGCAGGATGCTACCAAACTCACACCTGGCTGCAGCAGAAAGGCTGCTCAGTATTTCACCCCCAGCACTTCTACTCCTTGGTGACCCCTTGGTTCCTGGCTGAGCTTTTCATCTTCAGGAGCGATTAGACGGCAATATCCATCAAGTGAGATATTTATTTCATGGGATACCTGTGATCTATGAATAACCAACTACCAAACCATCATGAGAAATATCCTGCCAATTGCTAGCTGCCTTCTCCAGAGCCTGTCTTCAACCCTACATGATCACTGGGTTCTGCTCAGTCTTGCCATGGTTTCCTGCTCTACATCTCCCTGAGACAGTTCTCTACTCTTCGAATAGGTATCAATCATTTCTTTCACCACTTGATTATGCGTACTGGAGAATAATTCTGAGAAAACTGGGATAAAAAGCGTGATAATTACTGTCTTTATATGTATATTATGTGCATACATATACAGCTTTCCACAATAATTTTTAAGATACATGCAATAATCCTCTACTTTTTTCAATAGGATAAGTCTGAAAGGATAACAGTTAGGAGCCACTGCTAAGTTGCTAAAGACAAAAGAGCACTTCCTTACGACTGAAATGTTTTTAGATCAAGCAGCTGGAGGTACTGCACTTTATGGTGGAGAAGTTTTTTTTAGTAATACATGAAAGAGAATAATATCATGCACGAACTACACAGCACTTTATTATTTCTCAATCTATTTCATGTGATGATAAAGGTTTAGAGGGCAGAAAGGGAGAAGGAGTTCGAGAAACTCCAACTCACAATGTGTAGAATTATTGTGGAGGTGAAAAGCCACGGAAGTAAAAATAGTGCTTAGGGGGAGATGCCGGGGTCTGCAGGCCTATCTGAATGACCCTTACGTTTTTCAGCATCTAAAGGAAACTTCAAACCATGAAACAACAATTGAAGAGGGCAATTATGTCTTCAAGAGCTCTTTTATAGATGGACGAACCTTCTTTTGTGTACACTTACCAGACAACCACATTCTTTATGTACTATAAGTGCTTCTGAATTTCCTTTGTAGTGAATCACCTGCAGCTACACATTTGAGCCTTGTTTTGAAAAAGCAGCTATTTATATACTCATAAAATACACTTGCACATTGAATGTTCGTGTTAAGCTGGTCATAAAAATAGAATAACAGGAAGTTTTACATAGGATTTAAAAGGGGACTATGAAACAGACGTTACATAAAATGTTTGCCTGCATTCGTAATTTGAAATTGTCTGAAGGGTTAAATTCAATATTTTGAGTCACCCGTAGAAGTTCAGTGACTTCTCTGCAAGTGATGTTTGTGACAAAGGTTCACCTATACCAGCATTTTGGTTCAGATGAGCTTTTGAAGTGAACCTCCTGCTGGTCCCCATTTACTGCACTTGGGTCTGGCAGCGTACAAAGGGAATTTCTTTCACATGAAGCTCAACCAGAGCAGGTGCTCCAGGATAGCACTCAGTGCACTGCGGCTCTTGCAGAGCATTTGGGCTATATGGAAGTAAATCTGCCATGAAGCGTATGGGGTAGATGCATGCTCTTCAGCCCTGAGCCTTAACTCTTTCAATTTGCTCCTGCTGCGTTGTATTGATTTCAAAGGCAAACATCAGCTTCCAGGCTAAATTGAGCCCAGTAGCTCATAAAGCTTGAAAAATTCAGCCTGCAGTTCTCCCTACATATTAATAAAAATGATGGAAGGGGGTGGGGAAGAAATCAGAAAAAAACATTTACAGAGAAGTTTGGGCTTCTTGTCTCTGAGCTCCTCCTCATCCATTAGGAAGGACTAGCAAAATGCATTGCCTTTTTCCCCTCTGAAAACTCATCTATGAAATCTGAACAACTTTTAGCCCCTTTACTGGAGAGGTGAGGAGAACCCAGAGCTTCCAGTAGAGTGTTACATACTCCTGCTTCATAAAGTGCTCCTCCTTCTTCTTTATTAGCTTAGCCTGCTAATTTCTCTGGGATATCAAATCAACTTTTATGATTCCTAATGTTACATCCATAATACCATTACAGTACTTTGTTTTGAGGCGCAGAGGTCAAATCAGCGAGTACTGAGACACTGCTCTGTGAAGAACATCCTTTTAAACATGACTTAATTTTTCCTTTAACGATGCTCACAGGTTTGTAAAATATACACTGCTGTATGTGTTACAGGTACTGCTGACATAGTTTCATTAACCTACTTCAGATGGTCTTTAGTAGACCTTTGTTTTACTGTGTTCAGCATTCAAGCAGAGCAGTTTATCTCTCACTTTTGCCTACTCTGCTGTTCCTTCTTTTGCTGCTCCGTATTGTACCCTTTAGCTGTACATCCTGTGAGACAAGACACTGTTGTTTATCTGGCTCTTTGTTCTTAATAGGGCCATCATTAAGCAGAATAAGTATATCTCCTGCTGAACCTTAAAAAGCAATAATTATCTTATTAGAAGTAGATCTCAAAATCCACCCCTTCAAGCACAAATGCTTTCTCTGTGCTTTCTTCTTTTTCCACCTCTAGAAAATAGAAGATGCTAATTTTGAGATAGTAAGAAATTAATCTTCAATGAAGTTGTTATTATCACTGACATAATTACGATGACTTTTATGTTTAGTTCCTACGCAACGAATGCTTGTATGTGTTTAACAAGTCAAACCTATTACAGTTGCTTGTCTTAATGCTATTTGTTTTGCACCACTTAGGACTAGAAACTGCTATGGGCTTATTGGTATGTGCTATAATTTCTGTGGTTTTATTGAACACAGGAAATAAAGATACAGAGAGTATCTTCCTGCTTAAAAGATGCCACTGCCAGCATTTGCTGGGTCTCACTGGTCACGGTACTCCCAGGCACACAGCTGCTCTATAGACTAACCCCAGACGGGATGATTTCCACCCATTGTGTTTTGCCTGCTTCCCAATGACAGCTGTTCAGATCATCGGGCACCAGGCTGCAGTTGGACTGCCAATCCAAACTGTTCTTCCTTAGATGGATTGCTGATGAGCGCAGGTGGAGGGCTGCTTCCTGAGACAGTGCTCTGCTTCCAGGAAGTTCCCAGGTGAATCAGGTCTGCAAAGCAGGTAAGTGGCCCATAGTCTCCCACATAGTGTATTTCATTATGAAATGCATACAAAAATAATGGAAATCACAACAGCGAAACAGCAATGACAAGGGCAGAATAGCTTATGCTATTCATAACAGCATCCTCCACAAACAGGGAGGGAAATGATGAATGCAAGGAGCAGACAAAGTGTGGGTGAGGCTGTCTGTGAGGCAGGACAGGGATCTGCAGTTTTCCCATTAGCTCTTTGAGAACAGCATGGTGGCCACAGAGCTGCAATGTGATGGCTTTCCCTCAGCTCCCCATCCAACTGTGGCTCTACTTCCAGCCACGCCTGGTTTTGGGAACCTAACATGTAACAGCATGTAACCCATTACACCAGTAGAATGACGTCTGTCTTCTGAAGTTTCCTTTGGAAAGAAATTGCTAAGTAAAAGTGATCTGAAGAAGAGAAGTGCAAGGTGAATCATAAAAAATACTACACTTGGGAGGACCTCACATCCCGGATGTATGACAGCAATGCCTGTCTGCCTGGTTTGGTTCAGCTAAAAGCTCCTTAAGACAGGGAGGGATCTGTAGGGTGCAGATTAAAGGTCATCCTTAATGTTTTGTGGGCTAACTGGCTCCTTAATCTTGCTCTGACAACCAGACAAAAATAGGCAAGAGATCAGTCTTAATGATGCAGCCTAACATGGTTGCTCTTTCCTTGTTGCTTTAGTCCTGCAGTGAATGCAACACACAGGAAAACTCTGAAGCTTTAGCTATTTCCTTGAAGCTGCAGGAAAACCATCGTTCTGGGAGTGTTTCTTGCAGAGATAATACTTCACATGAGAAAAAATACATACACAAGAACACATCACCTGTCATAGTGCTTGGATAAACCTGAAGCTGTGGAAAGCACTGTGGCCATCCTAGAGAACAGCAGGATTTTGTGCAGGATGCACCCATCCTGGGCCCCTCTGGGACAATGGGAGCTGATGACTATGACAGACATGTCATGAATTAGCAGATTTAAAATTCCCAACTATTTTGTGATCTCTAGAGAATTTCCTTTAAAATCAGCTGAGGCACTAGGAAAAGAAAAGCCTGGCCAATTCTCCACATTTACAGTAAATTGCTTAAGAGGGAGACTTGACAGAAACCCAAGGAGAGGGATTGAAGCTTTCACTAAGGCAGTAATTGAGGACTCTCCTCTCAGTGGCAATGACTTTATCGCATCCCCAAGCTCTGCTGAGCCTTTCCTAAGAGCTGAGACACTTCAGAGAATGCTCTGTGAAATAATCCAGAGAGACACCAGAGCAGCCCACTGCTGACGGAGCTGCTGTGCCAGCTGGTGGCAGGGAGGAGCATCCCTAGAGCACAGCTGGCAGAGCACAGCTGGCAGAGCAGCGACCAGCTGCACAAAGTGCAGGGGATGAGGTTCTTTATGGATTCTCCCAGAAGAGAGAGATGATGTTGCAAAGTCCTTTCTGGCAGGTGACACTGCAAGCTAACGTGGCACCAGCCACGCTGTCTTTGAGGACACCAGCTCGAGCACTGTAATCAGGTGGATTATATGGAGAGAAGTGGGCATGGCTAAAGGAGGAGAGCTGTGGCTGGTGTGTAGCCAGTGTTTTGCTTGCTGCAAATTATTTGTCTCTCAGTCCTTTATAGCTTTCTATTATTAACACTAGTGTGTGCAAAATATTGTTTATCAAGGGGGAACATTTTCCCATCTTCAGTGTTTATTATTATATACACACTATACATTCTTTTCAGCTGCAGTCTCCACTTCCACATCTGAAATTGTGCTCTGCAAAACAAGGTTCTGCATATTACGTGTGTAACCTGTACCTCTGAGTCCTAGAGGAATGTGTTTGCATTCAGTTACATTACACTGTTACTCTCGGGAACCTGTTTTACCATAAAATCCCGATCACTTGATAGAACAATCACTTGATAGAATTACTTATTTTCCTTACTAAGTGGTCTCCATTATGTTGTATCTGTGAAGTTTCCCAGTAAATGAGAAACGCATTGAACAGAACTGATCCCAAACCATTATAAATGCTCTTTAGCAGTATTTTATGAGCTAAAATCTTTTTAGCACATTCTGCGTTCATTTTGTATAGTGCTACTTTTTAATCAACATATCACTTGATGAGAAATTACATCAATCTCCTTCATAAAATCTAGATAAATTACTTTGCATTGTCCTGTTTGCTGATCTTATCAACAGAAGTAATTATCTGGTGTTATTTGTTTTCTGTGCTCTCTTTGTTGCCCATCCTCCTCAGTTATCTTTAAAATTCACACGTTGAACCTTAGCCTAATTTAATCCCTTTGAGGCAGGAACGATTTCAGTGCTAAGACAGAGCAGAGCACAAAGGGAATTCAGAGAATTACTAATAATAACTGCATGCTGGTTTCTTCAGTTCTCTGCTGTGATCTAGTTGTTTCACACTACTTTAGTCAGGACAGATTTTTATGTACCAAATCCAGAAAAGACTTTGACACCTAAAGCTTACCTCTTCAAGTGCCTACATGGTAGGATTCTGTCCCTAAAAAGAGTTATAAAGCCTGTGCTAGCAGTCCACACTTCTTAAATGGAGCACACAGACACCTGGAAAAGACGGCTATTTAGAATCAGCGTATAAGAAATACTCAAATCCACATCTCACATGCCACATGGTCGTGTTGAGACATCCAGCTGCTTTCAGCTGCTTTCAGAGAGGCAAGCAGCAGCTGTGTGCTGAGAGCAGGAGGCTGGACTGGATAAAAAGCAGAGGTCACTTCCAACCTAAATGACCCTGTAATTCTGTGATAAAACCAGCAGGTTGCCACTCTTCGGATGACGGGAAATAGTGGTTTCCCTGCTAAGTTGGCTGTCATGCTGAGATGGCCTCATGACATACAGCTATGTTTCAGATTTGTGTTAGATTTAAATTTGGACACTTCTACAGCAGTAAGTAAAAAAAGTTACTGAGTTTTAAAGGTCAGATTAAGCTTTAGATAATAATGAAGAATAATGAACTGACATCATTTAGATTCTCTGGTAGGAAGGATTCTTAATTCAAGGCTAAGTATAGATTAGGGTCAGCACAGCTATGGGTTAGAATCATAGAATACTTAGAAAACTTTTTTTTTAATTTTAAAGTTTTGAAGCACGGCTCCTAACATTTCCTTGCCATACCGAGTTTCTGTGGTGAGAGAGGCTTAGTGGGCAATGCAAACTCAAGGCAAGGTCTTGCAGAAGGTAAATTTGAGATTACTGACATCACTGTGACTTTTAAGTACTTTAGCAGGAAGCTTATAAACAGATGGGAGACCAACTTTCTTCACAGTCTGATAGTGATAGGACAAAGAGGAATGGTTTTAAGCTAGGAGAGGAGAGATTTAGGGTAAATGTTAGGGGGAAAGTCCTTTCTCAGAGAGCAGTGAGGCACTGGTACAGCTGCCCAGAGAAGCTGTGGGTGCCCCCTATTAGAGCTGTGGAGGCCAGGTTGGATGGGGCCCAGGGCAGCCTGAGCTGGTGGGTGGCAACCCAACCCACAGAAGGGGGTTGGGACTGGGTGGGATTTAAGGTCCCTTCCAAGCCAATCCATTCTGTGACGTTATAACTCAATGACTAGTACACCTTCAGAAATTATGTGTGAAGAAATTACTTGTGTTAGGAACTCAAGCTTGTTCTTTATAAAGATTAATACTGAAGCATGAATAATGTTATTCAAAAAGGCTTTTGAAAATAAAAACGTTTTAGAAATACAAACTTCTAAAATGTCTTAACCTTCTGAAGAGTTGTTTACATTTCTTAGGAAATACATAACCGAGAGTAGAAGTACAGCTTGTAATTAGTCTTCTTCTAAATGTATTATATGATTACGCATCTGTGCTAACTATATCATAATGAAAATCTACAGGAAAAAATGTAAAGGACTAAGCACCTGAAGATAATATTCAGAGTAAAATATTAATTTGTACTGAAGCATCTGTTAAATTCATGAAGGTTAATTAATTCATTGTTCGTTTCCATTCTGCTGAGTTCCTATAAGGACGAATTTGACCTACAGAGTTTAATTTACTGCTATGGTTTATACATCCAATAAATTTAAGAATGAATCTTTTTCTAATTTTCCTCTTAATCATACAAAGTAACATTCATTCACATTTTTAGAGCTTTTGAATTCACAAACTTCATTTTCAATGTTTATAGTTAATTTCTGATACATGTACCTAATACATAAATATGAAATGAGTGACTACTATTCAAATAAATTATATATAGTTTTATTTTATGGAGTTTTGAGCTTAGCTCTGAGCAAAAATTAATAATGCAATCCATGTGAATGTTTTAAATTTGGCCAGTTATTTTTGCTTTGCATATTTTCACAAAGAAGAGAAGTGTTGGTGATGTTACTGCCTCAGCTGTGACAAATGGTGGTTATCCTGGCAGCTGGACAACATCTTTTTGCAGAATAGCTTTCACACAACTGTACTATGGTTACCTAAATAGTAATAATTTTCATGGAATCCTTGCTACGGTGAATCTGGAATGTGTACTGCTGGTACACATGGCAATTGTCCCATACTAATTAGTTATTTATTTTTGAGGATGAATGTTTATTCCACTGTTAGATAAATGATGTGTATGACATCACTTCAGGAAGAAGCGTATTTTTACCGGAAGGCGGTCCTTCTGAAAAGAAGAGAAACAAAAGGTTCTCATTTATTGCAGATACAGAATTAAAAGGCGTGACAGTCAACAGCACAATTCAAACTATAGTACTGTTTAATATTTTATATTCTGTTAAGTAGTAGAATCTAATTATCTCCCTTCTGAAAAACATTGTGCAAATTTAAGTAATATTTTGAAATAGAAAACAAGTAATGGATCAGGGCTCATTTGAATAATTTGTGAACAAGTACTTGGAGATAATAGAAAGCAACATGAGAAAACAGAAATATCAAATTGGTACTCTTCATACAGGAAAAGAAATAGTAGAAGAAATCAAACTCAGAAAATTTAAAATGTGGGCTTACACCTTACTTTAGTTAGAAAAACTGCAACTGCCAAGCAGCACAGTCATGAATTTTAAGCATATGCTTAAATGCATTCCTACATTCATGCCACAGTTGTTCTGGAAGATAGTCAAACTCATTACACTATTTGAGCTACAAATTTTCAGCCTCATTAAAACCCTAATTGCTTGAACATTGCCATGAAATGAGGAAACTCTGATGGACAGTGTTTTCAAAAGTCAGTCCATAAGCTGTCAACTGTTTGTTTTAGGTAATTTAATGTCATGGAAAATAATATAATTCATCGAAGATGGAGTAAATGGCAATGGAAAATAAGTAATATAGTTAAAATTTTCATTTTGCCCATCTTAGATTTCTTTTTGTATCCATGAAAGAAAGAGGAACAACTCTTTGAAGTTCTCACTTACTTCCTCTCCAGATACTTCAGTGAGTGGCTGAAAGAAATTACTGTAAGTCACACTGTCTTTTTGACCATTCGTTAATACTGTAAAATCTTTCCTAACACAATTTCTTCCCTCCCCAGACTCCAAATGATAGCATCCCATAGTGTGGGAGAGGTGTGAGCTTTCTGGTTCCATGTCTAACAGTGGACTATCAAATTCGACAAAGAACCTCAAGGAACTGTGAAGTTTTCCTCTAAGAAAGTAGTAGGTAATGTTCTATTTATGCAAAAATTGCGTATGTTGGATTTTTTACCCCCCACTGATAAAAAAAGTTTTATCTTGGGAAGAAAAGAATCAAGAAGGGGATGAGGTAATATATAAAATTGCAGTAAAGCTTTCAAGATGAATTTGGGACAGATCTTTATTGTAAGCCCAGCTACATGAAAAACAGTACATGGAAGGACTTGGCAACATGCTTAAATTTCATTTATCTTTGAAAAAATACAAACAAAAAGCACAATTCTTTTTTCAAAATGATGAGGCAATAAATACTGCATGAGCCAGTGGGGTGGCAGGTATTTTTAACATTTCACCGTGTCGGTTTACAAGAAGAAATTCATGAGAAAAACTGTTAAAAAGCAATTGACATAAATGTTTGGTTTTGCTTCTTGCTCTCTATTTAGAATATACACTGCTATTCTATTGGGAGTTGGACTAGATGATCTCTGGAGGTCCCTTCCAATCCCTACAATTCTGTGATTCTGTGATCCTGACCGAGATCTTTGTTGGAGGCAGAAATTATGTGTGAACTGATATATAACCCAAATTATATGTTTGTGTTTGAGTATTGATAAGCAGTGGATACAACTTAGCCAGATTAGACCAGGTTATCAACCTCACTGTGCACATGTTTGTCTGAATATCTGCAAGTAGGTAATAGACCAGCAGCTAGTGCTCCCCAATGAAATCTGTAGTGGAGTCTACACTCAAAGACACAATTTGTGCCAATTCTGGCAAAGGTACTGTTTTCTTCAGTGTGAACTGAAGTCTCATCAACTGTATTAGGAAATACAAGAAGTTCTGTGCACAACCTGACTGATGTTCAAATGCCAGTTTGGGTATTGCTGCTTCTGGGCTCAGAATTACTACAGTGATTTTCTGATTTATTTTTTTTTTCCTAAAAATGACTGCATTTGTCTTTAGTTAGTGAATAAAATAACTGGAGAACATACTGGTTAGCTGTAGAGGCTAAGTGTGCTAATTTCTTCTGAATAAGTTAATTCTCAAAGCAAGTGTTATCTACAAAGGCTATGCTTCCAAAGTTGTGTTTCCTAATAGTGGCAGTGATTTTATGAATACCCTGGGAACAATCTGAGGGAAAAATGTGAGTAGAGATTAGGCAGAAAAAGAAATTATGAAGTATATTATTACTAAAAGATCTGTAGTGCTCACATATGTTCTGCAAATCCAGCTGATTTTTCTTTGAAAGATGAAAGGTCTAGAAGTGAGTGGGAACGGCAGGTAAGGATGGAAAGAAAAGCATTTCAGTCTTTCAAGGGTAGTCTGAGAATAAAGGAAGTGACCAAAGAGGAAGAAGCAGATTTCCTCTTCTGGAGTCAAGATACTTTCAGTGCTCAGCTGACCTTGTGATAAATATACTGAGGTTTCATTTTGGCGTTGCCTGATTTTATTGAAAGGAAATCCTTTGACTGTTATTTAGACTTCTCAAGACAAACTGCGTGCATACAGTCCTTTTGTCACTATTCTTGCTGCCACATCAAATAATGCTTGCTTTAGGAGCACCTTAAATTTTCTGCTGCCATAAGATAGTGATGAGTTGTCTTTCTAGAAAAATGGCTTTAAACACATCCTTACATGTTTCTAGCAACTTGACCACAAACAAAATTAGTTCAGCCCGTGGCTTATTTTAGGGTGTATCAATATATTTTTTAATTCAAAAAGACTTAATCAGTATGATAACTTATTCTTCATGTTGAAATCTAAACATTAAGCTGACCTCACTGGTTACTAAAAACTAGTAATAAAAATACTCCAAAGCACATTATTAGAACTTGAGATGCATAGGACACACTTCACTCTGAAATGAGGTCCAGAAAATGTGCTTTCTAGATCTAAAATTCAAATATAGAGAGACTTGACTACACTGTATCAAGGGAAATATGTGAAATGGATTACACAGCTACTAGAGGATTGTGAGAGTGCTTCAGAGGCCTTTGCCCTTTTGAAGAGCTTTGTAACAGACTAAAAACTGTGACAGGAACTGATGTTACTGTTATTTAACCTAGCATGACTGTGCTAATTCTATGGAAGAATGCTTTCCTTGGGATGTGGAAGGAAGGACCTTTGGATTGGATATCAGGATGAATTTATTCACAGCGAGGATGGTCAAGCACTGGAATGAGCTGCCCAAGGAGGTGGTGGATTGTCCATCCCTGCAGGGACTTAAGAGACGTATGGATGAGGTGCTTAGGGACATGGTTTACTGGTGGACTCGTAGTGTTACGTGTATGGTTGGACTTGATGATATTGAAAGGATTTCCAAACTAAATGATTCTATGGTTTTGTGGTTCTGTGATATACCATTTTACTATTGATGATGACCTGTCTCTTCTGGCCTTCATCAAACTAGAAACAAGCTTGAAATAATCCAAGGAAACTTTATCTGGTGCTGAAGGTGCTGTGATAGATAACCAGTTGCTGTGAATATACTCAGCTCTGGTGTAAGTATAGTATCTATAAAATAAAAGTAATGGAATCAGTCTAGAGGTAAACAAACAAATGCAGCGCTAACTTTATCATCATAGAGAAGTGGGGAAATCATTAGCTGTCTTCATATTGATGACTCAGGAACTTCCTCATGCTTATGCCATGATGATGAGGTGCTCTTTTCACCTGCAGACAGTAGGAATGTATTTCAAAGGCTTTGATACATAGGCCTAGATACTTTTTACTAATGAATATGTTCTCCTTGACATCTGTGGAAGTGCAGACATGGACCCTTAAAAAACTAGTATTTAAAGTGAAATTCTTGAAGGAGTGAAGATTTCTTCCTTACACCTAACCCCTAAGTCAGACACTTCCTTTAGACTTCAGTGTTACGTAAACAGAGCTTCATCAGTATTTGTATATTTTAAAAGCAGACTACAAAATCATGCAATTACTGAAGATAATTCATGCTAGAAGAATGATCAACACATTGTATTATGGATGGTTTTTAAAGCCTGTAGTCTGGATTCAGCCATGGTGTTCTCTGATGGTTCCATGCTAAACATCTTGTCTTTGCTCAATGGACTAAAATAACCAATGTCGGTAAAGAATGAGAAAGCTAAGCATAGGAATCAAAGACAGGAAAGAAAGACATAACTGTCCTCAAACTGCATTTTATAACAGGACATTGGCATTGTTTCAGTGCTATGTTCAGCTATCAGAAAAGACCAAGTTACACCTAAGTTCACTCCCTTATTTCACTTCTTGAAAGAGTTTGATGGCAGCAAGGATAAAAACATGATGTTTATAGGATGTTGATCAAAAGAGTTACTCAACAAATACTTGAAGAAGATCCAGGGAATACATACTTTCATCACTAACTCATACTTACTATTTTGGTTGTTGTGCAAGTGGTATGTTAGAATGGCAGTTGTTTTGCTCCAGTAATGCTGAACCTCATTTCTAAGCTCTTCCTCATATTCTTTCACATCTGCAGAAGGAAAAATGCCATTCTGAGTTCCTTAACTTTCTACAGAATAGTTTATGTTGATTTGTGTGTGTTTTTGTTTTTAGGGCTGTGAATATTAAATGATAAAACTTTTCTTGAGATGTCAAACTAAGGATCTCTAAGGCAGAATGATGAGGAATTAGAGGGGAGTAATCAATGTTTACATCTTGCAGCATTTGGGTTCAGTTACAGTGTTGAAACCTGGAAACAGCAATGCTCTAAAGTAATAATTCAGTGTTACACATTAGAGTTATTTTGGAATCTGTTGCTTGTTCATCCTGTAATTACCTCAAGTAAGTCCCTCATTGCTACAATTAGGTTGCATGTATTGAAACAAGATATGTAGCTGTCTGATAATTAGTAATGGCTGACAATAATAAATTGATGATTACAAAAGAGAGGAAAATGTCCTGCTTTCTACTCCAAAATGCTCAGAATCAATAATCTTATTACAATGACAGCACACTATATACAACAAACAGTCCTGATGTTTCTTTTGCACTGTAATCTGGTAAGTATTTTTTATGCAAATTCCAGATAGAGTCCTAATCTGTAGAAACTGTCACCAAACCTCACTGGCATTTAAGAATGAGCAGAAACAAGGTGCCTCTCTGGAATTAAAATAATGCATATTTAGCCACATTTTTGTTTTTCTTTCAACTGTCTCTTGCTTAGTTTTTGGTTTTGAACTTCCCCATAGAAATCATTCTCAGTGCTTGAGAACTATGCTCTTCCTCGAAGCAGAAACATTAGAGAGCAAAATACTTGTGCCTTGGTAAATGTGGTGAGAGAACATGGATCTGCCCCCAGCAATACTGATGACACGAATTGCCTTAGCTCCCCCATTATTTTCATAGAATGCTCTATTTATGGAATCAACTATTTCCATTTTTATAAGCAAAATAAGACATAAAATCAGATAACATAAAAATATAACACAATCAAAGAAAGCCTTCATTCTAACCTCATATCCTGTCTTCAGCAGTGATCTACGATGGCATAGTAAGGAAGAATGTAAGGTCACATTACACTTACATGATATACATTTAAGCTATCTGTGCCAATAGTTATACAATGTACAGCAATATATCTATATAAAATCTATGTAATATCATTCATCTGTTTTTAAAGCTATTCATGCCTCACCCTGTGAGTTCCCCTGCATGACATTTTTACAGTAGATTATGAAAGAGGGGGTAATGATTATTATAAAGCTGAAAAGGAGTTTAAAGGTTTTTTTAAGAACTGTTCTTTAGTTCCTAGTCACCTAGCACCCTGTTCCTATTTGGCACTAGTCTCTCAAGGTATCAGCAACCCTTCACTCATCCCTTCACACCACTGTATTGAAAAAGACAACTAAATTTGCTTTGTTTATTGTCAGTTTTGGCTTTTGGCTTGCTGACACGGCTGACTGCAGACACACCTAGAATACCTGTGAAAGTGTGTGGTTTCTTTTCTGCACTGAATACCTCAAGCAGGCTGATTTAAGAGGAAATACCATGGTGGTACCTGGTGAGCAATGCTTTGTGTTCCACAAATGAACAAGAGAAGGAAGAGGAAGAAATAAATTCCAGCTCACACATTCCTGAAAACAAAAAAGCAGAAGATTAAGCAGGGTGTGAAGCTGTTAGTTTTTGAATAGAGATGTCTGTGCTATCTTCCTTGAGTTTCTGTCACCAGATGTGTCCTGTGAACAGGACTGCGTTACTGCTTCTGTGCTCACTCTTCAGCCTGTTGACTGGGAGCTGAGAAGGTGTCTAAGGTCAAGTTTTCCTCTAATAGATTTCTGATGTACTCAGAGCTCCACTGCCCTTTTCTGGACACGCTCCTGGGGCTCCGTGTCTTTCTTGTAGTGAGGGGCCCACAGCTGAACACAGCACTCGAGGTGCGGCCTCACCAGAACTGAGTACAGAGGGAAAATAATGTTTGTGGCTTCAGAGTAACCCTTATCTTTCACCAAAAAAAAACAAAACAAAACAACAAACACAAACACACGAAATTCCGTTGTTTCTATGCGTGGAGCCACAAACAGCCAAGGTAGAGGACATTTATACAAGGTTTGGGCTGATATCCCATGATCTCTGACCTGCCTTACACAATGTGTAGCTGCAGAGGTTGTAGCTATGTAGTCATGTTGTGTAAATATGATGTATTTAACTAATTACAACATGTGCAGTTCTGTTGTGTAAATACAGGCAACTGCAACACAGGAGTTCCCTTGCCTGTGCATTACTCTCCCATCTGAGGTGCAGATGCTACCACTTTCTTCCCATAGAAGTGCCATGAGATACGAGTGCTTGGAGCCACTTACGGTACCGTGAAATGGAAGCAAATCAAACATAAAATGATGTGAGACAGAAGGTAGTGGAACTTCTGCGGTTACTGGGAATTATTTTAAGCATATTCAGTACGGCTGAATTAGTGGTGTTTAACGAAAGACAGAGGCATGAGAACATGACGTTCACTCTTTAGCATACGCACACCTTCTCGCTCCGGCGCCGCGCAGCACCGGCTTTTCGGCAGAAACCCGGCACCTTCCCTTCCGCCTGAGGGCGGTGCGGGACGCTGAGGGGCAGCGCCAGGGGGGGGACGCGCCCCCTGGCGGAACGGCGCGGGGTGCTGGGAGGGAGCGGGCGTTCCTCGGAGAGCGCTTCGCCTTTCCTCTTAAGTTGGTTGGTCTTCGTGAGCCACGAGTTCGGGCTGGCAACGGGCTAAGGCGAGCGAGGGAGCCGGCTGGGCAGGGAGAGCTCTCCCTTGCGGAGCTGTTGTGGCGCTGGCCGCTGGCGGACCGGGGGGGTGGGCGGCCAGCGGCTGCGGGACGGGACGGGCGCGTCGGCGCAGGGAAGAGAGGGGCGGGCGGGCGGCACGCAGCCGACTCCGCTCCCTTCAGGCGGCTCCCGCTCGCGGTGACGTCAGCGCCCCGCTCTTCAGTCGGCGGTGCGGGGTGGTGCGGTGCGGAGAGCGAAGCGGAGCGCTCGGAACTCCACGCGCGGTCAGCGACGGTCGCGCCGCAGAAGGGCCGCCCGGCGCCGCCTCCTCCCCTCCGTCCCTCCCTTCTTCAGTGCCGGCCGCCCTCCGCGCTGCCTCATGTTCGGGCTGGAGAAGCCGGCGGGGCAGCAGAAGCTGGGCAGGAGCGGTGGGTTCCTGAACATGGCGTCCGTGGGGGATTTTAACGTGCTCGGCTCCAGCATCCCGGCCACCAAGGTGGAGCTGTCCGTGTCCTGCAGGTGAGGCGGGCGGAGGGCGCGCGGCGGTCCCGGCGCGGGCAGCGGTTTCCCTCCCGCGGAGGCACAGTGTGAGCCCGCGCCTCGGACGACCCCGCGGCCGCCGGAGCTCTGCTGCCCGCCCGGCGCGGAGCGGTGGCGGTGGGCAGCGCCCGGTGGTGCAGCCGAGGCGGGGCAGCGCTGCGCTGCGTTCTCAGCGGGCATTTAACTTCTGGAGCTGTCCCAAGTGCCGCCGGAGGGGAAGGGAAAAACTCCCATCCGGAGTAATCCTTTAATATATTTGTAAGGCTTTCCTGCAAAACTCTTAGGAAACCTGGCGCGCCGCCTCGTCGCGTTTTGCCCGACCGCTGCTGCTAAAAATGCCGACCCGTCACACGGAACGCGGTGTGTGCAGTTCTGCTCCCTCACGTTCATTTGGCCCCGGTTTGTTTACCGGGATTTCAGAAATAATGCTTTCTTTCTCTGTGAAACGCAGAGATATTCCCGTTAGCGGTCTGGAACTATTTTTTTTTCCCGTCTCTCTAAACATGCCCCAGAAGCTGAAGAGAGGTGGTTCCTCTCGCCAGCAGAACTGGCAGCGTCTGGCGGATGACTCGAACTGTTGGTGTTATTTCCTGATGAGAAATGAGACAAAGTTTGTGCCACACTGCTCCATTTTCTGCTGCGGTTGCCTGGGAGTTACTGCTGTTAGCACTGCTTCTGTGAGGACAGATATTCAGGGCTCGGGACTTCCATCAGACCACTTCCTCTCTTCCCTTAGTATATTTACTAAGGTGGGTTTTTTTTGTTTGTTTGCTTTTAACTAAGGGAATATAGTTAGTATATTTACTAGGTATGTTTTAGTGCCTTATCATTAAAAACTGAGACCGTGACAAATGCAGTAAGATGGAATCTGGAATGCTGAAGCGGTCAGTAGCTGAGATGCGAATGTGCTGATGTTCAGCCCATCTCCACAAAGTTTATCCGCAGCAAGCACAGAACTCATGTTTGCATGGAAGGCATGCTGTTAGGTGTTAAAGCAAGCAGGACCCCTAGCATTACTTCAGGTTCTTCAGATAACCTATCAAAATTACAGGTGTCAGAAATCTTAATGCTGCTTTTGACCCAGTCCATGTATAAAGGGAGTTTTTTTGATTCCAAGGGCTGTTTGTGTCAGCCTGCAGCATCTTCTTCAAGCCTAAGTTTTATAGTTACTTGAAAATCCATCCAATAGTTAATAACTGTGGGTGTATGACATAGATGGTCATATCTGACATTAGTTACCTGTCTTATAACTAATCTTAGGACATAGTTTACATGTTAATTTCTTTGTATGTATCTTTGACATATTTTCAAAAGCCACATCTGTTTTGCTTAAACAAGGGGAAAAAAAAAACTTAAAAAAATGTTTTCTCATCCTTATAACTCTCGATGTCAAGCGTAGGATAGGAATTTAAAAGGTGATTCCCTTCTTAATGTGCTGCAGTGATAGCTTTTGATTGCAAAATCGTGCTTCAGGTCTGAGTGTGAAATGATTGGGGCAGAGATTAACGATTAACACATGGTTGTGATTCATCCATGAAAACATTCCTAGGCTAAAGCTCTGGAAAAGTAACGTTAAACAAAATTGTGAAACACAGTGAGAGTCAAGCGTGCAAAGTTCAGCAAATGCTGAAAATTCTTTCAGAATTAGCAGCTGTGTATTTTCCGACATAGGCAGATGAATGCTTTAGAAATAGTTTGAGTCACACTGTTACTTTTCCCTTAGTATCTACAGAGTTGTAGAGCCAATTTGATCACTAGTTTTTATCAGTAGTTATCAGCTGATCATTAGTCTTTTGTATATATATTTATTTTGTTTTAAATATTTGTTTTAATTATAGTAAATATGGGAACTTCTTCTAGTTTGTACATGTGCGGTAGTTTGGTGGGCAGGTGAAGCTGTGCAAGGTGTTAGGTTCCATATCTTGACTGTGCCACAACTAAATTTCTGCCTCTAGTCAATACTTTACCTCTGTGGTGTTTTTTGTTGCTTGTTTTTGTTTACTGTATTATTTTTCAGTGAGGATACAGCTTCTACTCCCATTTTGGTGTGGTTCACCTATTGGCATTTCCTAAGTCATTGTGCCTGGCATGCCCATGCTGTCCATGTGATCAAACTAGCTGGGTGTCAGTACTATGCAGGTGGGATTGCACTACTTGATGTTGTGCAAGCCAGCCCGGTTTGGTGCAGGAGCCGGAAGCAGCCTTTAGGAGAGATGCATCTCATACGATGGGTAATATTTTGTCTATGAAAAATGTATTCAACAGATGTCTTGGGTGTTAGTTGATACTCTTCTTGGGGTTTCTCTATGACTAAAAACCTTTCATATGATACTCATTACTTGTTGAATGCCAACACAGGCTGTAGTTTTACAAGTGCTAGAAAATAAAAAATAATAATTTTTCTAATCTTTGCTATTCAGTGTCTATCGAAGAAGTTCAGTCTTTTTCCAGCTCTTCTAAGATGAAGATTCCTAAGCCTCTAAGATTATTTTATCAGGAATCTGTATTCTTTGGCTCAAGGGCCAGATTTAATGTAGTATAACAACTTAAATGTGTCACCTGGAAGGATCCGCTGGTGTTGGCAGAAGTCCACGGTTATCTGGTCAGTTGTTCTTGCAGTCATCTCCCTCTGTACCCAGTAGTGGATATCCCTCCATCATGTGTCCTTGGTCTGATGAAGACTTGCTATGCTGTCTTTTTTTTTTAAATTACAGACTGGCACTGCTTGGATGATTGTCATATGGGGGAAGATGGGATCCAGACCCTCCAGTTGATGTGTCAAAGAGAATATAGGTTATTCTTTTTTATCTTCGCTACTGTTTTCCATCTGAAAAGTTTCTCCAAAGATGCATTTGCACAGCACACTGATTATAGGCCTGTGTACAGACTTGAATCTACATTTACCAGCTGCAGGTAGAAACTTGTGGTCTCATGTGAGCTTGAGGTAAGCTTCAGGCTGTGTTAAGGGGAAGAAAGTAAGAGGAACATCTGAGATTGCTCATCTTGTGCCTGGGTCTGCCCTGATTTGTCTACCAGAACATGACCCTGTCTGGTCCTATTCTTCTCTGTCTGCAGTTGAGTTAAATGTTGGAAAAGTGTCACAGTCTGTTCTCATCTTCCCTGCTATCAGTGAAGTTACATATACAGTGGGATCTCAAGCTTTTCAGTTTTTGTCATGATCAATATAATGGTGATCTCTGCTCCTAGTGGTTACTGGGTGGACTGATCTGGAGTCTCCCAATTAAGCCACAGCCTTTACAAAACCTTATATTGCACAGAAGTAAAGTTTCATTGTGCCTCATGTTAGTGTTTGTTTACCTACTGAATGAGGAGTTGTCAAACAGAATTATCTTCCTAAGAGTGATTTCTGCATATCTGTAGGAAACTGAAGTAGTTTGATTGTTTTATGACTTCTAGTCATAAAGCCAAGTCTAAAACCAAATCGTAACGTCATACCAGATGCTATGAAGCAAATGAACTCTGTCCCACCTGAAACCAGGACGTGTGTCAGTGATGCTATGGTTACCTGAGAGATGGTAAAATTCTTGTAAAACATTGACACAGGTCTGCTAGGCTTTATGCAGGATCATGTGAACTGTCCTCACCATTCCATTTTTATGCTGGATGGGTTCTGCACTTTCTGTAATCCCGTGCCAGGCATAATGTGCAGGAAGGCAGCATAGACTCCTTATAATTGGTTCAGAAGTACAATTGGTTGTCTGTGTCTGGTTTGGATCAGTTCTATACTGTTTCACAATTTGTACAGAAATTTAATATTAATGAATGGGATGAATGGAATTAAACAAATCCTATTCTCATTTATGAGAATAATCTAATTTCAGGTTTCTTGCAAGGAGGAACAAAATGTACTGCCTCAGGATTTTTGTCTTTCCATTTGTTTGACAGTCTGGAAGTCTTAAGCAGTTCCTTTCTAGTGCTTGTGGTACTCAAAGCATGTTTAATTTTATCTTTGATTGTCATAAGGACTGATTTCTAGTAAGCTCTTTTCTCTCCAGCCAGTATACTTACCTCCTTGTTTTTTCTTAGAAATGTGTACGGCAGAAAGATGCAATGATAAAATATATAATAAATTATTTGAGCTTGTAACTCTGTATAGTACAGAGCACTGAATATAAAATTCATCCTGGTTCTAAGTCTACTCTTCATTTTCCTGCAGTTTTGTGTATATGTGTCCAGGCCGGTTTGAAAATCTGTTTATCCATGTTTATAGATGGCTGACAACAGAAGGTTGACTTTGCACGTTTTTCCTTTGAAATGAAACCACCTGAACAACCAGCTGGCTCCAAGAAAAACATACAAATGGGTGATGGCCTTCATCAAAACAACCCTGGAGATGCAGTCGTGATAGACTGTATGGTTTGATTTTCCTGTGTGTGCATGTATTGTTTGAACTTTAGGCAAGCACACATTAATTACAAAGTTTAAGGCAGATCTGTGGCCCTGTTGCAGTCTTGCCACTGTTGGGAATGGTTACCAAGTTTTGTATCTTGTGAAGTCTCAGGACGTGTCAGGTTTTGTCTGAACTTGTCTTTGCCTACTTGGTGCTTTGTTTGGATTTCCTTTGCTGCAAAAGCAGTTTTTCTAAAGATCTAGTGGCTACTGCTTAGATAGTTTCTCTCTGGCTTGTGCAGTGATGTAGCATAGCCATTATTTTTCTAGAGATAGTAGTAGCAAGTAGTTGTTCAGTGCAGAATAAGGTATCTGTGACCCTCACAGAATGGTGTAGTGCAGAGGAGCACTGTGAGAACGCAGGATGCAAGGTGGAGTGGCAGAGGCAGAGGATGGAAAGAGGAGGTAGGTATGGGATGCCTGTGAAGACCTTACCAATGGTTTGTAAAGAAGTGTGGACTTGGGATACGGGCAAAGCTATTGTTTGGAATAATAATGAAACCAAAGAGCAAGAACCAAACAGGTGTAACAAACAAATATAGTAAGTTTGAATGCAAAATGGAGTTGCAGACCAACAAAGAGAGATCGTGGTGTAGCAGTGTGTTGGTAAAGTAGCCGCAACCCTCAGAATTTGGAAAAGGAAACCATCAACATCATAATCCTCCTGAGATAACCTGCTCTCCCACTGCTACCACCATGAACTTCCTCCTCCCAAGGCAGGATACGGGATGCTCACTGGTGGCTCACTGCAACACCCTTGCACAGCTGAAACCAACTATTTTAGGCCTAGAAAGGTAGTAGAAGGGGAAGCGGAGAAAGGATTAGGTAGTAGGAAGTGTGTAACATCTTTAACTGTATGAAGGCTTTCTCTATTCATTTTCCTCATTTTCTTTTCTTTCTTTCACTGCCTGTGTAAGGAATGCCTCCTCCCCCATCCCACTACATTCATTGTATAAATTCACTTTCTAAACGACTTCTTTGATGCATACCCCTTAAAGAATTGTTTTAGAAAAAACTGTGTGAGAACAATTTATGTGCTTTATACATTATTATATGTTATATTAAAATACATGTAAACTAGAACAGCATCTCCATGGATTTGGATGAACTGACTTAAAGTAGCTGGAAAAGGACCAGTGAGCTGACCTTAGGCTGAACTGCCAGAGCTTTGGACTGCCAGGGGTCCTCAGTGCCATCCCCCATGATATGTCTCTGGAAGCTCGGAGCCAGAGACTGTTTACATGCCCAGCCTTAGAAATAAAAATGTAGCAGATTCATTCTGTTGTCTTAAGTAATAATTGGTGTGGTGCTTAAGAAGAATTCAACCAGTTTGTGATATGAGCTGTTTGCTCACCCCAGCCAAATCCAGGACATGCTCATAAGAGGACTTTTGTTTATTTAAAATGGAACAACTCAACTTACATATAGGTCTGCTTCATCTGCACGAGTATTTCTTCGCTCCTGTCAGTTTCCATAGACAACTGCTGCAAAGCCACTGTTAGTTGTTAGTTTAACCCCCGAGAGCAGCCAGCAGTTTTAATAGAGGTATTGTCCTAACACTGTTTTTATGCATCTAGTCAGATAATGTTTTTTGTGTGTTGTCATAAAAACTTAAGGAAGCTGTGCTGCTCCAGCTGTCCTCCTTGCTTCCCTCTTTCTCTGAAGAGAAAGACTTCTGAATCAGTATATTTGTACCTCGGTGATTAATGTTACTTGGGAGGCTGACAATTATTTCTTCATCTTCTTGTGAACAAGAAGAGTCAGTTACTTCTCCAAAGGAATATTGTGGATGTTTTCTTAGCTTGCTTATCAGAGAGATGTTTTCTTTCTTCCCAGACCTTCAGTGCCCCAAAGAGTGGAGGTAATCAGAAGAGCTCATCCTAACTGCCTCTTGATCAGGAGAGCCACCATTTTCTCACCTCGAAGCCTTTCCTAAAAGAACCAGTAATTCTGACAAGGAGATAAAATTCTGAGAAATTGTCTGATCTACTTTTAGGTCCAGGGCATTTTGAATCTGGAGGCTAATAGCTTCTTCTTTATTGTGTTCTGACAGAATATAGGAGAGTATAAATAGCTCGGGAAGGATGATTACTAAAGCTAGCATTACAACTGAATGAAAGAAATATTTAATAAATTACTCTGCAAGAAGTCAAGTGGACTCTTCACTCAAGTAGATTCTTTGGCTCATGTATTGCCTTACCTGGGGCTGACCATTGGAAATTCAGTGGTAGCAATTAAGGTTGAGAGACATTGACTACTGTGATGTAAAATGGTTAGATTAAAAATCAGTAGTGAAATAGATACAGTTCTGGAAAAAAAAAAAAGAAGAAAAAAAAAGAGATTTGTTTTTCAGGATATTCTTTGAAAAAATGGCACATGGGCCTGATATTGAAAGAAGGAAAATAAAAATGCATTTGTTTAATGAATTGCTGTTGTAGTTTAACCCTGACAGGCAGCTCAGCACCACACATGTGCTTGCTCACCACCCCTGACCCAGGATGGGGGAGAGAGTTGGGAAGGCAGAAGTGAAAAAACTTGTGGGTTGAGATAAAGGCAGTATGTTAGGTAAAGCAAAAGCTGCGTATGCAAGCAAAGCAGAATAAGGAATTCATTTGCTACTTCCATTGGGCAGGCAGATGTTCATTACTTCTGGGAGAGCAAGGCTCATCATGTGTGACAGTTTCTTGGGAAGGCAAACGCCCAGCCTCCTTGCTGGCAGGGCAGCATGAGAAGCAGAAAAGTCCTTGGCCTTGTGCAAGCACTGCTCAGCAGCAAATCATGGGTGTGTCATCACTACAGTTTTCATTAGAATTCCAAAACACAGCATCATACAAGCCTCCCCATGGAGTAATTCAAGTGAAAAAGAAAAGTGATGTATGCTTATATAAACATATATTATATTTAAAATATATGCTTTCTGAAAATTAAAAATCAGTATTACGTGGGTAACTACATTTTGTGTTTGCAAACCACTGAATGCTCTATTTCCCGGCAGGCAGTGCAGCACCACGCAGCCACTCGCTTCCTCTGCCTCCCAGTGGGACTTGGGGGGGAGTTGAAGAGGTGGAAGTGAGAAAACTGGTGGGCTGAGATAAAGACAGTTTAATAGATAAAGCGAAAGCTGCACACGCGAGCAAAGCAAAATGAAGAATTCATTCACCATATCCCATCCAGAGGCAGATATTCAGCCATTTCCCGAAAGCAGGGCTCGTCATGCATCATGGTTACATGGGTGGGGAGGGGTGGGGAATGAGGCGGAGGAAAAAGAAACAAAACAAAAAAATGCTTTGTGGGTTCAAGACAGGAGCAATTTAATGAAAGAAGAAAGGTGCCTGGAAACAAAAGGAAAAAAGTTACTCTGTACTTCCAGTCAGCAAAGTTCAGTCACTTCTTGTGAAGCAGGGCCTTAGGATGTGCACTGATTGCTTGTGAAGACAAATGTTTTTGTAACCAGAGTCCTTAGTTCTTCTTTCCCGCCTCCCTCCAGCTGTTATTGCTGAGCATGATATCATAGGGTACAGAAAATCCCTTTGGTCGCTCTGGGTAAGCTCTGGTGGCTGTGTCCCCTCCCCACATCTCGTCCACCTGCAGCCTGTGGTTTTGGGTTGGAGCCAGCCCTGATGCGGTGCCAGCCCTGCTCAGCAATAGCCAAAACATCTGTGTGGTGTCATGGCTGCTCTGGTGACACGTGCAGAGCACAGAACTACACGAGCAGATTTGGGAAAAGTCAGACCCATCCCAGCCAGACCCAGGACGCTTGGGAAGACAGATAGATGGCTTAACTCTTTACCTCCTCCCCCATCTCTGACTTTCTTTCCCCCCAGTTTTATAGTTAAGCCCTGCACCACATCCCTTTGTACAGCTTAGGTCAGCTGTCCTGGCTCTGCTTCCTCCCAGCTCCTTGGGTAACATCAGCCCCTCACTGGCAGGTAGCACAAGAAGCTGAAAATAGTTTAATACTGTGCAGGCACTGCCCAGCAACAAACTATGGATATGTTATCGCTGCTATTTCATGAAAAATCTAAAATACAGCACCATACAAGGCTCCGTGATGACAAATAATTCCATCCCAGCCTATACCCAGCACACTTTGTTTTCTTAAATATAATCTAAAGGTGAAGAGAAAGATAAAACTTTAGCACTTGGAGAGATTCTAACAAATCCATCTGAAGTAAATCTCGATTTTATCACCAAGGGTTTCAGTTTAAAGCAGTGTGTGAACAGGTATTTGGCCAGTAATACAAACAGTTTTTTGAAACTAGGGGAATGGACGTTAAAATACTCAGTTCTTTAGTTCCTGTGGTCTGTTCTTCAGGGCCAAATTTCTGTAATTTCTAGTGGAGGAATTGAATTTACTTCTGAGTAGCAGTTAAGTATAACAAAGAGTTAAATTTAAAAGCTTACAGAACAGGAAGTTAGTATACTGATCATTAAAAAAAGTCAAATTTGAAGCAAATTAGATGTGAATGAGGTGAGTAAAGACTAGTTTTTAAGGCAGATCTGTCTTTCTGAACATACATGTTATATGTATATTACGTTCAGATTGTACAAGCCACATAGCAGTGATTTCTGTTCAGCAAACACTGCAAAATAGATCGGTGGGTCTTAAAGAATCTGATTTATAAACGAAATCTTCAAGTTTTACACTAAATGTAGTACAGAATTTTTTGAAGGAAAGCACTGGGCAGAAACTGTCATAGACATACTGACGTGTTTATGGAGTTCAGAAACTGTATGCACAAAGTGATTCCACACAAGGCATTTTAACTTTTCTTCTTTACTGATTACTTTTTTTTCCCCCCCTTGGGAAATTGCTCTCGTTACACAGATAAAGAAATCTTTATTCCAGTGTTTCTAATCTCCTCTGTACTTCCCAGAGCAGACTAAGTAGGTGTTATTGCCATGGCTCCTATTGTTTTTTCTTCCCTTAGTCATCTATGCTCCTGCAAGTGTTCTGGAAAGTGCAAAATGAATTCCTTCAGGATCTATGACTGTAGAATAGTGCTTTCTGCACAGATGTTCCCAGAGTTCTTTGCTGTGGGTGTTTGATGTACATGTTTCTCACGAGGGAAAAAAAATTCTCATGATTTATAGTAATTTCTTGTTTTCTTTTTGCATTGTTTATCTGCACATGCATAGTGGGTATAGAAAGAATTTACTCACTGTGTTCAGTTGAAATACAAGTCTGTTTTTCTGGATATTTTGATTAGGAGGAACTAACAAGTTTTTGGCATTTCTTGCTTTTGAGTTTGTAAGCTTTCCTGAGAAAATAGTGTACTACCAAAGAGAATGCTTTTGTAGGCAAAAAAAATTCTGCTCGGACTATTAAAGGGATAAAGACTACGTGAAGTTCTAGAAGTACATGCAACCTTCTTTCTCCTTTCGCTCTTAGCATTTCTTTTGGTTGCAGATTGTCCTGTGCTTCTGCGACTTGCAGTTTCCATACATTTAAAGGAGCATTTTGATTGTTTTCCCACTAAAATGAAAATATACTAAGGAAATTGTGCAGCCTCTTGAGCTGTTAGATGAACAAATCAGACCTTTGTTTCCTGTTGCCATTGGCTTTTTAAGTTCCCTTCAAAGTCTACATTGCTTGAACAGCCTGCTAAGTTCTTGTGTTGCTATTTTGATTGGTTATTAACAATTTGAAAAATCACGTGCCTGCAAACTTTGCTGAAGACGTTTTTTATTTATGGTGAAATATACAGAGAGTCAAATTGAGGATATTACAAGCTGTATCAGTTCAAAACTATGTATTAGCGATGCTTACTGACCTGAATTGTGATGTCAGACTTTGATATCTCAATCCTTAACAGTCCTCTCAGAGATCCTGACTGTATGGAGGTGTTCTTAGTTCATTAGGTCCCTGACAACAAATGCTTGGTGGCTCAGAAAAGTGTGAGCATGGGAAGCCTATCCTATAAGCTGAAGTGCTATTTTTTCCATGTAACTCTTAATTCTGAAATTTTATGGGATTATAGGAATTCATTTTTGGATAATAAAAACAATTCCAGTTACTATGAATTAATGACATATCCAAGTATGTGTAATCAAAAAGGAATAGAAGGCAATTTTTGTTTGAGATTGGCAATTCTGATATTGCAAAACTTCCTGTACTGTATTTTGAAGACAGTTGTGGTGGTCATTATGAAATAGACTTGAAATTGCTATCTTCCCTTGCTTTGTTAATATTTCAATTTATATTTGTACATTGTTGGTTAAGATTGACTACAGTCTCTCTGAATATAATTAAATGGGTATGTAAAAATCCCACTGCTGAATAGAGAAGTTCTGAAGTAGTATGTGCAGACTTAGGTTCATTCACAAGTAATAATTTTAATGATTTGGCTGAAATAAGTGAAATGTTCTTTAAGCTTTAAGCTTTAAGCTGCCGGTTCCAAACTGTGGATTTGGCAATACCCGAACTGGGGACACAGTATCTTTTCCTTGTTGAAGTGTAGATGCACTGCTTAGAAAACCTGTATTTAGCAACGTATTAGTATGCATTTCAACACTATGCAGTGGCATGAAAATAATGTGATTTAGATCTGAGTGAGAGTAAGAAATGGTGACCTTCAGAGAGGCTCACTAATTATTAAAAATAGTGAGTTGTAAGGGATGTAAACGGGTTATTTATCTGTCTCTTGCTCCAGGGTAGGGTCAAAGAACTGTTCAGGACTTGTAGCTACCTAACTTGTTCGTAAAGATATTCAGTGGCAGAGATATCATGTCATGTTCATATCATGTCTGGCTGATGGTAAAGCAATGGAATAAAGTTCAACTTATGCACTTAAGTGCAGAGAATTCAGCTTACAGTCAAGCCTGTTCCTACTTGTTCTGTCTACGTGGGGATCAGCATCAATATGTAGCTGTGTTTTCTTTGTAGGTATATTCCACAGACTTCTCATTATTTCTGCCTAAAACCTTATTGCTTTATTGTTTGAACTGAGTATTGAGTATTAAGGAGACAGGATGACTAGATTGAGAAGTTTCCAAAGTGCAGTTTTTGTTTGCTTATTCCTTTTTTTCCTGACCAAGACTCAAGATTTTTGACTTGCATTCAATTCATGGCCTGTTGTGATACCTAGAACCATTTCAACCATTTCATATCCACCTTTTCTTTATTCTTTTCCTGTTGTGCTTAAGTAATACCAAAACTAAACTAGCTGCTTAATAGTTTTTTCTTGTTCAATGGTCTCCTGTTCTCAGGCCATTTTTTTGGCTTGGCAGAACATTTAAACTTCATTTATTCATTTATTTGAATTTTGAATGGTGAAATATTAAAAACTGTATTCTGAGAATGGTTTTATGGTCAGTCCTACGTCTCCTCATCTGTGTATGATTCACAGCTGGCTTAAGCATGACTGTGATATTAGGTCTTGTTACAAAGAAATTTTTCTTCCAACTTTTTCCTAGGTATTTTGTAAGCATTTAGAATTTTCCTGTTTCTGTTTCCCGTTTCTTATGTCCTGTTTGTCTGATAGTTGTGTTTTACCTTACTCATCCACACCAGATTCTTTAGATATTTGGTAATGGCTCTGATATCTCATAGCTATTCTTTTTAATAAAGGACATGGGTTCTGAGTTCAGCTGGCATGTTAATCTGTCATAGAAGTTTTTTGGTCTAAAGTTATTTTTGTTTCTTATATATATTTATGTGCTTGTTGCTTATTGCTTTTTACTTCAAGACACCACAGTACTAAAGCTAAGATTTGCTCAAATCCAAAATATATAAAAAAAAGAAAGGTGAGAAGATTCACCTGATAGTGCTGACTGACTTTAAATAAATCTTAGAATTAGAAGGGTAGAAAACTAAGCAGACTCTTCATCGATATCATTAAAAATATCTACATTGGTGTTTGATTTTTTTTTAACAAGATCACTTTTCTCTCTCTCTTTTTTTTTGACAGAAATCTTTTGGACAGAGATACATTTTCTAAATCTGATCCAAGTAAGTATGTAGCGTTTTATTGGTTTTCCTCAACATATATTTCAAATGTGTAAACACTGAATTAAAAATGAGATTAGTGGATTACTTTGATGTCTGTTGAGTTTACATTGTCTTTGTGACAGTTTTTTAAGGCAGTGCTTATGGCTCTTGTCACAGGAACTGGAATTTTAAAGACTCTGTAATCACTACTGCATTTCTGAACTATGCCTCCCCTTAGTTAAGCAGGCAAGCTACATTTTCCTAAAATCAATGAATGCAGAAAAGTCTTTCATTTTTTCTTGTTCTTTTAAAGTATTTGTTGCTGTAGATTGCTTTCAAATCTGGTCAGCATACTTCTAGATAAACTGGAAGTGCTTGTTGTTGCTAGTACATAGTGTCTGCTAATAATCAAAATCTGAAAAAATGAAATTGCATTAATTTGTCTCTAGAAACTTGATCTTTACTGATTAAAAATAATCCATTTTTTAATGCAGTCCTGTTACCAGATACGTAAGATAGTCAGACTCATTTTCCTCTTTAGTTTTGTTAATGCATGACTGCATCCCAACAAACTCATTCCCATGAATTTAGCTGTGGTCGGACTTTTGATTTAAAATAGATGCCTTCCTATACTGAACATTTTATAAAATCTTATCAAGGAACTGAGACCACAAAATATTTATGTTTTTTGTTTTTTGTTTTTTGTTTTTTGTTTTTTTTTCCCTGATAGTGGTGAATCACAGTACTCCTGTATTGTTTATTGACTAATCCTTAGATTATGTTTTCTTGGGTCATTTTGTCCTCCCCTACAACTCTCTGTATCTACTTTTATCTGTAGGTTCATTTTCTTATTTAGAAGCCTAGGCTTTTTTTTCCTTAGAATGCCATTTACTGTACTTATTGATACTGGAGATAAACCCTGAGACAAACATGCTTCCATCATGTGTTTGGGCATGTAACTGTATTCTGATGGGATATAGTTGAATACTGAGGCATGAAACAGTATGAAACATGTAAGCACTTTCCTGAGTGTTTATTTGTTGGACCTTAATCAAATGTTTCTTGAGAGAGATTTCACAGTAGACCTTTGATTACTTCTGCTTCCTGGGGAATAGATGCATGTAGGTAGGAGTGCCTTTGACATTCCTAAGCTATAAAGGTGTTGTTTTTTTTTTTTTTTAAATGGAGACATAGGTAATATCATGCCTCTCATATAGGGAATTTTTGAAGAAGCAGAGCCAGAGTATCTTGCATATTGCAGACTGTTTTTTAAGCAATTTAGAAGAGAGTTCAGTTGCCTGTTGCCCCTGATGGATTAAATTCAGAGATTTCTGTATTGAATTAAGACATAACAAAATTGCTGAGATGTTCCTAACAGCATTTAAGCTTAAAAACTAGGCACATACTTCAAGTCTTTATCAGATGGGAAACTGTATTAGGCATAAATTTCAGGATTTGAGTAGCAGTGTGACTCGTGTGGAAGGAGGCCATGACCCACTCTGTGACTATCACAGCTTCTTCCAGGCATCTCTGAAAGCCGTGTGAATAACCAGTGCCAGCTAGAGCTTCTGCCAGCCAGGGGAGCACACAAGGCCCTGCCAAAACACATTTCAGAAGGAAAGTAGCAGCAGCTTGGGGCTAGAAACACGGCTACTGAGGGTACTCCTGGAGCCACGCTTCTGAAGATATGCTTCTGGAATGTGACCTGGAAAGGCAACACTCCATTCAAAAGACTTCTGAAGAGGCTGTGGTCTGTGGGCAAACCATGCTGGGGCAGGGATACCCCCAGGGGACTGTGGCTGTTGGGTGGCCCACAGCAGGGAAGGGACAGGAAAACCTGGAGAAGTTTTAGTATCTATCTTTATAATATTTCTGAGATGTAAGACAGTGATATTTGTATAGAATTAAATTACTTGGATCTATTTTTTAAAGTGTCATAACCTTGCCTATCAGTCAAAATACAGTGTTTTCTTGTTTCTTGTAAATTGCTTATTTATAGCACTCAAATTGATGGTGTACTTTAGAGGTCTGGGCTCACATTGTGAGTGCCCAGTTATTGTGCCAGTCAGGCCTATCTGTCTCAGGAGTGCTGTATAAAAACATGGAATACAGTATTACAGTCCTTGGTGAAGAGAGAAGGGTAAAACTTACCACTAGAAATGCTCATACTGTATTTGCACTCAGAAAGTGACTTGGCAAAGTGGCTTTGATGGTGGGTACTCTGCAAGCAGTGTAGATTTTGTATTCTGAAGGCTATTTATTAGCTAATTAGATTGCTGCCAGTGCCCTTTGTTTGAATGCAGACACATGGCCATAATACAGTGGTGAAAGTTAGAAGGCTGTAGCGTAAAAAATGGTAATATTTCCTGTACTTGGAAGTATAGCAGAATATCTTTCCTCAGTGTCTGTTTGGACAGAGGCCATTATTGCACTGGTCTTGTATACAGTAGCTTTATCCTGTTAGCTAAAAAAGCTGTCAAATCCAGCACCATACTGCTTTCACAAGATCTGCTTTTAGGCCAGCTGGATTTACAGCCACCAGATCTCATAAAAGATAGAACTACTCAGAGTTTCTCCATATGTTAAGGTCTCATTGGATTTGAGGTCAATTCTAATATGTGTTTGAAACTGTAATGCAGTTATCTAGTTGACTATATATATTATAGTTGACTCCCATTCCCACATAAGCAGCTTCCTCTTGAAATTAAAAAGAAACTTGCGATTTCTCCAGTTCTCTGAGGAGGCTTGCTAAGCCTTTTTTGATATTGCAGTTGCTACTCAGTATTCATTCAAATTCCAAACATTTCTCTACAATCCAGAATATTCATGCCAAGAGGGATCCAGCACTTTGCCTCCCTAGAGACAAATTACCAAAATAATGTAGTGTTACTAGACATAGGTGGGACAGAGTTGGATAACACTTACTCATGGAATATTTTAAATACTGAAGTCCATTACTGACAGTGCTCTTCAGTGGTGTCCAAGCAAACAGTGTATAGTGATTTACTGTAATTTGGACCTTTCTATTGTCTCCAATTTGGAGAGAGAGATACAGATTTTTCCTCCACCAATATTTTTGAGAAAATCCACTTTTTTTTTTTTTTTAATATTTCTCATAGGAACTGAGCTAAAGCAGTGATTCCATGATGAGGCAGGGAAATGACCTCTGCCAAGGAGCTACAGATTTATTAATGTGGTCTTCCTTTAGGCAGTTGGGCAAAATCATTTTCCCATGCACTTCCTGACCAAACTGAGCTACCCCGAACCACTGTGCAACTGTGGCGGCAGTTAGGATGGAATGTCCTCTTGTGGAACCCTGTAACTGCTGAGTATGGTACTAGAAAGAGTATCATATGAATGACTGGAAAGGTAAAATCCAGATTCTCCTGGGGAGTATGCACCCGTAGAAGAAAGTATCAATGAGAAGAATCTCATGACACTTGGAGTAAAAGGACCTTCAGGAAGTTGTGCTTAAAAGGTGCAGAAGCTGGTCAGCAAAGATCCTGCTGGAACTGGGTACAGGTTCATGGGAGGATTATTGTGGAGAAAAGGTCTACTTTACTGTGGCTGACATTTTCTTGAAAGGGAATAGAGGTTTTTATGCTTGGAAAAACTGAGGTGATCAGTTAGAGTAGTTTCCAAGCTAAAAGGGTAAGTGTATTCAGTGGAAGAGGACCAGTGTAGGGTAAGGGATGCTCGAACTATATGGAAAAATAAGAAGTGGCAGACTGCTATGTTTTGAGAATTGAATCTGTAACCATTGAAATGTCTGCCCTCTTCTTCATTGGAAGATTTAATTTATCCAGAATTTGACACTATCTTAAGTGCCCCAGAGTTTAAAATTACTAAATGTTAACATTTCTGACTATTGGTATCTTCCTTTGGAAGAGCTCATGTGGAAAAGCTCATTTCTCCAGTTGGAAATGACTTTGAAAAGGTTGTTTAAAGGGATTACTGTAGTTAGTATAATACCAGGATCTTTATGAAACCTCTCCTAAAGCCATTAGGGTAATAAATCATACCACCAGTGGAGACCAGTAACTTGGACAATTACGTGACAATCTGGGGGGCAACCAGTTTTAGAGGAAAGAAAGAAGAAAGTTTTAAATTATTCTAAATTTGCAAAGTATTTATGAGAAAGTCTGTGACTTTCATGATCCTTTTTCTTTACAGCCAAGACTGACTTTTTCTTTTTTAAATGTTGTTTATGAGATACGTGTTTCTGTATCACTGTCAAACTTGCATATTACACCTATAATAAAATAAAAAGTACTGCTGATAATTATTAGTCTGTCTTAGTTATATTTGGAGTACCTAGGTCACTCTGCAAGTAATGCCTTCTATTTCCATGGAAATTACAAGGAAGAACACAGTCACACTATTTGACAGAGCAAATTCTCAGCTACAAAACACTATTTTTCAGCATAGTCAACACCATCAGCTATGCATTTTCACCAGTGATGAACAAGGGCCTGCATGCCACACTCATAGAAATCTGCACCAGTAGAGGTGACCCACTGCTTCACAGCCGCTACGATGATGTTGTTGCTAGGAAAATGTTGCTCATGCACTCCATGTTTCATCAGCTCAAACAGATGGAAGTCAGAAGGCACCAAATCTGGACTTATACGGTGGGTGTGGTAGCACTGTTCAGCCAAGACTGGCAATGTGCTCAATGGCCATCAAACTGTATGGTGCCTGGAATTATCATGTTGCAAGAAGGAGGTTGTCTTCTCTCGCCTGACTCTGGAAGTTTAAGCCTTCAGCACAGTGAGCCTTGGTATGTAGCTGTCAGAGTTGGTGGTTTGCCTGGGTTCCAGGAAATCCAGAAGGATCACCCCTTTGCTGTCTTAGAAGACTGTATGTTGCTTTACCCGCGTACTGCCACTCCATAGGCTGCCACTTTAACAATGGCTCATAGTAGTGTTTCTACCTCTTGACACCAGTAATGATGCAATCCATGAAACTGTCACCTTCAGCCTTATGCTGGTTTAATAGGTTCTGACAGATGTGTACATGGTCTTCTTTCTGTTCCTGTGTGAACATTCATGGGACCCACCTGGCACAAACTTTGCGATATTCCAACATTACCACCATTGTTTCCAGTTCACTGAAGCTGATATTCAACTCCGTACACAGTGTCCTGGTTGTAATCTGACAGTTTCCCTGAATGAACTGATAAAGATACTCTTCATTTTGTGCTGTGCATGACTATCCGGAACATGGCTTATCTTTCAGGTCACTGTTGTTGCTGCTGAAACACACCACCCAGTGCCTCACCGTGCTGACATACATTGTTTGGTCTTCATAAATGTTCAGCAAACATCATTGAATGTCAGTGTGTGCCATTTTCTCCACATGGAGGAATTCATTGACACACCTCTGCTTCATATGCACTTCCATGTCAGACACCATTCTGTCAGACTTCCCTTTCGCTGACATCTGTCATGCAGCAACAGAATGTAATGGAATATTGGGTGGAAGGTTCAACCTCCACTGTCATACCACCACAATCTGCCTCTGATGTTGTAGGCCAATGTAACAAAATAGGAGACACTACTTTCGGAGCAGCCCTTGTATATGCTGTATCTGCAACCAGCTAAATAGCAGAAAATTGCAAGTCATACTATCAATTCTTAGCTTTTTTCTCCTTATTTAAGTTTATAAACATATATATAATATATATATATAATATATATGTGGTTCTTAAACTAGAGATGTGGTCTCAGTCCTGGAATGTACTTTTGGAAGCACTGGAAAGCCAGTGGGAATAAAGGGGAAGAGAAGCCCACTAATGACTCAGCAATGAAAAAGTGAGAAGGATAGCACTACTTACTCCATGTCCTCTGAAGAGAAAAACCCAAATTATAGTGAACCAACCACAAAGAAACTGATTCTAGCAGAGGTGTGAGCAGCCTTCCAAAAGGCAGAAAAAGAGTAAGCGACTGAATTAGGTTTAAGGTGGAGCTTTACTGTTTTTTAACCATTTTATATTGCATGACTTCCATCTCATCAACCATAGTAGACTAAAATTATTCAACAGTAATTTTTTTTTAGTCTTTTTGTTCATAACTCTTCTTTCATTTGGCTTCATAAACTGAGGAGATAAGGTAGTGCCAGAATGCCTCTTTTCTGAAACATTGATAGTAACGGGTATTTTACAGTTGTATTGTTGCTTTCTTCTCCTCAATATTAAATTTCTCTTCTTTTATATTCTTTTTTGTTGCCCAGCTATGGTGCACAATTGTTACTTGATTTACTGTATTAATGCTAATACACAGGGCAGCATGTAGTACAAAAAATAAAGCAGGAAATCAATTGCGAAAGATTTTTATGTTTAAGAAAAATCTAGACACTGGAAATATTTGAATAGCAGAAGTGCATATTATCTATAAAGAGTGGCTTTTTCTACAAATGAATTTCAGTTGTATTCTCAAGTGAGGTTATAGATATGAGAAGTTTTTAATGGAAAACTTAGATTTAAGATCTCGGCAACATGGATGAAATCTGTAATTATATCTGCTTTTGAAATTAGTAAGATATCTGCGTTCTTGGAAACCACTACTGAAGATAGAAAATATTCATCATTGCTGCTGAATTGGTGGTATTTGTTTAAAAAGGAGTTGCCAATGGGGAAAGTGGAAGGGAAATTTAAGAGAGCATATGATTTCATGTTAGCACTAGGGTATTTCCAGAGAATACTTGTTAGTTTGTTTTTATATGTGGAAACTTCCTTGGGCAACATTTCCCACATCTGCTGGGATTATCTTGGCACAGATCTTAATAGATACAAAGGTTAGTCAGAAATTTAGTAACCTTCAGACATCTCCATAGCTGATTTTATAGCTTCCATTTCACTCTATTTTCCCATTTAACTTCATTCTTTTTATACTATAGTTCAGCAATCTTCTCCAAAGGGTGCTGTAAAAATAGGCTCATTGCTTTGGATTCATCCTACTATAATCAGGAACCAAAGCTAGTAGCGTGATTGTCCAAGGTTTCATTTAGAGTGAATGGAGAAAGACAGGGACTGATTGTGATTTTTTTTATAAAAGCTTTTTCTTCTACAAGATATCATATCTGGAAAAAATAAGGTGGAATTGTGTTAAGTTTTGTGTCAAACTGAAATGTTGAACTTGCTTTCTTTTCTGCTCTTCCTAATGTGGTTTTTTTTTGTGTTTTACCTTCCAAGTAAGAAGAAAACATAGTTTGAAGCTTGACTTCATTTCTACTTAGATCAGTTGATGATTCTGACTTTACTGAGAATAAAACCAGCTTTCTACCTTTATTGTTGAAGGCAGAAACTCAAAATAGTATTATTTTTGTCTTCTGTTGAACAATAATGATTGGCACAGGAGAAGAATTTGACAGAGAAAAGTGTGTGTATCTGTATTTCCCTTATTTAGGAAACGGTGTGAGTTTCAGGACATCATTGCTTTACAATTGTTTAGATAAAATTAGTTCAAAACTGTTGAAAATGAAGTTTGCAATACTCATTCAGTGCAAATAATTCTTCTGTACTTAGTGTACAGAAGACCTAATTAACTGTACCTCTGTGATGAAAGCTGCAGATTAATGTGTAGTGGATTCTGTATTAGAAGAACAAATCTGTAAGCACAGTGAAGCCAGTGAGATTATGTTTCAAGCATAAGTTACATAGACAGATGCAATTGATTCAATTTTAATTAGGTTTTAATATTAAAAAAAGAGATACATATGCAATATACTTGAATATGTGAGAAGAACTTACAGCAGAATTAAGGAAGAATACCTGAAGAATTATTTTTTCCTTTTTCCAGTTTTATTTCCTGTCTCTTTGCAGTAGGGACCTCATTTGTTTTTATTTTAATTCTCTCATTTCCTGGAAGAAGAAATAATTTAATGTAATTATGCACTGGATTAACTAGGATAGTTATACCATCCACATTTAATGAAAACCTGCTTTTATCCAATTTTACTCCTGAGGATTTTAGGTGATTTGCTGGAGGCCAGACTTAAGTGTCACCTCCCATTTTAGAACCACTCTATTTCATAGTTAATTGCGGCAACAACCAGTCTGTATTGTCACTGATCTGGGGAGACATACTGAAAACTAAGGGGAAACACTAATTTTTGATTTTTGAAGTTAATAGTTTTGACAGCCAAATAGACTACAAAATCAGCTTATTTAATTAAAAAAAAAAAAAGGCATTCAATTCTCAAAATGATCTTTTTTTTTTCCTTTCACAGTCTGTGTTTTGTACACACAAGCCATTGGAAACAAAGAATGGAGAGAGGTAAGATATATATACACATGTGTGTATAAACTTTTGTAGTATATTTAATGCTTGCCCTTTGCCCTGAAGAGGGAATGTCATAGCCTCTTGAATGCCATGCTAAAGAATAGGAGTCCTACATCCCAGTAAGGAATACCTAGTCACATTGTTCTCAGTTTTCATATCTGTATCCCATCATTTCATCAAAAGGGGAAGCAAAATAAAATATGTAATTCTCCTATTTTACACACTTCATGAGATATGTGAAGTCAAACTATCAATCTGAACAAGGTTTGTGAATATCGAGAGAGGAGGAAACTCAATCAGAACAAGATCTATGGAAAGTTACAGCTGTTGTGATGCCTAGGATCAGCAAAAGTAACCTACAGGTGTGGTAGTGTTGGTATAGTGTTTGAGAGAAATTAGGTCCTGCTGAAAAAGCGTTCATCAGGCAAAAGTGAGGAAGAGTGACATGCATAGGTTGCGCTATGTCTTCTTATCCTATCCATGTAAACTCTGCAGATACATGTCTTAAGAAAGTAAATCAAATATCTCTAAATTAGATAAATACAGCATGTCAACATATATATCCTATAACTGTCTCCCTGTACTTAGTTATCAAATTCTTTTTCCTTTAATGTTATTCTTTGAAAGAAGTGAAAGTGTTGGAGGAAGGGTGGTCATCTTTCCCTTCTGATGGAACATGCTTTTTAGCTGCCTTACAGAGAGGACCGATGGTTACTTAAAGAGCCATGAGAGGAATGATCTTGCTATTGCTTACTGTAAAAAAGAGCAGCTGTGATATTCTTGTTTTCAGAACTGATATTTTTTGTGTTTACTGCTGTCTGAAGGGGCCAGGGGTACAGAAACCAAACCTTTTCCCTTGTTTTTGGCATCCTTGTTAGTTGTTTGGAGAAACGTAGTTTTTGTTGAAACTGAGTGGATGTGGATTTCCATTCTGTCAGCCTTAGAGAACTGAATTAGTCTCTGTCTTGGATGAAAGCTTATAATTTGTAGTTAACTTACTGCTCTCTCTAGTTCTGTACTATGTACCAGACAAGTTTTCAGTATGCCTACAGGATCACATTCCTCTCATGATTTCTGTAAAGAAATGTCAGACTGAAGACCTAAGTGGGAACTCTGTAATCTTAACTAAATTGTCGGAAATAATGGATGTGCACAGAGTTCTGTATGTCTGGATAGCTAACTCTGAAAACAAAGGAGCCTTTAGGCATTCAAGTGCCTATAAGTGGCTCAGTGCAGTTAGGTAGTGAAGTCATTAAGTTATCCAGGTCATTTCTTGGTCTAGGATGAAGTGGATTTATTTGTGAGAAATTCTTTTTTTGTTATTGTCTAAGGTTCACGTGTGATTCTGTGGAATTTTCATTCTATTCTGTTGCCACTGTTAAATTGGTATTAACCATTTTACTTACTGTAATTGTCCTGATAGTCAAATTATAACTTTATCACCTTACTTGATGTTCCATGAGGCAGTTGCGAGTTGCTTTAGGAGATTGTGAATGGAAAAATTCCATCTGCTCTCTTTTTTAATAGATTCAAGTTTGTAATGGTTGAAGTGTGCTACCACCTTACAGCTTTGTATTTTATGCAATTTTATTTTCCTAATCAAAGCAAAATAGGATAGTGTGCTTGTATTGTATTCTCTTAGTGATGAGGGAGTGCATGTGGTTACGGTATCATGTGCCAGTTTAGGAATTACATTTAAAACAGACTTTCAACAAGACAGTTGATAGAAAATCTTACCTTTTTTTCCCACTCTTAAAACATAATTATCTTGTCTATCATCTAGATATAGGTATTTACAAGTCGTTCGACTGTTTAAACTATTTATATTTAGTGAAAAAAGATAACTTCCTTAGGGCAGTTAATCATATCTAATTTAGATGTCCACTGTAGATTAGATGAATCATTCTTTTGAAATGCCTCCAAGTGATAATCAAAAGCCAACACTTCTACTACATTGGATGTACAGTTCAGTGAATAGAATCCTGTTCCTAGTAGCTGCTATGACAGTCAAAATTCAGAGGTTGTCACAACAGAGGGACTGAGTCAGGACTGCATTTTGTATGTTATTGTGTATGATATTTATACTGGTAGTAAAATACATAGCAGTAGCTAGAACGTTAGTTGATAATGTACATTGGATGGATAGTCGCATATCTTTATTTTTGTGCTTTTTCTGTCCGCTGTGGTGAATGCAGTAATACTGTATTTTCAGTGTCTGTGTATATGTCATATTGTTGTATTAAAATGCTTGTTTAGTATTTCATTAGCTCATAGAGGTGGAAACCACCTGAAACTGTGTGGAGAAAACTACAAGACAAATAATGAGACCCTGATGATATGTGTGGACATTAAAGAATGGTGTTAAGTCATGTCAACATATTTTACTTCTTTTCTATTCCTTATCCTTTTATACATAGGTTTTTTTTGTGTGTTTTTTTTTTCTTTTGCCTAATGATTTTCTTTCAAAGACTGCAGAAGATGCCGGGGGACCATAAACTTACTAAATCATTTCATATTCTTCATAATTTCCCTATCACTCTATTCTACCAGTGTGCTTTTTTCCCCCTCAGCTAGGATATCTGTATTGATTCAATAGAGTAGTTAAATCAAGCCCTCAATTTAATTTCTGAGTAGATGTTTTCTGGGCATTGACTCCTGTTCGCCTATGGTACAGATTCCAGTGTTTTACTCAATGTTATTCTGTTACCAAATCCTCAGCAAACAATTAAAATGTTTAGTTCTCAATTTAATAGGCTGTTATTTTTCAAAACAGTTTTTCTGTCATTACTTGCAGCGTGATCATCAGGTACTTCCACTAGTAGAATTATCAACAAATGCATTGACAGAATCTAGTCGTTGGTTTTAAAAACACTCACTTCACCTTACTTTGTGAGGACACATTCAAAAGATGGCAAAGTATAACTTACTGCTGTCTGTAGAAGGCTTAAGTAGTATTTTGGAAGAATGTGAATTTCTTCACTTCAAAGAGGATGTTAATTGTCAAAAACAGAGCAATTAAAAGTTAAATTTTGTTAAGTAGATAGTAGAAATTGGTGAAATACTTTAGCAATGGAAATTTTACTGGTAATCTCCACCAATAGTGAAGTGCAATTCTGTAAAAATCTATTTGTTTTTCCCCTTTTATTATTTCGGTCCTTGTTCTAGATCATTTAGGAGGGTGCTGTATGCATGAGTCAGGAATTTGGTGGGACCTCGCAACAAGTTTTCATCCAGAAAATTGACTCTTATTTTTACGTTTTCTTTCCTGTATAGTATTAACTCAGTAAATTATTGCAATAATGTAAGTAATTCTTTATTAGTAAATAATAATCAAACTGTTATATTAATAAATTGATCTTTAAGTTGAGTGCATTCTCCCTTTCTACCATAAGATTTTATGTGATCTCATTGATTTTGCTTGAAGTAGACACTTAGTCATATGTGTAGTAATTGTGTATTTCACTGTAGCATCTACAATTTCATTTCTGTTTTCACCCTAATAGGATACACTTTTGAATTTTCCACAAGTAGACTTCAGAGGCTGTTTTAATGGAAATGATAGACTAGATGCTTTATAATCAACATTTATTGGGATTTTTTTTTTTTTTAAGAGTACTAAAGTTTATTTGCAACAATTATTTATATCCTCTTCAGCAGAGGGCTAGGGTATAAATGAAAATATGGTTTTTAGCAGCCCTGCAGAAAAAGTTTCAGTACATAAATGCAAGCAATGGGGAGCATTGGAGAAGCCTACACTTATCCCAGTAAAGAAATAAGTTCTCCTATTGTGTGATACTCAGCTTGCTGGAAAACTTTCTTGGGTAGATTTCCAGAAGGAAGGAACTGTCTGAGGGAATAAAAGAAGTAATCTTCTTTACAAGAAAGTCATGTGTCCTTTCAAGGCAAACTGTTCATGTAAAAAAGCCAAAGCACAGAAAAATGAGGAATCAGTTCCATATTTTATATGCTTACAATTGTATGACCATAGGTTAAAAAGTGTTGTGTAGAAATCACTTAGAAGAAAGACTAGAGAGAAAAGTAATGAAGGACTAGATAAAGTATGTTGCACTAAAAAACTCAAATTATTTGCCTAATGAAAGAGTAATGATTGTAATCTGTTATTAATAGAATAATGTAAACTATTAATATAAACACTAAGAACTTAAATTTCATAATGGAAAACATTTGCATCTGAAAAAGAGATAAAAGATCCAAGAAATAGGAAAGGAAATGAGATAAAATCAGGGAAAATAAAAAAAACAATGAATTTTTCAGAACAGATGTAGTTACTTATTGGATCAACTTCATTGCAATTGTAATAAAACTTAATACATTTTAAAAAATGAAAAAAGATGTCATAATAAATGTTATTCTCAAGTTCAGTTACAGCCATAAGGTTGAAGTAAGCATAGATTCTGAATTCTTATGGAAAGTGTTTAACAAGTGGTTGGATTAGGTCACTGTAGTTCCTTTATATCTTCTGACTGGGAAACACAGATTAGATTCTGGTCCTAACTGACTCGCTAGTCTTCTGTAAGTCTGATATCAAAATGAAGCTTATGATTTTCCATTAACCTCAAAGCCCTTTGGGATGGATCACTAAATTGAAGTGGTATAAAAATGAAGATGACTAAATAAATAAATAAAATTCCTTTCTACCAGGAGAACTTGCATTAGGAGGTGGCAAAGAAACTCCATCTTGGGAAGCAGAAAAAATGACTGCTTTTCTTGATTTTTTTTTTTCAAGTTTTTTTTTTTCCCCCGTTTAATTAGTTAAATTGATTTTCTTAATCTCCTGAATGACATTTCTAAAGGTATTTGCTTGTTGGCCATGTTAAGATTTTAGCTCTACACAGCTTTTAGTGGGGAAACTAGGCCATGAAGGAACTAATTAATTAGCTGCTGTGCTGCTAGTTGTAAGTCACTGGATTATAGAAAGAACCTGTTCTACTTTAAAAAGCCATAGTTAATTTGGAAAAGAGGTTTTAAAAGATGAGGCTTTGTTTAACTTATTAAAAATATAGCCTGATGATATTTAGAGGCCAGTATTTTAATATCATGTATAAGATAAATTTTAATAGTCATCCTACTAGTAATTAATTATATTAGTTTAATATGTTTAAGTGCCCAGAGAAAAAAATTAAACAGATGAAAAAACTGAAGCCTCACATAAGAAAAGTGATTTAAAATTAAAGACAAGTTAGCTGTGGTACTGAATTCAATCTTCAGACTTTTGTAAGAATTTCATTGTTAAGATAGCAGTGTAACACACATTCTCAGGCCTCCTCTGGTCTCAGTAATCAGCAGCATGCTGCATATTTATATTCTTATCTTCTTTCCTCTTTTCCTCGTAGGCTTCTGTCATGGCTCTTAAATCAAGTCCAAAACATTTCCTGGATGTAATATGGATATTGGTTTAAATGGAATATTGTTTTCTAGAAAGAAAAAAAAAAAGCAAATCCGAAGGGTCTGAAACTACCTATAAATGTATTATATTATCTTGTTTTTAAAAATTAACTGACATTACCATTTTATAAGTAATGAATATTTTCCCTTTTGAAGTAACATTTCTTTCGGATTAATACACAGAGCTATTTCTAATGGAAATATAAAATTTAACAACCCAATATATGAAATATGACATGGTCATGAAATAGTTCAGGTGAAAAGAACCTTTGTGTTATTCAACCTCCGACTCATCTGCTGTGTTTAGTTCAGCCTCCTGATCCAAGCAAAGCCATCTTCACAATTACGTCAAGTTGCTCAGGGTTTTTCCCAAATCACGTTTGACAAACTTCAGTGGCAGAGACTGCACAACTCTCTGGCGACCTATTCCAGAGCTTAATCACTCATTTTGGAGGCTTATTTCACTATATCCCATCATAATTTTCTTTGTTTTCACTTGTGATAGAAGTGTCTTGTCTTTTTGTTACGTTATCTGAACTGTCTGGTTTTGTCTTCTACAGTGCTGCTTAGGTACTAGAGGATGGTAGTGGCAGTAGATCTTCCGTAACCCTTCTCCTCTCTAAGCTGAACAAACCAGACTCCATCAGCTTTTCCTCATGGAATGTATTCCAGCCTGCTGATCAGTTTTCTAAGTGCCTAGTGAGTGGTAGACTAGCTAGCAGACCTAAAGCCTGAGGTACAGAGGTTCATCTTTCTTATGCGTTCAACAAACATTACAAGAACAGTGTATACATTTTCTTGATGAGTGAAATTCAGATCTTCAAAGTAGCATCTGGAGGCTTGGAGCATTGCGGAATATGCTTGAGGATTGCACCACTGGGTGAAGAACAGCCTTATGTGTGAGAATTGAATGTTCAGGATGGACAGTCTGTCCACAGATAGTGAAAGTCATGTGTTTTAACAGCATCTTTTTCTGTTCTTTTATTCAATGAGTCCATTTACTGCCCCTCAAGTGAATGACATGTTCTGAAATTCTCGAGAGCAATTTTTTATTGGGTTCGTCAAATAAAGAATTGTTTGCTTCCTACTCCAGCAAGAGCAATTTTCTCAAGAGTGAGCTCTTTCTTAATTTCATTTAGAAAGTTTGGATCAATGTAAGGAGGGAGAGGGCTTTGTTGACCTTACTGAGTTTGCCAGTTTTGTTTTCAGGACCTTCTCCAGCTATCCATCCAATCTTTGGCACATCTGTTTCCCCTTACAGTACTCTTCTTTCAGAGCCACAGTCACATTCTTCACGGAATCATTTAGCTTGGGAAAGACCTTCAAGATCATTAAGTTCAACTGTTGACCTAACCTACTGAGTCCTGTCATTTAAGCCACGTCTCTTAGTTCTGCATCCATACATATCTTAAATGCCACCAGGGATGGGGACTCCACTACTTCCAGGGCAGCCTGTTCTGTTTCTTCACTGCCTTCTCCATGAAGAAATTCTTCCTAATGTCCAAACTAGACCTCCCCAGGAGCAACTTACAACTGTTTCCTCATCCTATTACATATCACCTGAAAAAAGAGACTAACATCCTCCCCGCTGCAATCTCTTCTCAGGTAGTTGTAGAGACTAAGCAACGCCAGTTCTGTCATTTGCTCCTCATATCTCTTGTTTTCTAGTCCTTCACCAGCTTTGTTGCTCTTTACTGCATGTGCTCAAGCAACTCAGTGTCCTTTGGGGTGCATTAAACATAGCATAGATAGCCAGTCAAAACAGGTGATGCTGCCTCCTGACACTGTATTTAGCTATTGGTGTGGCCTCACCTTGAATATTCTGTTCAGTTCTGAGCTCCACAATGAAAAAAGGATGTTAATGTCCTTGAAAGCAACAAAGCTGGTAAAAGGGCTGGAAGGTATGTCCTATGAGGAGAGGCTGAGGATGCTTGGGTTGTTTTTCTGGAGAAAAAAAAGGCTAAGAGGTGACCTTGTCATTTCCTAGAAATTTGTGAGGAGGGGAAATTTTGAGACAATTTTACTGGAACAAACACTGAAATGGGCTTCCTAGAGAGGTGGTTGTTGTTCCATGTCTGTCAGTATTCAAGGAGCATGATCAGTTTATGAATATACAGCCTTTCTTTTCCTGCTTGGTGATTAAGGAGTCTTCTAGGACAATTTGCTACTTAAATCCACTCATACTGGGAAATATTTTCATTGATATTTTTTCATATGTGCATCTGATTCTGTTGGACGTAACATGAGGGATAGCCACAACATAATAAGTTTTATTAATTTACCTGGTGTGCTTCAGGTAACTTTGCTAATTACAGCATAGTAATCCTAGGGTCTGATGCGCATTTTCTTGAATGCCCAGAGTCCTTTCCTTCTTGAGTAAATCAGTGTTCATCAGATTTCAGTTTTAAGTATAAGTTTCTTCTGCTAGCAGCTGATTCCAGCTTTTGAGAGTATTTGTCTAGCTTGCTGTGAGAGTGCAAATGCAAGAAGTAGGAAACTTGAGGTGGAAAAAACACACCTCAGATGAGATATGCTCCTGCTCAGAACTCAAAAATTGATGGTCCTCATGACCCCATTGTTTTCATTTCCCATGCCTGCTTTGAACCTTGTGTCAGAGTGGCTTCTCATTCTCAATGTGCACCTTTCAGACAGTACCAATTGCTTAGATATTGCTGCATATTTTATTTAATCAGCTATTCCAGCTTCCAGTTTTTCCTGGCTCCGGTACTGTTGAATGTTCTAAAGCATGCAGTTGACAGGGGAAGATTTTCTGTATAAATATTGAGATTTATTTCACCTCAAAACGGATGAGAAACTTCAACTCACATACAAATTTGTATCAGAGAGGATTTTAGCCCAGACATGTATCCTGGTCATACTTGTTCCCATAGAATTGCCAGCTTTCTAGTGCTGCTTTCATTTCTCATTCGTTAATACTTAGCCATAACAGTGACCAGTGCTGGTTCTAGAGAGTGTTTTTTACAGCACTCTGCCTGTCAACTTTATTCAAACAGTTCAAAGAATACCTTGAGTCTTCTCAAGAGACTGACTTTCTTCATTTGAAGCAAACTGTATGAAAGTATCTGTGCTTGTTCTGATCTGTTTCCAGGATTCTGTGCACAAATGCCAAACCTTTCTTAAGAGATTCTGGGAGTTCCAGTTGAATATCCAGTACCTTTGCCGCTCTAGAGATTTCTTCGACACACTTCCAAACAATGCCTTACCACTTTCATAATGATTGCTTTGGCTTAGGAGAGTTGGAGAAATACAGTGTTTGCTCATGAGTCTACTTTCTAAACAGTTGGTACCCTAGGACATACTCAGAAGCCTTTTTGCAGGGGATCTCAAGTTTCCAGTGAGATCAAGAAATCATTTTACCTATCTTTTAAGAACTGAGGCAAAGTCTTGGCAGAGGGGTATGCTAATTGACACTGTGTATTCAATTTTCTTCATCTTTTGATTTTGAGAGGATATTGCTTACTGGAAATATAGTTTTGCTTCTCTGTCTTTCATAGGAAATGCTGGGATATGAATATCTCTGAATATTGCTGTCATGATTGAACATCTCACTGCATAACAAAGTGAACTTACCCAACAAAATTTGAGCACACTGTTTAAAGATGCAAATCACCACTGTGTCACTTCTGAGGATTGTTCCTGTTTCTGAGACTTCATAATGCTATGTCTTGAAGATGTGTTAACTTCTGTTGACTATTTCATTGTGCCTGAGGTGGGTGATTGCTTTTCACAAGGCAGTCATGCCCTTAGGTACAGGCTCACTTCTCCAGATGACCAGCGTGAATGAGTGGTGTTGGAAGTTATTTGGACATTGTAAGAGGAAAAATAGTTGCTGAAAGTAACTGAATGTATTTAAATCACAGAAATAATGTATCCGGAGTTCTTTACTGTTTAGTTTTAATGAGGATCATGTAATGAAAGGAAATTCCAGAGTTTTTAGAGGAAGCGACAGTGGAGTATGCTCTTGTCCCTTCATACCACGTAGATGTTAACTTAAATATTCAGGGCTCTAGTCAGAAACATGGGCTCTGTGTGGTGGCTACATTCACACTTGTGATATGGAAACTTCAAAAAAATTCTCAATAAACTTCAGTTAGAAGAAAATAACTGTCTTTATTTCCTTCCTTGTCCATTTTTATGGGTTTAATTCAATCCTGTCAGTTAAGCAATTGGCAGTCTTTCCCTCGCTGGAAGATTAGAGTCACAAATGGCAGTTTTGAGAAGTTACTAATGATGATCTTCCAGGAAGGTGTCAATGACCTTTTCAGTAGGCTCTATTGAAATGTCTTCATATATTCAATACATAGGAGAAAATGAAATGTCCATGTCATCAACTCACACTTTTTTGTTTTGCTTTCTGTTTCAAAAATACGTGTCGAAGAACAGCTAAAACACAGACCTGTAGCGTTATGATCAGTTATTTATATCTGTGATGCTTATGAACTGAAGTCAATCAAAAGTTATTTTTTTTCATCTAAAATGTTTTCAGCTCACCAAGAACTTGGTGTAAACACCAAGGGAAAAAAGGGCATTTTGCAGAAAGCTCAGAGATTAGATGTAAAAAGAGAGCTGTATGGAGGTGAAATAGGATAGTTCAGAAATGATACACTTCTAACAGAAGAACTGTGTTCTCTAATATTTAAATCTACCTGAAATAAGCAGTGTGTGTAAGCTTTTATTTGCTATTGTCTTTTCTGAGGGAAAAGTGGGTTTTTGTGCTACTGAATGTCTTACTCAGTTTTTTGTGGATTCTGATTGACTTTGGGAGGTGATGTTTATAAACTTTTTACTGTATGACACAGGGCATAGATGTTGATCTATGAGTTCTTCTGCCAGTCTGTCTTCATCCATGGATAACTGGTCTATTCATGTGGACATAGTATTTTCTTTGTTGACATCTGTTTAAGAAAAAAATTAGTATCATACTGCAGGTTTTGGAAGTCTACTCAATTATAGCTCCTTAAATTACTTGCCTTAAACTGATACTTTTCTTTTACAGTTTGGAAGAACAGAAGTAATTGACAATACTTTAAATCCAGATTTTGTAAGAAAATTTATAATGGACTACTTTTTTGAAGAAAGAGAGAATCTGCGATTTGATTTGTAAGTTAACAGTCTTTGACTCTAATGTTACAATGTTACTCTGTAAACATGCTGAGTTGTGCAAAGCACAAAATTACCTTGAAAAGAAATAGTACCTCTTGACATTGAACAAATTAATAAACGCAATTGATTTAGCATTTCTTCTTCAGAAATAAATATGTAACATAACAATGACTGAGTTTTAAGAAATTGGTAGGTTCTGACTAATCAAAACATGGTCATACAGTCATTGTTTTTATAATATAGTTTGAAGTAGTTTGCTTTTAGAACATTTCTGACTTGTAGACAGCAAAGCAGAGGGATAAACCCTTCTTCATTTGCCTAAAATTTCCCAGGAAGTCTGTTGTAAAGCCATTTTTAAATATTACACTCTTTAGCCTCAATGTGCTGTTTTTGTATCTATGTAGTTGCTTCAAAGCAAATCTTACGATCTCTTGATTTTTATTCTTTTTCAGGGTTTCTGGAATGCATATAAATCTGTATATTCATCAGGGCATAAAGTAAATAGAGTATTAGTGACGATTTTTCCTATAGTAATGGAAAAAAAAAGATATGGTGCCTGACATGTATGTTAGCAATGTTAATAAACTTCAATGTGTTTTTTCTTCTGTGCTGATTTTAAGTTGCTAGCAGAGTGTATTGAAATGCTCTTGAATAGCAGTATCTCCTATGTCGTAGAAACAAGCAAATAAAAAATCATGTCTAATTGTTTTTAGCTTTAACTATCTTTTTATAGCATGTCAGAATGGTGCGTAAGCTAATAAGGACTGTTGGAAGGATGAGTAAGGGAGAAAAAGTACTATTGTACCCAATGCACAGGTAGCAGCTAGCTGTTTCCATCTGGACTTCAACTGTTGAAGGAGTGAAATGAATGCCATGATAGACTGCAGAGTGCTTCTAGGTGGCCAGCTGCAGTTGTTTTCATCTTCACTGTGAAAAACTGGTGTTGATTTTTTTTCCCAATTTTTTTTTTTTAGAATTTGTGTGCAATGTCATTAAATCTGCTGAGTATAACTGTTTCCTGCTGTTTTAAGTTACTTTTTAGTAAGAGTTAGTCACTGTGAAATGACTCCAAGCTCAGGTGAAGCATTTCAGAAATGAAGAGACGGTTGTGGCTGTGTAGGAATCCTGATTTGGCTATCTGTTGTTCCTTGTAGGCTGCATGTGTGTTATGGGAGGAGAAAGTGCAATAGAAGAGAGAAAGAAATGAACTAAGGAAAAGAATGGTAGGCTCAGTCAAAGCAAAGAAAGAAAAGTCTATAAAGAGCTTCTGGATAAGCATAGTCTGAAAAAGTACTTGGAGCTGACTTTTGTCAATCTCCTATTTGATTCTCCATGTACTCAGAGAAGTGGACTTCTGTTTGTTTATTTACAAAAGCTGTAAACATCATATTCTGTACTTACAAGAAAGACCTGCCTGCTTTCTGCTGTTGAGAGACACAAGTCTGAACTCATAGCTGAATGTTTTTTAATGCTTGCCTTACCGTATAGCCAGTCTGTGATTTCACTTCAAAGTCCTATAACTGATAGACTGGAAATGAAATGTGGAATTCTGAGGTAAAAATGTGACTCATAGCTGTTGATGGATTAGAACTCTAATATAGATCAAGAAAGAAGTATCTTTATAAAGCTTATTTTTTAAATTCCTCAGTAAAATTGTGTACTGCCATTGGTCAAAATGTTATTTTTCAAAGAAAGTCCTGATAGATTTAAATTTCTGACAGCAAAAAAGAGAAAGGCAGGCATATTTCTGATTCTTGGTTTTATGAGGGTACTGATAAATGAGAATGAACCCCTGCATACATTGTATAGAACCAACGTCTCAGACTTCTTTCCATTGCTATTTGATGGTTTGTTACTGATTTTGCCAGTGAAGTATTTTTTTTGTTCCAGTAGCATAGCTAGCCCTGAGGTCAAGCTAATAGTTGTTTTTTTTGTTTGGTTGTTTGTTCTGTTCAGTTTCACCAGACAGTGTGCAGTTATTATTATTTTTCAAAAACCATCTGTTAGTGACTCCTGTAGTCATTCTATTGTATTTCTTCTTTACAAATATGTTTGTAAAACTGGCTGTACTGCACCACATCCAGATTCCCATCCTCCTGATTTCTGATTTGGTCCACAGTGCATCCCAACAAGCGGTTGTGGCAGCCCAAATGGCTGATGTACCACAGAGTGGGAATTGAAACATACAGTAAGAGGCTGAGGTGGGGATTGAGAATACTCTTCCAATTCTGTTACTGAATCGAATGATACAAATATTACTGGGGATTATCTTACAATGAGGAAAGACTGATAGTATAAAGATTAGTATTCCCAAAAGAACTTACTGTATTAAATATTTTTTAAATTTTCTTGAATTCACAGAGTAGTTTTGTTTTTTCTTAAATCTGACATGATAATGAAAAGAAGACAATGGCATTTTCTAGCTGGAGGAAGAAGATTATGATAAAAAGCTGAAAAGAGCAAGTCAAACACTTGCTAGAAGCAATTTGATTTATTGTGAGTTATTTTTATATAGTTAGGTAGTTTTTCAATCATTTGACTAAGAAAGTAATTCACAATGTAGTTTGATTGCTGTTAAAAAGATTAATTTTGAAATTTTGTTCTGATTTTTTTTCTAGCTTCCATTGTTCAAACAGGAATATTAGAATAATTTCTCTTACTAACCTGAACTCTGAAAACAATTTTGTTTTAGATAGCTAGTGAACAGTAATCTTGAAATCTGTAATGATTTGATTTGCCTTTCTTACTGGTGAGACTTCCTTTCACGTATCTTCTGTGTAAATTTCACACACTGAAGTAGGTGAAAGAATTGTTTGATTTTCATTTTTTTTACGTTGTCCTCAGATCTGTCATCTGGCAAGTTGGATATAACTTTCTTTTTTTTTTTTAAAGCTACGATGTTGACTCCAAGAGTCCTAATCTGTCAAAACATGTAAGTTTTTTCCTGGTTATTACAATTTCTTGTGATGAAATGCTTTAGCTATTTTAAGTGTATTTATTTACTTTTGAGTGTAATTAATACCAGATGCACAGAGAGAATTACAGAGATTGTGCTGTTGTTAATAACAAGAATAATGCTCATGAGTATGACTTCAATGGGATATATTATTGTAAAGGGCACATTTAAGCACACGTGTATACCTTTCCAGGAGTTGAACTGCAGCATAATTTTTTTCAATATCCATCCAACACTGAAAATCCATTCATATTATGGTGCTACTTATGTTACAAGGAGATGGAATATGAAAATTACATTACATGATACAATAAAATTATAAAAATCAAAAATGTCTGTCATTAAAGCAACCCTGGATTGTCAATCCAAGATTCTCATAAAGATCCTGAACATGCTTGAACTCCTGCCAGTATAATTAGCTTTCAAGAAATTGGTAGAATCATTGTACAGTCCTTCATAGAAGAGCAATCTATTAAAATGCTCCAATTTGGTGAGGAAGGCTTTATACTGTCTTTGAAGGTTCTTAAGATTATTAAAACCTTCTTTGAAGAGGAATTTTTTTTTCCATCTCAGTTTCATTTTTGTTGATGAAAAAGGCAACATAAGAACAGTATAATTACACAATTACTATTGAGATACAGTATTCAGTAAAATGTATTTAAAGAGAAGTCAAAATAAATAGTAAACCTTTTTTTTTTCCCAGTTGAAAACATAATTTTTGAGTTCTCTTGTTACTGCTTTTCAGGATTTTCTGGGACAAATGTTCTGTACACTTGGAGAAATAGTTGGATCACAGGGGAGCAGACTGGAAAAACCAATTGCGTAAGTATGTCATTCTTCAATGTTGATTGAATACATACTGCTTCATGAGGTGAGAGTTAGGGTTGTTTTTTTTTAACTGTGAGTTCTCACTGACTAATGCAGAATTTTTTGTCAAATAGATCATATTGTGCATGAGAGATAGTTTGAGTATAATAATCTTAAAAGTATTTCCTTTTTTTTGGTGTTTTAAATAGTTTATTCTTGTTAATCTATGCTTAGGAGTGACCACTGACATAGAAAAAGTTTTGATTTAGTTCATATCACTGATAAGATTAAGTAATTGATTTCTGCTTCTTAAGGAAACACATTTCCAGTGTTTTAACATGAGCACTTATTCTCTAGGTATCCTCATTTTTTATATTATACTCTTTAAATAGTTGAAGTTACAATTATTTATGATAAAAAGCTCAAGGTCAAAGAGGGTAGATTTAGGTTAGATGTAAGGAAAAAATCTTTTACAGTGAGGGTGGTGAGGCACGGGAACAGGCT
>JANHGO010000069.1:22243721-22302258 GCA_024606505.1 Aquila spilogaster
TCGAACACAGGGGAAGCTTCCAGCAACTTCTTACAGAAGCCACCCCTGTAACCCCCCCCGCTACCAAAACCTTGCCAACAAAAGCAATACACAGACATGGTGGAAGCTTCTAGCAGCTTCTTGCAGAAGCCACCCCTGCAGCCCGTCCCCCACTACCAAAACCTTGACATACAAACCCAGTACAGTGATGTGATTATTACTGCCGCAACATCCTTTAAAAATATGATTCATATTCTCTTTAATATTCAGAATGGAGGTCGGTAATAAATGCATGTTTGCTGAATTTTGAGGGTTTCCAAATATAGTTCAGTCACCTGATCACTATATTTACAGACTCATTCTTTATGACAAGTCCCTAGTAATCCTCCCTGCCCTCCCTGCAACCTCTCCTGCCCTCCTTACCCTCCCTCCCCAAGGACTACACCAGTACTTTTTTACACCATTTCTTTTTAAATCAGGGGTTTAATTGTCCTATACATAAACAGTTCTATTAATATCACTACATGTTCCTTATCATTTTCCTTCTCTGTATTGGTGGGACTGTGCACACTGGGAACTACGTCATTTTAAGGGTAAATATATTCTTCAACTCTGCAGGTGAGGAAAGTTTCAGTATCTGCAGCATACTTCAGGAAAACTCTTACAAATACACTATTTAAACTTGAAAACATACCTATGCACACAGTAACATAATATATGTTAGAAGTAATACTACTTCACTGTATCACTTCGTTAAATAACTTGAAAAACTACACAGAAAATGGTACTTTAAAACTGCATCAGTTTCTGTTGTCATCAAGGTTTGTAGATGAACCTTAACTTTTAAGATGTCCTTCAATTTCAGTATCTAATCACAAATTGTCTGCAATAAAATAAATATTGTATAAAATTTAACACTAAAAAAAACCCCACCCCCCAAAAACCTAAAATTGGCTGCATCACTATTGGGAGTGTTAAATTACTGTTTAATAGATTTTGGCTACTGTGGAACAGTAGGAAACTGTTAATTGTAATCTACCTCCTGCAAAAAAAGATCCTGCACAAACAAACAATGAAGAATCAGCTGATCAGATTATCAGATTTCTAATACAACCATACAAAGTGGTTAACTTCAACAAGTACTGTTATTGGACAACTGTGTTTTGTGATTCTCCTCTTAATCCTGTTCTGGATATTAAACTTTTAAAAACTTGTCCAGGAAATAGCTTTGAGGACAAGTATAGTAAGTGGTATAATAGAAGAGGTGTGTTAGGTTACATGATTAAGAAGCTTGTCTGCAAACAAAGGAGAAGAGAGGCACAATGGCAAGTGGGGGAACCCCAATAATACCTTGCCCTGGCTACTTACAGACCCATCCCAGGAGAGCCATCAGCCCATTGAAGTCCCATCTCCACACCTACAAGGGAGCACAGAGGTACAGGGCAGGTGGGGGAACTCCAGTAACCCAGTCAGAGAAACAGCCCCTGCCCAGCTCCTACCAGGGCTGTCCCAGGAGAGCCTCAGTACCATGGGATGGGGACACACACTCTCTACTTGTTCTGGACATATTTTTAGTTCTTGATGGTGAGCAGGTTGGTTGCATAGTTTGACCAGGTACTTGAGCACACAAACACTATCCTGTCAATAGGGACAAGAGGTTGGCCCTATTTTGTTTACTTCTACTAAAACAGAAGTTCACTAACTTTTCACTGTCTAGGCCTAACGTATGCTAACTGCCACAGTGAATTGCACTGTTGCAACTCCATTGACTGTTTTGGCTGTTAGTTGACTCTACTGGAAGCTTGTGGTGACTCCGTCAGAGAAAGGTGCTGACTTTGAAGACACCCATATTTAGTAAGACAAATCTTGCTGACTTCTTGCAGGTCTTTATAGTTCTGTCTGTCTTCAGAGTGGTAAATTATTCAGCACAGTACACATTTTTTTTTCTGAGAAAGTTCCTGAAATTTATTTTAAACATGTAGATTAAAAATCATCCATTCAGCAGTTTGTTATCACTTGGTTAAGTGAAGTCTGAAATGAGTAACAGATGAAGTTTAAAGTTTGAAATTAGCTGTGAGAAAGGACAAGACATCAGTGAAGATTCTATTGAAAAAAGATCTTAAAATTATCTCACAGTTGTGTGGGCCTGTGTGATGCATTTTCTCTTGGGTAAACAAGCATTGTTCAGGTCTTGCTTCTGATACTACTCTGTTGTATGGCAGTTACTAAATGGACCCAAATCAGTTGTCCCCCTGAAAGATTTTGAAATATACCTTCCTTTTTGTATATGTAGTGAGGGTAGATATTTGTTAATGTTAATGAGAAAGTGTTTGTGACTTTTTATCAGCTTTTTCCCATGTTCAGGTTTTATTTTGTCATTGGTGCTTTTGACAGTGCTGTGGCTAGGCAACTGTGCCTGGTTGATTGTTCACTCTGGACTCTTTGAAGTCTGGACACCTTGGTGTCTAGGAGACATTTAGTGTCCTGTTTTATTCATTAAACCATTGCATTGCATTTCAGGATTGTTTGCTTATAGATGCGTGTTTAATGTCTCTTAATATTCAAATAACAATAATTCAATTGACAACATTGCATGTCTTCGGTTCCTAAGGATATTTACTGCTTTGAATTTACTGTTTTCTTTACCAAGTTATGTGAAGTCCACATTCACATTACTTGAATGTTCTTTATAATCCTTCACTTGAGATCAGAGAGCTTTTTCTCTTCACAGTATTTCTGAAGTTCATTAGCATTTTGCCTTTTCTGTTCTCTGCCAATGGATGTGCAAAGAAGAGAATGCCCAGTGCTGTTTTAGTCCCAATCAGCTACCCTACTGAAGTAGCACTTTTTGTACTTAACCAGCTCAAGAAGCTTGAATTCCATTCTCTGATTGGCATTGAAGTAAGCTCTGACATTCTTTCAAAATGAAAATTACAAAGATTGGAAGCTTAAACTTCAGATCTATCTACTTTGGACATTTACAAGAGCCTCATGAGATTCAGGACTCCATGGCTGCCATGAGCTGGCCAACTCCAAGTCAGATTGTATATCACTAGGGAAAGTTCCCATAGAAAGTACTATGAAAGGATATTCTTGTCCTTCATCAAAATGAATGTAAGCATCTCAAGCCTAGATGGTCACCATTGCAGTGGTCTGTCAGGCAGACTGAAACATACCTTGCTACTGATCTTCATGGTGAGTGCAAAAGTGGAGATATACATGCATATTTTTCTTCTTCACCTTCATGACAGGCATGACTTGCAGTTTCATTGGTCTTAAAAGCACCAGTGTCTTACGCCTCTGAGGCATGAACGGAATAGTATTTGGTCTTGGTGGGTATGAGGATGTCTTCTGGACCTCCCCCTCTGTTTCTGACACCATTAAGGGCTTTGAATTCAGTGCAGTCTGTTGCAGAAGACTCTTGCTCCCAGTATGGTAGTGCGCTAGCCTGTTATCTCTGTGATGATGACCGTCTTTATTCAAGAACATACTTCACTGTTGCACTTTATTTTACAGACTGGCCAGGTACAGAGGTGAACATTTGCTCTGGATAATTTCTCTTGGAAAACAAATCTAGTCATACAAAGCAGGTGAAATGGAGAATCTGACATTTTAACAGTAACGTTTACTCTCTTTACCTATTGGGTTACTAGATTCATTAAATGCCTTCTCAAGACAAGCTCCATGTGTAAGATTTATTCAGACTGGCCTTGCATGTCCCAGTTGTATTAGCATGAAAGGATGAGGTGCAGCTATATCTACTTTCAGAAATGACACCGTTTTTTTTTTTCTCTCGAGTGCGTAAGCTTCCCAGACATTATTCAGAATTAGATATTTGCATGTTCTGTCTTCCTAGAGAGAAGATGCTCACCCCATTTATAACTTTGAGCAATGCTTCTTTCAGGATCCACTAAGTGCATTCCTGTAGGGATTCCCTTTAATGAGGAGGCAGAGCCATTGCAAAGCCTAATGAGCATTCTATGCTAGTTATTCACATCTGAGTGCCATTGCCTGCTAATGAGGCTGTACTGGAGCCAGCTGGCCTATTTTTGGAAGTTCTTTCGCCTGTCATCTTGCTGTGAACATAATTGATAGAAAAACATCTGAACTCTGGAATTGGTACTTCCTATATGTTTGTCCTATCCTCTTATCTGTGGTTGTGACTGCCAGAGGGCTAGGTTCTGTAAATTCAGGGATAAGACTGTAAATTTTTGAATGATCTGAAAAATGTCCCATCCTCTGTCTCACTGCAGTTTCAGCTTGCAAAATTGGAAGCTCTGTTGAACCTCTCAGGTTTGAATTCCCAGATAAATTGCCATCTTTCTCCGACTTTTTCACCAATGCTGGAAATGTCCTCCTTTCAGTCCTTGTTAAAGCCCCAGTTGTCTTCAGAGTCTCCTTTCAAACTTTTCAAGGTGCTGCAGATGTGGTGTCTCAGTTGTGGAATCATTTGTTCTAAGGAGACAATAATTACTCTTGAGGACTGTGTCTTGTCTAGAGACATGCAGGTATTGTTGAGGGCCTTTCATTTGATGATAGTTTTCTGTTCAGTTCCTTTAACAGTCAAATTATTTGCTCCCTCAAATACTGTCCAAAAAGAGGTGATCACTGTAGAACACCTACAGGTTCTGGGCTCTCAAACCAGTAGGACCCACTGAAATGTAGATTTTCCTCACATTCAGTTTGCACCCTATTCACACTTAGACTGGCACATTTTCTATATCTAAGTGTCAGACAACTAGCACTGAGTGTTGGAGGTGGCAGTCGTTATGCAATACAGATTGCCTCATTATTACCCCACAAACTGTTATCTGTAACCCTTTCCAGAGGAACCTAGCCTGAGAAATTGGTTGCCTGAATACGAAGTCTGTATTGTTGTTTCAGTGCTATAGAACCACTTCCAAGGCAGCTCAATGCCAGCTATTCCTTAAAGCTAAAGAAGATGGGCAGTGGCACTGCATTCTGCATTTAAACAAGGTGGAACTCTTACATGCTCATCTTCAAGGTAATATTAGTCAGTATTTCCCTGGCAATTGGAAGGACTGGTCTGTAATGCTGAATCTCCAGGTCATGTATTTTCATACAGTGATAAGACCAGCTTGAAATTATTTTGTTATTTTCTCACAAGGCATTATTGCTAGTTAAATGTCTTTCTATTTGGCTGATCTGCGACCACTGAAGTTTTTGCAAGGGTGCTGACTTTACATTTAAGGATTTTTTTCTTAATGAATGGTTTGTAAGGGAATTTGTAAGATAACAAACTCTTTAGTGTCTGCAAATTGTCCAGTACTTTTTTCATGCTTGTAGTCTCAAGATAAGCATACAAAGTTTGTACTTAATAGCATCTCAAACTGTAGAGGTCACTTGGTAGAGTTTTTAGTTCCTGAATAATGAGAACTTTTTGTTCTATAGAGAAATTCTGTGATAATCTCAATTAAGCATTTCACCTCTTCACCAGCCATCATGGTAATAATTATCCTTCTTTTATAAGGCATGTGTCCTTGAGAACCGTGGTGATATGTCAAGCCAAACCTTACCCCAACTGCTTTCAGCTATGACTATACTGTGTGTACTTTTCACATCTACTCAACAATCAAGAATTCCTTTTTTTTCTGACATACACACCCACATATGTTCAGGGGATTGCCTCTCCAGTTTCCCCCATCCTACAGAGTGATAATTCCAGACACATGTATCTCTTGGGGTTGGGGATCCCTTGGCCTTCATGTTCATAAGATGAAATGAAGCATGTCTTCGCATAAATGTCTTCATGTGCAAATCTCAGTTTGAGACAGGCAGACATTGACTGCCGTGTGTTTTAGCTGCAGGCAGGGTGGCACAATGGCAGCTATCAAATGGCAGCTGTTTGGTGACCAGTTTGTCAGAAATGGGGCTTGCTTATCAGCAGTTTTACTTCAGGCCTCCAGCTCTTCTGGAGATGATCAGAGTTGTATTTTTCACAATCTACCATATGACACAATAATCTTTTGGAAGTGGGATAAATCTATTTGACTTTTCATACCAAAGGAAATGTTTGATGCTGTTTCTTCAAAGTACTGTCACTGCTCAGACTACATCTCAAATAAGTCCCTAATGGCACAGTTAACTGGGCTCAAATAATTCAGTAGGAAGAATTTTGGTTCAGGTAATGGTAATTCTGATACCAGTGCTTTCTATTTGAGGTGGAATGACCTGCAGAATTGTGGTGCTGGGAACTTCTGGGTTTTTTGTTACATTTCTGAAATTTCTATTTCTTCCTTCCCTGTCAAAGCCGGGGTCTTGGTCATTTGTTCCTTGAAACATTTTACCATGTAAGGTCAATATCACCCTGATAACTAAGTCATTTCTACTACTGCTGTTACTACCAAATTTCAGGAGTTTTTCACGATTGTCCTGGTTTTGGCTGGGATAGAGTTAATTTTCTTTCTAATAGCTGGTATAGTGTTATGTCTTGGGTTCAGTATGAGAAGAATGTTGATAACACACTGATCTTTATAGTTATTGCTAAGTTGTGTTTATACTAAGTCAAGGATTTTTCAGCTTCTCATGCCCAGCCAGCAAGAAGGCTGCAGGGGCACAAGGAGTTGGGAGGGGACACAGCCAGGACAGCTGACCCAATCTGGCCAAAGGGGTATTCCATACCATGTGATATCATGTCCAGTATATAAACTGCAGGGAGTTGGCCAGGGGGGTGGATCGCTGCTTGGGAACTAACTGGGCATCAGTTGGCAAGTGGTGAGCAACTGCATTGTGCGTCGCTTGTTTTGTCTATTCCAATTCTTTTATTTTTATTGTAATTTTATTATTGTTATTATCATCATTATTAGATTCTTCCTTTCTGTTCTATTAAACTGTTCTTATCTTAACCCATGAGTTTTACCTTTTTCCTTCCCATTTTCTCCCCATCCCACTGGGTGGGGGGGAGTGAGTGAGCGGCTGCGTGGTGCTTAGTTGCTGGCTGGTGTTAAACCACGACAAGCTTCAACTACTGTTCAAAAGAAAAAATGCAGCTTTTTCATCTTCTGAAAATCTGAGATTTCAATTTCAATGTCCTGTTGCTACAGAGGCTAAAATGGGTAATTTTTGGTCTTGAGCTGTTGAAGGATGACAGATTTAAAACCATGTGATTTGAAGATGCTGATAAAACTGTGAATTGTACTGTGTAACATTTGGAATGACCAGATTCTTTTTTTCTGTTATTTGAAGAAAATTGTCCTGTTTGATCTTAAAGTATTGTACTTTATAAGTCATACCACATTAAATGGAAGAGTGCCATAAGTTTTGTATGTATTTAAATCGTCATTTAAAATTTCACAACAAAAACTTGAATAGTTTCCCAATCCACTTTTCTCCTTGTGAAATTCAGACTTAGCATGTAGCACTGAGGAGATCCAGGAGAGCAGTCATGTATCTCTCTGATTACTGGCAAATGACTGCAGTGGTATAGGAGCAGCATTCCCTGATGTATTCCTTATAAACTTAAACATCAACTTCTAAACGAGAGTTTCAGTGAGCTTGCATAAATTTGCATCAGTATTTGTTCCTGGATTCATAATTTCTAAACTTTTATCTGCTTCTAAGAACTATTTTCCCACCAGTTCTTTATTATACCACAGTCTTGCTAAACTTATTTAAAGCTGTAGACCCCTGTAAAAGATTTCAAAACAATTAAGGAAACTAATAAGCAAAATACGAACAACAGTAAATGTTTACATTAATGTTTTGTCATAACAGAAGAACTGGAGTGCCCTCTAGTTCTCTTAGAAAAACCTAAAAAATACAATCAATTTGAAAATATGATTTTACCTTAATGTCTTCTTGGAAAGTAATTTTATTCAAAGAATTATTTTCAAGACAGACATAAAGAAATAAAGAGCTAGAAATAAAATGAGCATAAGCAATAGCATTAGTTTTGAAAAAAGATCTAGAAGTAATTGCCAAGGTGTGTGCTAATGGACACACTAATGGACATTAGGATATTGCAGAACTTCTCATTTATAGTATAGCATCATGCAAAAAAGTTGCATCTCAATATTTGTACTTCCACCCCTCCCATCCCACCCCCCACAAAAGGCTGCTGGCACTGAATATTACAAGATTATGTGTGGCTTTTCTGTTCCTGTATTGCTCTTTATGCTAAGGATCTGTTCTGTGTTTTCTGGTGTTGCAGCAGCATGTTTTTAATTGCTGTCTGGGTGAATTATACTTTATTTTGCGACTACTGTATCTGATATAGTGGTGAGATTATTATGTGTCTTCATAAACATTTCAGAATGTTGTAAAATAAGGCTGGTGTGTAGTTTTAAATATATTTGGGGTATTTTGTTTAAGGAAAATTTGCAAAAGGATGCTTTTCACAAATCGGTAAGTTGTAGAGTCATCTCTAAATAAAATATCAATGGGAGGCTGGAAAATGGAGTTCTGATATTGTCGTTTCATCCCATTTAAACTTTTTATGCTATTTCCTTTAAAATTGAAACTGATTTGTTTCTTGCTAGTTAGAATAAATATGCAACTCATTTACCAATTCACTTAGGATAAGCCAACTTTTTTACACAGGACAAGTGACGGAAAAGGGAAACTATAGCATGCCATCAGTTTTGTGGCTTGAAATCTTACTTTGTGCTTATCTGCGTCAGTTTTAACTTTCATAAATTATATCAAGGAACTGAGTTGATGTAGTTGTATTTTCTTGCAGTGGAATTCCTGGGAAGAAATGTGGAACAGTCATAGTAACGGCAGAGGAACTAGGCTGTTGCCGAGTAAGTGTGTGTTCATTGCTTTTTGAAAAATAAAATTTAAATGATTTTGTGATTTACACTGCACCAGATTGTGAAAGTTATAATATATAAATTTGCATTTTGATATGTGTAAGAAGTTAAGATACTGTTTTCCTATCAGTTACTCTTAGTTTTAGATAGAAGAAGTAGAAAGAAGCAGAAAACAATATGAAGCATAAAGTTTTTGATAATTAGATGAGTTTTAAATCTAGTCTTTTTTTCCCTAAGTAATTAATCACATTTTAATCTCTTAGTGTCCAATTTTTAACAAAGATCCATTTGTTACAGCCATGGAATTATAGTTCCATTATGGAATATTGACATTGCATGAACACCAAAGTAAAATTTTAACCTTGTAATTAAAAGGTTTTATGCTAATAGCAAGTCATATTATTTTAAAAATGTGAAATTAATGTTTATGGGAAAAAACTAGTAAGGTATTTCAAAGAATCACCATAAAAGAAGAGTTTAAACAGTTTTCTTTAAAGAAAGTGAAGACTTCCATGGCCTATTAATGGCAGATGCCTACGGGAAACAGAAACTGGAAGAAAGAATACGGAAGAATTACCGATGTGGGGTGATAAAGACTAGTTGGAATCTGAGGAAGGAGGCAGTTTGTCAAAGCATGGTATATATTGGATGGGGCTGTAGGGTGTATCTTTGAAGAGTTTGCAGATAACAATTTAACATTTAAGATAACAAATCTTAAATGAAGAAAGCAATAGTATCAGACATTTTATGAGAATGTTCAGGAGATCTGGAGAGTACCAGATTAGATATATAAACCTACAAAAATACCTTGAGGCTTGAAGAGATTTGTTTCTGGGGCTTAGTTTTTGTAATTTGATGGTATTGAGGGGGTAATGCTTTGGCTTTTGTATAACTTCTAACTTTCATAATACATCATAAGTGGTTAATTTTTTTCTATTTATGCAGTAGTCATGTTTCTCTTTTTATTAATATATCCAATAGCTAATCTGTTTAGGCCTTATTTTCTTACATTCGTTAGATATTTGAACTAAAAACCTTAATTTTGTGCCATATTTCCAGCTTAGTCAAGTTTGTATTATTTCTCTGCAGAAGTGGTATAGTGGTATATTTGAATAGCACATCGGCTCAAATCTTACCTACCTTTTCCAGGCAACCTGCCAGTCCTGCACAGTTATGTTAATAGGGTGCACCAACTCAGTCTCATTTAACTGCCATCTAGCAGTAGGAAATTCCCGTGTTACTGGTATGAATGAATAAGTATGGTCATAGGAAATGCCTGTCTTTCCCCTCTGTTTTATATTGGCTCAAACTTTTGTACGTAGTACGTGAAAATGTTCACACTTCTATCAGATGACAAAATGTGTGTATCATTTAATTGCTTTCCTGTAGAAATTGTACTTCTACATTTCTTAAGTTAAGCTCTTGCCATTCTTAAGAGATCTTTGCCATCACCCCAAGCATTTATTGGTAACCTTAAGAGACTAAAGACAATTTTTTCCTGATATTCTGGGTTTATCCTCCAAGACCAGCATTTGTATCCCAGTTGTAATAAACTATTTAAAAGTCATAAATATGTCATTAAATCCATAATCAGGTTTTTTTCCTTTCCCTTTTAATGAAGACAAATACTAGGTGCCTTCCAAGGCCCTCATGTTCTTCCAGATTCACCCCACTCAAATTTTACATACGTGATGACTAGTTCAAAATCACTGAGGGGACCTGGCAAATAATTTGGGGCTCAGTCTCTCTCTCTCTCTCTTTTGCATCCTCTGTCATGCTCCTTTATGTGCACACTCTCTCACACAATCTCTTGTGCTGTCTCACCAGCTGTCACATACTTTCTCTGGGATATTTTCCTACCTAAGTTTATTCAGTATTTGGATTAATTCTTATATGATCTTCTGAGATTTTTTGTGAAACTTTTATAGTTCATATTCAGGACTGCAAAGATTTTTAGAATCACTGAATTGCTGAGGTTGGAAGAGACCTTGTGAGATTGTCTAATCTGACCCTCCTGGCTCTTCTTAGAGCAGGTTACTTGTTGGCTCTGTGCAGTCAGGTTTTGAGTATGCCCAAGCAGACACCACAGTCTCTCTGTTTGTGTTCCGCCACACTCACAGTAAAAAGGTTTTTTCTTGTATTTAAATGGAATTGCCTGTATTTCAATTTGTACCTGTTACCACTTGTTCTTCCACTGGATACTGCTAACCAGAGTCTGTTTACTCCCTCCCATCAGGTATTTATACAAATTGGTAAGATCCCCCTGAGCCTTCTCTCGTCCAGGCTAAATAATTCCAGCTCTCTCAGCCTCTTCTCATATGAGAAATGGTCCAATCCCTTAATCATTTCAGTGACCTTTTTGCTGGAATCACTCCAGCCTGTCCACATCTTTCTTGTACTGGGGAGCCCAGAACTGAACACAGTACTCCAGGGTGGCCTCACCAGTGCCGAGTCACTTCTTTCAACTTTATGTCAGCACTCTTCCTAATGCAGCCCAGGATCTTTGCTGCCAAGGGCACATTGGTGAGCTTGGTGTCCACCAAGACCCCCTAGTCCTTTTCTGCAAAGCTGCTTTCCAGCTGTTTGGCCTGCAGCCTGTACTGGTGCATGGGGTTATTCCCCTCCAAGTGCAGTACTTGACATTTCCCTCTGTTGAACTCTGTAAAGTTCATGTTGGTTTGTTTTTCCAGCCTGTACAGGTGCATCGGAATGGCAGCACAACTATCTGGTGTATAAGCTGCTACTTCTAGTATTGTATCATTTGCAAGCTTGCTGAGGGTCTACTCTGTCCCATCAACCATGTCATGAATGAAGATGTTTAATATTACTGGCCCCATTTTTGACATCTGGGGTATAGCACTAGTGACTGGTCTCCAGCTGGACTTTGTGCTACTGATCATGACACTTTGAAGCCCGGCAGTTCAGCCAGTTTTCAGTCTACCTCACTGTGCAGTTATCTAGTCTGTAATTCATCAGTTTGTGAACAAGGATATTATGGGAGACAGTGACTAAGGCCATGCTAAGGTCAAGAATAAACAACATCCTCTAGTCTCACCTCACCCACTGAGACTCATTTGATGAGGGAAGGCTTCAGGTTGATCAGGCGTGAATTTCCGCTTTGTAAATCCATGCTGATGACTCTCAGCCACCTTGTCTTCCATGTGTTTGGAAATGTTTTCCAGGATTGTTTGCTCTATCATCTTGTCAGGGATTGAGGAAGGACTGGCCTGGATCCTCTCCCTTGTCCTTTCTCAAAGACAGGAGTGACATTTTCTTTCTCCCAGTCCTCAGGAACTTTCCCTGAACATTATGACTTTCCAAAGATAATCGAAAGTGGCCTCACAGTGACATTGGCCAACTCCATCAGCACTCACAGGTGCATCCTATCAGGTCCCACGGACTTCTGTATGTCTAGTCTGTTTAAGTGTTCCCTTACCTGGTCCTTCCCTACCAAGGGCAAGTCATCCCTGTTTCAGACTTTCTCAGGTCTGGGTCTCGGGTGGCCAAGATTCTTGAAGGCAAATCTTACCAGCAAAGACCAAGGCATAGAAAGCTCTGAGAAACACGGACTTTTCCATGTCCATTGTCACCTAGTCCCCTGCCCCACTCAGTGGTGAGCCTGCATTTTCCCTAGTCTTCCTCTTGCTGCTGTTACACCTGTAGACCTGTTTATGGAACACAGTCTTCCAGCAGGCCCTGCCCCAGTTAGCTGGTGAGTCTGCAGTTTTATCTTTGCATTTATAATCCTTCTTGCATTCTTGACTCTGCCCAAAGAGGTGACCATGTGTGACTATCAGTTTGCCTGACCACAGCAAAGAAACTTTTCTCCTTATTTGTCATCAGAATGGGTGTATTTGGTATCTTCCAGGATCATTTTCTGGAAGCTTCTAGACTCTTAATAGCAAGTTGCTAAGCCATTTGCTTTACAGGCAGCTGGAGCAGACAACTGCAGGTTTAAGTCACTGAAGGAATGAGGCTTAATCCTGTCTCACTGGAGTTTTTAAAATTAATTCTAATACGCATTCTTTGCCTGTGCACCTACTTCCCTGAGAATGCAACTTTGGATGTCAGAAAATATTGGAAATATCCTGAGGCATTTAGCATAGAAATTTACCCTTCCTCTGCATCCCTTTACAAAGGAATTCTTTGTTCCAGCAGTTCAAATTGCACTATAAGGACATTACAGGAATGCGAATATGTAGCGGGTGTCTAGAAGGCAGATACCCTCATTGATTTTGTTTTCTATTTGTATGGTTATTAGTCAATGATTTTTTAATTTTAATTTAGTGTAGTAAACTGCATGTATGTAACTTTTCTGTATTACCTATTTCAGGATTCAGTTTTAATGCAATTTTGTGCGAACAAACTAGATAAGAAGGACTTCTTTGGGAAATCTGATCCTTTCCTTGTATTTCATCGAAGCAATGAAGATGGCAGGTAGATGCCTGTTAAGTATTTCTGCTGCTAAACAGCAGGCAACTTATTTATTTGCAGATGGTAATACAGTTTTTGGTTTTTTATATTTGTCAGATTAAGCTGTATTTCTTTTATAATGCTTGTTGGATTTAAGTATATCATGTTATGCAGTATAAGAATAAAACTATTGTAACAAATAGATCAAATATTGCAACTCAGAGTTTTAAGAGTTAAATGTGTAATAAATATAGACACTGTGAAAATTAATGGTAATAAAAATAGTTAAATAGCATTACTTTTGTTGGGGTATAGTATGCCTTTAATTTAAATAGAATTCTCAAAACTGTAGCTGCAGAATATGCTAATGCTTAGAAATTGTTTTAGATAAAAACATTTTATACTGCAAATTTGGAAATATCTTTTCTCTTTTTAACAGTTCTAGGAAATAGAATTAAAAAATATCTTAAATAGAAATTTTTTTTTTACAAGTGGCTGTTGCTACATTCATGCTTTAATTTGTTAAAGTGGGTTAATCTCTGCTGTTCTGCTGCCAAGACTTGACATGCTAACTTCTGGTCAACATACTGGTTACGTGGGGGTCTATTGGCAAGTTAAGTTTTCTTGGAAACTGATAGTCCTCACCTATAACATCGTATCAAACGAAAGGCTAGACGTGTATGATATTACTTGTTTTAGTAGCTTAACTGGAACAGTTGTTAACATAAACCTGTGTATGGGTATATGTGTGTCTGTTCCCTGCTCTTTTCCTCTTGGAGGCAGATTATAGGAACAGCTTCCTAAATAAACGCTGAAATATCTTAAATTGCAAACCTGGAGAAGTTATGGCTCCTTTGTGAGTGGCATTAACGTCATTAGTGAAATTTCTCTGGGCATTACTGAGAGTGCTGGTATATGCAGTTTCTCTTGGCCTTGAGTGCTATGCTTCCCCACTTCCTTCCAAGAGGTGAGCGTTGAGCCACTGATTCTTTATTGGTCTGCTGAATCCGACAGGAGGTTGGGGCACTACTTCTGCACCCATGGGCAGAAGGATGGCCCCTTTTCTGTCTCAGCTTCAGGCATGCCTTCTGAATCATAGCCAGGATAAAAACACAGGCCTTCAGAATGTAAGGAAGATATTCCCTCAAAGGACAACTTTAGTTTTATCTGTATGTAGAATTTCAGTAGTGATTTCACCAGTGACCTTCCGTCCTGATTTCTTTTGAACAGTTCAGTCCCCAAGATGAGGATTCAAAATAAATATTTTAATTTTGCATCATTTAGAGAAAGCAGAATGCATTAAAACAATTCATTGTATTTCACCTGAGAGAAGGTGATCGTGGGATCTCACAGAGGCTTATATGTTTTACTTGAGATAGCCCTGATTAAAAAATCATAGACATAAAATGGGGAACAAAAATCAGAAAGCCACAACTCCCTTGGCTTAGTTTCTTAATCGCTTCGCTAAGCAAGAGTCAAATCCTTACCAGAATGCTTTATTTCTGGATCTGTGACTGACTACTGGCTGTACAAGACCTGTTTAAACAAGTGGGATGGAGATTGCTCTTGCCTGAAATAACTCACTGAATGGTAGTAATTCTTGTCGAAGTTTTGGGTAAAAACATTTTAGGTTTAGAGTTGTTTAGCACCCTAGTATGTAATCTCTCTCAAACAGGTCTGTTCTCTTCAGTCCTCCCTTCTCTCTGATTTCACTGCATTTCTTTTTTTCTTACATTAAATTTTATATGGACATTGTATGAGTGAATAGACATTACAGCTCTTTTGATTCAGTGTTTGATGACACAAAAGAAAAAATAAATAAATAAATACAAAATATATCTTTTTTTATTACAGTTTTACAATCTGCCACAAAACAGAAGTCATAAAAAATACATTAAATCCAGTGTGGCAGGCATTCAAGATTTCTGTCAGAGCACTGTGTAATGGAGACTATGACCGGTAAGCTATAGGTTAAGCTTTCTTAGCATATACAGTTTTTTTCCCCCTAACTCATATATTCTTTTATATGTAAGTTTTTCCTATGCAGTTCAGTTCCTGATGTTATTTAGGTTATTTAATCAGCATTTTGAAAGCATAATATGTGTTCAAAACCATTCATCACATTGAAGAATTTAGAAAAATAAAGCCAATATGCTAAATCTGTAGGAAATGTTAGTGGTGATTTCTGGAAAAAAATTCTTTGCTCTCTATGGTGTGGTTAAGAAACAGTTGGAAAGAAAAGACTGATTTGAAGAATGGCCGCTGTTACTAGTCTGCACAAGTTTTAATAATGTTTCAGTGAAAAACAGTGATGATCTGTCTTCCTTGGGTGACATTGTAATGTCAGAGGATACTGATAAATGAAAGCTTTTAAAATATATAGGTAAGTAGATGAGAAATGCAGGGGGTAATCATCATCATCTTCAGATTTGAAGTTTTCAGTGATCCCATGCAAAAGGATCCATCTTTGAAAAACATGGTAATAATACCATGTTTTTAACCATATTTTACCAATAATAAGAAGCAGATTAGTTAAATTGAGGAACGATGGATGCTTTTAGACTCCTTAAAAAATGGACATGTTAGCTTCTAACAACATCAACAAGAAAAATATTTAATTCCCTGTTGATGACTTCTTGTTCTGTTGTCACCGTTCATATTTTTTAAATACATTTAGATATTGGTGTTTTTATTAAGTACCCAGTTAAATGTCTGGTAGTTTATCTCTGCTACCTGAAATCTGGAGTACTGGAATTACTTTGGTAAGACTGAGAAAGTATACATTTATTGATTAGTCATAATACTTTTAGCAGTGTATAGTGTACTATTTAGTTTAAAATCATGAAGGAAATATATGAAGACTAGGATAAAAATATGCATAATACGTAAGCTGAATGTAGTAGATAGGTGGGTAGATGTCCTAAGGTTCAGTTCAGCTTTACATAGACTGAAAAAAACAAGAGATGCAAAATGTACTTGTCTGGGTATTTCAAAGGCAAAAGGTCAAAAATCTGGTTTGAATGCCCTGTAACCCCTGAATATCTGTTTTATTTTATTAAGTTGAGATTGGTATGATCATATCTTATTATCTTACATAAGTTAAGGTATTTTATCTTATTGGTTAAAATAAAAAGATGTTTAGTATTGCATTCTTTTAACCGTGAACTAAAGTTTCCATAAGCAGAAGCCAAATCCTTTGTTGAAACATATTGCTGCTTGTAGGGAAATTCAGTAAGACTTTGCTCAAATTGATAATTTTCCTATGAGTGTGTCTTTGAAACAATCTTTAATTTGGAATTTAAGTAGTTACTTTTCTACCTCAATTTTTATTTTCAGCTTCCATTTACATGATTACTGTCCATTCATGTACCTTTTATGTTACTGTAGTACATGATTTTGCCATGCCATAACTCTATTGTATTAATTTATCAAGCTAATTATTCAGTGAAATGTGTACACTACAATTATTTTAATTAGTTACCATGAAAGCCTAGTCTTCTGGGGAAGCATACCTTGAACTTGTAATTTACTAGCTAATGCCAGGGGATAAACACACCAACTCTTGAATCAGCCGACTGAATCTCAGTAGTCAATATGAAGAAGCAGGAGAGTAAGAGGTGCTTATATTCACTAAGCTAAGCAGAATGCTTTCATGGTAATAAACTTAAAGCTCTGTCTTTATAATCTGTGTATTAAAAAGTCAAAAGCTAATTGACTTGTGATTTATTTTTTTTTTCCTAAGAAAGTGGTATTTTTTTAATCAATTTTTTGGGAAAAGGCCATTTTTAGTGTTTCCTACTGGATCTTAGCTGCTTTATTTATCTGTGATACTCTTCCAGTACTTGATGTCATGTTCCTTCAGACTGAAGGAGAAAGGGTTCTCCTACATTGCTAACACTCTCCTTGTGAAGTACTTGATGCGTGTTGGTTAATTTTCCAATTAAATGCAATAAAAATGCAGCAATTTCATAATAAGTACATTCTAATCAAATAGAATTTTTAACTTGTATATGGGTTCATGTGCATAATGCATACGCAAAAGAGTGCTCATGAAGCTAGTCTCTGGATGCTGCACTATTTATCATATTAAAGAAAAAAGGTTTTCATAATAATTTAAAAAAGATACTGTGGTAGAGGCATATTGAAATAACTCCAGAATTCCAAAAGAGAATTAAAAAGTATAATAGCATGCCTCAAATTACTGCGTAACTACTGTTTTCTCATGTTGATTCTACTTTGAATGCTTTCAACATAATGTGCTCAGTGAACGCCTTATGAGTAAAAGGCTCCATGGAACTTCATAATCCTGCCTACAACAATCATGTTTCAAATTAAGAAATACTCATTAGCTGTCAGATTAATTCAAATTAGTATCTGCTGATAGTCCAGAAAAAGCATCCAAAGTTTGGGGTTTTTTTATTTGAAAATGTTTCTTTCTAAAGGTAATGATTAGCTTCCTAAGCTCAGCATGGTAATACATAAAAACACAAACCTCAGAAGTCTCTTTCAGATAATGATAGTTTCACAAATCAAATTTTGGTGCTCTGGGTTCTGTGATAGATGTGAAAGGTGGGAATAATATCATTAGTAAGAATATATCACAGTAAACATTCATTCTGGTTTTGGAGAGAGTAAATCTTCAGTTAGCGTATGCTTCTGAGTAAGCTCTGTCCACTTCTTCATTGTGAAAAGGCCAGGATTTACTTAATTTTTCTCACACTATATAATCATACAGTATGTTTGCAGCCATGACAGGGATGGGATTTCAGTACTACAGTAGTAATTAGTAGCTCTAATATTTTTGTTCTCTTCTTTCTTTCTCTTAATATGAGCTCTCAAGTAGCATGTACACACAGTTATTTTCTGCATAAAAGCTTTAAGACAGAGATATCCTAAACCCCAACATTCTCCAACCTTGATTTTTTTTAAATGAAAGATTTTTTTAAATTACAATAGAGAACCCATCCTCTAAACTGTGTCCTTTAAGATAAAGTAGCAGTGTAGAGAGGGTAAAATATCAGTATGTGAAGATTTTAATGGCCTTTTAATATCTTGCATGTCATGCAAAATAGGTAAAACTCAAGATCTGTGATCAATCCTTTTAATATGAAATAAATTTCAGGAGAGAGGAGCTTTATTCAAGGAAGAATTGCTCTTACTGAAGTTACATGTCTGAAGATCCTTCTCAAGAATTTATCTTGATAATCTTAAGAATTTATCTTAATAATTCAGGTTTTCTCACTGAGATGATTAGGCTATTTGAACACAGATTTGTAAGACAATGCAGAACTCAAGTCCCACTAAACCTTATGTAAATCTTAACTTAAATCACTGGTGTGTCATGTCTATCTTAATAATAACAGGTGTTGAAACCTGGAAGTAAAATAATGGTTCTCTATGGAAAAAAACTCTTGTGATACTGCCTTTTTTACTAAATTAAATATGGTTTCTTTTCAAAGGTCAAATACTTGGTGGGATAAAGTAGGTTTGGAGCTGTTCTTGACATCATTCCACAGAACAACTTTCACTTTAATCAGTTTTCATTCTAAGGTAACTTAACCCCAAACTGAAATTCCACAAGAGGGATAAAATGTAACAAATGGTGTGGTCAGAGCCCTTAAATTTGAGTTGAAAAGAGAAACATCTAGAGAAAACAACTCCTTCTTTGCCTATTTTGAAATATCATAAAAAATGTGAAAAACATCTAGACATGAATTTGTTGCTGTACGTAAGACCAGCTGTTGATCAACCTTATCCCCTTCCTAGTCCCTTCCTAGTAAAGAAAATTATTCAACATGTATTCAACCGTATCTCAAAGGAAGACTGGGGAGCAGCTTCTGTGGGAGCAAATTACAAAGTAATTGCTTGGATTCCTGCCCACCCCTATTAATACCACAGACCTGATGACTTCACTTCATGTGAAACTGTTCTGAAGAATGAAAGTAAGCAAGTTGCTGCTTAAAATACAGGGAGTCTGGAGGTGTTATTTTTCTATCTCATGTTCAGTTCATTTTAGGCCGGACAGGATTCATTATTACTGATTGTTGAATTTACTTATATATACACTCTTTCTGTAGTAAAGGGAGGTAAATAAAACTATATACTATCTCCATCCTGATACATGTTTCCTGTTTCATTAATGATAGTGATGATAATATGCTCTGTAATATTTGCATTTTAAGAAATCCACTCTTCAAGTAAGTAAAATAAGGTTGATCCTTTACATGGGAAATTTTTGTTTTCTACATCTTGTCTGTTTCCCAGTCATCCCTGAAGCAAGAATAGTTAGAGCTGTCCTCAGAGGTTCACTTTATTCTTAAGGAAACAGTTCACCCCCACATTCATCTTCCATTTGCAGCTTTTACATGTGTATAGAGTCATAGAATGGTTTGGGTTGGAAAGGACCTTAAAGGTCATCTAGTTCCAACCCCCCTGCCATGGGCAGGGACACCTTCCACTAAACCAGGTTGCTCAAAGCCCCATCCAACCTGGCCTTGAACACTGCCAGGTATGGGGCATCCACAGCCTCTCTGGGCAACCTGTTCCAGTGCCTCACCACCCTCACAGTGAAGAACTTCTTCCTTACATCTAATCTAAATCTACCCTGTTTCAGTTTAAAACCATTTCCCCTTGTCCTGTCACTACAGGCCCTACTAAAAAGTCTTGTCTCCATCTTTCTTATAAGCTCCTTTTATATATTGAAAGGCCACAATAAGGTCTCCCCAGAACCTTCTCTTCTCCAGGCTGAACAACCCCAAATCTCTGAGCCTTTCTTTGTAAGAGAGGTATAGTCTCATAGATGTGAAGTAGTGCATAGGAGGTACATGAGCTTGCTTATTGGATCACACTTTTAGCTAAACTGTGTCAGTATCCTGTCTCAGTATCCTGATTCACACAGTAGCCAGTTGCAGATTCATCAGAGGGATGCTCAAGAAACTGTATGAAACTATTATATTCTTAAGCTTTTTCATGAGGCGCTTCTCTGCAAATTTGCCAACTAGTTATTGTTTTATACTGTGAAAAAATATTTTAGATCCATGTATTATTTTGTGTGTATAATAATCTTACTAGTTTGGCTTTCATATCTGATTTAAATGAAATAAATTCTAATTAGTTCTCCTATTGAAAAAGTGTTTGCACTGAGTACTTGTGTGTTGGCAGACTTTAACGTTTTATTACCCAGCCTGCCCACCAGCTCCTGACTCACTAAGAGGAGGGTGAGTGTTCCCACAGTGTCCAGGGCAATCTGACAGTTTGGGAAAAACTGGTACCCAGAGTCTGCCTCTCATGTTCCCCCCATACCCCACAATCTGCTTGTCCCATTTCATTCTAGGAAGCCAGACTCATGGTTGTGTTGTATAATCTGATGGTTCTCTAGTGTAGTCTGATGGAAGAACTAAACAACTATCCTGTTGGCTTTATAGGAATTAAAAAAAAATTATGCTGCACTTTTCTGTCCTCTTTGGTCAGTTAGCCAAGCAGCCTCCTCCTCTGTTGAGAGCTAGGGGGGAGTTTAAGAATGGAAAAGTGCAGTCTTTAAAGAACTACGAATTCTTTCATTTCCAGCCACAGACAGGGCCTTCACAAAGGGTGGATCTCACGCAGTTTTCATTTTTCACCACTGGAAAATGTTTAGAAGAGGTTAATACTGTCTACCATATTGATGTTTTATAGTGTTCTGGAGTAGTTATTTTTGTTTAAGAGCCAAAATGTATGGACTAGAATTCCTTTCTGCTTTAAATGTTCTTTACTTTGTATTGTGAACATTGCTTTTAATCTGTACTTTGTTGCTTAATAATTTTGTTTTATAAAGGCCCTCTCAAGCTCTGCACACTTCTCAAATATGGTTATATTACTTTTTTTCTGTAAGATGTTATTACCCCACAGTAGATATCCCTTTTCCAGATAATAGCATATACAAAAGAAACCTTCAAAATAAGTTCCAGTTTGTTAATGTTCTTAAAAACTTTGATAATACTTTAAGGTTTGAAGAATCATTTGTAAAAAAACACAGAAAATTCAGAGCATCAGCAAGTAAAAATATATTTGTTAAACTTCCAATGTGTTTAATTGTTTCCTTAGCTTCTGCTGTATTTTACTGTTAATTTATGAAGATATGTTGGGTAACATGAGTGACTTGCTATTTTCTGCCCCATGAGAAATGACTGGAAAATTCTGCCTTCTGGATTTGGCACAATTGATGCACCCATATGCTATTAAAATACGAGTATTAAAGGCAATCCTGGTACATTTTAATATATGTTTTAATAGGGTTGTGTTTTTTTATTTTTTTAGGACAATTAAAGTAGAAGTGTATGATTGGGATAGAGATGGAAGGTAAGACATTAATTCTGTTGTTAAACTCTAGGGTTATCCATGCATATTTATACACGTTTTGAAATGTACAAATATATAGTGGCCAGAACAGGACTAGAGAATTGTATTTATCAATATTTAGAGGTACGGGTACTGGAAAAAAGTTTTGCTGTGCTACAGTTCTCTTTTGTTTTGCATTTGTGGTAAATGATGAGGTATTAGCCTATTTCAAACATGATGTTTGTATATTCATACATGGAACAAGCAAGATTGAATGCTTTGTGATCTGTAAGATCAGTTTTGTGAATGTCATTACGTTGTCAGTTAATGTACATGTATGAAGGGAGGCATAATCCATTTTATAATCTACTTTGTTTTGCTTAAAACACTGCTTCATAAACTGTTGCTTTTCAAGTATGATAAAATGCATGAGCCTGCAATTGCTACTTCATGATTGCCTAGGTATTGCAAAGTAGAAACTACCTATTAATTATCATAATTTCAGATTGGGTTTGAGTATTCATTTCCATGCCTATCTTCCTCAAAATGTTGTTGTAAACACTAGAGTTGGAAGACCTGGGTTTTAAATAACTCCATTGCTAGAAAGAGGATGGTGGAATATGTGTGGAATTTCTGTTGCTAAATTCAGGAGGGGCAATCTGTTATTATTCAAGCTTGCTGTCTGTACTGAGTGTACCTTTTTTCTGAAGAAAGTAGCCTTTCAAATTGCCTTTATTTTGACAAACAAGATTGAATTATTTTCTATCAGACTGGATTGATACCTCTTGTTCTTTTAGAACTGTTTGAGCTTGTATCTTAATACTTTGGTTAGAAACTGTACTCATAAATCATGGTACTAGAACTTGTATGTAATAGAAGAATATATTGATTTCTATTTATCTTTAAGTTGGTCTGTCTTAATTATTTCCTATTAATCTTAATTTATATTTTTAAATATATGGATATGCACTTACATTGGATTTTTAAGAGTACATTATTTATTATACAATAATGTCTTTAATATTGCTAATGCAATTTGCTCCTAGTATTACAGCTAATGATATTGTGCTTCTGTGCCCAAACAGATCTTTTAATCATAACAGGCAAATTTATCCTGTGCTGCCATTCATTTCCTTGCTGACAAGGTTCAAAACCAGTTTCAGCTTTCTCAGCTTATACTTTTGTCTTTTTGGTTCCATCATGAAGCCTGTTGATTTATAAGCATTCTTATCGCATGTTTACCCTCTGTAAATACCTGCTAGTGCAAATTCATCCTTCTTGATTAGGCATTCCCTGGAGAGACAAAATAACATATTCTGGCAATTAAAACTACAAGGATTTAAATTGACAAAGCCATATTAGCAAAAAATAACTGCATCACTGTAATGATGAATGTTTGTTAACATCTTCTGTTCCTCACTTAGATTTTCCAGATCCTTAAAAATGTGATATATTTACACTTCTGTGTATATACGACGATATTTTTTAAATAATCTAATAATGAAAAATTAAATTATATTGCCAAGTTAATAAAAAATAAAGATTATATTTTATTAAGGTATCAAACCCTATGTGCTGTCCCATTTCGTCCAAAATCTGAAACTGAGGTATGATTAAAAAAAAGGAAGAAATCTGACAAATAATATTGTGTAGCTGCAATTCAGAGTGAAATCTTCAACATACTGTGGAATTCAGGCAATCATTAGCCTCTACATTCTCCCAAACAGTTCTAAAGATTATCTGCTTTTGCTCACATCCCACTCTGAATACCTATAAAATTAATATCTAAAAAACAAAAAGTGAAGGAGACTATTTACATGTATTCCTTTTTATTCTAACAGTATGATTTTTTTGCTTTTTGCTTTCTACCTTTTTTGAATTTAGAAGCAGACAGAACACTGACATCTTACATGTTAAATTCCTCAGAAAGATGAGACAGCACTCATCTCGTGTAACTTCAGACAATGTAAAAATCAGACAACTAGATTGAACTAATCATTTAAGCTACTTCAGTAGCTTACAGGGGAAAATGGTCTGATTGAATCCATCCTAACTGGAATAAATTGCCAGTTGGTGGTGCCTATGACTTACTAGTGATTGTAGCAAGAATCGAAGTGCCTAATTTGCCTTTGACATTGCCAAATATATCTGACGTGAATCCCGTTCAAGAATTAGTCTCAATTTTTTGTACAATGCTGCTGTTACTCAGTTTATATTAATTTCCATTTTTGATGGACCCTTTGTTTATAAGCAGTTGTTACACTAGCTGATCACCTGACTATGCTGAACCTGCTCCAGAGATGTGCAGACTGGGGAGGAACAACCTTTGAAAGAACATCAGAGAGCCTGCTAGATAGCAAAGCAAGTTACAGTGAATATTGCAGGTTATTCTGCAATCAGTAAGGCAACATTACTCTGCATATACTTGATTTCTGAATCTTGACTTTGACTTCTTGAGTCTTGACTTAGAGGGTTTTTTTTCCTTTTTCCTCATTCTGTGTTACCTGTGCTTTGAAAAAACAGCTCCAGGGTGCTTTGGGTTGAGTTTCTTACTGTCACGTTCGTGAACTACATTGTTAAGAGTAATTGTATATTCTTAGCTCTCATTTATTTTCAAACATCACTTAAAATTTCTTGACTAAAAGTAATACAGGACCTTTGTAACACCACCATTAATTATTAAATATTTCTTTGTCTCAAACCAGGTTTTGCACAAAAACTGTCAAAATGTGAACTGCTTGTTCTAACTGATACATTTTATTGCTTCCAAGAGTTGTGCCAAACCCCCAAATATTTGATGCTATAAGAAGTCACAAAAGTTGGTTTTGTTGCTTTGGACAAGCCTACTTCTGTGAAACAGAGTGACTTTTTTTTTTCGTTGAGTGTCCTTATCAATGAAGTACTAGCAGACAGGTCTTACAGAAGAAAAAAATAAGATGATGTGCAACTTCACATCAGCAATACTCTGATGTTTTTATTTCTCTCTGAAGGCTTTTTCACTAATTTCAGAGAAATTGTTACTTAGCATACATGGTGCAAAAGCCATTTCACAGTATTGATGTTTATGATCTGTTACACAGATACGGTTTTCTTCTTAATTTTAAAACTGAAAATATGATCATGCTAACCTGGGGCCACCAAAACATTCATCTGAGAATCTAAACACTGCAGGAGAGATTGTAAATCTCAGATTCTAGGCTCTCTTACCTTATTTCTTGTCCTCCATCTTCATCTTCCTTCTCCAACTAGATAGTTGATTTTTAAATTATTGCACTTTTCCCCTTACTCATTGACATATTTCTGGTGATGATTGTCCTTTCCTCCGTGTTTTTTTTTTCTTTTAGATCATTAAAAAATCAAAGTTAATACAATTCTGAAAGTGATTTTCAGCACTTCAAAGCATAATGCCAAAAGTGGAAGATTTAGGGAGATGGAGTTCAAGTGATTATTTTATGTGCTAAGAGTCTCTGATTCAGTGTTCTGATATGCCACTCATGGACAAAAGTCTTTAAGTCTAGGAATATTTGGTGTTAGGAAGGCAAAGAGAATAACTTCTTTGGATTCTCAATCCAGAGACTAATAAGGAGATCCATTTGGTGAAGTGTGATCACGAATAGTGGGAGGGATTGGTGCCTTGTTTTTCTTAATGAGTTATACTTCTGGCAAAAGCAAATGTTGTCTGACAGGCATTCATCTTTCAGAGCCAGCCTAGTGGAGGGGCGTACATCCATCTGAATATTGAGTGTTAAGATCCAGGCTGATGATCTTTTAAGTGCAGAGAATTCTGAGACTGCTTATATGTGCCCATACCTTTTTAACGTGATTAGTCAGAGGAATTATATATTTCTAGCTCAGTTCTTGTCAGTCTGTGTATATACCACAGTGTTTCTTAGGATTAAAGAAACAATTACTTTTAAGCAGAACAGATTTTTTTCCCCAGAGACAGCCCTGTCTGGAATTGCTTGTGTTTGCTCTGTTTGCTATGGCAAGTTTGTAGGTATTCATCAAGCTATTGTTTGAATTTCTGCCTTTGAAATATACAAGTTGACTTGAAAATTTAGGGTAAGAACTGTTATGAAGGGGAAAGGTTCCTCTTTAACCAAGGTACATTTTTCTCCAGTGCCATGGTTACCCAAGGTTAAATACACCTTGTGTGCTACAGCCCATATAGAACTCAAGTTCCATAGCCTGTATGGATGGCTTCCTCTGTTCCCCTGGTTAAATAGTCATTGCAGTCTGGAGAGCATTTAATAAAAGGAGATGATACCTCCAAAATAAGTTTCTTAAGAAAAGTCTTAGTCTATCTGTCTTGGAAGCAATTTCCTGATCTCCAAACTGGAGGAAGAGTGTTTCATGAGAGGTGGTCCCTTCTGAATCTGAGTAATCAGGAATGTCTTCACCACATAGTATTTCTCAAGCTTTCTTACAGGATGCTTTGCTTATTTTGTGTGCATTAGCATGATGACTGAACCTTTTAATTGTTTGGTTTACATATTTTGTGAATTCATGCTCGTTTCAGGAAGTGAGATTTGTATTTGGGGTTTGTTTTTTTCATTTCATTTCATTATAAATAAATGAAGAAAGAAATTTCATGTTGCTATGAATTGTTTCCATTTTTCCTCTTCTTGCAACAGAGTTATTTAAATTTGTTTTTAATATTTATAGCTTAATTAGAAGCATGCTGTATTTCTTAAAAACAAATTTTACAAGTAACAAAGTCATAAAACTTTGACTTTCTATTCTAATTTACCATTGGACAGAAGGTAAAAAAGTTAGTTTCATAGCTCATTAGATGTGGAGGCAGAGCGTAGAGGAAATACAATGCCTTGTTAGGGAACAACTTTGAAAACAGAGGGAGATGGGGCAGGGGGGAATGGAAGTTGGAGCACCAGTGAGGAAAGTTCAGCTGGGAGGAGTGGAGAATGGGAACAGGTCTTGTGACTGCTGGGAGTTGTGTAGCCAGCTGTTAGGCATTCACCCTGCGGTCGCTTCCATTCCAGGTACCCATCTGAGATACGAACCTGCGGTTCAGTCACTTCTGGCAGCCCTGTGGTTTCTGTGTCCCAGCTCCCTGACCCCAGCCACCTTTCTCAGTGATGCTTATCCACTACACTCCCTCTGGCCACCCTGCACACAGTGGCTCCTTGGCAGCGTGCCATCCCCTGGTTAAGAGTTGACAAAGCAGTTTTCAAAATGTGGGTAACAGCACAGGAGTGTTGAATGTATTCTTGGAGCAGGAATAGAATTTAGAAAGGAGAAGCTTGATAACCACGGCTTTAGTGTTAGGTTAAGATCTACTTTCCAATGGTGTCTAATACTATGAGCTGAGCAGCCTCAGTGGATTGCTTTTCTCCTCCCAGATGGGAAGACACAGCAGCTTAAAAGACAGACACAGAACCTTAAAAGTATGGTTCAATATCACATTACACAAATTGGTAGGGCTCGTGTTTTCTGGTTTAAGTCACTCCTTTCACACTCTTAATACCTCCCTTTCTCTCACGTAGTCTCGCACACAGTTCAGAGTCTGTGGTGCCAGTGGTCATCCAGTGAGAAAATGGTGATAGTCTTTGATAGCCCACTCTGGTTTTTCAGATTCTGTAAGCTTACATTGGGGTCAGATCACTAATTCACAACCTAGTCCTCATTGTGCAGCTAAGTTAAGCAGAAGCCATCAGAAAGATTGAAGCTAATACTTTTCATCTCTGAATTTTTATTACTAATAGAGTGAACACACATCAGAGGAAGAAATAAAGATTTTTAAGCAAATTATATCTTTTGCCATTGCTCCTTTCTTGGGTGTCAGTTCATATTGACTGTGTTCTCTTTTTCATAAATAGATGTAATACATGTTTAAATTACTAAATGCTGTGCATTTGATTTGAAAACTTTTTTTTTATACAGCCATGATTTCATTGGAGAATTCACAACAAGTTACAGAGAGTTGTCGAGAGGACAGTCTCAGTTCAACGTGTATGAGGTAAGTATTGTGAGTATTTACTCACTTTCAGGAAATAAATGAGAACACTTCCAATGTTTTCATGGTAAACTGGTCAAATCTGTACAGTGCTTGTCAAAATTAAACTTTGTAATTATTTCATATTCTTCCTTTTATAAAGAAGTGTTGCTTCATAAAAAGATTTAAAGCCAAGTAGGTATGTGTGCATGTGTATGCACACTGGGCTGTGATAGGACAAGAAGAGCACTTCAGGCAGCTGGGCTGGTATGACATAACTTGGAGCAAATACTGGGTTACCCCCATTTGTGTATGAACAATTTGTCATTTATTTCTCCTTTTGCCAATTGTTACATGCTATTTTCTCCTATCCAAAGAATATCTGGTGATTCCTACATCAGATGCAGAGTCACACGCCTTTGATCTTAAGTGCGGACTTCAGAATCTTTAGAGTTTTGATGCAGGGCTTACAAGTGACCGAGAATTTAGCTTACTTATTGGTAGGGTTTTTCATATGGTCGGTTACAATCTTTGCTTAAAAATTTGCATCTTATTTCCCGTTTAGGATTCATACATCTGAATTGTCAATTCAGTTATAGAGTTTTATATCGTTAGATGATTTCTAACTGTGGCAAGACCTTATCGTGTATTGTAGGTGAATGCAGACTACATCCACATTCCCTCTTAGTCTTCTTTCTCTTTTCTCCACAGGGTCCTGTGGCCAAAATTGTGCAGGCTTGTTTATTTCAGATCTAATAAATCCCTAGTTTAAGAATTCTTTCTTAATTTAGTCTGAGATTATTGGGATTTGGAAAAACAGAAACTTTTTTTTTCCCAACATCAAACTTTACTGAATCTTCAAAATATGCTGTAATTTGTTCTCAGAAGCAATCATTGAGTTTGTGCAAACAAAAATTGAGATTCACAAACTTGAAGTGTCATAAAGGGACTAATTTTTGGCTTTTTTTTTTCTTTTTTGGAAAGGTCCCTTTAAAAATTATCCCAGATTTGGGTGCAAAAAATTGACTGCAAAAAAAAAAAAGTCTAAGCATTAAGACTCCTGCATTAAAACTTCATTTTAAAATTAATATCCCAGAAGAATCTCATTCTGGAATGACAAATGTATCATGAAATTTCAGAATGTGTTAAATAAAGAGAGGCAATAGGAGGAAAAGATTAAAAATGTATTTTGTCACTGAGAAGAAGTGTCAACTTACAGACTATTCCGAAGGAAATACGTTACATTCTACAGTGTTAAACTGGAGCTTATCTTTTTATAGATCCAAGAAATTTCATTTTCAGTTTTGAGTCCCCATTATTTTTATGCACAACTTAGATCACTTCAGCTTTATCTTCAGTAGGTGACAGTGTGTAGTACTGTAACTTCAAATACTGTGAATGTGCTCCCCAGCTAGAAGCAGTACAGGTGAGTTAGAGTTGTGCTGCATCTGAGCTGCTAAGTTCTGCCTAGATTATCTTAGACTAATGATCAGCTCTGGTGCTGATATAACATGGTTATTCTCTTTTTAGTACCAGAGGTAGGAGGTCTACCTACACAATGCTGTGTACACATACTGGCTTGTATGTCAAGAGTCTGCACTGTGTCAAGTAGGTCTGTGTAGGTCTGTGTCAAGTGTCTGTGCTGTATTGCGTCATGTACTTGGAGTTGTCTTCTAGAATTCCTGTAAAAGGAATTGGTTTCTTTCCCATGGTAAAAAAAACGTGGAGCGTTTCAAGTTCCACCTCTTTTTTTTTTTTTTTTTTTTTTTTCTTTTTGTGTGTGTATGTCTGTGTGTACAAAAGCCAGGAAGTATTATCCCTAATTTAGGTGATACGGGTAATAGGCAACAAATCTAGTTGCCTGATTGCCCTGTGTTTCCTTTTACCATTCCTTTTTCACCCAGAAGTAGCCTAGTGCTTAGGTACACAACAGTACCTAAGCATCTAATTCACCATTCTGATGATAGGCATTCTTGATGCATTTGCACAAAACCCCAAAGCTGTCTTGTGATACTGATGTGGTGGTGGTGTTTGGGAACAGGTTGTCTAACTGCTTAATTAGAGCAGTGTTACCATAAAGAGATACTCCCTGCAAGGGCTCAAAGAGTGGCAATTTTCACATGGAAATAATGCGTGTGTTCCAGGGACCTGTAATTCCCCTGTGTGAAAATACATGCTATTGCATTTTCACATATGTATGCATATGTCCAGTCATTCGTGTTGAAGCCCTTTAGCACCCTCCATCTCACTCATGCTCATAGACAAAGTGTATGGGTTGTGCCAGATACTTTCAGTTTCTCTACAGTAAAGTGCTGGATCTGTAGGTTTTGCTCTGTAGGTCTTTCATAGCCTCACTTACTGAGATTCACAAAGAGCCTTCTTTGTTTTATTTTTAACTTCACTATTTTGTTGTCTTTCTCAGTCAATTCTGTTCTCATTTTTGCTGTCTTTCATTTCTGGATATGAGCATTCATACAGCACAAGAAAACTACTGTTCAGGCAAGGTACAGTCTGTGCTGTATTTGTTGTCCTAAGGTGTTTATTTACTGGGAATAGAGGAACCTTAGAAGAGTCCAAATATGAAGTTCATATTCAGTGTTTCAGATCATGGAGTCATGAACCCAAAGGACTGTGTGTTACAGGTAGACTTTTTTGGTGTGCTTTTTTTTTTTTTTTTTTTTTTTTTTTTTTTTAAGATTTCCAGTTATCTGTCTGATAACTCTTTGACAGATCCTTTATAAAAATAAACTGATTATAAAATATGAGATCTTTTGTCCCTTTCAGAGTTTATAAATAGTATTAAACACAGGAATGGTCCAGTTTTGAGTTTAGTTGTGTTTTCCTTTCTTTCACATTGAAGAGGCTATAGTCTCCTCTCTAATGAGGTTACAAGATATTTGTATCAGTTGCGTAATGAACATAAACCAGGAAAATACAGCATCTGCCAAAGTGTCTAAGGGAAAGATAGGGAAGGTGACTGTGCGTCCTACTAGAAATTGCTGTCATTTTGCCTTGGTTCTTGGAGCCTTGCTTTTCTGGGTTAGACCTTGACTCTTATCCTCATGCAATAGATCGCTGTCATCTCACTACAGTACAAATGCCCATTCCTAGGTCTGATTACCAGCAGGATTATTCTAGTTAAAAGCAGCCCTCTCCTGGAAAATGTCATCGTACACAGAGCCTTCCCACTCTCTAGAAGTTCTGGTAGCATAAAATGGGTCCTCTTACTGCATCAGCAGTTTCAACCCTTGTCTTATATAATGCAGACCAAGTATAGGAACTGAAGAAAAAATAAGGCACTTAACGTTTTTTTTTTTTTCCCTGTTGTTTTGGAAGTCCCTAGAAGTATTTCTTCTTTCTCATATTCTGGAGGTCCTTCCCAGCTTCTACCTGGGACATTGTGTGTGATATTTTTATTGATATTTCTTTAGTGACTCTATGCTTGATCTCCAGTGTTACCAGAAGCCAAGATTTTGATCTTATCCCTCCCTCCCCACCTTTCCCAGAGGAAAGTAATATCTACGGCTCTGCAACATCAGCAATGGTCATGTGTGCCATCCAAAAAAACAAGAATAGCTTTTTCCACCAAATCTCCCTTTAACGTAGTCTTGTCAGTATGAGCATCTCCTCTTTCAAATTAGCAGCTAATTTGCCTTCAAATTATACTGCAGGTAATACAGGCACTTCTGCTATGTGATGCCACCTGGTGACTTGTGGATTCATGTCGGCTGTAGTTGCTTTTGGGATGGTTCCATGACTAGCTGTCTTGAGGACTGCGGGTCTATTCGCTCTGTGTCCATTCTAGTAGGAGAGCCTCTTCCTGAATTTAAACATAAAAATGTGTCCAGATTGGTGAAACTCCTGACCAGCCTGTCTGCAAGATCTTCATTGACGCAATCTTAATCCCATGATCAGAACTTCGTTCAGTTCTGCTTCTCCCAAGGGTGATTTAGATGTAAGACAAATCCAGCTAATTAGTCACGGTTATCCTGGTAGACAGTTTAATTTCAGGACCTCTTACGTCCCTCAGAATAAATACTTAAGACCTTCTTCCATGTTTTAGGTATGATATTTGAAGGATTTAGGTCAGTTTTTGTACTTGCACCATGAGTTCCAGCATCATGCAGTTTACATGCACCATGTCTCAGAACTGAAATGTGTTTTTTCTTCCTCATGGAAAGATACTCTTGCTAATAATGAGAAGACAAGCCTATGTGGCTATAGCCTGGGTTTTTTTCTGTATGGTGTGCAGATCTTTGTTATTCCTCAAGCTATCCTTTAACTGGTCTTGGACTGCTGCCATTAAACTTCAGTATTTTGTAAAATTTTATATTCCTAATATAGGTGATCACAAATATGATGGTTTAGGCAAGCATTAATGCAAGGTAGGGAAGGAGGGTGCTCCACTTATGTGCTGCACTTTTATTTTGAAGATGAGCAAAGGTGCTTTTGTGCAAAGCAGGACAAAGATAACTGAAAGCCATGGGGTTTTTTTCTTATTTAGATCCAAGATCAACCCCAGAGTTACTGTAATTTACAGCAGTTTCCTATGGATAGTGTCACAGCACAGATTACTGTGTGCAGTGAAAATGTCCTCTCCTGTTGTATCACTGACATGATTCCTACCCTACCAGGAATATTCTGTCATAACATCTTAAGTCATTTTGCAGTTTCTTAAATATAGTATCAATATTTTACTCCCAGCAGTAGCATACATTTCATGAGCATCTCATCTTTGGTACTGCTTCTACTTGATCAGTCTGTGCAATATCAGAACTAAAGAGACTGGACAAATTCTTTTTTAATTGTTTTGCATTTACAAGCTGACCCAAGGCAGGTAGAGAAATTTGTGTTTGAGTGGGTGTCCCATATTTTCAGATTTGAAACATTGCTATAGCAAGCTTTTTTCAACTGACCTTTTTTTAATAGGTAAGAGTTCATGTAGCTTCCTAGGTTACTGCAGGGGTGTAGGACTTTCAGAGGCTAAAAAATGTTGTTTTATTTATAAAGTTACCTGAAATTTGAGAAGAAAATACAGAAATATTATAATAATTATAGTACCTGAAATTATAGGAGAGAGACAAGCTGTGATTGAATTCATCTTTGATCCCAGGTAGATGCCTTGTTTCCCATGATATTTCTCTCCAATCTCTAGTGCATTTGCTAGCAACTCCTAAGAAGCCAATTGTCAAATTACCTGAAGCAGAAGGTTCAGATGAATCTCCTTTTTGGCATTTAATGACTGCTGGCAAGAAATATGCTGCTAACTCAGGCCTGACCACTGGATTCTGGAGAGATGCGAATGAAGGGCCACAGGGCAGGCAGGCAGTCTGTTACCTCCTTCATCTTCCTCTTCTGGGCAATTGTCAGCAGGATCCACTTTCTGGCTAAGATTCTGGTTCAACAAGAATTACTGCATTGTTTATAAACCACCATTACACAGATTTAATCCATTGCTCACCAGTCAAGACACTGTTAATAGGAGGAACAGGGGTTATTTGGGGTTTTTTTAAGCGTTAAAGGGCTTATGTATGTGTCAGGCAGTAAAAGCTTTGAAGAATACTTGCCGGATAACTGTGACATACTGGAGGGAAAGAAAGAGTCACTCTTGTTTAGCCTGTTTGGGAAGACCTCAAATGATAGTTATCTCTTTCTGCCTTACGTTTCACAGCTGTTCTGTGTTGTGCAAGGAATATGGTCTTTAAAAGTAATTTCATTTTGTTTGGGGGAGAGAATTTTTGGAAGCCATATATTACTATTTTTCCCATTTTCAGGCAAAATTGTTTAAATATTTTATAGCAGTTAAGTGACTAAGATTTCAGTTGGGAATGTTTTCATTCCTTGTCATTCATAGAACATCTGTCAGTAGTTTACAGTAAAACTTGGCAGTAAGCCACAAGGATTTGAGTTTCCTGGTTATATAAGAGATAGTTGGTAGACCTAATTAATAAAATAATGTTTTGCTTCCAATTCATAGAATCATAGAATCATAGAATGGTTTGGGTTGGAAGGGACCTAAAAGATCATCTAGTATGTTCCATGTGCGATTTTGAAAAAAGCAGGAGTATGTTTTAATGTGTATGTAATAAAACTGACTGAGACTTGCCTTTGAATGCATAGATATTCAGAAGGGAAACAATTTTTATTGGTGGCTACAGTGAGAAATTTTATAGATGTGGGTTCAAGACATTCAAGAAAACTGTTTAATGCTTTGTGGTCCAGTTCCATGAAGATTCTTGTGTATGGGGAGTGCATTGAGCTCCCACAACTCCTGTAGGCCAGTCAGGTGGTGGTCTGTGCCATTTTCATGGAATTACTGACTAGTTTCTATTCTGGCACAGTATGATCTGTCCCTGCAATTGCTATTCCTGTCAGACAGATCCTGTCATTGCACCAAATACAGAAACTAGGAGTAGAACAACTCTTGTTTTTCTCAGATAATACTGAGGAGAAGATGGAAACAGATTAACGGGAATGTGAAGAGGTGCATTGTGAGATGAAGAAGTGGTGACTCAGTACACTGAAACACTGGAATCAGGAGTGCAGAAAAATGCAGAATCTTGTGAAAATTTGACGAAGTATTTCACTGAGCACTCAGATTTGATGAACACTCTCACCTCTCTTGCCCCAGTCCCCTATTTGTCAAATGTGAATAACAGCACTGGCTTACCTAGCAGGTACCATGAAGATAAATTCACTGGTTTTCAAATATGCATATATCCCAGCATTGAGGTGCATAAGTAAATAGTATGCTGAATAAATTTAGAATCCACTGAAAGTAGACTACTTTCTGCATTGAAAGTATCTTAATACTTATCTTTATGTTAAATCATAAATCATACTGCTTTAATATTTGTATCTGTGTTTCTAGGTAATAAATCCAAAGAAAAAAGGAAAAAAGAAAAAGTATGTTAATTCTGGAACAGTAAGTAAATGTATTTTATGTTACTGGATGCTTTTCTTTTCTCTTGCAACAGAGTGTAGTTGACTTGTAATTTAACAGGATTAGAACAGAACCTTCTGTGAAGGCCACAACAATAAATTAATTACTGTTATACAGCATTTATTTTTTTTATTTGAAGGGTCTGAAAAAATATGTGTCCAAGTGTGCTGTTAAGTTGCCAATGATTTCCAAAATTAGTTATACCAAAATTTCAGTCAAATTCTTGAAATTATTGGACTGAACACTATTAATTTTTATCTGAAACATATCTGCACTTTTAAAAGTCAATTTTCTTTTTAAATTTAATTGCTGAGCTAGCATCAGTAAAAGCTAGTATGCTCATCATGGCTAAACCAGAAAGAGTCAACATTTTTTATTACCAACAGTTTTTTGTAAATTTATGTTGAAAGGTCTGTTAGTATAGTTTGGGATGAGATTTCAATGTCCTTTTTTTCATATTCCATATTCTGTTTTACAAACCATTTGCTAGCCATGCAAATAATTCCATTCAGCACTTTCTCAGCTTCCATGTTCTGGCATCCATTATGTTCAAAACATCATTTACAAAAAAATGAAGATAAATTTTGAAGAATTGTATATTGGAAACCTAATCAGATGTAAGATACATTTTTTGAAAACACATACAGCATGTGGGTTTTTTCTACATGAACAGTTCCGCTGAAGTCAGTAGGGCTACTTTCACTCTGAACTGTAGCCTTGAAGGAATGTTTTGTCATTCTCACATTCTTGTATAAGTCTGTTCATCAGTAGGAAAATTTTGTACCTCTGCTTTAAATTGTACAAAATAGGCAGAAGCAGCTTGTCCATGAAGAACTGATTCATTAAATAATTTATTTTTTGCTAACTTATTACTTTTACTACAATTTAGCATGTTAAAATAAAGTTCTGTTACGCTAAATTAGTGAGTCAGAAACTTACAAAAAGTTATTATTTTAAATCAATACTTAAAATAAGTGTACTCAAAATTGTAGGGATGAAATCTGGCTTAGGGTACAGAAGAGCAAAAAATGCATTTACATGTTCAATTTTCCTGTTGATTTTGGTTTTAAATATTTTAGCACCTTCACATGTATCTGTTCGCATTTGAAAGAACATATTTTACTTCCTTCTCTACCAGTGTTCTCTACTGTTGGTTTTGTAATTTCTTTTCTTTATCAAGTCCTCTTTGCCCCTGTTTGCCCTTACTTCTATTAGTCCTTTAGGCTTCCCATATGCTTCTCCAAATTGTCACTTTCCAATGTGTTTGCCTGCAGTTTTGTTTTTCTTCTCCCTGTCATTCACCCAAGATATTCTTTATCCCACAGATTTCTAAATTTTCAAACCAGGCACCAAGACCATCATTCTCACTAATAGGAAGTTGGCTTCTGGAAAGCTTTAAGTAAAATGGATATAGGTCATTGACTGCTATCTTGCTGCTGCTTTTAAGGACTATGTACCTATGTACCAATGTAGCCATCTCAATTCATTATTACTTAAGGGGTCATTTTAAATTCAGACAGACAAACTACACACTAAGCAGAAATGTTTCAGAATACATTATTAGTTTCAAACAAAGCAAAGTAGTGAAATTTAAAATCCACTGTGTAAAACTTGGAACATTGGTAGTCATTGTCTGTATGGAAGTAAACACTCTGGCCACTTTGGAAGGTTGTTGTCTGTTAGGGTTTTTTACCTTTTAAAATCAGATTCACTGAAAACATTTGCTTAAACTAATTAGGAACAAGATGACCAGCTGTAATAACAGATGAACCATTAAAATGACTATGTCCAGTGGGAAAATGCATAGAAATTTCAGTCTTATATACAAGACTATGCTACTGATAGTCTGGTAGAACTTTGTTCTGGTCTTCTGGTCTCAACTAGAAGGGTAATTTGATGGTTTTAAATTCTGCAAATCACTAAGAATCACAGAGAACCTGTGACAAAGGAAGTAGGATAGAAGATAGAATTTCTAACTGTAATCTCATTCTGAGTCCAAGTTTACAACATAGGAATATTTTAAGTTTTTATATTTTGCTGTAGCTGGAGGCAAATCAAATTTTGTGACAAACTTCCATCCCCTTTTTATTCGTTGTATCATTATCAGTGAATTTGCTTTGAGTAGTTACTTAAGCAGTTTTCACTGACTGCCTGATGCACTTATGTTGTGAGAGAGTTTTGTGTCACTTTGTAAATAAAATGAAAATAATTTGGATTGAATTCTTTGCTTCATAAATGTTGTGCGGTGTATGAAGAAATTAAATGCTGGATCTTTTCCACTTGAGTTTATACTTCTGTGTCTCAAGTGCTGGAAATGCTAGTAACACCTTTGGAAATTTCTTCTCCTTGCATTTTTCATATATTCCACTTTAATTTTTTTAATGTATTTCATATATGTGTATAATTGACTAGATTTTTGTATTCTTGGCTTGCATCAATACTCAATACCACTTTTAATGTGAGATGAGAAATGACACAAATAATTGTAATTGAGTTCTTTAAACAGTGTTGAAGTACTTACAGAATAGATGCATTATCATCTAGCCTCTAATATTTCTGTGTAGATGTAGTGTACAGTGATCAGAAGACATACGTGTGGTAACCAGCCCTGGAATACAGTCTTCCATCCCTTACCTTTTGCTAAAAAAAAAAAAAACCACAACAAAAAACAATTGTTGTACACTTCCAAATTTGTCTCTTCCCTTGCAAGAACTGCCTATTGAAATGGTTTCTTTTTTTTTTTAATCTTCTATTTTCCCTAATACTGTAGGAAAATACGTGTTAAGGATAGAGCTCCTAAAACATTGTGCTTATGTCTCTACTTGTTCAACTGGGAAGTGACAATTCATGTCTGACTCTCTTTTATTTGCTTTCAGGTAACGTTGCTTTCCTTCCTAATTGAAACAGAAGTTTCATTCCTTGACTATATTAAAGGCGGGTATGTGATTGGCAACAAACCTTTCTTGTTTTCACAATCTCATTGTAATTCACTAATAATTTGTATATGTACTTTGCATATGATGACTCTAAGTAGTATCTGTAAAGAGCTGTATTGTTTCCTCATTTTAGAGGCTGTACTTTCCTACATAAAACCTGCAGATAGTTATTGATGTAAGTTAAGTTATGGAACTTCGCTTATAATGTTGGCATTGGTGTTGGTACTAAAACACTGAGATTGAGTAATGACCTATGATCAGTCAGTGAAAATTGGATTAATCAAAAGGGAATTCTCTCTATACTGTTAAATTAGTAAAATGCTGTTTTATTTCTTCTGATTACACTGACCTTTGGTGTATTTAATATTAGCATTTATTTAGAACCTTTCCCCTTCAAAGGCATTTTTTTCAATACTAATTATGTAAAATCTGTAACATGTTCAATTTCTCTTTTATCGTCATTTTCCCAAAAGGGAAGTAGAGACAGAAGCATCAAATGGCTTACCTTAGAACATGCCTGGAAATGGGATTGAATCTTTTAAATTCCTGGCTCTTAACCTCCCTGCCAGAACACAATTCTCTTCTAGGATAAATGGAAATAATTTGCTGTACACACCTAGGCACTTAATATGGATTTTTGAGGCATACTGTCTGAATATACATGCCACATTTATTTTAGACCATAGATTACCTGTGAAGAAACAAATTACTTTTTTTGTGCTAGTCTTCAACCAGGCTTCAGCTGAAATAAAAAAGGAGTCTGTGTTGTGTTTTGGCAGTCACAATATAGGGCTTTGCCTTTGTTCCCAACAGTGGTAGTCCTACAGATGAGAATGTCCTTAAGGTTTATCCCTAACACATTAATCATTGAAGTTCGTTAAGTTAAAGTGACACCCCCAATCATAATGCTTAGCTACAGAGAAACTGTCAGTAAGCTATCTTGACTGCCATTGCATTCAAGGTTTTGAAAAACCGCAACCTGAGGTTGTACTCTATACTGAACTGACAACTTGTAAAGGGCATGGATCGTTAAGATGTGCTCCAAACCGTTGACCCTAACCCATGGGCTGCTGCAGAGTGTAATTTTTTATTTTCTCAAGGACTAGCAGCCTCTTCAATGTTTCAGTTCTCCAAAACAGTTAAATTTTAAAGTTAGAAAATCCAAATGCACTGCTGTTCAATCTCCATCCAAGAAAATAAATATTTTCACTAAGGGTGAATTCAGTCTGTTATGTATCTCAAAATACTGTGTCTTTTGGCTCATTAAGATTAAACCTGACAAGAATACTTTATGCATAATACTTAAAAATGGGAATGCTTAATTAGGGTTTTTAACATGGATGTAGACGTATTCTCTTTAAAATTCTTATTGAATATCTTTGGAGAAATTTGTGATTTGACTTGCTCATTTGCTCACTCTTTGGTGGCTGAACATATTTTCTCATTTGGATAGAATGCAGAGTCTCTACAACATTTCAGATTTGATCATTTGATATTACAGTGTTGTATGGTATACACAACAGCTTATGGGTGACCTTCAGAGGGAGTCGTATAGGCCCATCATTGAGGCGTGCAAGTAGTGGGACACATTAGTGGAGGGAAGAAAAAGACTTCAAGGTGCCAAGTCCACCACTAAACCATGTCCCTAAGTGCCATATCTACACATCTTTTAAATGCCTCCAGGGATGGGGACTCAACCACTTCCCTGGGCAGCCTTTTCCAGTGCTTGACAACCCTTTCAGTGCAGAAATTTTTCCTAACATCCAATCTAAACCTCCCCTGGTGCAACTTGAGACCATTTCGTCTTGTCCTATCACTTGTTGCCTGGGAGAAGAGGCTGACACCCACCTCACTACAACCTCCTTTCAGGTAGTTGGAGAGAACGATAAGATCTCCCCTGAGCCTTCTTTTCTCCATACTTATGTTGTATGATATATGAAACAAAATGGTCATTGAAAACATAGGGTGTTTACAGTGCAGGTTTGCCCTAACAGAGTTTGTTCTAGCTTTCCTGGTTCTCTGTAAGACATTAATGACATTCTCTGTGGTCATGAGTCCATAATACAAAGTGACAGTTGCATTAAGAGTGGGATCCAGTTTCCTGAACTACATAGTCATTTAATGCCATTTTAGACTCCCCAAAATTTCCATGGTGTAGCAAGTATCCTGGGGGCTCTAAAATAACATTAGGAACCTGTATTTAGGAAACTGAAATCTAATCTATGTACAGTCATCTATAAATTGTTGAAATCAAGTAAACGGTTTAAGTTCTTGCATGTTTTTCTATAGCGGTATCATTAAAATGTACATACAGATGGAAACAAATTCTAGAGATGTAGTCATCTGTTTTGATCTTATTTTACATCATGATTTTTATAGTTGTCAAATTGGCAGATACTGCAATATGCATACTCTTCTGCTTGGACAAAAATTATAGTCCAGATTAAAGTTGATTGTAAATGGGAGAGGGAGTCTTTCTAGTTTACCAGATGGATTTCTGTTATCTGGAGCAGTATACATTTAATACAGGTACACTGCTTTGAGGAATACTCCAGAAACTGATGCTCAGTCATTACCAGTAGTCACATGAAAATTGACTTTGTTCTTTTTGCTATTAGATGTGGGTTTAATATTTTTTCTTTTACTTTTGTTAGTCATTTTCCTTTTTGGTCTTCTTTTAGTGTGCTTTCTCTTGTTTCTGTCTTCAGAATCCATGAAACTCTCTTTCTTCTTACCAATTGGATCAGAATAGCTGATTCAGGAAATGAGTTTACAAATAAGTTTTGCTGTTCTTACACAGAGGAAAAGCTGTTTGAGGTTTTTTTTCTCAGTGACACATTCTTCAGCATGCTGAAGGATTTCTGTACTTGATGTACCTGACATGTAATGCTTAGAAAAGTCTTGTTTTACTCTTCAAACACTGCACCACACCAAAGCCCTTAAATGTTAAGTACAGGGAGTTTATAGCCCAAAAGCAGTTTTGCCTAGCAATGCTAATAAGGACTCTAAGCATAAATAGAGAAATGGTATTGTATTAGACTCTTTTGTTATTGTTTTTCCTAACCTGTTCTTATCTGAGGAAGACAACTTTTCTGCATGCTATAGTGATGGTGGTAGAAAACTAGTTGACACGCACTTCGTAGGATCTTTATTCTTACAACTAACTGGTAGTGCAGAAGGACATTGTGTTTAAGAAGCCACAGTGCCTGACATTTGGGTACAGATCAAACAAAATCTGACTTGTCATGCCATTTAAAATTTTCTGGTGAAACTGCATAAAGCAGAACACAGAAGTATTGGCAGAAATGCTTCTTTTATAAAGCTTAGGCCTCTGAACTTTTCAGAGATTGCAGCAGCTTTCACTGTTTTTTTGTTGAAGTCCATATTGAGGCCACAGCATTTTTAGACATCCTGGGCTGACCATGTTCCAAGGACTCTTCTTGATACTGTGGGCATTGGTAGGCTTTTACCACTTTTCGGGGACAGAGTCCACTCGTAACCTAGCTTAGTTTGTGTTAGCCTTGATCAGTATGATAAAATGATTCCATGTGAATTTTTTTTCATACACATTTTTTCATTAAATAAGTAGTATTTTCTCTGGGCACATCAGGTTATTTGAGCACTAAAACCACTACTGCAAGGCCAGGTGTCAGATTGTTGATGTTTAATCTAAATGTGCATGAGTTAAATCTGCTCAATAACTTTCAAAAAGCTTTAATCTTTGCTAATTTGGTCATTAAGTTCATACTTGCACACACTGAGAGACAGAAATTTGAAGGAAGATGTAAAAAACTCAATCTGAGCAAAAAGTCAATTTTCAAATTCATACAAACTCTTTTTCCTGATAGAGTCTTACTAGCTAAGAGATTATCTCCAGAATGACAGTGTTTTGTCCTGAAGGAAGTTGCAGAACAGAACTTTTTAATTGGATTGTCACTCTGTAAAAGTCTATTAATGATTAATTTTTCTGACAGTGTCTCTGCTAACAACTGATCCATGCACGATAATGGCTTTACTCAGCTACTGCTCCAAATACAGACCTTTACATTCCTGCTTCCTGTTTTACTTTTGTCTTCCAAGAATTACCTTGATATGCTCACTCAAAGTATTGACTATGTTCACATGAAAGAAATCCACTGTCAAAAACTATGATATCCTGTCCAAAGATTTTATGCATAGCATGATTTCCAACATGTTCTGATTGAAGGCAGAGTTTTAGTGTTAAGAAAATGAGCAGATCTGTAAAAGACTACTTCCCTTGTCAAAGTCTTCCATAACTAAGGCTAAAATATGTCCAAGGAAAAATCAGCATCACTGTTGAAAATGAATTAATAATGTTTATGGATGTTAATAAACTTATTAATGATTTAGGATTTTTCATAAACAATGCAAAAAGGAAGGATGGAGTAAAGTAACTGTTTTCAGTGTGTTAATAAAATAGTGTTGTGTAGCTTTTGGCTGGAACATTAGAGTATTTTCAGTGTTTATTTCCTGTATTAGAAAGTCAGTGTCCTACAGTTTGTCCACAAACAACATCACAATCTCTTGTTTATTTTTCCACATAAACAGTAAAACTATTAATAAGATCTGTATTTGCTTTTTCTGCAGAACCCAAATCAATTTCACAGTAGCTATTGATTTCACAGCCTCAAATGGTAAGAATAGAAATAAACATCCTGTGTATGTATGTGCTGTGTTCCGTTTTAAGTGTACATGTGTGTGTGTGTATGTATCTATATCAGTATTCTGCTTAACTTCATTGTATTATTGATTATCTGTATGCCTGGCACCACCTGGAAACAGGGTTCCATTTTTCTGAGCAACAGACTAGAGGCCAATTCCTGTCCAGAAAAGCAGGGCAAACAAAACAGATAAAAATTGAAGAAGCCACCTATAAAATTGAATAAATAGAAGCAGTTTGCAAATATTTGTGTACTTTGTGATTTTTATTTTTTCTTTCTTATTGCTTGGAGAAAACTGGCTAACTTAGAAGACCCCATTGAGAGGGGCAAAAGAAAGGAGTTTCGGGTGGAGTGAGGCTGAAGTGAGGTGAAGCAGAGATAAGTTTTCATCCTCCTCCAAAGCTGCTTTCAGAATGTCATAATACTTATGTAAATTTCATCCTAAAAGTGTGTATCATATTATAAAATGACACAAATTTACAAGTCTAATCACTTTGTTGCTGCCCTTTCAATGCTGAAAAAGTTTACAGCTACTACTGTTAACCTATTAAAAATGTATTCAGAACGTTGCATTTTTACCTGATACAACCACAATTATGTATATAGGAAATAAGTTCATTTTCTTTTCATGATCCTTTCTTTTCAATTTCCACTTTCTTAGATTTCTGCCTTTTTTAAGAGAGAACATTTTGAAGTGATTCAGTTTTAAAGTAAACTTGATTCTTGCTTCAACAGGTAACCCTTCACAGCCTACTTCACTGCACTACATGAATCCCTATCAGCTGAATGCTTATGGCATGGCACTGAAAGCAGTAGGTGAAATAATTCAGGACTATGATAGTGATAAAATGTTCCCAGCTCTAGGTTTTGGAGCTAGACTGCCTCCAGATGGAAGAGTGTCTCATGAATTTGCACTGGTAAGTAAATAAATATTTATATATTGTTTTAATTTCTTTACTACAACAAAATTTTGGGAGTTAAGGTTGCCGTCTTAAGCAATTACTGGACAAGTAGAGAACAGAGAACGTGCTAATTCTTCTGTATAAAAGACTGTTTCAAAATTTTTCATCATAGTGAATTTACTGAAAGAAATCCAGAGTCAAGAAGTCCCTGTAGGCCAAAAATAGTAATAAAGAAAAGTAATCATCTTTAACCTCAGCTGTAGCAGCATGAGAAACAGATGCTTGAAAGACTTCAGACTGAAGCTAATCTATTTTAAGAAGCAAGTGATCGTGATCCAAGATAATCTCTCATTATTATTGTTATAGTTCTCTCTCATTTTCTGGGATCTTTTATAGGCTGCTAGTTTAGAGGCATAGAGATAACTAAGTGGACTTTAAGCTGAAATTACGAACAAATCTGAGACTGGTCCATGTGCCAGTTAAATGACAAACCTAAAATCTAATGGGATTTGCCAGAAAGGTTGATGTGTTATAAATGCTTGTGATTAGTGTGGATGTTTATCTACTTGCTTATTTTCAGTTTTTTGTTCTTCTCTGAGTAGGATAGAGTTGTCAGAATTACAGCAAACATAGGTATATCAGGTGAGTTTTAATTAGATAGCAGCAAAGACATGGCAGAATGCTGGTGATTGTAGATGTGTATTTCTTCTGTTAGCCTGTGCTAGAAAACAATGCCACATGTCTTATCTCAAGGAAAGGTTTTCCACATGGTTAGTAATTTAAAACAGATATTAATTTGAATCACAGACTTTCTTTGGACTTTCATGTGGCAAGTTCAAATATATTGATACATATATTCTTAAGGCCTTTAAAACAGCAGACTTATTCCTGGCTAGTTTCAGTTTTAAAAGCTGTTTCTAAAACTAATTCAGTTAATTCATGAGGCATTGTGGTGCTTTTACAGAGGAAGGAACTGGAACCAGTTCCAGTGATCCAGACTGCATATAACATGAGGCTGCTAGAACCTCCTTCCCTAGGCAGTTAACACTCACAACCAGCCATGGCACTTACATTGGGCATTTGTAGTAAACTCTTTGAATAGATCCTAGAATGCTTGGGTCTTTGCCATTTAAAAATGTACACTGGGTAGCATTCACTAACCTACATCATTTTTTCTTCATAATTACTTTGAGTGATTAATCATCTCTTGCTTTCATTAGAATGGAAACCCTCAAAATCCATACTGCCATGGAATTGATGGTGTAATGGAGGCATATTACAGGAGTCTAAAATCTGTACAGCTTTATGGACCAACAAACTTTGCCCCTGTAATTAATCATGTAGCCAGGTAAGCATCATAACAGGTACTTTGCAGAAACTTGTTATTGTCAGTATAACTATCACATATAAAAGGCTAACAGTTACATGATGCTAAACATTGAAAAAGATATTTACAGCTGTTCTGTTTATTCAGTCTAACATGATTATCTTGTACCTTTGAGTAGGTTTGAAGACCATATGCTAGTATTACACAGAATTTCATCGCTGATTAAAAATAAATACAAGTGATCCAGTTGATCCACCTTGTGTTAAAATCTTAGGAGAAATCATAATGAAAAAAATTTTTGTGAGATCACTCTGCCATTTTCCTTTTATGTCCTTTGGAGCACAGAATTTTTGCTTCCCAGAAAAGACAGAAGTCTATCAGAAAATTTATAAAATGCAATTTTTTTTTTTACATATGTGGTTCCTCTAATCTCAAAATGTCCAAAATATCAACAAAATTTTCCAAGGCTCTCTGTGGCAACAATTCCCAGCTGGCAGTGGTACTGTTAAGGCAATAGTGCAGCAGCTACCACTGGGGAGCCATCATGCTATGTTATGCAACACCTCATCTACCTTCTCAAAGTAAAACCCTTCTTGTGTTTGCAGAAGTTTCTTAAGAAGGATAATGTTGCCTTATTTTGGCATACAAGATCGTGACTTACAGTGTACCTCCATGTGTTGGTATAGGAAAAGTGATATGGCTCAGATAATTTAGCTGAGTAACTACCTGAACAGATTTTATTTTCTTTATAGATACAGAGGAAGAACTAATGTTTATAAAATAAAGCAGTAGGGAAGTTTAAATCATTGTATTGTTAATGTTTTATTTATGAGCTTGCAAAATAGTTAATTGTTGTAGCAAGAAATATTTATTTACTATCTGTTCTTGCTGTTGCTAGTTCTACAGCCCAATGAAAAATAATTTGCAAATTCTATAGTGCGAAGAATTTTCTGGGCACTGCAGCATGGCTAGATAGCTGAATTCAGTTATTCATCATAAAGATTAGTTGTTCCGTCTTCAGATCATACCATTCAAATTATATATATTATATATATAATATATATATATATATGCATTGCTTGTCTTTAGCAACTAGCTGTCTCCTTTTAATCTTCCCTTTGACAGGATCTCTGCAGTAGCAGTTTTCAGACTGTGAGGAAATACACCAATCCTTCTGACAGCTGAGTTCCATACAAGTGGCATTCAGTGTCTGCGTTAGCCATGTTAACTGGAAATCTAACCCATTGACTTCTCTGGCTTTTTCTTCTTTAGAACTTGTCATATCAGTTGAGCTGGCTGGTTCAGAATTTGGCGCCTAACCTCAAGCCTCCTGTTCATTCAAAAAATTTAAATTCTTGATCTAGTACTATCAAAGCATTGGCATAAATTGAGTTCCTTTTCTCACCAGTTGTATCTCAGGAATATTTGTCAACTTTTGCAGAATTACAGAAGCCTGTCACCACCATTTGTAGCTCTTCCACTGAACTTTTGTCTAAATACCAAGTTGTTGCCAACTTTGGGAACTCCTTCTGGTAGCAAATCACGCTACATTATAGTGGAAAAGCTAAGTATCTTCATGAGGATTTCTACTGCGTGATCATCCTTAATACAATCCATGTACCAGTCCAGCTCTCAGTAACATTATTTTCCTTCAAGGTTCAGTTTCTTGGCTATTCTATTGACTCTCATACACATGGTACTAGAAATGTTGATCTAGCCTGCAGTTACTCTTTGAATCTACCTTCAGTCTCAAAGAAATTTCTTCTTCCCACATCCTTCCTACTTAAAAATATGCCTCTGATGAAATCTCTGGAAACAATGTCAGATATTACTATCCTGTTGTGATCTCGGAACTCTTCAGAAGCTCTTCAAGCAGATAATGAGTTTATTATCCATCCCCAGCTAGGGAGTTATCTAAACTACACCAGCTTCAACCTACTGTCTTCTGTCATCTCCCCTCCTCATATAAGATCTTTCTTGCAAAAGACTTCAGAATGTTTTATTCTGTGGAAAATTTGAAATAACCAAGTTTCTGTTCCATTTCTTCAGTGTAGGTACGTAGACAGTGTTAAGTGCTCAGAAAGGGTAATGAATTTCTATTTTACTCTAATCATCCCTTGTCACTGCAGTCATCATTGAAAAGATTATAAGCATTGTGGAAAAATGAGATAAAAGAAGTCTCTGCATGGTAGTGGAAATGTATTCTACAGTAGGTCTTGCTAATCTAGATATTTAACTATCAGTCCCTACTGCCAGAATGAAAATAGATGATGTTCAACAGGTTCATTGTCCGTGTGGCTTTTCTACCCGTCTGTATCTTGGGGAGGAGGAGGGAGGAATGTGATGGCTTACTGTGAGTTGTAGATTCCATTTCACACACATTCCTCCAAACTCTTGTAAATGTTGTGGTTACAGCATCTTATTTATTGGGAGCACTCGCTTGCAAATGCACTGTGTAACATCAGAGTTAGAATTTCCTAAGCATATGCAATCATCATGAGCATCATTAGAGCATATCTTGTTCAGTGACACAGGCCTTTCATGTTCAGCAGCCAATAAGATAGTGAGTTCTTTGACAGTCATATTCTGTACTTGGACGTATATTCCACACTATTCATATGGAAACTAATTTTTTTTTTTTTGTACTGATCTCCATACTACTCATTGCTACTTTTATTACAAGGTTCTACTATTTGACTCCTTCACAGCACCAAGAGCCTTCATGAAAGTAGGAACTATACTGGCTGCTGTCAAGTGAAGTAGCAAGTGGAGCGACCTGCTACATGCAAAAAAAGTTCTTCACTAACTATATAAGACACTTTGACCCTTGGGAGTTGAAGATAAATGAACTGAAGTCATAGTTTCTGGTATGCAGGCCATAGAGTTCAGTGGGGCTGCTATGGACTCACTGTCTATCAGGACTTTCCAAATCTTCAAAAGCTGCTCATTTTCAAAGAGCGGTTGCTTCTTGTGTCCTTTGGCTGAGGTGGGAATGAAATGGCACTGGATGTGTTTTGTCTTGTATTCGTGTGCAGCACAGGGAGAAGCTTGAGTCTTGAAAGGACATCTAGGGGTGGTACAGAGATGAATATCTAAGACAGGGTTGCAGGGTGCATGTTCAGCCATTGTACAAATGTGCACATGAATGTGAACTGTATGTCTGCAAGCATGGTCAACAGTAAGTAACCTGTTTTTGTAAGACAAAAAGAAAAAAAAAATTATGGAATGTGCTGATTCCTGATAAATTTTGTTTGTTCTATAAAACCAACCATTCAATATTAATGTATGCCCTTCATACCAAACTATGTTCCCCAGGTGTAATAACTATTAAATAGCTTAGAGTTTCTAACAACTCATGATTCTATAAAGGACATTCTGTCCATGCTCCTCTTGGTAGTGATACAGTTCCTATTTTTCACTGATTCAACACATGCAGATTATCAGTATCAATATTGTATGAGTTATGTTTTCCTAATGTTCTCGTTTTAAAGTAGAATGTCTATCTTAATTATGAATGTCTTTAATGTCTATCTTAATTATGAGTCTTTACTTTTGAAACCCACTGCATCATGTTTCTTTATTTTTCTTAGTCCTTAGTAGTCAAATTTTAAAAATACAGCTTCTTTTCATATTAGTTCCTTTGTAAAAAGGGGGTTTTTACTATTATAATGTTGTTTTTTCTTCCCTTAGATATGCTGCTTCAGTAAAAGATGGCTCCCAGTATTTTGTTCTTCTCATTATTACAGATGGTGTTATTTCTGATATGGCTCAGACAAAAGAATCCATAGTGAATGTAAGTTTTGCTTTTGTCCCTGGGAAATGTCAGATGAAAGTACACACAGAAACAACTTCCAGGCAGGGTTTGAAAAGATCTATACCAATAGTTTTGAACGTAGCACAGTGGATCTAGTTAATAGTGAGGTGGTGGGTGAAAAGCCTACATTAAAATAATTAAACATCATGTCAAAATGAGTAGTGTAGAATTAGGTGGCATATTTTTGAGGCCCATTTTCACTACCTCCTGTAGAGATTCAATGCCATTCCAGTTTGTAGGGTGCGCATGAAAATATTACTGAAATGTTCTCTCTTCATTGGAGAACAAGATGCCCCAGGTTCTAGCCAGCAGCACGTAGACAGAGTCTGTGTGTTAATAAGGACCTGGTACCAGCCCACCTGGTAAGTTTTTACACTCAAAGCTATAACTGTGTTTGAAGGTACCAGTTTACTTCCTCTCCTCTTCCAGCTTCCAATATTAAAGTAGGATAAACTGACTCTCTTTTAAAGGAGATAAACAAGCTTTTAGCTTGGAAGTTCATTCTCTAGTCTAGCCTAGAAGTTCAGAATATAACTTCTTTTAGATGAGCTTCTTTTAGGTGGCAAAAAGGCTCCATGGAGAAAAAAAGAGCAGCTCTTGATTTAACTCACCCCTCAATTTGAAGTCCGTAAGAGACCAGCAAGTCCAGTTGGCTGATACCTTGTAACATTAAGTAATTTGCCGCTAAGACATACAGAAAAACCTTGTTTCCAGTGATAGTTCATTTTTAGGAATAATAGCTGTTAGTCTGCAACTGCCTGGAAATACAGCAGATGTGGTGTTAGCTTGGAATGAGTGGAAGTTTGGGAATATTTGCTGTCTTTTCTTTTTATGAAGATGCATTCATTTTTCTGTATACTTCTTGAAGTGTGAGCACAGTATACCATGACAGAACTAGTTAAATGCTTAATAATATCCAAAATAATAAAAAGGGCAGTGGTGTTCAATGCAACTTGATATGTGTAAAACTCAGGAAGAATGTATTTCATTTTTTAACACTGATTATGCTCTTAGGCATCTTTCTCATTACAGCATATATGTCAAACGCATTCTGTTTTACCAAACTGTCTAAAGGTTATGCTGTCATTCAGGAAATGCCAACACTTAAGTTTATATGCAAAAGTTTAACTCTTTGTCTTGATGCTGTCCTTGCCACTTACTCTTTCATATACATTGTATCACATAATACTGTGTCTGTGTGAGTAGGAATGTCTTTAAAGGGTGTTTTCTTTACAATCAAGCAATAAGATTCTAGAAAACACCTGAAAAACAGAAGATGTTCTGTTCTAAGAAATGCTTTCATGTCTCAAAAATATTCTATACTTACTATTATTGACTTATGCAGTGCACTGTAATTCAGTTACAGTTACACTCTATTTATGGCCCTTAATCACAGGATCACAGACTGGTTGAGGTTGGAAGGGACCTCTGGAGGTCATCTGGTCCAACCCCCCTGCTCAAGCAGGGCCACCTAGAGCTGGTTGCCCAGGACCATGGCCAGGCAGCCTTTACTATTATCTTCAGTAGCATATTAGTATTTAACTAACAAGGGATTATTAAATTGTTTTTACTCTGCTACAAAATTTTAGCTGGAAGAGTGACTGTGTAGTAATACCTTGTGATGAATTTGCAGTCAATGTATAGTATATAGTGTATAATGTAGTGATGTAGAACATTAAATAGTGATTTATAGAATGGCATATTTTCATTGTTTTAAATAGCATGTTTACAGTAATGAACTGTAAATCTGCTTAAAGAAAGTTGGGTTTATATGTAGTATTATGACAGATGACGAATGGGAAATGGTGATGATGTATCTAAAATCAGAATATCTTACAAATTAGGGAGAAAAACACTTTTTATATTCCAAAAGAAAAATATGACAATATGTTCTAAACCCACTTGACTTCAGACTTTAGTGAAGCAGAGTTTAATTTAGCAGAAAGCATACATATATTATTTTTGGCCAGTGTATACTCCTGTTTAAAATGACTGTAAACATTTCACAGTTCATCAGAATATCTCAATAAGGAACAGTTGTCAACCCTGACATTTGGTAGATGGTTTTTTTTAGTTGTTACCTTCCTCAACAGAGGCAGTTTCAGATTATTTCTGTAAATTAGCAGATATCTGGTGCTACTATCAGGGCAGGAGAATCAAATATTTATGATACTGTCTTCATAATTTTGAAGGTTTTACAGAGAGTTTATTCAGGGAAAGCCAGATATCATCTTTGCCTTGTTTCATTGAATGAAAAAGATTACATAAAATTTAAAATCTTACCATAAGCCAGTTCAATATCTTGTTTACTTTGTGGCACAGATGACTGACTTGAATAAAATTTCATTCATGGACAAAACACAAGATACATATCCCTCAAATAGGTGATTTATTCTCTTTAGAAAAATTGGCATAAGATCTATGTAAAAAATAGTGTCACATAGTTCCAAGCAGCCATGTAATATCAAGTGTCCTAGTTTCAGCTGGGATAGAGTTAACTGTCTTCCTAGTAGCTGGTACGGTGCTATGTTTTGAGTTCAGTATGTGAAGAATGTTGATAACACTGATGTTTTCAGTGGCAAAGTACATTTAAATAAATGTCAGACTGTCATTAGGTATATATTTGCAATTATTGTCAGTTTACAAAAACTTCTAAGATAAATTTGTTGTCTTAGTTGTCATATTGGTATTAAATCCTAACACAGTTTGTTGTGTTTAATTACGATCCTATATGATTCAGAGACTTTATAAGGAAAAAATAAATTAAAATAATCATCTGCCTTTCTATCTGCATCCAAGATATTTTGTACCACTTAAGCAGGTAGTTTACACCACTCAACTTTTTAGGTGGAAAAAAAAAAAATTTTTCTTTAAAACATAGCTTCTGCATGTTTTTTATTCAGATTGTCCGCAGATCTCACATATTATTGGCAGAGGTTATATAATGTGTTAAAGCTCTTTTTCTTCTTCTTTTGAAGGCTTCAAAGCTTCCAATGTCAATAATTATAGTGGGGGTAGGACCAGCAGAATTTGATGGTAAGTATTCTGGTGTTTTTCCTAGAATTTGTTATATTTGTTTACATTTTAGTAGTGTGTGGTTTTTCAAACAAATACTGTTATTTAAAAGAGCATAATATGGAACAAGCAGTAAGCGCTGCTGACGTTTCCAGCTGGATTGATTGATAACTCAGTATGATTACAAGCTACCATGTGGAGCTGTGTAGCCCCTCAGGCTCTCTGTTCAAGTCACAGAATCATATGGGGGCTTCAGTATTTACAGAGCTCCAGAAGATGAGTGGGGAAAAAAAAAAAACAAACCCACAGTAAAGTACATATACTCAAGTAATGTTGAATTTCTTCAACACAGATATTTAGTTGCCTTGTGAAGTGTCAGTTGACTGGAAATATTGATCATCTGTTCTTACTGCAGTAATAAAATACTGAGAAAAATAAAGACATTTGAGGAGGTGATCTGGGTTAACCTTGGTTTCACTAGATAACAGGAGTGAGCCTTACTGTGTAGCAGCATTGAGAGAATGTTACAGGAGGAGAGAAATTACCAGGATTATTTGCATATTCTTTCATGTGATATTCCAGAACACCATTCTCCATTGCAGTAACTAAGCTGCTTCTGTTATTTGGACTAATTTAAGTGCCATCGTGTATATCACTGCACTATGAAGTGTAGACATTCCCTGTATATCTATTCCTCCTACATCCTTCCTTTTAATTCTGGTACTTCTGGTTAGACAGTATGCCTTCTTTTCTACGTGAAATATCCTTAGTACTACCACAGATGTATAATGTAAATATCACTAATGACTGTACATGTTAATTCTTGTACAAATATTCTAAGAGTATGAAAATGAGGAAAAAATAACACACACAAAAATTTATTGGAGGTTGACTTTTGTATGCTTTTTGACAAGTGGTATATTAGTGATAATTTTAAGTATCTTATTCCTTGAAGAGATTGTCCAGGTGGACTCTTACGCTTCAGATGATTGTATGCCACAAGCAATGAGAAAAGGCAGTTTATCTTAATAAATGCATGTGAGGGAGATTTGCAAACTTCATTTTTACCCCTGATAATCCCCACTTCAGTTGTATGTTACTTACTTTTCTCTCAATCCTCCTTTGCCTTTTCCCTTTCTCCCTGTTTGTCCAGTCCTTGGGTTTGCCCAGGCTCCCCTTAGCTCAGTCAGGACATGCAGATTCAGTCTTTTTTTTTACTTCTGGAGCTTGTCTTTGCAGAGGTTTTGGGGTGTCATCCCTGTTGCTTTTCTTAAGGCAGGATTCTGTTTGTACTGCAGGATGTAGTTTCCATCTTTGGACCCACACTCCTTGAGTATACTGCCTCAGTGAAATTCACCCATTAGATATGTGCCAAATCTGTAGTTCCTTAATGCCCAAGAGGGCAGAGAAATGACTTTTACATCTGCAGAAATTCCTTCTGGAAAAAAGAACAGACTCCATGTCTGATGTGGACACTGAAGAATTGTGTGTGTAGGAGGGTGTATGTTCCAGGCACACTGTCTTACAATTCAAATGCCAGTCAAGCCTCAGCTCTGCTGTAGAGAGACTAAGTTACTCCTCTGCAGGTATCACTGCCCCATAGATCTCCCAGCCCCTGGGGGCTACCAGAGGGGTTCTTAAAAGTCCGGAGCTCAGATAGGTGGCACATACGTTTGGCAGAACTTTACTTATGGATGTGAGGATGACCGTAACAGGTCAGATCAGGGGTCCGTTTTGCCCAGTGTTCTGTATCTGACATGTTAATGGGTGGTTATCTAGAGAATGTCAAGAATAGAATAAGGAAATATGATACTTCCCTGAATACTGTTTGTAGATTTGAATTTCCTGAGCAGGATGTGCTTTGTGTCTATTTTGGAAATTTTCAGTGGATCTCTCCTTCAAATACTTGTTCAGTCTCCTGGTTTGAACACATGTACATTTTTCGCATCAACAGCATCATCTGGCAACGTGCTCTACAGACCTACTAATTTTTTCTTTGAACAAACATGCTCTTTTGTTTGGCTTGAACTTGGCTCCCGATAGCAACATTGATGCTTTCTAGTTCTTGCACTGGAAGAACGAGATTTTGAAATGCTGGGTTCAGTGAACTCAGCCCAGTGTGTAAACCCCTGAGAAGCTCAGTGATGCAGGGCTTTGATTTTCATAGTGTATGCTGAAAGAAGGATTGCACATCCAACAGCTGAGCAATAATCTGTGATCCCAAGTCCATCCATTTCAACACTGACCAGAGAGCAGGTATACCTTTCTACCTAGAATGGCTTCTGGGTATCTGGACAATTTTAGAGTTTTCTTGGATCCTGCTTAGAAAGATACAAGAAGAGTTACCCAATAAATTTAATAAATATTTTTTAAGAACTCCTCATTCCTATGCATTAACAGTCATTACTTTTCCAGTATGAATGTGAGTTATTACCTCTTTGTGCTGTATCCTATGATATCTTCTGCAAGAAGAATTGCTGAAGATTAATTCATTTTCCACCTATGAAAGTATGAATATAGCCTTACCAAAACAGATATACTTGCTGGTTTAAGAGCTGGAAGGATAAAGACCTTATTGTGGTCTGTTTTGTTCTGAAGATTGCAAGGCAAAAAGTATGTATCGTCAGCATGAAAAAGTGCTAGATAACTATAAAGCATGATGTATTTTATGGCACAGATGATCTTAAAGAGTTACCTAAGTAACAACTCTTGGGTTTGTTGCCCTAAAGTGTAAATTGACTGAAGTTTTTCTCAGTAAGTTTGTTTTTGTTGTGTAGTTGAACTCATAAATAAATTCATTTTGTTTCTTTTTTTTTTTTTTAAGCCATGGAAGAACTGGATGGTGATGTAGTGAGGATTTCTTCAAGAGGAAAGTTTGCAGAAAGAGACATTGTGCAGGTGGGAGAGAAAATTTACTCTAATAGTTAGATTTTACTGATGCTGTTTGTTTTGAATTCTTGTTTCTATCTGTATTCCTACCTTTCATTTTACCTTAGCCCTGACTTACTTTATCTTGAGGTGTTCATAACAAGCTCAGAAACTCTCTGTGATACCTATAAGCCTTTATATAACACATTGTAGTGGATCTGCATTCATTAGGAAATGACCCCTAACTGGCAGCACACTGATATAAAGTCTTAGGTTTATACAACCATGGGAGAAGAGTTAGTTGCCTCTGTACTGCAATCTCACTATGATTCCATAACGAAAAACTGCAACTTTTGTGGAAGTTGGCAATACCTAGACTTCTAACATGTGCATTTGAAATGCCTAGGGTATCTTTCCTTGCCTCTAACTGCCAGTCCAGAAGACCATGAGGATCATCTAGTTCCTATGTTGTGTCTGCCACATACAACCATGCAGATGTCTCATGCTTTAAGGAGCCTCAGATGATGGCTGGAACAGGTTGCCCAGAGAGGTGGTAGATGCCCCGTCCCTGGAAACGTTCAAGGTCAGGTTGGATGGGGCTCTGGGCAACCTGATCTAGTTGAAGATGCCCCTGCTTATTGCAGAGGGCTTGGACTAGATGACCTTTAAAGGTCCCTTCCAACCCAAACTATTCTATGATTCTGTGGTCTGTGTTTACGTGACTGAACCAAGCCCTAAGAGTGCTACTCTCATCTGCATTCCATTTCTCTGCCAAAGTCCTCTGGTTCTGTTCCTGCTCCCTACAGTCAGTCAGTCAGCCCAGTAGCTGTCATTCAATCCTATGCAACCACTGGCAGGGTGGTATAGCAGCTTTGCATGCACATACACACCCACCATAATCCCCCTTCCCCTCAGAGCTGCAGATTTCTACAATTCCACAGGTTGTCCAAACTATATATTTCATCCATGCACCAGGCACCCCATCTTGCCTCCTGATTACCTACCCCCCTGGACAGACTTTATTTCATAATTATTTTCTTGATCAAATAAAATTAACTAGCTATGCATTTTTTATTTTCTTTTCTACTTTAGAAAGAATGATATGTCTAAAACTAAATCTTCTGTGGACGGCGTATTTTCTGGAAGTGTCTGAATACATTTATGAAATAGAGTATTTCCGTTGGAAGGGACCTACAACAGACATCTAGTCCAACTGCCTGACCACTTCAGGGCTGACCAAAAGTTAAAGCATGTTATTAAGGGCATTGTCCAAATGCCTCTTAAACCCTGACAGGCATCCTTAGGTTCAAACCTTACCTTTGATCTGCCATTTCTTCTTCTCCCTTTATTCCTCCTATTTGTCAAAATTCATAGTCTTTACTTATTTTTCCTCTTGCTTATTTTCACTTATTTCTCTCCAAGCCAGGTTGGATTTTTATATTATTGTTGGTTAGTAGAATATATATATATAAAAAAATAACTGAGCTATATGAATAGCTCATATTGCAGGTGGTAATGTTTTAATAAAAATTAAGGTCAGATTGCAGCTGATGAACTTTGGAATGTGTATATTTGTTTTCATTTATGTATGTAGGAACTGAAACTTTTCAAAATGTTTGATGTTACCAATACTGGTATGTGAATGTTTAAGGGTTTGATAACTGCTGGTGGATACAATATCTCAATCCAAGGAGATGTTCAAAACATGTATATGACACCCGATTTTATAGTTCTCTTTGTTTACAATACAAAATAAACAATTCTGTGTAAATATGTGGAAATTAAAATGATCAGATCTTTTTTTCCCAGTCTTAAAGCTTCTCAGTGCAATAAATACTACATTAAAATTCCCTCTCTATTTTTTTCCTAAATGGGGATCAGAAATGAGAATAAGATGACAGCAGTTAAATTACCCTCATAATCTGTATGGATATACGTTAAAGAAAGTCATAGATTCCTGAATTACATTTTCTAATAGTTGAAAAAGAGACTTTTTTCATTTCTGCAACATACAGAGAAAACTGATGGGAGAGTGAGGTATCAAAACTCTCAGAAGAGTGAGACATGCTGGCTGCTTTAGTCAATGTTGTCAAAAAGGTAATTATAAAAGTAGGGATGAGAAGCTGGACAGCTGAACAGGAGGCAAGAAATACTGTTTCTCATTTTGTCAAAGCCTTTATAATGTTCCTTGGGAGCCCATACTGGGCTAGAGAGGGACTGTCTGTAATCTGTTATGCTGTGTATGTCAGTGCTGTTCAACAGAGCAGTGTGTGGAGATCTGCCTCCAGAGCTGGAAGTGTTTCTGGACCCCAAACTAGTATTTCTGCAACACCTTGTGCCATGTCAGATTTTTTTAAAGCTAATGCAGATATCTCTGGCATGCATTGCACTTATGTTTAAATGCATTTAAATATATGCAACATAATTATATATAATTTCTCCAAACAACAGGAGCTCCAAAAGCTGCTGGTTTTACATTCAAAAAGCATAAATAGAGTTCTTCAAGTGTTATAAAAAAGATTCGTGAAAATGCTTTGCATCAGAAATATTCTAATTTCTGCTGAGAAATAAAAAATAATATGTAATGAATACCCTTTTGTATTTCTTTAGAATTCATTGCATATCAGAAATGTAATAAAACATTTATTTACTATTAACATATTTCAGTCAGAACTTTGCCCAAAGCCATATTGAATTACCTGAAAGCAGTATTATTTTGTGCTCTTTTTCTGTCTAAATACTAACAAATACATTATAGGCTAGCTAAATAAATAAAAAGGGATAATGTCAAACCCTTTAGGTTTGGTATGACCTTTATTTTCTATCTGGCAGGATGAAACTGATTTGCTTTTATAAAATTAACTATTGAAATATAAAAAGTTTATTTTTCATGTATTAGGTTAGTTAAAATTAGCTAATGAAATTAACTGATAATTTTAACAGTCAGTATTGTGAAATATTTTAATTAAATTAGTAAAGGAAAAATTTGCCTGCTAACAGTGAGTCACTATCTATTATATTTACTACTGACTGAAATTCATGTAAAGACATGACCTTCATTACTCCCTTCTTGCTAGTATACATACATACTGTATTACATGTGTACCAGTTCTTCCTCAGTTTGTTTCATTTCTGCTCCTTTGTTATCCTTTTTCTATTTAAGAAGTTTTAGGAAAATACTTACTCGTAGTAACGTACCTATTGTTTCTCTTGAAAATTTTGTATATTAGCCTTTTAAATGAAACTCTCTAACTATAGTAAAAGCACTTTACATTCCATCAGTTTCCCTTTGGTTTCTCTTATGTCTTTCATTCTATTCCTCTGCCACCTCTACTTCTTCTACATGATAGCTCTAGGCCTTGCTGTCATTGCCAGCTGTCCTTGTATATCTGTATGTGTGCTTATCTGTCCATAGTTCCTCCAGCTCCTCTGTCATCTGTATACCATAAGGAGAGGGGAGGGAGACTAATTCAGGTCATCTATATTGTATAATTGCATTTCAACAATTACACTGTTGAAATAGCCTCCCTTTGCTGCAGAACAGTGGTCTGAGTTTTCGTGTCTGCAGACTAATGGGTAAGGTGATCTCTTGGGTTGGGACACATTTTGTTCTTTAGCTCAGACCGCATGTGCTTTTTACATAAGAGTGACATTGCATTAGAAAATGAATAACCACATGAGGGAGAAATGAACACCAAGCTTATCCCTTCCCAGCTGAATGTGTAAACCAGCAGGTTACAGAGATGCTTGTTTTGTTTTGTTGTTCTTCTAACTTCATACTTCTGGGGGCAGTCAGATGTATTCTTACAGAAAAGTTGATGGAGTTTAAGAAGGAACAACCACTTGAAACGGGGCAGTGCTGGGCTGGCTTCTGAAAACTGCTAGAGCCTTTTTATGAAGTGGAGGAGTCAGTACTAGTAAATGTCACAGTATGTGCTTGTCTCTTGTATTGAAGAGTTACTGAATAAACACAGAAATAGTTAAGACAGCTAATTATGGAATTGCAGATACCTTGCCTCCTGGCTTAATACCCTAAAGTCAGGTTCCTTTTTGCCTGTTGTTCTCCTGCCCTTATGCCTGACACATTCTTGGACACAACACAACGAAGAGGTAAAGGATGCTGCTATCTGGAATAAAGGCTATTCTCATTGAATAGTCTTGCTGACTACTCTTGTAGTCTTGTTGACTATGGCAACCTGTGTTAGCTGGCTCTGCCTGAGCAGCAAGGTTGGACTAAAGGATCTCCAGAGGTCACTTCTAGCTTCAACAATTCTGTGACTAAGTCATCTTCTAAGAAACTGCAAATCTACTGCTTCCTGGGGAAATGCTCTAATCAGTAGCAGTTTATGCTTAATTTTGTGACAGGTTTCAGTTTAATTCAACATAGTTCAAATACTTAGGCTTGAAGGCTTTTTTCTGGCAATTTGAGATCCTTTTCAGGACAGTTATGCAGAGAGTCATCTCTTATTTGAATTGTAAACACCTTTTAGTAGGAGATTGATGCCTAGGCAGGTTTCGTAAGTCCAGGGTGAGAAGTGCTTTCCAAAGTTGTTGTAAAAATGATTTAAGTTCAAGTTCTTTATTGCTGAAATGTTGTCTTTGTTTTTGGTTGGTGGGG
>JANHGO010000069.1:22302358-22340644 GCA_024606505.1 Aquila spilogaster
ATTTTATTTTATTTTATTTTATTTTATTTTATTTTATTTTATTTTATTTTATTTTATTTTATTTTATTTATTTTATTTGCATAGAATCATACAGTCACAAAATGGCATGAGTTGGAAGGGACCTCAAAGATCATCTAGTTTGATTGCCCCTGTCTTAGGCGGGATTGCCACCCACCAGCTCAGGCTGCACAGGGCCTCATCCAACCCAGCCCTGGACACCTCCAGGGATGGGGCACCCACAGCTTCTCTGGGCAGATGTGTCAGTCCTCACTGCCCTCTGAGTGATCCCTTAATATCTAACCTGAGTCTCCCCTCCTCTAGTTTTAGACCTTGTCCTAACACTACCAAATTTTAATGTAGAGTAGTTGGCTTTGTTTTATCTGGAAATGAGATCAGGAGCAATAAAGCTGCAAGACTTAGCGGACAGGAAGAACATATCTGTGCAAAACTTTCCATACTTTTCAGACTCTCTAAATGTCTTAGAACAGCATGTGATACTTCAGATGTTTGTAAATCATGAAAATTTCAGGAACTGCATCCTCTTTCAACCTAAAAGTGTTAAGTCATCTTTTCTGATCCACATTAGTGAAATAAGAGGAAACATTTCTGCACCATTGTGTTAAAACCTGCCTTCATGAATGTTTTCAGATATGATTATCTACATATTGTTTGAATTGTAAGGGCTTTGGGCTTTCATTTTTAACTGAGCTGTACTGAATCATTGATGGTCAAAAAAGGAAATTTAGAACTGCTTTAGCTATTTTCATCCAACCAGTACATCATATGTAATGGCATACATATTTGATATACTGAAGAAACTTAGTTGAGAGATAGCTGTGTAGCAAGGGCTACCATAGCTACGTATTGCAGAGACTTAACCATTTATGTTGTATCCTTGGAGAATAATTAGGAGTAATAAAGCTATATAGGAGGAAGATCTTGTGGAACTTCTATGAGGAAAATGTTGTTTTGATGCTGCATTTGCAAAGGAGAAATTAAAAAAGTACTCTCACTGGAGTCTTTTTAGATTAAATACCACGAAGACGATACAGCCCCTTGTTAGTGTTAGTTACTCCATTAGCTCAGTTATAGATTGCTGGGCAATAAGGGATTCTCAGACCTTCACTGACTCCCCCCTGCTATCAGACCAGCTGGTTTTCACTCTGCAGACACAGAAAGAATTTCATGTTTTCTTCTGATGTACTGTTAGAAAAAAACTGACGCTGTCAAGCCTTGTCAACAGCTACATCCAGGCTTAACTTGTTCCCTCATGTGTATCAACTCTGATTGAAAGAGGATAGTCTGCAAACTGTCTGCTCTTTGGTGAAGGTTTCTGCTACTGGTAAGATGCTTTTGTTACTGCTAGTGATAATGTAGGGTGAGTTCACCCTGAGAGGTCATGTCTTCCTCTACCAGCTCTGAGTCCACAAGGCGTATTGCTGTGCTTGGATGTTCTGTCTGAGCCCTGCCCTGAGTCAGGACACTCAGTGACCCAGCCTGCCTAGCCGGACAGCAGTGTTGTGGCAGCTTTTGTGCACAGCTTTGTGACCTTACAACCTCACTTGAAGCCGTGGGTGTTACAAGCTTCTCATCTAGCTCCTTGGGGAATGTGCATCTGGGAAAGCAGAAAAACAACCTCAGCAAATGAATTTCCTGATCAGAAAAACCTTAGTTTTGAAAAATCTGGGAAACTAGAAATATTTTAAAAGAACAGCAAAAAAGCCTTGACCCTTAGCCTCAAGTACTTTGTCTTTCCTATTTCTCTGGGTCTTCTTGCCTCTCCCTATATGAAGTTCTGCTACTGTCCTACTGCTCTGGGTTCTTTAAGTATTTCATAGAATTATAGTATCATTTGAGTTGGAAGAGACCTTTAAAGATCATCTAGTCCAACTCCCCTGCAATGAACAGGGGCACCTACAGCTAGACCAGGTGCTCAGAGCCCTATCCAGCCTGGTCTTGAACGTCTCTAGAGATGGCACTTCCACATCTCTGGGAAACCTGTTCCAGTTCACCACCCTCACTGTGAAAGACATTTCCTTATACCCAAGTTGATAGTTTGGGGTTGTATTCAGAAACTTGATAATTTTTGAGTACTTACACTATTTTTCCAGCCTTGGGTATTTTAAATTTTTAGTATTATTTTATTTTGATACTTTATAGATCAAACAGCTACTAGTAGAGTGGTTTTGTCCTTTTACAAAATGGTGCATTCCATAATTGAGTAATGCTGTACATCATTGTACCTAAACAGAGAGTGTGGCTTTATAAATTTCAGCGTAGTTAGATTGCCTTAAGTTTTCTGTGGTTTGTAATTACAAAATTCTTTTCTTAGATATTGGAATTTTCTGTAGCTTAGTACTATGTAGATTTTTTACTTTTCAGGATTTCCTAGGTATGGATATTTACCTTATGCTTGCTGTGTGGATTGAGAACCTTTGTTTTTCTTCCACGTTTGGTCTTGCTTTGGAGTATGGTTCTAGCTAGTGACTGGTTCATTTATTTTCTGATGCTCTGCATACAGTTTGGACACATATCACACTGTTTATTTTTTGTGTGTGTCATTTTGATCTCTGTTCAGAAAATGACTTCCTTGCTGTTCAGAGTAACGCTGTATGTCCCTTCTAAGAGTATTCAATTAATCCTGAAAACACCCCAAATTTCACTCACAGTTTTCACATGAACACTTGTTTAGTTTTCCTCGGCATTGTAACAAACTGTTCTGTGTATAAAAGTCTAAACTATATCGTCTGCCAGTTCATTTATTTTCGCCTGAGTTAAGCATGAAGGTAGTTCAGCATATCATTCCTAATTAATCATTATGCAGATAGGTGATTTTACTGCAGTGTTTTTTCATAGTTCACATACAGCTCTAAGCTTTGAGGACTTCTGTAAAAACACACAGTAAAACATCTTAAATAAAGCTTCCGTTTTCTCAGTGTGTTTTAAAATTCAGATTATTTAATCGTGCATCTAAGTTTCTCTTGAAGACGTGTGATTTCAGATGCTTTTTAATATTTTAGGCATCCACACAGTGATTGTTTTTTTCAGCTATTGTCCCTTACATAAAATACAGTAATCAAAGATCTTGTCGAAAAGATGTTACTGTTGATGAACATGTTGTCAATATGTTAATAACAACAGTAACCTAACAATGTGCACTGGATAGAACCTAAAAATTGTTCTGTTGAAAAGAAATAAAACATGGTAGGAATAAAAACAGGGCAGTGAACTGTCAGATATAGTCATTACTTTCAATTTGTTTCCAGAATAACATGTATTACTCTGAAAACATTTCTTAAAATATCATTCAAATGAATTTTCTAATCATCAGACTTGACTTCCAAATTAGTTGTATCTGATGTATCCACAACACACAGCTTCTAAATTAGCCTTCTCAAATTAGTTTTTTTTTTTTCATTATGGACAGTTTGTTTTTTTTTCAGTCCTGAAAAGCAGTAGGGAAATTAATACCTTTTCATAATAATCTTTCACACAACATACGTGCTCACAATAGTGCAGCTGCTTTTGGAAATATTTTCTCCTGTGGTACTTATTTGAAGTTAAATTGTTTGAACTTCAGATACGCAGTTTTGTGCTCAAAAAAGATTTAATTGCATTTTGATTATTTTGACTACAAGGGTTGATATTCATTTTGTACCTTTTTGCAATTTGTTACTCCTTCTGCTGTAGGGTATTAATGCCTTGTGTGACCTAGTCTCCCATGTCTCTTTTCCACAAAGTCATACTTAGAGAGACGTTTCAAGTATGTTATATACGTATGTATAAAACGGTCATTGAAAACACAGCGCAGTCACAGTGCATGTTTGTCTTAAGTGAGTTTGTTCCAGCTTTCCCAGTCCTTTGTAAGGCATGAATAATACTCTGTGTGGTCATCAGTCCATAATACAATGTGACTGTGACACTTGCATTAAGAGTGGGATCCAGTTGCCTGAAAATGGCATTTAATGCCATTTTAGACTCCTAGAATCTTCCATGGTGTAGTAAGTACACTAGGGGTTATAAAATAACATTAGAAACTTGTATTTAGGAAACTGAATTCTCATCTGTGTTTGCATTTGTAAAACTTGTATGATTAAGTAAGTGATTCAAGTTCTGTTGTAGAAAGGTAGACGTCTGTTTTGATCTTATGTCATGATTTTTATGGTTATCAAATTGGCACATGTAGTAATAAACATACTCTTCTTCTTGGCGAAAAACTGTAGTCCAGATTACTGTGGATGGTAAATGGGTGAGGGATTTTTTCTGGTTTTAACAGATGAATTTCTGTTATCCAGAGCAATGTACATTTAACCGACATATCTGTTTGAGGAATACTTCTGAAGCTGTTGCTGTCAGTCATTAATTTAGTCACATGAAATGTCATTTTGTTGTTGTTTTTTTTTTGTAATTAGATGTTTTTTCTTTTGTTTGCCATTTTCCTTTTAAAGTTTTTGTTTTTTTTTTTTACTTTGCTTTCTCATTTCTGTCTTACTTTCAGAATGTGCATAACTGTTTCTTCTTACAAGTTGGATCGGAATAACTGATGCAGAAAATGAGTTTACAAACAGAGGAGAAATTATTTGAGGTTTTTCTCAGTGATGTGTTCTTCAGCCAGCTTAAGGATTTCTGTTCTTGATGTACAGATGTGTAATGGTTTTTAGAGTTTTGTTATAGTCTTCAAACGTTGCACCACAGTAAAGCACATACATTCTAAGTATAGGGAGATGACTGTTCAAAACCAGTTTTGTTTAGCAGCGCTAGTAAGGACTCTAAACATAAAACCAGAGAAGGTATTGTGTTAGCCTTTTGTTGTTGGATGGTTTTCCTAACCTGTTAACATCTGAGAAAGACAGTTTTACTGCACACTCTAGAGTTGGTGATAAAAAACTAGTTGACATCCACTTCTTAAGATGTTTATTCTTGTAACTAACTGATGGTGCAGAAGTATGTTTTGGCTAATAAACCACAAGGACTGACATTCAGGTACCAGCCAAACAAAATCTGACCTGTCATACCATTAACAATAGTGTATTTTGGATGAAAGTGCATAAAGCAGAATGCAGAATTACTAGCAGGATGTATGTCTCCTAAATCCTAGGTCTCAGAACTTTTCAGTCTGCAGTAACTTTCATTGCTCTTCATTCAAGTCCATTTTGATCCAATAGCATTTTTAGACATATTCTGGGCTGACAGCGTTCCAAGGAACCACAAAGGCTCTTCTTGATACTGTGGTTGTTAGTGGGGTTTTGTTATCTTTTAGAGACGGTGTCCACTCATGCCTAGCTTAGTTTGTGTAGGCTTTGGTCAGTGTAATAAAATGATTCCATGTGATTTTTTGTGTGCGCCTAGATTTTCATGAAAGTACTAGTGTTTTCTCTGGGCAGTAAGGTTATTTGAGCAGTAAATCTTTTACTGCAAGGCCAGATGTCAGACTGTTGATATTTGATCTAAGCGTGCATGAGTTAAATATGTGCAATAACTTTCAAAGAGCTATAATCTTCGGTAGTTTGGTCATTAAATGTGTACAATAACTTTTAAAGAACTATAATCTTTGGTAGTTTGGTCAATAAGTTCATAGCGATGCACACTGAGGGGCAGAAATTTGAAGGAATATGTAATAGACTCGGTCTGAGTAAAAAGCCATTTTTTAGATTCATCCAAATTCTTCTGCCTGATTACAATCTTACCAGTGAAAAGATTATCTCCAGAATGACAGTGTTTTGTGCTGAAGGAAGTTACGGAACAGGATTGCAATAATTGGATTGTCACTCCATAAGTCCACTAGTGTCGAATTTTTCTGACAGTAATGGTATGCTGACAGTTATGCACAATAATGGCTTTACTTAACTACTGCTCAAATTACTAATCTTTATATTCCTGTTCCCAGATTTTACTTTTACCTTCCACAATTTTCCTGGATGCACTCACTTAAAGTATTGTGTTCCCATGAATGACATCTCCTGCCAAGAACTATGCTGTCTTCTCCAAAAATTTTATGTATTGCGTGATTTCAAACACCTTCTGACTGAAGGCATGGTTTTAGTGTTAAGAGCAGTCTAGTAAAACCCTAATTGCCTTGTCAGTTGCCTTCCTTGTCCAAGGAAAAATCAGTTTTACTGTTAAAAATAACAATATACAGAGATCATAATAACCTAAATGTAAAATTAGAATTTTTCATAAGCAATGAAAAAGGAGGGATGGATTAAAATAAATGTTTTCAATATGTTCATGAAATATTATTTTCAGTGTGTTATTACCTGAATTAGAAAGTCAGTTTCCTATGTTTTGTTCAAAAACATCACATCTTTTGTTTATTTTTCCACATAGCAGTAAAGCTATTAGTAAGAGCTGTATCTGCTTATTTTACAGAACCCAAATCAACTTCACAGTAGCTATTGACTTCACAGCCTCAAATGGTAAGAATAAAAATAAGCTTCTATATTCTTGTGCTATGTTTACTTTTAAAACAATTTTTTAAAGTAGCTCATGTGTATGTACCATATCAGGATTCTGCTTAACTACTTTGTGTTACTAATTATTCGTATACTTGGCACCACCTGGAGTCAGCTGAGCAACAACAGACTAGAAACCAATTCCTGTCCAGAAAAGCTGGACAACGAGAGCAGATAGAAATTTTCTTAAAAAACAAACAAACAAACAAACAAACAAAAACCATACTGAATTACATAAATAGGAACAATTTGAAGTTATTTGAATACTTTCTATTTTTTTTGTGTGCGTTTATTATTGCTGTGAGCAAACTGGCTAAATTAGAAGACTCCATTGAGAAGGACAAAACAAAGGAGTTTCAAGCGGAGTGAGGCTGAAGTATGGTGATATAGAGATAAGTTTTGATTCTCCTCCAGAATGGTTTTCAGAAGCTCTTAATACTTCAGTAAATTTCATAATATAAGTGTGTATTACATTACAAAAATGACACAAATATACAAGTTTAGTCACAATTTCTTGCTATTCTTTCATTGGTGAAAAAGCTTGTAGCTACTATATTAACCAATTGAAGATGCATTAAGAACATTGCATTTTTATCTGTTTTAACCACAATTATGTACACAGGAAGTAGGTTTGTTTCCTTTTTCATTTCTTCTTTTCTAGATCTCTGTCATTTTTAGGAGAGAAAATCTGGGAGTGATTCAGTTGTAAACTTGACTCTTGTTTCAACAGGTAACCCTTCACAACCTACTTCACTGCACTATATGAATCCCTATCAGCTGAATGCATATGGCATGGCGCTGAAAGCAGTAGGTGAAATTATTCAGGACTATGATAGTGATAAAATGTTCCCAGCTCTAGGTTTTGGAGCTAGACTGCCTCCAGATGGAAGAGTATCGCACGAATTTGCATTGGTAAGCAAATATATATACATTTATTTAAATTTCTTTACTGCAACCTAATTTGAGGAATTAAGATTTGTCTTAAGTGGTTAGTAGGCAGAGTAGTTACAGAAAATGTTCTCATTCCTAGGTCTAAAAAATTTACTTTAGAATTTCTCGTCGTAGTGAAGTTACTGGCAGACATCCAGAGTCAAGAATTCCCTGTAGGCCACAAATAGTAGTAAGGAAACCTCATCTATAGCAGCATGTGAAACAGATGTTTGAAATACTTCGGTTTGAAGCTAATCTTACCTTGATCTGTGGTTGAATCATGATTGTTGTTTGTTTTTTTTTTATTGTTGTTGTTCTCTCTCATTTTCTGTAATCTCTATCTTCAGCAGGCTGCTAGTTTAGAGGTGGTCTAGAGATAACTTAGTGAAGTATAGGGTGAGGTTACAGGAGTAAATTTGAGATTTTGTACATGTGCCAGTTCAATTACCAAACTAAAATGTAACTGGAAATTATTGAGCCAGAACTGTGCTCCTAAATGTGACTGTAGTTTATCATCTGCCCTGTAGTTTGTACCTTAAATGCTCACAGAGAAATGCCTCTTACTGTTCCATGTAAGGACTGCTTAATTCCATTTAAGATGGTATTTATGTCTCAGAACCTATTTCGTTGATCCAGACCGCATACATTATGAGGCTCCAAAAACTTATTCCATAGGCAGTTAACAGTCAGAACCAACCATGGCACTCACAATGGATAGTGGTAGCAAACTTTGAATAGATCCTTAAATTCTTATGTCATTCCCATTTAAAAATGCACACTGGATAGTATTCACTAAACTGCATCACTTCTGCTCGTAATTATTTTTAGTGATTAATCACTTCTCATTTTCTTTAGAATGGAAACCCTCAAAATCCATACTGCCATGGCATTGATGGTGTAATGGAGGCATATTATAGGAGTCTAAAATCAGTTCAGCTTTATGGACCAACAAACTTTGCCCCTGTAATTAATCATGTAGCCAGGTAAGCATAACAAGAACTTTGCAGAAACTTTTTATTTTCAGTACAACTATTGCAGTATTATAGATTAACAGTTACATGATGCTAAAACATTGAAAAAGGTATTTAAAATGTTTTTTTTTTCTCATTCTAACATATACTTGTTAGTAGATCTGAATACTGTGTGCTAATATTATGCAGACTTTCATAGCTGATTAAAAATAAATGCAAGTGATCCAGTTGATCTCCTCTGTGTTAAAGTCTTAGGAGAATTCATGATGAAAAAACTATTTATGATATCACTCGGCCATGTTCTATTTTTGTCTTTTGAATCACAGTAATCAGAGTTTTGGCTTTATAAAGAAGACATTATCAAAAATTCTTAAAGTATAATTTTTTGGCATGTGCAGTTCCTTTAATCTCAATGTTGAAAATGTTACCGAAATTTTGCAGGGCTCTCTGTTGCTACAGTTCTCAGCTGGTAGAGGTATTCTTCAGGCAGTCACATGTTGGGGAGCCACAGTGCTGTTCTGCATCACCTCTAACTTCTCAAAGTCAAACCTTTCCTATGTTTGTAGAATTTTCTCAAATAGGATAATGTTGTCCTATCTTGGCAGACAAGGTCTTGACTTAAGTACCACTCCCATTCCATGTGTTGGTATAGGAAAAGAGATACACATCGGATAATTTAACTGAGTAACTATCTGAACAGATTTTATTTATAGACACATAGAAAGAACTGGTGTTTAAAAAATAAGGCATCAGGAATGCGTAAATCATTGTATTGTTAATGTCTCATGAGCTTGCAAAACAGTTAATTGTTGTAAAAAATAATATATTTATTTACTATTCTTTTTTCTGCTTTTGCTGTTGTTCTGCTGCCCAGTAATGATAACTTGCAAGTTCAGTGGTACAAAGAATTGTCTGTGCTCTCCAGTACGGCTAGATAGCTGATTTCAGTTATTTATAACTAGGATTAATTGTTCTATTTTTGAATCATGCCATTCAAATCATATACATGTATATTCTACTGCTCACCTTTAGCAACTACCTATCTCCTTTTAATCTTCTTGTTCACATGGTCTCCCCAGTAGCAGTCTTCAGTCTTTGACCTTCTGTCAGGAAATATGCCAACCCTTGTGGTAGATGAGTTCCATGTATGTGGCATTTAGTGTCTGCATTAGCTGTGTTAACTCTAAATCTAACCCGCTGACTTTTCTGGCCCATTCTTCTTTAGACTTGATTGTATCAACTGAGCTGGCTGGTTCTGAATTTGGCAAGTAACCTTAACCATCCTATTCATTTAAAAAAAAATTGAAATTCGGGATCTAGTACCATCAGAGCATTGGAATAAATTGAGTTCTTCTCAGCACTTGGTTCTCAGGAATACTTATCAACTTGTCCAGAATTACAGAAACCTGTCACTATCATCTGTAGTTCTTCCACTGAACTTTTGTCTAAGTATCAAGTTACTGCAAGCTTTGGGTACTCTTGATCACAAATCACACTACATTGGAAGGGGAAATGCTGAATGTGTCTTCATTTCTACTGCATGACCATGATTAATATAATAGTCCAGTTTTGAGTAACAGCATCGTCCCTCAAGAACTTCTCAGTTCTTCTGTTGACCCTCATAGACATGGCAGTAGAAATTATTATAGTTACTCCTCCAATGCAGCCTGCAGTTTCTCTTCTGACCTACCTTTCGTTTCAAAGAAATTTCTTCTTCCCACATTCCTCCTACTTAAAAACACATCTATGATGACATCTCTGGAAACTATGTCAGATATTACTGTCTTTTATGACCTCAGAACTCTTCTGGAGCTCTTCAAGCAGGTAATTAGTTTGCTGTCTTTCCCGTAGCTAGAGAATTATCCAAACTACACTTTACCATCATCTTCCATCATCTTCCCTCCTTATATAAGAGCATTCTTCCAAAAGACTTCAGATTGGCTTTTTCTAATGTGGATATTTTGAATTGATCAAATTCCTCTTCCATTAATGAAATTCATGTTTCACCTTTTTCAGTGTAGTCATGTAGAATGAGAACTGCCCAGAACGGATAGTGAACATTTATTTTACTCTCTCATTTTGTCATCCCTTGTTACTGAAGTCATCAATGAAAATATTGTGAGAGTTGGGAAAAAATGAGATAAAAGAAGTCATCATAGGAGAGATGTGTTCCATAGAGGATCTTTTTTAATCTGGACATTTAATTCCAGTCCTTACTCCTAGTGTACAAACAGAATATGTTCAACAAGTTGATGGACTATGGGACTTTTCTGCGCATCTGTATTTTGGGGATGGCTTTCTGTGAGTTTTAGATTTCATTTCACACACTTTCTTCCAAACTCTTGCAAATGGTGTGGTTACAGCATCTTATTTATAGGCAGCACTCACTTGCAAATTTATTGTTAGAATATTCTAAGTAGCATCATGAGCATTGTTAGAACATACCCTGTCCAGTGACCAGTGAGGTACTGAACAGTCAAATTCTGTACTTAAGCATATATACCATAGTATTTATTTTTTCCGTGTTCTCAACTGTACTCATGACCACTTCTGTTATGAAGTTCTGCTTAACTCCTTCAGAGCACTAAGAGCCTTCATGAAGGCAGTAGCCACACTGGTTTCTGTCAAATCAAGAAGCAAATGGAAAAGCATGCTCCATGCAAAAAAAAGTTCTTCACCAACTGTATAGGACACTTTGACCCCTGGGAGCAAACAAACTCTAGTCTTGGTTTCTGATATACAGGCCGTAGAGTTCAATGGAACTGTTACAGACTCACTATTTTTCAGAGCTTTCCAAATCTTCAAGAGCTGCTCATTTTCAAAGAGCTTGGGTCCTTTGAGGCAAGACTGGAATGGTTCTGGATGTGTTTTGTCTTATAGTCAGGTATTGCACAGGGTGAAGCTTGAGTCTTGAGAGTAGACAAGTGTATCACAGTGTACAGTGTATTGCAGTATCACAGTTAATTATTTTGAAGAGTCCTTTGTCAAATTTCAAAAATACAGCTCCTTCTCATGTAAGTTGCTCTTGCATAAAGGTTACTTTCATATTTTTTTTTTTTCCTTTAGATATGCTGCTTCAGTTAAAGATGGCTCCCAGTATTTTGTTCTTCTCATTATTACAGATGGAGTTATTTCAGATATGGCTCAGACGAAAGAATCCATAGTGAATGTAAGTTTGGCTGCAAGTGCTGAAATATAAAATAATTATCTTCTTAGGTTTTAATATTTTAAGAATTAAACTAAATCTGTCATTATCTTAGGTATTAAATTAGTTTCATAAATCAACCATTCTTTCCAAACAGCGAAAAAAAAAAATTATGCATTAAGATGAAAAGAAATTAAAAGCTGTATCTCTGTTTAATTACTATTTGAAGGGAAGTGATACTCGTCTAACACTGAATGTTCATATAACTTCTGTCATCTGCTTCTTGGCTCCTCCTCCTTTATGTACTCCCACTATGCAGTATTTCATGATGAACTGTGATGAACTTTATCCTTCTAGTAATTACACACAGCTTTGATGTCTCTTTTTTTCCTCACCCTCTAAAAAATACTCCAAATTGATTGGTCCCAAATGCCAAGCATAACTGTTAGCCAATTTCTTTTTAGATAGTTCCCCTGAATTTTAAAAATCATGATTTTTCCTCAAGTTCTGCATTATTTTAAGTGTTTTTTTCTCTTTGAAACTGCTATGCTTATAAGTAATATTCTACTTTACAAACTGGTCTTTTGTCCCTGGGAAATGTCAGATGAAAGTAGACAAAAAAAACAGCTTCCATCCAGAGTTTGAAAAGGCCTGTACCAATAGTTTTGAACACACCACAGTGGATCTGTCACATAAAAACAAAAGGTATAGAATTGGTAACGTTTGAAGGCCCACTTTTACTACTTCCTATAGAGAGCTACAGTACCGTTCCAGTTTGTAGGGTGCACGGGAAAATATTACTGAAACGTTCTGTCTCTCACTGGAAAGCAAGATGCCCTTACGTTCTAGCCAGCAGCATATGGACAGAGTCTGCATGTCAGTGAACTCTGTGAGGCCACATGATAATTTTTTACAGTCACAGTTTCAGCTGTGTTTGAAGGTACCGGTTTACCTCTTCTCCAGTATTAAAATAGGATAAAGCCACTCTCACTTTTGAAGGAGGTAAACTTTCATCTTACAAGTTCATCCTCTGGTCTGGCCTAGAAGTTTGGAATAGAGCTTTTTTTTAGGTGTTAGAAAGGCTCCACGGGGAACAGAAGCTTTTGATTAATTCTCCGTTCAATTCTAAGCCAGTGTGGAGGGTAAGAGACCAGCAAGTTCATCTGGTTGATACTTTATAAGATTAAGTATTTGGTCACTAAGAAATACAGAGAAACCCTGTTTCTAGGGTTAACTAATTTCTGGGAGCAATAGCTGATGTTCTGCAAATGTGTGGAGGTACAGAAGATGTGTCGTCTGCCTAGAATGAGTGAAAGTTCAGGAATTTTGCATAGTTGTGATGAAGATACATTAATTTTTCTGTACAGCTCTTCAAGTGTGAGCACAGTATACCATGACAGGACTAATTAAATGCTGCCTGGTAGCATCTTCCTGTCATAATAATATTTAGAATAATGAAAAAAGGGGCAGTAATGTTAAATACAAGCTGATGTGTATAAAACTGAGGAAGGGTGTGTTTCATTTTTTAACACTGATTGTGCTTTATGCATCCTTCTTATTACAGTGTATGTGTCAGACATGTTCTGCTTTATCAAACTGTTCAAAGGTTATACTGTCATTCAGAAAATGCCAACACCAAGTTTGTATGCTAAAGTTGAACTCTGTCTTTTCACCGACCTTGCCACTTACAGTTTCGTATAGATTGTATCATGTAGTAGTGTCTATCTGATTAGGAATATTTTTGAAGAATGCTTTCTTTAAATTCAAACTCTAAGATTCTCAAAAACATCTGAAAACTATAAGATATTCTGTGCCTTTAAATAGTGCCTTCATATCCAAAAAAATACTTTGCACTCACTGTCAATGACTTATGCAGTATACTGCATCTCAGTTACAGTTATGCTCTATTTATGGACCTTGTTCACAGACTGGCTGCCGTTTGCAGGGACCTCTGGGTCTATCCAGTCAAATCCCTGCTCAAGCAGAGACCCCCAGAGGTGCTTGCCTAGGAGCATGTCCAGATGGCTTTTGCCAGCATTTTTCATAGCGTATTAGTATTTAAGTTAATAATTTTAAATAAAAATTAATAAATTGTGTTACTGTGCTACCAGATTTTAGTTGGAAGATTGACTATGTAGTATCACTTCATAATGAAACTGCAATCCATGTACAGTATACACTGTACAATATAGAATGCTGTAGCACATTAGTGATTTATAGGATGTCATATTTTCATTGTTTTAGATAGCATGTATACGTTAATTAACTGTATGTCTTATGCTTTCAGAGGGTTGGTTTTGTATACAGTTTTATGGCAGATCAAGAATGGGAAGTGGGAATAGTGCATCTAAAAAGAAAATGTCTTTTAGATGAGGCAGAATAACACTTTTTATATTCTAGAAGAAAGCTATAAGTCTGTTCTGAAGCCACTTTACTTGGAACTTCAGTTGAGCTGATCTTAATTTTGCAGGAAGTGTATATCTGTAATTTTTGGCCACGGTAGACTCTTGTTTAAAATGACTGTAGACATTTCACAGTTCAGTAGAATATCACCAGATATTCATCAGACTATCAGAATATCAAAAAATCTTTTACAATGAGGGTGGTGAGGCACTGGCATGGGTTACCTGGTGTTGTGGTTGATGCCCCGTCCCTGGAGACTTTCAAGGCAAGGCTGGATAAGGCCCTGGGCAACCTGATCTAGCTCTGGTGTCCCTGTTCATTGCAGGGGAGTTGAACTAGATGGCCTTCAGAGGTCCCTTCCACCTGTAAGGATTCTATGATTCTATAAATCACAGTAAGAAACATTTCTCAGCCCTGACATTTGTTAGGTGTTTTTTTTTATTGTTGTTACCCTCCTCAGAAGAACCAGTTTCAGAAGATTTCTGTAGTGCATGTTTAGTGTTGCTGTCAGAGCAGGAGACTCCAGTATTTATGATTCTGTCTTCATAATTCTAAAGGTTTTACAGAGAGTTCATTCAGGGAAAGCCATCCTTGCCTTTTTTCATTGAATGAAAAAGATTAAATAAAATTAAAATTCTTAACCATAACATAGTTTAGTATCTTGTTTGCTTTGTGGCATGGAAGAATCCTCATCTTTTTAGGAGATGGGGATAAGGAATTGTTCTTTAAAGCTTCACTCCTGTATGTTTTTTATTCATATTGTCTTTGCATCTTACATAACAGCAGCTGAGGTTATGTCATGTATTAAACCTCTTTTTTTTGTTCTTTCTAAGGCTTCAAAGCTTCCAATGTCAATAATTATAGTGGGAGTAGGGCCAGCAGAGTTTGATGGTAAGTATTTTAGTGTTGTTTTTTTTTTTCTAGAATGTTTTATATTTGTTTACATATCGGTAATATGTGGCTTTTGAAACACATACTGTTCTTTACATAGTATAGAACAAGCAGTAAGTACTGTTGACGTTTCCAGCTGGATTGATTGATAACTCAGTATGATTACAAGGTACCATGTTGAGCTGTGTAGCCCCTCAGGCTCTCTCTTCAAGTCATAGAACCATATGGGGGCTGAGCATTTACAGTACTCTAGAAAACTGTGTGTGGGGGAGTGGGGGGAGAGTAAAGTAAGTGTACTCAAGTAATTTTGAATTTCTGAAACATCAATATTTAGTTGCCTTGTGATGTATCAGCCGACTGGAAATATTGATCACCTGTTCTTACCACAGTAATAAAATACAAAGGAAAATAAATTTGAGGCAGTGATCTGGGCTAAACCAGGTTTCACTTTATAACAGAAGTGAGCCTTACTGTCGAGCGACAGTGCGAGAATATTACAGCAGGAAAGAAATCACCAAGATTATTTACATATTCTTTCCTAAGATGTTCTGGAATAGGACTCTCTATTCCAATAATTTAGCCACTTGAGTTATTTGAACTAATTTATCAGTTGGCATCTTGTGTATCACCACAACATGGAATGTAGACACTCTGTGTATATCTAATCTTCAGAGTTATACGTCCTCATTTTTTTCCATTTGAGTACTTCTGGTTAGATGATATGTCTTTATGTGTACAGATATCTAATGTAAATAGTCATTAATGACTGTACATTTTAATTCTTATACAAATATTCTACAAGTATGACAAGTGGTATATTAGTGTTTAAGACTTGTATTCCTTGAAGAGATTGTCCAGGCTGACATTTATTCTTCAAGTGGTTGTATGCCACAAGCAAAGGGAAGAGACTGTTTGTCTTCATAAATGCACAGATGGGAAATTTGCAAGCTTTATGTTTCCTGCAGAGTATTCAAATTCCAGTCCTGTATTACTTATTTATCTCTCATCCCTCCTTTGCCTTTTCCCTTTCTCCCTGTTTGTCCATTCCTTGGGTTTGCCCAGACTCAACATGATTCAGTCTGGACATGTAGGTTCTGTCTTCTGTTTACTTCTGGAGGTTGTCTTTATGGAGTTCTTGGGGTGTCACTCCTATAGCTTTTCTTAAAGCAGGATTCTGTTTTACTTCAGGATACAGTTTCCATCTTTTGGGAGGAACTGTCTATCTGCCTGGGGGAAGGAAGGCCCTGCAGAGGGATCTGGACAGGCTGGATAGGTGGGCTGAGGCCAATGGGATGAAGTTCAACAAGTCCAAGTGCTGGGTCCTTTACTTTGGCCACAACAGCCCCAGGCAGCGTTACAGGCTTGGGGCAGAGTGGCTGGAAGACTGTAGAGGAAGTGGACCTGGGGGTGCTGGTTGATGCTCAGCTAAATGGGAGCAAGCAGTGTGCCCAGGTGGCCTAGAACGCCAATGGCATCCTGGCTTGTATCGGAAAGTGTTGCCAGGAGCAGGGAAATGATCATCCCTCTGTACTCAGCCTTGATGAGGCCACACCTTGAGTACTGTGTTCAGTTTTGGGCCCCTCACTACAAGAAAGACATTGAGGCCCTGAAGCATGTCCAGAGAAGGGCAATGAAGCTGGTGAGGGGTCTGGAGCACAGGTCTGATGAGGAGTGGCTTGAGGGAGCTAGGGTTGTTTAGACTGGGGAAGAGGGGGCTCAAGGGTGACCTTATCACTCTTTACAACTACCTGGAGAAAGGTTGTGGTGATTGGACCTTTTCTCCCATGTAACTAGCAATAGGACTAGAGGGAATGGCCTCCAGTTGCACCAGGAGAGATTCAAGTTGGACATTAGGAAATGATCAGGCACTGGAACAGGCTACTCAGGGATGTAGTGAAGTCACAATCCCTGGAGTTGATGAAGAAACATTTAGATGTTGTACTGAAGGACATGGTTTAGTGGCAAATATTGGTGATAGGTAGACAGTTGGACTGGTTGATCTTAGAGGTCTTTTCCAACCTTGGTGATTCTATGACTCTGTGGTTCTTCAGACTTAGGCTCCATGGATGAAATTCATTTAGTGGATGTATGCCAAATCTGTAGTCTCACAGTGCTGAAGAGGGCAGAGAAGTATTTGTCCCATATGCAGTTCTTTCTAGAGAATACAATTTCATCATCTTTGATGCCAGCACCGAAAAAGTGTGTGTGTAGGAATGTGTACTGTCTTAAAATTCAGAAGCCAGTCAAGCCTCAGTTCTGCTGCAGAGAGACTAAGCTACTCCTCTCTGGATACCACTGCCCAGTCTAGATCTCAAAGCCTCTTGAGGTTGCCGGAGGTAAAAGAGAAAAGTCTGGTGTTCCAATAGATGGCAGGTTTACTAGCTATCTTTGGAAAAAAAAAATATTTTTTAGTTTTGTTTGAACTTGGTTCCTGGTGGTTTTATTTATGTTTTCAAGTTCTTGCATTGGAAGAGCTAGCATTTGAAATTTTGTGTTCAGTGAGCTCAGCCCTGTTTGTAAGCACCTAAGAAGCTCCAGTGCTGCAGTGCTTTGATTTTCATATAGTGCACTGAAAGAAGAGTTGTGGGATTGTTGGTTCAATGGCTGAGCAATGATTTGTAATCCCAGGTCCCCCCATTGTCACACTGACCAAAGAGCAGGCATGCCATTTAATAGAAGCCTGGAACAGCTTCTGGGTATATGGTCAGCTTCGGAGATTTCCTGGACCCTGTTCAAAAAGATGCAAGAGTTAGCCAAAAAAGTTAACAGTGTTCTTGTAAAAGCTCCTAATTCCTATATCGTTACAGTCATTACATTCCCAATATGAATTATATTACCTTGTTGTGCTACATTCTTTGATATCTTCTGTAACAATAATTTCTGAAGATGAATTTTTATCCACCTATGAAAATATGAACATAGCCTTACAAAAATGAAATACTTGCTGGTTTGGGAGTCAGAAGGCTATGGTGGACCTTACTGTGGTGTGTTTTGTTCTGAAGATGAAAATAAAGACAAAAAGTAGGTATCATCAGCATGAAAAAGGGCAAAATAGCTACAATGCATGATGTAAATGATCTTAAAGTTTACCTAAAGATAGCAGTTGTTGATTCTGCTGCTCTGAAGTGTAGATTGACTAAAATTTTTCTCAATAATGCTTTTTTGGAGGAAGTAGATTAACTCATAGATAAATTCATTTGTTTCTTTTTTAAGCTATGGAAGAACTGGATGGTGATGTAGTCAGAATTTCTTCAAGAGGAAAGTTTGCAGAAAGAGACATTGTGCAGGTGGGAGAGAAAAATTTCTCTAACAGTTATATTTTACCGATCCTGTTTGCTTTGAATTCATGTTCTATCTATCTTCTTTCCTTTCATTTTACCATAGTGTTGATTAACTTTATCTTGGGATGTTTATAAAAACTTCAGAAACTCTTTGTGATGCCTTATAAGCCTTTATATAACACAATATACTGGATGTGTGTTCATTAGGAAATGACCCCAAACCAGCAGCACAGAAATAAAGTCTTAGGGTTGTAAAGCAACAGGAGAAGAGGTAGTTTCCTTTGTATTCCAGGTACTGCAATCTTACTGTGAGTCTGTAAAGAAGAATTGCAATAGTTTTGGAAATTGGCAGTACCTAGGCCTCTAACAAATGCATTTGAAATGCCTAGGGTATCTTACCATTCCTCTCACTGCCAGTCCAGAAGACTGTAGGTGTCTCCCATTTCCTTTGACCTGTCTGCCACGTATGACTATGCAGATGTCTCATGCCTTAAGGTACCCTAAATGATAGCAGACGTCTCTGTTTAGGTGACTGAACCAAACCCTAAAAGCGCTGCTCTTACCTCCATTCCACATGCTGCTTCACTTCTCTGCTCTGATTCTGTTCCTGTTCTGTTCTGCGCTTTACAATCATTCAGTCAGCCCTGTAGTTGTCATTGACACCTAAGCAGTCACATGCAGGGTGGTATGGTAGCTTTGCGTGCATATATCCACCATAATCATCCTTCTTCCCAAGGGCAGTAGTTTTCTAGAAGTCCACAGGTTTTCCAAAACATTTCATCTGTGCTCTGGCATCCTTTCTTCCTACCTCATTATGTACCACCTGGACAGACTTTATTTCATAGTTGTTTTTTTGATCAAAAAAAAATTGCATCAGAAACTAGATGCAAATTTTTCATTTTCATGAATGAAAACCAAACACAGAGAAAGGCATTTGATGGCTCAGCACACTATTCCATGCATACTAAAGGAACTATTGAAGCTGACAGATGAAAAGCAGCAAACTTCTCAAAAATCAGATCAACCTGATGACTGTAGAAGGAATGATATCTGTCTAAGATACCTGGACTAAGTCAGCTATAAACAAGCTGGAAGTGCTTTCGGACCCTAAACCAGTATTTCTGCAAACCCTGAGCCATGTCAGAATTTTTAAAGCTATTTCAGTTATTTCTAACATGCATAGCACTGTGCACTTTTTAGCATATATTTATGCTAGGTAGTTACACATAATTCCTCCAAACAACAGCAGCTCCAAAAGCTGCCACTTTTACGTTGAAAGAGCATAAATAATGGGTTCTTCAAATGTTCTGTAGATGTTCTTCAAAACTTCTTCAAATGTTATAAGAAAGATCAGTGAAAATATGCGTCAGAAATAGTCTACTTTCTTCTGAGATAAAAAACTACTTTTTTTCAAATTTTTAGAATTCATTGCATATCAGAAATGTAATAAAACATTTACTTGCTGTGAACATCTTTCATTCAGAACTTTGCCCCAAGTCATACCACATTAGCTGACGGCAGTACTATTTTGTGCTCTTTCTGTCTAAATAATAACAAATACATTATGTGCTAGCTACATAAATAAAAAGGGATAATGTCAAACCCTTTAAGTTTAGTATGACCTTTATTTTGTGTATGGTAAGATGGAAATGACTTGCTTTTATAAAATTAAATTCTCAAATGTAAAAAGATCCCCTTTTTTTTTTGTTTTAGGTTTGTTAAAATTAGTTTGTAAAGATAACTGTTCATTTTAGCAGTTGGTTTATCTATTATATTTACTACTGACTGCAGTTCAGGGAAAGATTTGATCTTTGTTTTCCCCTCCTTTCTAATAAACACCGGTATTGTAGGGACTCTGAATTATATTCCTACCAGTTGTTCCTCAGGTTGCTGAATTTCTGCTTCTTTGTTATCCTCTTTCTATTTAAGAAGTTTTGACAAAATACTTAACTCGTGGTAATGTGCGTACAGTTTCTATTGAGAATTTTATATATTAAAATTATGAATTAAACTATCAAGCTAAAGGCAAAGCATTTTGCATTCTTTCCATTTCCCTTTGATCTTTCTTATATCTTTCATTCTATTCCTCTACTATCCCTACTTGTTCTGTGTGGTAGCTCTAGGCCTTTCTGTGCTTGTGTGTATCTGTACATGCATTTCTATCTGTAGTTCCTCAAACTCTTCTGATATCTATATACCATAAGGAGAGGGGAGGGAGAGCTAATTTAGGCCACTCATATTGTGTAACTGCATTTTAACAACTGCGCTTTTGTAATAGTGTCCCTTTGCTGCAGAAATTGTGATCTGAGTTTTCATGTCTGTAAGTAAGGTGATCTCTTGAAATGGGATACTTTCTGATTCTTAACCCAGACTGCATATGCTTTTTACAAGACTGCCATTGCATTAGGAAATGAAAAAATGTGAGAGAGAGAGATGCTGAGCTTATTCCTTCACAGCTCAGTGTGTAAGCCTACAGGCTACAGAGGTTTTTCTATTTGTTTGTTACTCTTCTAACTTCATGCTTCTGGGGACAGTTAGATTTATTCTTGCCAATAAGTTGATGGAGTTTAAGAAGGAGCAAGCTGTTGAAACTGAGCAGTACTTTACTGACTTCTGAAAACTGGTGATGGGTTTTTTTGCATGTGTGTGAGAGAAACAAAGGAGTCAGTACTAGAAAATGTCACAGTATCTACTTGTTTCTTATACTGAAAAGTCACTGAATAAACATAGAAGTGGCTATTACAGTTAATTATGGAACTGCAGATGCTTTGCTTCGTACCCTAAAATCAGGTTCCTTTTTGCCCATTGTTCTCCCACTTGTGTAGTTGCATGGTTTTGCTGCTTGGGTTTCAGTGTAACTCAGCATATACATAGGATACAAATACATAGGATCGAAGCTGCTTTTTCTGTCAGTTTGAGAACTCCATCATCTGTGGAGTTAGGCAGAGTCAACTGAGTTGAATCCCTACATAATCTATAGCGATACTGTCTGCTCAGGACAATTCTTGTATTTCAACTGTTTTAATTTTGATGAGCAAGCTTTCATATGCTGCTTCTTTTAAGCATTTTTTTAATATTGACTCCACTGAAAATACAGAAGTTCATTTAAAAAAAAAAAAAAAGCCAACACCTGAATGATAGCAGTAGACATCCAGTTTCATAAGTCCAGGGTGAGAATTGCTTCTCAAAGCTGATGAAAAAATTATTAAGTTCCTTATTGATAAAGTGTTGTCTTCATCCCCTTCCCCCAACTCCCCGGGAGTTTCTTGATTTGTTTAATATATTAAATAGATTTCTTTTGTTCCTGGAAAACTGTCAGGCTCTCAGAAGTGCAGTGTAAGCTGAACTCCCATTGTAATTCAGTGATCCCCTAATCTTGAAAACTTTAGTGATTTTTAGAAAAACAAAACTTAATGTGAAACCTTGGCTGGTGTGCATCGAAGACAACAAAATGTTTCAGGCTGGAATAATGGGCAAAAGAGTCTCCTTATTTTAGAGTTCAACCAAGAAGTTAGAGATCTCTGGGTTTGGCTTCTCAGTCCTAGTTTTATTGTGGAGCGTTACGTGCAAAAAGTTTACATTGAAGACTTCTCTGTTTCCCTAGATGAAAAAGACACCATTAGGGTTTGTATTCAAGCATAGACTGGTATATCAGTACCAGGTGTAACTTTGGATGTTGAATCCTGGTTTTGAAAAGTCACCCAGCTGCAGTCCTGAGATAGGCTCCAAAATCCAGGCAAGAAACAGAATTCCTAATAAACCTTCCTTTTGGCACAACCTATTACATGGCTTAACCCACTGCATCTCTGCAAGCTGTCTGTTGTGAATAAAAATCAAGGAACCTAGATTGTTTCTTTTTTCCTTACCAGCAGCACAAGCATCTTATTATTGTGAACTCCAAGGCAGAACTGGTAGCTGCCTTTTTGGGTTGTTGCACATTTGGGTATGACATAGCAAGTTCTTTTATGAAATCAAATCTTTTTTTGCTTAGAGTCTTGGTATGTTTGTTGGTATTAGGTAAAAAAAAAAAAAGTTCACAGTGATGGTTCGCAATCCTGCTAAGTATAATGAAAAATGATCAAGATGAGAAAGTCATCCTTTCTGTTTTGTTCACTTCCGATAACAAATGTTCTCCCTATGAATTCTGGTAGGTGAGGCCCATAAATAAGACATGAAAGCCAAAAATAGCTTTGTGTGGAAGAGGTTGAGAGATATTCCAGATATGTCAATAAAGCACATAGCTGGTAATCTGAGCCAGCCATGGTTTGAGAATATGTTTCTATTAGAAAATGGATTATTTTTTTTTTTAGATATGTGTATGTGTATATATATAAAATGTGTAAGGTAGTATGTTAATGTACCTTTACTGCCTAGATCAAACTTTCTCATTTTTGTACTTTAAGATGTATTCTGTGTCTACATCATGACCTGTGTGAACGTGTCTTTTCTTTTGTAGTTTGTGCCATTCCGGGATTACATTGACAGAAGTGGAAACCACGTGTTAAGCATGGCAAGACTTGCTAAGGATGTTTTGGCTGAGATCCCAGACCAGTTTCTGTCCTACATGAGGGTCAGAGGAATAAAGCCATCACCTGCACCACCACCCTATACACCTCCTATTCATGTGTTACAGACTCAGATATGAGTGCTCCAAAGTGCTCAGCATTTACCACAAGTCAAGAGTCTCTGGATGCAGCAGTAGCTTTTTGGAGCTAGAAAAATTCTCTTCACATACCAAAATTCTTCATATGGTTGCATGAGCAACTGAAAAGCTTTTAAATGCTAGGATCAAAATGTTGATGTTCTGAATCTCATTTTTTTTTTTCTTTTGACAGAAGCCCAACTTTTTTGATGTATTTATTGGAGAGGAAAGCACAAGTCAGGATTTCAACTCAGAAGATATGTCCTCTCTGAATACTGTGTGTACATAAATGTATAGGAATGCTATTCCTCTGTATCAATGTTTACATGTTACTATTTTTAAATTTCAGTACTTTTATAACTATTCTTAAGAATAAAAGTTTGGAATATTGATTCACGCATCTTCTAGCTTGCAATAGTTTGTCACAAGATCACAGGAGAAGCAATATCTCTTTGAATGTTTGTCCAGACAAATACAGATGAAAGCTAAGAAAAGGACAGATAGGTGAGTTTTCCAATACCTGGATTGCTTCAGTTGGTTCTCAGTAATCTATCCATTTTGCAGTCTGAGAGTAAGCTCCTAAAATGTGATTGTTATAATTAGATAGGACTTCTGACTAGGTCCATATTTCAAGGGGGAGGAACGTGTATTTTTTCAGAGATTCTCCAGTTTCTAAGTTTATCTGAGTTTACAGTTTTTTAAACTAGTTGCTGAAGCAAATTAGAAGAGTTACTTGCTATAAGTAATTAAAGAAAATTACCTCAAATCAGAACTTTGAGTATTACAGTTGACTCACTGAGCTCATTAAATCTTATCATGCATTCCTTAAAGCACTGGAAATTTTGCATCGGAAAAGTCTTTTGGAGTGATTACAGCAGATGTTTTATAATGGATCATTTTAAACTTAATTTAAAATTACAACATTTTGTCTAGATTGCCCATTCAAAGGGATGCTGGCTCTTAATATTTGGGTTTATATTGTCATTTAATCACATTTCCATTCAGGATGCATGAATGATAATGTTAATTAACTGGTTTAAAAATTGCACAACCATGTTGCTTTGTGCACAATTTTGTGTACTGAACTACCCAAAAATTTTATTATCTGCCTGTTCATATATAATTATGAAATGATTTTGCATGTACAGTTTTTACAGAATACACAGTTTTGTGAGTTTGTGTCAGATATATTTTATTTAGAACTGATGGCCTTAAATTTCACAGAACTCCTGAAATGATTGTGAGTTGCCTTCAAATACTGTTAAAATGGAATATTTTTAATTTTTTGTGTGTCACAGTCGTAACTGTCTTGTAATGTAACCTTTTTTCTTTGCATATAACCCGTTTACTACTTCTGTTTCTTACTACTGTATGTGGAATGTACAGTATGAAACTACGGTGCATTTTTTAAGCATGAAAAGTCTTTTTCCAGAAAGTGTATCTTCAATATTAATGGCATATAACTATGTAAATGCAGAATCTTCCATTTTTAAATAAGTTTAAATTCCTTCAGTCTCATGCAGGAAATTCCTTTTTTTCCAGATTATGATCTGTTAGTAAAAAATAAATATAAAAAATATTAAAAAGTGTTTTTTTGGTAAAAAAATAAATATGGTTTTATTTTTATTTCAAAATGGTTTTTACATAAATATGGACTTTAATTTTCTCACCAAAACGTGTATTTCTTAGTGGATTGATGTTGCATGAATGAAATTTGATACCTGACAAATTTTGATGAAAGTGCATCATAAAGAATAAGTTTAAATCTACCGGATGGTGGTGGTGGTCTCCTTCCGTCCTCTATATTTATTTTTCATACTTACGTTGTTGGCATTTTAGAAATGGCTGAATTAATACTGTACTTCTGTTCCTTCATTCTGCCATTTTTGTTTGTTCACAGCAGCCCATGTGTTAAGCTGGTTTTCATTCTAAAGCCAGAATGACCAACTTCTTTTACTTGCATTCCAGTTCTTCCAACTTTTTATTTCTTCACCTTCTATCAAGTAATTAGATATCTATTGGGTGTTCTATCTAATATTTATTTCAGACGAAGTTAGACAAAAAAAAAAAAGAAGAGTAAGTTCATTAGCTGTCATTTAATCAGCACCTTTTATTAATGCAAAGATTGTGGTCTAATAACTAATTTAACAACTGAAGGAACTTGTAAGTATAGGTATGATTTAATCAATGTAATTAGCAATCTAATGATTGATCAAAACTATTTTTTCTATCCAGCTTAAGTACCAACCGGTTGTATTCTACACTGCTCTTTTTCCCTCTGTTTGGTATTGGAGTGTAAACCGAAGTTAAGTCATGGAAAGAAAAAGCTCTATTCAGTGGACTCTATGTTCTGGTGGGAAAACCAGACTTCCCAGACAGGTGACATTGCCTGTATGTTTGACATCTTAATTCTGTAATGTTTATGAGACCATTCTGTAGGCTCGCAGGGTAACCTCAGTCATGCCCATAGTAAAGATGGGAGTTAATGGTCATAATTTTCATTTCTCTGGAGTAGCAGTTGCATCTCACTCTCCTGCTGGCGAAAATAGAGGAACAGCCTTTGGACAGACAGCAGAGCATGGAGGCTCTTCCCGATTTAAGGTAATGCTGCCCAGACTGGGCTCTTGTGTTTTACCACTTTGTATTCTGTGCATTTCATCATTCTCCTCTTACTCTGTATATAAAAGTGTGGCTATTAAAGGCCTAAAAAAGGATACACAATGCCTCTGTCACAAAGACTGAAACAAAACAACATAGAGCATTCAGGAGGCTAATGCTAATGGTGGGTCTGTACTGCATCAAATAGGAAGCTTTGTGAGATCGAAGAGAAACGCTTAAATGAGAGAGGAATTTTAGACCTCGAGGGGTAAACCAAATGGTGTGTGTGAGAACTACAAAAATAGTGAAATGCTGTCACATGAAATTACAAGCATGCTACCAAAGCTCGGTAATACTGTGGCTATGGAGTAGCAGAGAGTTTTTATACTTAATAAAGGTAAAATGTGGCATGTTAGATGACAAAACAAGTTGCCCTGAAAGGGAAGCTCCGTGAGGAGAGAGTGCTTCCTTCGATATCCATCTTTGAACTGATGTTTTCCTTGTAATCAGTGCAGGAAGTGCTGTGGCAGAGTGCAAACTGTACCAACGTTCTACCAATTAGGAAGGACACTGCCTCAAGGAGAAGAGAATTTGAGAGTGGCTTTTAGGTTTGATTTAGCTTAGTCTGGAATTGTCTGCTAATCTGGAAGGAGAAATTAGTTTGATTTTAGTTACATAAACAGAATTTTATAATTGTAGGGGAAGTGGCAGCCTGTACAACAGAACCCACATGGACTCCAAACCAGCTTAATTCCGTATGCAAAAAGGTTTGTTAAGTGCAGACCCCAAGAAATAATTAAAAGAGAAAAAGAATTCAGGAGAACAGGTATTCTCTGAGAAGGCGCATTTTGAAAAGCTGGCGATTCAAAGCTAAATAGGGTCAGATTAAATTCACTCCAGAATACTTTAAAAAAAAACTGGCTGAAACAATCAGAATGATACATGATTGTCGTAATAAAAGGACACAAAATGACAAATTATGCCAGTGCAGCAGGAAACCGGGGAGCATAGTAAGAGGTTATTACGGCTGTATCGGAAGTTTTAAACAGAAACGTCAGAAAGAATAGAAAAGGAGAACGTGTTGCTGTGGGTAAATGTAAAAGATATGCACAGAGAAGTGTAAAAAAAAAGTGTAAAAAAAAAGCAAATATTAAGTCTCAAGAAGGCTGAGATGCTCAAAAAACCTTCAGTCATCATAGAAGAGGACTAATAAATGGTCAATCCCAAATAGCGGTCATTATTACTTAAACCTAGGTTTACAGCTACCAGTGGAAATGCCTATTTTTTGGAAGAGCGATATAATGAGCTTTAGGATATAGGAGAGAAACAGCCCCCGTGTCACTTAAGTTGACGTTTTAAAGGCAAAGCAGGAGGTGACAGCTTCATTTGAAGTGTTATGTAATCCCAAATTGGTTAGACTGTGTTCAGAGAAATGCTAGCAGTCTTTCATCATCAAACAGGAAAAATGTATCCATTAATATTCCATAGGGACCTTAGGGACCTGTCTTGCTTTTGGTGCTATTTGGTGACTGCCGTTGATGGTGCAGTACATGAAAAGTTTTTATTAATTTAGCAGGTTATATTAACTGTAGATAGTTCAAATGCTTTCAAACGTGAGTTTAAAACTTGAAATAATTTTTATGGATTAGAAAAAAATGGCTGTAAGAGGAGCAAATTAAATGAGTGAAGATAGGTACTTAAGTAACAAAAACCTGTCCAGTTGTAGCACTTCATGGCTGTGCAACAGTTCTGGGGAAAACATCAACAGCAACAAAGCAGAGGTTTGTCCTGGTTTCAGCTGTGATAATTTTCTTCATAGTGGCCGGTATGGTGCCATGCTTCGGGTTGAGGGTGAAAATGATGTTGGTAACACACGGATGTGTTAGTTCTTGCAGAGCAGTGCTTACACTAAGGGAAGTGTTGCAGCTTCTTGTACAGCGAGGGGCTGGGAGTGCGCAGGGAGGATGGGACAGCTGGGATCTGGGAGGGGACAGCAATGGGACAGCTGATAGAAACTGGCCAAGGGCATGTCCCATACCATTGCACGGGGGTGGCCTCTCTGCCAGAGCGTGGCTCTAGCTCTTTCGAGATCACAGTGAACTTCAACAGCAAGGGTCAGCATGAGATCAAAACTTGCCCTGCTGATGTGGAGAGCAGATGGATATCAGCATGGCAGAAGTATTTTCAGAAGGGATGCCCACAACCATGTAGAGGATTAGGCTGTTGCTTTGCACTGCTCACTTTTTTTCACATCAAGTGTGCTCTTACTTTCTTTTGCAACACTTTATGGCAGTAGTACAAATTCTCTTCATTTCCGCATAACAGATTATTGTTTCTTTGCCTCTAACTTGATATGGCATGATTTCAGGTTTAATTTCAAGCCAGCGTGTTGATGCTCATTGCTATTAGTGCGTGTCTTCCCTTAGCTGATTGCAGATGACTGCTATTTTCAGGATGGATTTCTAAACAGAGGGCATTGAGTACTGTATTTCTGAACAGGCACTTACTGCTAAATACTATACAGTATTAAATCATCGTTGAGGTTCTTATTTGATGAATTTATTTTGCAAATAAATCAAAGACGTTGAGCCAACTGAGCATTCGTATCCATACCCTATGCCACAGAAATCTGCGAGATATGAATGGTGTGAGGTACCTGCCTCCATGTGTCACAACAGCCCTCTGAAGCCTCTGCTGGCCGCTCTGCTGAGTGATTTCATCACTTCTGTACTGGTCCATAGCCCAGGAGGCAAAATCCCACCCAGCCTGAAGAAGAACACAGTTGTCATAATAATGGGGTGGACATGTTCATGCCCTTGCCATAGGCTCTTATATTCAATTTTCTTTGGGCTGATCATGAAACCAAGGCAATTGACTGCATGTGCAAAGTGATTAGCAATGAAGGCTGCCTTCAGCTGAGTGGGCCATCAGGACACAATCATCAGGGAGAGAGAAGGTGCTGAGAAGCCAATCGGCGGCTTTCTGTGAGCACAGAAGTACTGTAGGCTGGGGAACTTCTCTGCAGAGTGGAATGGAGTAAATAATCCCCTCACCGTGTCATTAAATACTTCCACTGGTAAAAAGCCCCCCAAAATACAGAAGCGAGTGCACAGCCTTTACTGATTGCTTTCTGTGAGCAAGAGGAATGGAAAATACCAATAGATTGTCAAACCTGGAGGAAAGGAGGGGAGTTCTGCAGGAGTCTCTCATGTCTATCACTGGCAAATATTGTCATTAATGCTAGTAACAAAGGATTAGAGGCTACGTTTATAAAACCAATGAATGTGTCAGCTCACCAGGGTTACAGGCTGGGAGGCCTGATTAGAATTCAAGAATGTTTTAGTCAAGTGGGAGGGAAGGTCGGGAACCAGTGAGATAAACTGCTGTGAAAAAAATTAGGAAGTACTGCATTCAAGGGGGGAATAAATAAGCACAAGTGGAATGAAAATGAAAAATACCTGAATAAACAGCAGTTCTGGAGTTAATAATCTGCAGATTACAGTTGCACTCTGAACTTAATGTGAATCAAATTGTGATACTGTTACATAAAAAGCAAAGATCACCCTGGATGGTGTTGACAGCAGTAGTTTGTGAGAGAAGGGAGGTGGTTATTGCTCTGCGCCAAGCAGTGCTGAGCCTTACCCTGGTGCTGTGTCTGGACCACACCATTCTGAAAGAGTCCAAAAGAGAAAAAGAACAGGCAGTGTTCAGTCACGGAGGAAAAAACGTAAAGTACTTGGGTATGTTTTGTATGCAAAAGACCGGAGGGCCCATGATAAGTGTGTGTGCTTGTGCAAAGGTCAGAGATGACTAGTGAAGCTATCACTTTCGGCAGCAAAGAAGGGCTTATGTGGGATGATAGACAAAATTTCCTAACTAACTGGAGAGCGCATTCTAATGTATCTCAGGAAAATTGCAGAATCTGTGTCTTAGAAATTGTTCCAAACAGGTTGGGCAGCCACTATGGCTGACCTCTCTGAGCAAGATGATAATGTATTAAATGGTTAAATATCCCCCTGAAGTCCTGCTCATTAGTCCTGCAAATGCAGGCAACCTAATTAAGAGAAAATAAAGAATATTACATGCAGAGAGGAGACAGAGAGCTGGAGTGAGAGATACGAGATGCACTTTGGGTCTAATGATGATTTCCTTTGCTAAATCAGTCTTTTCAACTGGAAAAGAGCAACAGGAGACAATGTCATCTACCACAAAGATCTTGGGCAGCCGGCGTGGTGTGGTCATGGAAAAGGGAGGATGGGACCTTGGAGTGGCAATGCTGGGGTGGCTTGGTTAGGTGGTAGGAAGGCACCGAGAGAGACATGGAGGGCTCTAGTGCAATTTCATCTGAAACGTGTATGCTTGTAGGTGTAGCTGTCATCATCTTCAGAGAGATGGATTCAGATGGACTGGTGAGGATGTTCCCATTTGATGGACAGATGAGATTGCCAGCTCCCTGTTGGTGACCAATGCTAAGAGGAGGCCAAAGTTCTTCTCATGATGATGATGAATGCCAAGGGAGGCACCAGGTGAGCTGGTATCAAAGAATAGTGAAGTGGAAGGCTCTGTGTACAGATCTAAGAACTGCAAGGAGATGCTGAAACAGCAGTAATTCTGGTGTGTTTTAGTGGGAAACTTAATGAGCTTATGAGAGAGCCAACATCGTGTTACTGCCTGCAACACCTGGGGGTTGAGTCCCGCAGTGTTCCAGCCGCAGCTGACTGCTGGTGGCAGGAAAATATGGAGAGGGACAATTCACCTCTACTGCCTAACAGAGAAGTCAGCATTTTTGTCAGATGAGCTGTTTCTACCACCCATCTCCACAGCCCTCCTTGCCCCTAGAGGTGTGAGCACAGCCATTGCTGTGCTCTGTGGTGGGGAAAGACCTCAGCTGCACCTGTTCCTCCTGCAGGGCATCTCCAGAGGTGGGAAAGAGGAGGCAGCAAGGGGCCCTCCAGAGGTCCCCAGGCCTTGCAGCCCCTCCCTGCTCCTGGAGCCTCCTGATTTTCGGAGGAGAGCAGAGAGCCTCAGGAATGAGCTGAATGGAGTGAGTAGAAGCTGTGTCCGGCACGGCCTCCATCACAGTGCTGACAGCCCTAGAACACCAGGTTACCGTGTCACAAACTGGGCGCCGAGATCTCAGCACACTTCAGATCTTACTGTCACAGGGCCTCAATTCCCCCGATAAATAGCTACAGTCAGTCTTCCTGATGTGCTCAGCCAGCTATGGTTACCTGTCATTAACAAGAGAACACTGCGTGTTGCAGTGACTGATGCGTAACAGCTTGGGAGCCAGGACTCATAGTTTAAGCATGTGGGCTGGTGGAGAAAAATCAACAGAAATATTTCCTACGATTCATTTACAGGAAAGGACATAGGCGGTGTGTTAGATCCGCAGGATTCATAACGCCGGGTGATACTGAAACATCGCTCCTTCCGTACCAACAAATGGCGTTTTCCTCATATCTCTAATTCACTCACTCGTGATAGAGGATTAGCTCTCTGATAAAAGAATTCCGGCAGCCTTTAAGAGGTGTTGGAACAGAGCTATAATTGGACTAACATTATCAGATGCCCTTAAATCTGTGCTTTGCGTGTTTGTCATGTAAAGCTTCAGAGATAAATGCCTTCTTCACGTGGAGGGAAAATCATTTTACGATGGAAGTGACTGGTTAATAACACTCTCTCCCACTGACCTCCTTTGGAGCTAATGGTTTGTTCCTCTGGCTAGAGTTGCGGACGTTCTTTTGTTGCAACCATGACAAGTATTTGACAAAAGAAACCCCACCGGCTTTAAAACTGATTCATCCTCATTTTCTGCTCTCTAGACCTCCTCAAAATGTGTCACCTTTCTGTAAGTCAGATCCATACGAGCCTCCTTTGCAAATGTCACTTTGGTAGCCCTTCATGAAGCTTAGAATAGAATTCAATTTTTTTTAGCATTTTACTTGGTAGAATTCGCACTATGGAGAAATCACACCTGCTAATGAAATTAGCTATTTACCCCTCACTGAATTCCCTTCAGCGTAAGAATAGGTGTTGCAGCAGATAAAGCCTTTAAAAAAGAAAAGAAAAAAACCAGAAGTGAATTGCAGACATTCTGCAATTGCTTCTGAAGTTATTTTCCTCGTCTTGCTAAGCCTCTTGGTGGAATACAAATGGGAAGAAGGTGATGCCTTTGTGAGTGAGGAAAACCACTGAATCGCAGCATTTCATTACCTGAGAGAGGCTGTCAGCTGCACGGCAACATTTCCCTCTGCCCTGGAAGAATTAGCAAGAACAGAGAGACACGTTTTCCACACACCCACAGAATTAGCAAAGTTCCTTCTGGCACTGTTAGATATTTAACAGTACGGAGGGATTTAAAATGCTTGTTGATGCACGCGCTGCGCTGTTATCAATAGACGTGTCCATTATCTGTCATTCCAAGGAAGTACCGGGCTTCCAAAAGCTCTTTTTAACAAAGGCAAAATAAGCTGAAATGGTGCTGTATTTTAAACCTGTTAAACTGAAATAGGAACACAAGGATATTTAAAGTGTTGCTGTACTCAAGGGGCAGATGCTGCCTTACAGAGTCATAAAATCACACAACAGTTTGGGTTGGAAGAGACCTTAAAGCCCAGCAGCGCCAACCCCTGCCGTGGGCTGCCTGCCCCCCACCATCTCAGGCTGCCCAGGGCCCATCCAACCTGGCCCTGAGCGCCTCCAGGGATGGGGCACCACAGCTTCTCTGGGCAGCTGTGCCAGGGCCTCACCACCCTTCCTCCTTTTCCCTCCATTTCCTCTACAACCTGTCTCAGAGCTCCAGCCCCCATCTGGCTCCATGTTGGTGTTTATCCTTACTGGATCCAAATGCCCATTTGGTGCCACGAATGCCACTTCCCCTCATTTCACAGCTTGGTGTGTGGAGAGCAGCATTTGCCTTGCATACATGTGCTGGCATCCTGCACTGGTATGACTCTGCTTTGGGAAGGGAAGGACAGTGTTCAGATCTGAGGATATTCATGTGGGTATCACAGCAGTAAGTTGAAAGCAGACTATTTAGGACTCTTCCTCATGGAAACGTGCTGTTCTGAAGTAGCGGCGGGGGGGGGGGGGGGGACATCAGTGAAAAAAGAAAGGTTTTGGGAAGCAAGAAATAAATACCCGCTATGACAAGCAAACATGTGCCTTTGCTAAATATGACACTCGTGGTTTTCATTTTTATTGGGAATGGGAGTGACTGGCTGTGATTAGTGGAGAATGAGGTGTTCATCTGACTTTGTAAATGGAGGAGATGGAGCGAGAGGAAAAGCATGGTTCCTATTGCATCCAAGACATCAGAAGTGGCACCCTATGATGCCAAGACACTGTTTGCCCTGGCACTGCTAGGGGCAATGGCCACAAGCTCGATGCTCCCCAGCAGAAGCACAAGGGGTGGCTCAATGAGAATGGAGATGAGCAGGTGTCTGGTGCATGGTCCTGAGTCTGGCAGGGTGAGAAGGGTGGAAACGGCAGCTGGAAAACCTGCTGAAGAAAACAGTGAACTGAAGGGTTTGTCATTTTTTCAGAGAGACAGTGCCCAACAACCACCTCCCCATCCCGGGATGTCTCAGTGTGGGAGAGCATGCTTCTTCTTCCAGCTGTGCTTGCTGGTAGACCTAAACAAATCTCCTGCTGTGTTCCACAGCTTGCTGAAGTTCTCCAGTTGCTACAGAAATAGAAATAACCACTGGAGAAAGGGAAGGCAGGGGAAAAAGGCACAGGAGTGCAGCTTACACAGAGACATTTCTGAGGAAGCTTTAAAAGCATGTGTGTTAGGGGGAAGGTGACAGCAGCTGAATACAAAATGAATGTGGATTCTGGAGGAAAAGACAAAAAGGCAGAGTTGTCGTTGGGCTCTGCTCCACCAACGATGCTGTATTTGCAAAAGAGCTAAATGAGAACACGCCGATTGATGCAGTGCAGAAGGCATTTTCTCTGCTTTTACAGTGAGAGTTGCAGGTAAACCCACCTGTGAAATAGGAAAGCAGTGCACGCAGCCCTGTGCTCTCAGTGTGTGGGTAACATTTCCAAGCCTGAATGCAGCACTGAAAGGAAGATGGGAATTTCAAAGCTGTGCCTGGCGCAGACAGTGTGATGTTCGATGGCTTCTGGCTGCCCAGTCCCTTGCAGCTTTCAGCACACTCCGGACTGCTGTGCCCCACAAGACAGGCTGGGGACAAACAAGAAGGTTTAATCACAAGATAAGATTGCAGAGCTGGATTTCGGATGGTCCAGACAGGGCAGGGCCTGTCTGGCTGACATGGTGTCGCCCATTGGTGACATCCTCCAGCTGTCTCATTACGGAAAGCACCCTGTGACAATGGAGGAATCTCCAGACATCTCCACTGCTTTCTCCAATTTCTATGGCCATCATTAGAGCATGAGTGGAGGCGATGCTACAACTATTTCCCTGACCCTACAGAGTAGAGAAGGGAAAGGGCTCTGCACAGCTTGAATACCATCTGCTCCTTTTAAGATTATGTGCTGTGTTAACCTCAAACCAAAGGTTCAGTGGAGGCTCAGATCTCCATCGCACCTCGGTGGCCCTGTCCTCTGCTCCCTTTCCTCATTCTGCTGTGTCTCCCATCAACTGGCACCTCCTTCCGCAGCCAGAACCATCATGGCTGACACCAAACAGAGGCCGTGCACTGATGGGGACGTTGCTGTGACCTGTGACAGCTGCCCCTTGGTGCACTGATGCCCACGTAATGTTCTTCATGGTGATCCTCATGTGGGTTTGTCTTCTCACGGTGTTTGCTGCGACCACCAGATGCTGGCTGTGTTATTTGTGCCTCCTCCTCTGACAACTGGTGAGGGACCTTTAATAAGGCCTGGGACATCCACATGGCATCATTCCATGCTGAAAGGGGTAAAATCCTTGTCCAAGTCAAACGTGGTGCGATGCTCTGTGCAGTAGCAGAACCGCAGCTCTGTGGCTCCAGCACAGGCTTCCTCCTGCCCACAGTGGAACCCCAACACCTTGGAGAAAAGAGGGGGCCAAAGGCACCCTCACTGCCTGCAGCTGGCACTGCGAGCTGCTTCAGTAGCTCCCTCTCTCTTGGTCTGTATGTGTACTTTTTTTATAGCAGTAGTATCAGTATGTACAAATTCTGTCCATCTTACGGACAATCTGTTCCGAGAAGAAGTATTGGCCGTCCTTACCCACAGCAGCCAGCTGGACCTGAAGCCATTCTCAGCAGGAGCCTGTCTGTCCAGAGCTGCAAAGGGAAGCGCTATTTTTGGGAAAGCAGTTGTTCCCTCCATTATTTCCACCTGACAGGGACAGGACAGCCACCCTGAAGGGCGCATGGACTCTGCAAAGAGAACGTGCTCTGGTGGTCTGTGCAGACAGCCCAGGAGATGAGGAGGCATGAGAGGCAAGAGGTGGTCTCCAAGCTGCTGGTGCCAAAACCCCTACAGAGAGCAGCCTCCAGCACCCCGCGCTGCTGTACCGACTTCTGGGAGCCAGAAGCCTCTTGCAGAGCAAATGGTGGGATGGGAAGAGCTGCAGCGCTGAGTGAGTCACACATGGCTCTATTTCTGAGTTATACCTGCACAGCTGCTAACAAAACTTCAGTTAAACCCATGCAAAACCTGAATTTCAGGTTGCCCAGGGGATGCAGATCTCCTCCTTGGAGACATCCAGAAGCCACCTGGCTGTGGCTCTGGGCACCCTGCTCTGGTGTCCCTGCTGGGGCAGAGCTTGAGCAGAGGGACACAGAGGGCCCTGCCAACCTCATCTGTTCTGTGACTTTGTGAATGGAGTGAGGGCGGACTCAGAGCCTTGATGGTCTTTGGAAAGTCACTTTTCTCACACTTTTTTCACCAGCTTCTGGTGAGAGAGAACAGGAGGAGATGCAATAAGAACACATCACCGTGCCATGCCAAAGGATGGGAGACATTTCACAAGGGTCAGAAAAATGAAATGGGTAACACTCCGAAGGTAAGACTTACCTGTGCTCAGAAACCACCAGGGTTGGCATTTACCCTCCCAGGGAAACTGAGGAGGGGTTGTGGTAGTGAAAACCATGGGAAAGCATCTGTGCTGTTGATGGGCTCACACATGAAAGTCCGTGCTGGGTGACAGGTTGTCCCAGGACATGAATCTCTACAGAGCTCTGGTTTGGTAGCCCAGCATGTAATTTTCTTGTTGCTACAGAATCACCCCTTTCACACTGATTGTTTAAAATAGGTGGACCCAGCTGACTTTGCAACAAAGATCTGTGCATACAGATGTTCCATGTGTGCCTGAGTAAACCTTTTCTCTTGGCTTTTCCCCTTGTGAGATCCAGGCCTGGACACCTCCAGCATGTGGCAAGTCCCCTGGGATCTTGGTGCTCAGACAAAGCTGCCTCTGCCCAGATCCGTGTCAGCCCCGTTGGGCACGCTCTTGGAGGTGACTAAGGAGTCAATCATGCATGGGTGACTCATCACGAATGTCAGCTCATCCCCGATGTCAAATAGTTCATGGCAAGCCCTCTGAGCAGAGAGGTGCTGCCAATGTGCTTTGCCCTGGTGGTGCATCCCCACCTGCGCTGGGTCTTCTCAGAGGGCAGCCAGAAGAGCTTGCTGCAGGCAGGGGGTGGCTGCTGGCAGATCAGGGACACAGGCAGCTCCGTGCACCCCTATCAGCTCCAGAAGTGGCAGCACAGATGTTCCTGCACCACGTGTTCATTACCGTGGCACTGGGATATTTTAGTTGGAAAGGAAAAGCAGCCTGGCCTGGAAGTGGCAAACTTTTCTGATGGGACTTTCATACCTGGATGGGTAATGCTGAATTCATAGAATCAGGGACCTTAAAGCCCACCAGGTCCCAACCCCCGGCTGTGAGCAGGGCTGCCCCCCACCAGCTCAGGCTGCCCAGGGCCCCATCCAACCCGGCCTTGAGCACCTCCAGGGATGGGGCACCGCAGCTTCTCTGGGCAGCTGAGCCAGGGCCTCACTGCCTTCTGAGTAAAGACTTTCTTCCTTATATCCGTTCTAAATTTCCCCTCTTTTAGTTTAGAAGTATTCTCCCTTGTCCTGTCACTGTTAGACCATGTAAAATGTCAGTCCCCTTCCCTCTTATAGGCTCACTTCAAATACTGGAAGGCTGCAATTAAGACTCCCCAGAGCCTTCTCTACTCCAATTTAAAACTCCCTCAGTCAGCCTTCATAGGGGAGGTGCTGCAGTCCCCTGATCATCTTTGTGGCCCTCCTCTGGATCTGCTCCAAAAGCACTGCATCCTTCCTGTGCGGGGAATCCCAGACCTGGAATGAAGTTTCTTCAGAGCACTGCAGTGAAGCAGAGGACATTTGTGGACTGCCTAAAGCTCTGCAAGGCTCTTGCATGCAGGAACATGGGATCTGGGAAGAAGAGATAGGGAAGGGGGACCAAACTGATGGGGCCTCAGAACTGCACACCCCAGCAAGGAGCTACCAGGCATTTTGGAAGCGTCATGCACTCCCTATGACAGGAGGCTCTGCCTGAAGCCTCCACTGACTTCTGGATGTCCCTCAAGGATCCAGAAGCAATTTCACAAGGGACTCTGACCTCCAAGGAGCCTCTCCAAGGAAGTCCCTAGGGTTAAATTCAATAGAAACACTTGGTGCTTCAGTGCTCTGATAGTGTCCTGTGAAGCTCATGAAAGCCCCTTCTCATGGGATCACGGAGAGACTGAGGCTGCCGGGGACCTCTGGCCATGTATCCATGTGGCCTAAACCCTGCCCAAACAAGGGCATCCAGAACAGGGTGTCCAGGGCCACGACCAGCCGGCCTTTGGAGACCTGCAAGGAAAAGTACTCAAATCAAGTGTTGGGTGAAGTGCAAGAAAAGGTTGTATCACAGGGTTTCATGAGTTTTAGTGGAAGAAGCAGAAGAGATGGAGGTGCACCAGTATTTCTGTGCACGTGAGCACCTGTCTTGCCCTTAGAGGATAGTGAAGGGACTTACGAACACAGCCACACCTCAAAGGGACCCGAATACTCCTGTCATTTCTCCCCCAGCTCACGGTGACCCCATGGCCAGCAGCGACATGTCAGGTGGGACCGGCTGCAGGAGCATCGGGCTTCGAGTGGCTGCATGGTGGGAGAGGAGCGGTGGTGAGTGCTGGGGTAGGGATGTGGGATGGATGCCCTGGGGTGCAGGAATGGGCACAGCACAAAGAGAGAGGTGAAAGGGGTTCCCTTCGAGGAGCTGCAGAGGAATTAATGTCTAATTCTGTGTAGTGACAGGGAAAGAAATAGAGTACAGCAGCAGTTCCCGAAAGGGATAACAGTGCCACAGAAAGCTGTGAAGAGAATATTAAAGTGAGAAAACTGATGAGCTGTTGCTGACTGAAAAGCAGTAGTGGGAAAACCACTGTAAAATTAGATGTTTCTAGTGGTGCCTGATGTCCAGCCAGGGCTGTGTTCCTGTTGCAGTGCAGAGCTCACCCCAGCTGGGAAGCAGATGGCCTGGGAGGTACAAGGAGCACTTCAAAGGGATATTTATTTCCAATTTAACCTTATCTTTCATATTTCACATTTCTCTCTTTCAACGTATTAATGCTTTGCTGAAATCAATACCAGTCTCAAAGAAGTCTCAGTACATTAATGGCACATAGCTTATATATTTGTCTATAAAAGAAAACAGTGATAAGCTGTTCTAATAAGTGCAATTTCAGGTTCAGCAAGTCAGCAGTTGACATTTATCACATTGGTCACGTCAGTGCCACTTATCTTTTATAACCAGATCTGAAAGAAAGATGGTGTGCAAGACATTTCCCCTGGCAGCACTGCCTGCTCCTGCCTGGGAGATACAAGGCTGTGCTGCTCTTACACAACAAGTTTAGTCATCTTCTTAATTAAGAATAAATAATAATAAGAAGAAAAAGAACAAAGAGAGAGAGAGAAAGGGAAGTGAGAAGGAGATGCTGTGTAGAAGGTACATACTATGAGAGTGCAGGAGGTCTTAGGGTGCTTCTTGAATCCA
>JANHGO010000069.1:22340744-22376725 GCA_024606505.1 Aquila spilogaster
GGTGGGATGGGGGGGGGGGTGGTGGGGTGTTTTTCCCCAAGAGTTTTTTTATTTGTTTAATGTATTTAGTAGATTTCTTTTCGTTTATTTCTGTGTTTTCTGGAAAAGTCTCATTCTCAGTGAGTAGAACTCTCAGTGTAGACTGAACTCTCACTGTAATTCAGTGTTCCCCTAAATCTTGAAAACCTCAATGCTTTTTAGAAAAATGGAATTTAATCTGTAGCCTTGGTTGCTCTGCATCCAAGAAAGCAAAATTAGTCTGGTTAGTATAATGGCAAAAGAGTCTTCAGATTTTAGAGTTCAGTCAGGAGATGAGAGATCCATGGGTCTGACTTCTCAATCAGTTCTAGTTTTATCCTGGAGTACAACAGTTAACAATTACATCTTGCCTGTTTTGTGAGGGGGGGTGAAAGGCGCCATTAGACTTTGAATTCCAGCATAGCATAGCCTAGTATAATCAGTACCAGAAGTAGCTTTGGACATCGAATCCCAGTTTTGAAAAGTCACCCAGCTATTGCCCTGAGATAGGCCCCAAAATCTGAGCAAGAAGCAGAATTTCAAATCAGCTTTCCCTTTGGTATAACCTATTAGTTAGCTTAACCCACTACATCTCTGCATGCTGTCTGTTGTGAATAAAAATTAAGGACCATAGATTGTTTCTTTCTTCTATACTAGTAGCACAAGCATCTCATTAATTATTATGAAATCCAAGGCAGAGCTGGGTAGCTAACTTTTTAGGTGTTGCAGATCTGGGTATCACATAACAAGTTCTTTTCTGAATCCAATCCTTTTTGCTTAGATTCTTTATGCATTTGTTAGTATCATATTAAAAGTGTTGAGGTGGTTCGTAGTTCTACTAGGTATAATGCAAAATGGTCAAGAATATAAAGTCATCCTTTCTGTTTTGTTCACTTCAGATGGCAAAAATTCTGTTCACAAACTGCCAGAGCAGAGGCAGTCTGGTAGGAGAGCTCCGTGAGCAGGAAATGTAAGCTAAGAATAGCTTTCTGAGGCAGAATTACCTTCTTGTATGAAAAGGGTTGAGAGATAAACCAAATGTATCAATGAGACATGTAATTACCAATCTGAGCTAGCCATGGCTTATGTGAAGAACTTCACCCAAGTGAAAGCATGACACGGTTTCTATTAGAAGACAGATTTTTAAAAATTGAGATACAATGTGTATATATAAAATACAAAATATGTATATGTCTATATAAAATGTGTAAGGTAGCATATTCGTGTACTCTAACTCCCTAGATAAAACTTTCTTATTTTTATGTTGTAAGTTGTATTCTGTGCCTGTATAACGACCTGTGTGAACATCCCTTTTGTTTTATAGTTTGTGCCATTCCGAGATTACATTGACAGAAGTGGAAACCACGTGTTAAGCATGGCAAGACTTGCTAAAGATGTTTTAGCTGAGATCCCAGAGCAGTTTCTGTCCTACATGAGAGTCAGAGGAATAAAGCCATCACCTGCACCACCACCCTATACACCCCCGATTCATGTGTTGCAGACTCAGATATGACTGCTCCAAAGTGCTTAGCATTTATCACAAGTCAAGAGTCTCTGGATGCAGCAGTAGCTTCTGATAACTTTTTGGAGCTAGAAAAATTCTCTTCACATACCAAAATTCTCCTATGGTTGCATGAGCAACTGGAAAGCTTTTAAATGCTAGGAGCAAAATGTTGATGTTCTCTCTAAGTCTTATTTTTTTTTGACAAAAACCCCTACTTTTTTGATGTATTTATTGGAGGGGAAAGCACAAGTCAGGTTTTCAACTCAGCAGATATTGTCCTCTCTGAATACTGTGTGTATATAAATGTATAGGAATGCTATTACTCTATCAATGTTTACATGTTACTATTTTTAAATTTCAGTACTTTTATAACTATTCTTAAGAATAAAAGTTTGGAATATTGACTCACATGTCTTCTCGCTTGCAGTAGCTTGTCACAAGATAACAAGAGAAGCAATATCTCTTTGAATGTTTGTCCAGACAAATGGAAATGAAAGCTAAGAAAACAACAAATATATATGTGTTTTCCAATTTCTGAATTGCTTCAATCAGTGCTCAGTAATCCATTCATCTCACAGTTTGAGAATAAACTCCTAAAATGTGAATAACATAATTGCATATGACTTATGACTAACTCCAAACTTTGAGGGGGAGGTATGTGTATTTTTTCAGAGATTCTCCAATTTCTAAGTTTATCTAAGTTTACAGTTTTTTAAACTAGTTACTGAAACAAATTACGAGAGTTACTTGCTATAAGTAATTATAGAAAATTACCTCAAATCAGAACTATCAGAGTATTACAGTTGACTCACTGAGCTCATTAAATCTTATCATGCATTCCTTAAAGCACTGGAAATTTTGCATCAGAAAAGTCTTTTGGAGTGATTACAGCAGATGTTTTATAATGGCCCATTTTAAACTTAATTTAAAATCTTAACTTTTTTTGTCTAGATTGCCCATTCAAAGGGATGCTGGCTCTTAATATTTGGGTTTAATATTGTCATTTAATCACATTTCCATTCAGGGTGCATGAATGATAATGTTAATTAACTGGTTTAAAAATTGCACAACCATGTTGCTTTGTGCACAATTTTGTGTACGGAACTACCCAAAAATTTTATTATATGCCTGTTCATATATAATTATAAAATGGGTTTGCATGTACAGTTTTTACAAAATACACAGTTTTGTGAGTGTCAGATACATTTTATCTAGAACTAATGGCCTTAAATTTCACAAAACTCCTGAAATGATTGTGAATTGCCTTCAAATACTGTTAAAGCTGAACATTTTAATTTTTTTGTGTCACAGTTGTAACTGTCTTGTAATGTAACTGTTTTTCTTTGCATATAACCTGTTCACTACTTCTGTTTCTTACTACTGTATGTTGTAATGTACAGTATAAAACTAAGGTGCATTTTTTAAGCATGAGAAGTTTTTTGCCAGAAAGCATATCTTCGATATTAATGGCATATAACTATGTAAATGCAGAATCTTCCATTTTTAAATACATTTAACTTCCTTTAACTATCTCATGTGAGAAATTACTTTTTCCAGATAATTATTCTGTTAGTAAAAAAAAAAAAAAAAAAAAAAAAAAAAAGATTTTTTTGGTAAAAATAAATTTTGTTTTATTTTTATTTCAAAACAGTTTTTACTTAAATATGGACTTTAATTTTCTCACCAAAATATGTGTTTCTTAGTGGATTGGTGTTGCATGAATGAAATTTGATACCTGGAAACTACAAATTTTGATGAAAATGCATCATAAAGAATAAGTTTAAATCTGCTGAATGGTGGTGCTGTTCTCCTTCTATCTTCTGCATTTATGTTTCGTACTTACAGCATTGGCACTTTGGAAGTAACTGAATTACTATTTCTGTTGTGTCATGTAGTTAGACAACTCTTTATGCTGACATTTGTATTGGTTCCCAGTGGCCCATGTATTTAACAGGTTTTCATTCCAAGGCCAAAACTACAAATTTCTTCTATTCAGTTTAGCGTAATTTATTAGTGCTCATTTCACCAGCACCTTTTATTAACCCAAGGATCAGTCTCAAAACTAATTTAACAACTAATTTAACAAGTGAAGGAACTTTTAAAGATAGGTATTACTTAAAATTATTTTTTCTATCCAGCCTAAGTACCAGCCTATTCTATTCTGCACTGATGTTTTTTCTTCTATTTGGTATTAGATTCTAAATCTAACATATTTAATGGAAAGAAGTAGATGTGATCAGTGGACTAAGTATTCTAGTGGGAAAAGGAGACTTTTTCCAGACTTGTCACATTCCCTATGTGTTTGACATCTTGATTCTGTAATGTGTATGAGAATCATTATGTAGACTCACATGGTAGCCGCAGTCTTAGAGATGAGAGTTAATGGTCAGAACTTGAATTTCTCCAAATATCATATGCAGCCATTTTTAGTTCTGGCTTTATTCTTAGTAATAAAGGAACACAAAACTCATATTCCTTCCCAAGAAATGCTAGCTGCTATCAAAACTTGATTATTTTCTATGACTGAGGAGTAGCAGAGAGTATTTATGTTTAAGAAAGGTAAAACATGTTGGATGACAAATGATTTCCCCTGAAAGGGAAACTTGGCCTTGAAGAAAGCTCTCTTTCTTTGGTATTCATCTTGGAACAGATGTGTTTTGTAATGCATGCAGAAAATGCTATGGCAGGGTGCAAACTGTACAAATGTTCCTACAAATGAGGAAGGACACTGTCCCATGGATGATGTAATTTGAGAGTGTCTATTTTAGGTTTGGTTCTGACTAGTGAGGAATTGTTTGCTAACCTGGAAGAACAAACTGGTTTAATCTTGGTTGCAAAATAGATTTTTGTAATTTGGGGCAAAGATGGCAACCTATACAATAGAATTTACATGGACTTCAAATCAGCTCACTTTCATACACAAAAATGTTTGTTAAGTGTAGTTCCCCCAGGGAGGTATCTCAAGGAGAGGAACAGAGTTCAGAAGAGCAGGTATTCTCTGAAAAGACACGTTTTGAAAAGCTGGAAATTCTCACCTAAGTAGGGACAGATGAAATTCACTCCAGAATATTTTATAAAACAGCTGAAACAATCAGAATGATAAATGAATATCATCTTTGAGAACTAATAAAAGGACACATAATGACAAATTAAGCCAATGCAGTGGGAAACCAGGGAGCATAGTAACAGGCTATTATGACTGTATCAGAAGTTCTTTCCACAGAAAAATCAAGAATAGAAAGGGAGAGTATGTTGCTATGGATAAATGTAAAAGATAGCACAGATATGTGTGAAAAAGGACAGAAACCCACAAAATAAGTAAGGAGTGCTAAAGCCTAGTAAAACCCATACTAGAAAGGGTAGGGGAGTCCATTATTTAAGAAAAAAATGAGCAAATAGTAAATCTAGGGAAAACTGAAATGCTTGATGTCTTTTTCCTTCAGGATCCACAGAAGAGGGATAATCATTGCATTAAATAGTCATTTAAAAAAAAAAATCTAGACCTAGGTTTACATCTAACAATAAAAATTTGTTAATAGTACACACTTCTGAAACAATTTTCTTGTAAAGCAATATAATAAGCTTCAGGATAAAAGAGAGAAATAACTACTTTAATGTGACATTTTAAAAGCGAAGCAGGAAATAACAGCCTCATTTGAAGTGTTACGAAATACTACAAAACTGGTTAGACTGTTCAGAAAAAATGCTATCAGTCTTACATCATCAAGCTGTAAAAATATAGCAGTTGATGTTCCATAGGAACCTGTCTAGCTTTTGGTATTATTCAGTCATTTCCATTGATGATGCAATATATAAAAGATGGCTATTAAATTAGTGGATTATATCAACTGGAGGTAGTTTAATCACTCTCAAAGATGATGGAATTAAAACTTGAAATTATTTTTATGTATTAGAAAAAAAAACCTGAAAGAGGAGCAAATTCAGTCAGGGCAAATAGGTAAGAATACTTAAGTCACAAAAACCTACTACACAGTTGCATCAGTTGCTGGCTGTGCAGCAGTTCTGCAAAACAGCATCTGAGGTTATAGTGGATCATAAAATAGACACTGAGGGGAAGGTGTCTAAGTAGAAGTTTTGAATATAGGCCACAAGATAATCCTTTCATTGTTCTCAAACTAATAAGGCCTCAGCTAGTGTACCAGGTCCAGTTTTGAGTCTTCAAATAACATGTGCATCAACTGGAAAAAGTCACAGAGGACTGTTAGGTCGCCAAGGACTGTTGGAACAAGTTGGGCAAATGATCAGGGAAGGTTTCCGTGGGGTTGGCCAGAGGTTGTCTCTTAACTCTTTGTGATGACCACAGTGAACTACCACAGCAAGGGTCTCCGTGTGAGATCAGGACAAACCCTACCCATGTGAATGCGTGGGGGGGAGCAGGCTGATGCCACCGTGGCAGAAATATTTTCAGGAAGGACTCACCATGTCCTTCGCTTTGTTAGGCTGTTGTTTCATACTGCTCACGCTTTTCATATGAAATGCACGCTGACGTTTCAAAATGCTTTATGGCAATAGTACGCATTTTCTTCAGCCCTCCATGATGGATTATGGCTGCTTTGCCACTGAACTGATACGGTATGATGTCAGGTTTTATTTCAAGCCAGCATTGTGTGTTTATTTTCATTGCCATTAGAGTGCGAGTGACTGTAGGTGACTGGTATTTTCAAGTTGGCCATCTAAACAAAGGGTAGAGAGTACTACGCTTCTAAGCGTGTGCCTACAGCCAAACATTTGACAATAATAAATTTCATCATTGGGATTCTTATTTGATTTTATTTTGCAAACAAAGGCGTTGAAGTGACTGAGCATTCTTACAGATATTCCGTGCTACAGAAGGTGTATGAGTGCTGTGAGATACCTGCCCCGCAAGCACGCAGCGTGGTTCCTTGTGCTGCGTGTGCCACAGGTGGTGGGACGGGACAGCCTTCCCCAGCCACGGTGGGCTGTGGCTGTGCGCTGAGCGATTCCACCACTTCTGCACTGGTCTGTTCCCCAGGGAGCAAAAATTCTGCCCAGCCTCGAGAGGAACATGATTGTCATAATAACTGGGTGGCCTGTGCATCCCCGTGCCACAGGCTGTTACGTAGTTCGGTTGCTTCAGGCTGATACGAAATCAAAGCAATTGACTGCATGTGCAAAGTGATTAGTGCTGAACGCTGTGTCTTCAACTGAGTGGGCCATCACGATGCAATCAGCAGCCAAAGGGAATTCAGGGGGAAGCAAATTGGCTGGTTTCCATGAGCACAGGAGTACTGCAGACTGGGGAACTTCTCTGTGGAGAAGGGAGTGAATAATGCCCTCACAGTATCATTAAATACTTCCCACTGGCACTGGCAGCAAGCCCCCCAAAGTACGGGAGCAAGCATGCAGCCTTAATTGATTACTTTCCGTGAGCAGGAGGGAACGGAAAATACCAATAGGTTGTCAAACCTGGAGGAACGAGGGGAGCCCAGCAGGAGTCTCTCGTGGCTGTTTCTGGCAAATATTGTTATTAATGCAATTAACAAAGGGATTAGAGGCTACATTTATAAAACCAATGAATGTACCAGCTCACCAGGGTTGCAGGCTGGGAGGCCCGATTAGAATTCAAAAATGGTTTTGATTAATTGGAGGGAGGGTCAGGAATCAATGAGATAAACTGCTGTGAAAAAAAAAGCAGAAAATCCTGCATTCAGGAGGGAAATAAATACGCACAAATGAAATAAAAATGAAAAATACCTGCATAAGCAGCAGTTCTGGACTTAATAATCTGCAGATTACAGCTGAGCACCAAAGAGAATATGAATCAAATTGTGGTACTGCCACATAAAAAGCAAAGATCACCCTGGAAGATGTTAACAGCGGTCATGTTCTTATGGGGAGGGAAATAATCATTGCTCCAGGCTAAGCCGTGCTGAAGCCTTAGCTTGGCTCTGTGTCTGGACCATGGGACCATACTTTAAGGACGATGCAGACAATTTTGAATGAGTCCAGGAGAGAAGAAAAGCAGATGGTTTTCAACCTGTGAGGAAAAAATTAAAGCGCTTGGGTATGTTTCGTGTGCAAAAGACCAAAGGGAGCATGTTAACTGTGTCTGTGCAAAGAGGTGCTGTAATGAGCTATTCTCAAAGGTCAGCGATGACAGGTGACGTTATCATCTTGGCAGCAAGGAAGGCTTATACGGGCTGACAGACAAACCTCCCTAACTAACTGGAGGCCCCTTCTAGAGCATCTCAGGGAAATTATGCCTTCTTTGTCTTAGAAATTGTTCAGAATGGGCCAGACAGCCGCTAGGGATGGCCTAGTTGTGTGGCCTCCCTTCGAGCAGGGAAATAATGCATTAAATAGTTAAATATCCTCCTGAAGACCTGTTCGTCAGTCCTGCAAGTGTAGGTAGCCTAATTAAGATAGAAGCAAGGATAATACATTGGGAGAGGAGGACTGGAGTGGGTGGGTAGGAAGGCAGCACAAGACATCTACCCTCCACCAGACTGCTTACGGAGGCTCACGGAGCATGGGCGGTGGAGAAGGGCAGCAGCATGGCCAGCTCGCTGGTGTCATCAGTGCTTCCAGCTGGATAGGAAAGCATGTGTTCAAGGAGTCTCAGAAATGAGCTCGAAGCAATGGAGCCAGAAGGATCTCTGTGTCCAGTGTGGCCTACAACACGGTGCTGGGTACTCCAGGAAGCCAAGGCACTGGCATTGCAAACTGGGCACCAAAATCTCTGTGTACTTTAGCTCCTGATGTCACTGGCCCTCAATTCCCATTGATAATTAAGTACAGTCAATTCAGCAATCATGACACCTTGGCTTGATGTACTCAGCCAGCTATCATTACCTGTCATTTAATAAATGACCATCACACGTGTTACCGTGACTGATGCATAATAGCTTGGGAGCTAGAATTCACATTTTAAGCATGTGGGCTAGTAAACAAAAAAAATCAACAGAAATATGCCCTAAAATTCCTTTACAGGGAGGGACACAGAATATGCTGTAGGATCCTCGGGATTCATAGCACCAGGCTATACTGAAACACTCAGTTTCTTCAGTAACAAGAACTGATATTTTCCTCATATCTCTAGTTCACTCACTCATAATAGAGAATTAAGTCTCTTGGTAAAAGAATTGAAGAAGCATTTAAGGGATGTTGGAATAGAACTATAATTGGATTAACATTATCAGATGCCCTTAAATCTGTGCTTTGCATGTTCATCATGTAAAAATTCAGAGATAAATGCCTCCTTGCTGTGGAGGGAATATCATTTTACAATACAAGCTGTCAGTTAATAATGCTCTCCCCCACTGACCTTCTGTTGAGCTAACGGTTTGCTCCTCCAGTTGGAGTTGTAGACACTCTTATGTTGCAACTATGACAAGTATTTGATAAAAGAAACCCCACTGTTTTTAAACCTGAGTCATCCTCATTTTCTCGTATCTGGACCTCCTCCAAACTTGTCACCTTTCTCTAACTCAGACCTATACAAATCTTCTCTGTAAATGCCACTTTGGTACCGCTTCAGAAAGTTTAGAATAAAACTACTTTTTAGCATTTCACTCTGTGATTCAATCAGTAGAACTCACACTATGGAGAAATCACATCCGCTAATGAAATCAGCTATTTACCCCTCGCTAAATTCCCTCCAGCATAAGAAGAGGTGTTACAGCAGATAAAGCCTTAAAAAAAAGCCCCAAACCCACAAGTCAATTGCAGACATGCTGCAATTGCTTCTGAAGTAGCTTTTCTCATCTTGCTAAGCCTCTTGGAGGAATACAAATGGGAAGAAGGTGATGCCATTGCGAGTGTGGAAAACCATTGAATCGCAGCATTTCATTACTTGAGATGCTGTCAGCTGCACTGCAACGTTTCCCACTGCCCTGGAAGAATTAGCAAGAAAAGAAATACATGTTTTAGTACACACCCACAGTACTAGCAAGGGTTTTTTTCTGGTGCTGTTAGGTATTTCACAGTACAGAGAGATTTTAAATGCTCATTCATGCATGTGCTGTGCCATTATCAATAGATCTGTCTATTACCTTTCATCGCAAAGAAGCACCAGACTTCCCCAAACTCTTTTTAACAATGGCAAAAACAGCTGAAACATTGCTTTATTTAAAACCTGTTAGACTGAAATATGAAAAAGAGGATATTTAAAGTATTGCTTTACTTTGTGGGCAGGTGCTCCCTTCCTCTCCCTCCCTTTCCTTCTCTTCCATCCCCAAGCCCGTTCCTCAGAGGCAAGCTCCTTCCCCTCAGCTCTGGGTGGGCAGTTAGCTTCATCCCACGCCAGGCAGGGGGACCCACGCAGACACCCCCGCACACCAGCTGTCTGGGACTGATAGAAGGAAACCGCATGAAATGAGTGTTGAGCTCCTGGTGCCGCAGAAGTGCTGCACGGGACCAAGGGCAGGGGGCAGGAGCCCCTCTCCAGCACTTGCCCGGCGGCTCCCCGCAGTGACGGCAGTGTTTGCAGAGCCAGACACGGTCCAGGCAGGGAGAGTCAACGAGGTGCTAAATTAGCTCAGACACCCAGCTAGCGCAACGCTGTGTCAGGCAGAGCCGCCAAGTCGCGTCCCAGAAGCTGGGTGGCAATTTAAGAACGCGTGTCCTGGGCATCCCGCGCCGGCGGGGCTCTGCGGCCGGGGCCCTGGGTAGCGCACGCACCCCTCGCTCTGCTTCAGGAAGGGCAGGGCAGTGCTCAGGTCTGAGGATACTCACATGAGCGTCACAGCAAATAAGGTAAAAGCCAACCACTTAGCTCGATTTTCTATGGAAAAGTGCTCTGTAAGGCCATCCTGGAGCAGCGGGGACATCAGTAAATCAAGCAAGCTTTGGGAAGCGAGGGGAAAATACCCACCATCACCAGCAAGCGCACCCTGGTGCTAAATATGGCACTTAGGTCTTGGTGTTGTATTGTGGGTGGAAGCTAGATGAGAATGACTAGCTGTGATTCGCAGAGAATGAAGTAGTACTCTAGGTTTGTAAAGGGAGAAAATGGAGTGAGAGAAAAGGTAATGGCAAGTTTATTATTCCAGGAGTGTGGGTGGATGAGGGCTGAAAAGCCAGCCCTTCGCAGTGGGTGGCCCTGCGGCTGCCCTGCCCCGAGCCGGGGTGGTGCAGGCAGCGAGGGCTCCTCAGGGGCCATACCCCACCCGCCTCTCTGAGAGGGGCAGCCCCGGTTTTAAGTCCAGTTTTGCAATGAAGAATCATAGCAGCAGGCCTAATTAGTATAGGACTACAAGTGTAATATATATATTATTAAATAAATTAATTAGTAACCACCATGGACACAAGAAAGGACCCCTGTGCAAGGGGTTGACTTGCAATCCTCCACTTTGGTGACATGCAAAACCCACGCTGACTTCATTGCATCCAAGACATCAGAGCTGGGGCCCTGTGGCACCATTTGCCCCAGCTCTAGGGACAGCAATGGGGACCAGAGGCCATGAGCCCAGCTCTCCTCTGCAGCAGCACTGGCCTAAAGGCAGCGCAGGAGGGATTGAGGGATGGAAAGAGATCACTGCCAGGAGCCCAGCAGGCACCTTAAATGTGTCTGGCAGCTGAGAGATGGTGGAGAGCTGATGGGGTGATAAGGGAGAGGGATATGAATGGCAATTGAAAAAGCTGCTGAAGAAAACACAGTGGAAAAAGGATTTGTGATTTTTCTACCATCAGAGCAGATTCTCCCTTTGCAGTGCTGCTGGCTGAGCTGACACCTGAGCCAAGAACCCCGCAGCCACCTGCCACATTGCTGCCGGGGCCACGGCCACTCCTGCCTGGGCTGGGGCCTCTTCGCTCGCCATCCTCCCCCCAGGACATCGCCCAGCACGGGATGTCCTCCTTCACGCATGTGTGCTGATAGATCTAAGCAGCCTAGCTCCTGCTGTCCTTCACAGCTGGCTGAGGTTCCTAGAGCACTCCACAAAATTATAAAAAAACATAAATGGCTGAGACCAGCAGGGTGGGATGCTGTGAGAGGCACAGGCTTCAACGGGAAGGAGGTAGAGCTGCCCCTCAGCCCTGTGCAGCTCCTGAGCGGCCAGCGTGTGGTGAGGGATGCTGCTGAATTTACACCGAGGGTGCTTGGAGCCCCTGGAGACAGCAGGTGGTCTCAGGCGTGAGTTTAGGTTATCCTTGGCGACAGTCCTTTAGTTTTGCATCATCTACGGAAATAGAAGTTACTGCTGGAGAAACGAAAGGCAGAGGCAAATGGTACTGAACCTGCTTTTTTGATGAAGCTGTAAACGTGTGAGGGTTAGGGGAAGATGAAACCAGTTGAATGCCAGTCCCTGCCAGGAGCAGTTGGCAGCAGTGTTGGTGCCTGAGCTGACTGACTTCTTGTGGGGCTGGAGGCAACAAGCCCCAGACCCCATGCGCATCCCTGGAGCAGCCAGTGCTCTGCACTGGGGAGAGGGGCTCCCCGTGCCGGCGGCCCATGAGAGTCTGCACGTGGCCTTCGGCCTCTCTCCCCGAGCCCTGCTCCTCCCTGCAAACCCCCACAAAAACACCCGGCAAGAGGCGGCGGCGGGTTGCTGGTTTCTCCTCGCTTCTCCTGCTGCTTTTCCTGCTGCTCTTTTTCCTGCAGGTTCAGGAGGAAAAGGCAAAACAGCAGAGTTGTCCTGCGCTAACAGTGCCGGCAGCTGCTCAGGGAGAGGAAGGGCCAGGCCCTTTTCTGGCCTTTTAATCAGTAAAAGGGACCTTTTGCTTTTCAGAGCAGGAGCAGGTAAGGGTGCAGCTTGGCTGAGCTCTGCACTGTACATTACACAGTATGCTCCTGCCCAGCTGACGAACACCAGCCCTGCCCAAATGTAAGGGGAGCCAAATGAGTGCACAGTGCGGGAGGGGTTTTATTTGTTTTACAGAGGTAGCTGCAGGTAAGTCTATGTATAATATATATAAGCAGGTGCACCAAGCTCTACGTTCATGGTTTGTTGGTGAAATTTCCCAGCTTGGAGGCAGTGCTCTGCGATGCAAGCCGGGACTTTCCAAGGGCAGACGTGCCTCTGCACTCTGGCTTCAGTGGTGCGGGATGCTCAGGCCGCGCTGGGCACACACTCGGGTGACCAAGGGCCCTCAAAGAGGCCCAGCTGAGTCAGTAGGAGCTGAAATATGTTCTTTCGCCTCTGGCAGCCTCTGGCCGTCACTGTGTGCTGGACTGCTGTGTGCCACAAGAGGTGCCGTGGGGCGGCCAGGGCACGGAGGTGTGCGGCTGCAGGGCAGTTGTGCCTCCGGTCGGCGTGCTCGACCGGCGAGGACAGCAACGGGCAGTTTTTATTGCGAGATAGGACTGCAAAGCTCTATTCCCAACATGGCAGGACAGGGCCTGCCTGGCTGCTGTGTTGCAGCTCATCAGGCCTGACAAGCCGGCAAGCCGTTTCAGTTGCCGTTCCCTTCTTGCTCTTATTATATTACGGAGCATCTAAATTGCAATTACTGTAAAGAAAACTAAATGATCCTGTCCTCCAGGTGCCTCATATGGCTTCTGTTAGAAATAAGCCAGTGACAGGTGGAGGAAGTTCCAGACATCTCAGTCGTTTTCTAAAATTTGCATGAATTTCATTAGGGGCCGCAGTGCAGGGGCTGGGGGGATGCGCTGCTTTGCCTTCCCTGCTGGCTCATGCCTGTGCCCACTCTCCCCGGGCTGGTCTTGCAGGAGTGGAGGAGGAGGGAAGAGGCACTGCGTGCTTTGAAAACTCTCCCACCTGCTTGTTTGAAGCTTATGTGCTGTGTTTAACCTCAAATCAGAGCTTCAGTGGAGACTCAGAGCAGTGGCACCTTCCTCTGCTCTCTTTCCTCCTTCTGCCGTGGTTTCCATCCCTCCACCTCCACGGCTTGTCCAGCACCTTCTCCCATGCCCAGGGCTGGAGCGCGGAGACATCACTTTGACAGCCACCCCTTGGTGCATCGCAACCACCCAGCTCGACCCATGGGGACTCAGCGGGTGAGGGGAGCGGGGCCCGAGGGGACCCCCTCCTGAGCTCCCGTCTGGCTGGCACAGCCTCGTGCTCCCTCCACCCCCGCCCAGCCGGTTGCTTCAATAGCTCCTCTCCTGGGTTTGGGGTTTTTTTTATAAAGATTGAGTCATTATGTACAAAGTCTGTCCATCGTATGGACAATCTGTTCTGGGAAGAAGTAATAGTCCTCCTTAACCGGAGCAGCCAGCTGTACCTAAAGCCAGACTCAGCAGAAGCACGAGTGACACATGGCTGTTCAAAGCCACAAAGAAGGGAGGCACTATTTTTGTGAAAACATTTGTTTCCTCCATTATTTCCATCTGGCAGAGGCGGGAAAGCCGACATCTGAAGACCTGTGGGCCAGGAGGTTGGGAGAGCCCTGCCAGCCACGGGGGCAGGATCAATGGATGCAGACAGCCTGCGAGACGGGGGTCACGAGTGGTGACCTCCCAGATTTTGGTTCTAAAGCCCCTTCTGAGAGTGGTCTCTGACCTTCCAGCCTCCCCGGCCCCCAGCTCTGCTTCCCAGGAGCAAGGTCTGTGCTGAAGCAGCTAAACGGGAGCTCTCACCGGATGAGATGAGACACAGTGGAGTATTGAATGAGTCAGGCATGAAGCTGTTTACACCTGTGTAGCTGCTGACAAACCTTCAGTTAAACCCAAGCAAAACCTGAATAAAATGAAGGCAGAATCAGAGCCTCAATGGTCTTTGGAAAACCACTTTTTTTTGCAAGAAAAATCACCATTTTCTCAGCTTCTGGTGGGAGGTGACAGGAGGAGAAGCAAGAATAACCCACCATCCTGCCACATCAGAGTGGGAGGCAAATTTCACAAGGATTGAAGATAGGAAATAGGTGAGATTCAACAAGGCAAGTCTTACCTGCTGTCAGAAACTACTGGGACTGGCATTTGCCCTCACAGAGAAACAGAAAAAACACCATAAATTGAAGGGATTGGCCAAATAGGTGCTTCCAATTAGGAGGCTTCATATAGTAATGATAACCCTGGGAAACTCCCTTGTGCTGAGCCACCTTTGGTGGGATTGTGCCTGGACATGTCTCCTCAGTACAGGCTGTCCTAGGACATGGCTTTCTGCAGAGTTGAGTTTTGGTGGCTCTGAGGGCAGAAGCATCCACAGTGGCCCCATGTAGGCAGGGACAGGGCTGACTTGCATTTCTGCATTTAAAAGGGGTTGGAGCAGAAGACCCCAACATCAGTGCCACCACTGCTGTGCAGCTAATTGACAGCCCCAATGCCACTTGTCAATATTCCTGGGAGAAGACCAAATCCTAGTATAAAAAAAAAAGACCATATCATTTTTTCGTCTCCTCTCCACCATTAATTTTCACATTGCTGTAGGATCACTGCTTTAGTATTTGTTCTTTTCTTATTAAAATAGGTAACAAAGGTCTGTGCAAAAAGGCAGTGAGTTCAAGATGTTACATGTACGTCTGAGGAAACCTTTCCTTCTGGCTTGTACCCTCGTGGGGCTGCTCCATGCCTATACTCCTCCAGGTATGTGTTGAGACCTTTGGAATCCCAATGTTCAGCAAAATCTACCTCTGCCCTGGTCCCATGTAAGCCCACATGGGCGTGCTCTCTGAGGTAAGTAATGAGGCAAATATACATGGGTGACTCAGGCTCCCTAGAAACTTCAGCTCATCCCTGAGTGCCACCTGGCACAGCATCCCTGAGTGAAACCTAGCACAGCCTCCTTTAAATGCCTGATATTAAATATTTTACAGCAGACCCTCTGAGCAGAGGGGTCCCACCAACGCGCTTTGCCCCAGTGCTGTATTCCCCTGTGTGATGTCCAGGAGAAGCAAGGCGCAGCACAGGCTGTCTTCTTGGAAGACTGAAGCTGAGGGCTCCTGGACATGCCTGGGGTAGGCAGACAATATCAGTTTTACTAATAGCCATTTACAGGGAAGAAGAAAAACTGGTTTGCATCTGTCTGGATGGGATTTGTGGTGCTCTGGACCTGCACCGCACTGTGCCATGGGAAACACTGGCAAGCTCCGGGGCTGCCAGAGCAGAGTCTGGGGCTGGTGACAGCCCCAGGACAGGTCAAACCCATCTCTTGAGAGGACTCTTGGCCAGTGGGATTTTTCTCAGTTCTTCTCCCAAGCCTAGAAACATGAGCGTGACAGCCACGCCACGCTGAAGGGAGGCCGATGCCCAGGCTGGTCTGTGCAGCGGTTTGTGGGCGACCAGCAGGCTCTTCGGGTTGTTCACAGACCCGGGGGCAGCCCTGGGCTTGAACAGTGCAGGATCGGTGATTCACAGTGCCCCAAATCTCTGCCTCAAAACTGAACCGATGGGACACATTGAACCGCCATTGAAGGCTGCATCTGCACCGGCATCTTCAGGAAGGCTCAGCAGGCACTGCTGTGCATCGTTCCCTGAAAACTGAGAGTGTAGACTGGCTTTTCCACATGAAAGGCAAACTGCTCCCGTTCACCTGGAAGGGGGGTGCAGGTACAGAGTCACACTGTCACCTCCAGTGACAGCAACGGTTGGCTGCCACCAGTGTTGTATTTATATTGTCTCTGCCACCCAAAGGCCTTTTGAATCCATGCCAGCATGGTGCAAAACCTCCCCTTTCCTTCAGTCTTCCAGTTTCATTCCTCCATCCCCCCCCGCCTATGCTCCCTGGGAGCCATGCAGCACATGGAAACCCTCACCCATCCCTCACCAGGTGTTGCCCATCAGCAAAGTTTGCTGGCTCAGCTTCAACCCCCTTGAACACTGAGACGAGGAGCCCCAAGCTCACTGAAGCTGCTCCCACCCTTAACTAGCCCCCACCTGGCTCTCCTGGCTAAGAAGGGAGCCAGAAGATGCTAGAAGCTGAGGAACCTGTCTGGGCAGGGCTGGCAGCCAGGACGTCCACTGGTCCTCCTCCTGCAGAGGACCTCAGCAGACCTGAGCAAGCCTCAGGTCCATCCGCAGCAGCACAGCTTGCGTTTGCAATGGGCGTCTGGATGCACAAGCGCCTCGTGGTGAAGAAGAGCGGTGGCTCTTCCTGCGAGGTATGAACAGTGATTCCTGCGATTCTGGAGCAAGACATCAGGCAGGAAGAGTGGAAGTAGCCTACGCCAAGTGACAGGACCTCAAAGCCGTGCACCCTGGGCAAGGTGCTCCGAGGCATTTCAGAGGCAGCAGCAGTGTTGTTCACTGCCTGTGACAGGAGTCTCTGCCTGGAGCTTCAACTGATGTCTGATTGTCACTGGAGGATCCGGGAGTGATTGCACAGGGGGCCCTGGCCCGCAAGGAGCCTCTCCAAGGAAGTCTCCAGGGTTTAAATTCAATAGAAGCACTTAGCACTTGAAATAATGCCATAATAGTGCTTTGTGGAGTTGATGAAAAACCCTTCTCAAGTCAAGTGTTGGCCGTACTGCAAGAAAAGATTGTCTCGGAGCATTTCAGCTGTTGTCGTGGGCTCTAGTGGAAGAAGCAGGACAGAGAAGAGGTGCTAGCCCTTCTGTACTTGTGAGCATCCACCTTGGGCTTAGAGGAGTGCAAGGTGACTTGCAAACACAGTCACACCTCCAAAGGGACCCAAATACTCCCGTCACTTCTTTCCCAGACTGGAAGGCATCCCCGCAGCCAGCGACAGGCGTCGGGTGGGACCGGCTGCCAGAGCAGCGGTGGGCTAGCAGCCGGGCGGGCGCGTGGTCAGAGGGTGGTGGCGGTGGGTGCCGCAGCAGGGAGGTGGGAGATAGACGGAGGAACAAGCGCAGCACGAGGAGAGTGGTGCAGCCCCACCACTGCAGTCGCCAGTGGGCACTACGACACTGGTGACACTGGATCCCACAGAGGCCAATGCTGGCGATGCCATCGCCCGGCGACCCCAGCCTGCGGGAGAGCAAGTGGCTACAGGGGGCTCCTTTAGGGGAGAGGGGAACCTGTGGAGGTACTAGTTTCTAATTCTTTGTAGCGACAGGGAAAGGAATTGAGCGTAGCCCCAGTTCCCAAAAGGAATAGCGATGCCACGGAAAGCTGTGAAGAGAATACTAAAGGGAGAAAACTTATGAGTTGTTGCTGACCTAAAACCAGTGGTGGGGAAACTGCTGTAAAATTGGGTCCTTCTCCTGGTGCCTGGTGTCTGGCCAGGGATGAGTTCCTGCTGCAAGAGCAGGAGACACCCAGCTGAGAAGCTGATGGCTTGGGAATAGCAGAGAACTGTTCGAGGGGATTTTAAATTTCAATTATCCATATATTTTATATTTTGGGGTTTTTTTTCCTCTCTTTCAGTGTATTCATGCTTTGCCTAAATCAATACTAGCCTCAAAGAAAAGAAGCCTCCATGTATTGATTACATATATTAGTTTATATATTTATCTATAAAAATAAATGGAGATAAGCTGTTCTAATAAGTGCGTTTTCAGTTGTCCAAGGTTGGCAGAGGGTTCAGTAAGTCAGCAGTTGGTGTTTATCACACTGATCATGTCAGTGCCACTTATCTTTTATAACCAGATCTGAAAGGAAGATTGTGTACAAGACATTTTCCCTGGCAGCATTGCTTGCTCCTGCCTAGGAGGTACAAGGCTGCACTCCTCTTGTGCAACAAGTCTAGGCATTTTCTTAATGAAGAATAAATAAAAAAAAAAAGAGAAAAGAACCTTCTTTCATCTGATTAAGTAGATAATAAAAATACAGACTACCCTTAAGCGCAATCACTGATTAAACACTTGGATGATGAACAAACAGGCTGAAGAAAATTTTAACAGATAAAGAAAGGACTCGTCTGCTAAGTAGCCAAAAAACTATCACTAATTGGGAAGACTGCACAAGGAAGAAGAGAGACCGAAGGGGAAAGCACATAGTTTCAGTAAACAGCAGTTTACATGGGGGCGAGGGGGCCGGGGGCAGGTGGCTCAGGCTGAGGACGGGTCTCCAGTGCCACGGAGAGGAGGCACCTCCATGCACCCAGGAGCGAGCCTGAAGGAGCCTTGCACTGCCAGGGCAGCTGGTGTGGGCAGGGGTTTGGGGGCTCCCCCAGACGGTAGCCGAGCAGTTTGAGCAGCAGGGGAGGGGAAAGGAGAGCTCAACATCTTCGCAGCCCTGTGCTGGGGCTGCCAGCAGTGACATCCTTCTGCCCTTCATCCACAGGGATGATTTGCCAGGGCCGAGTCTGGATTTGCAGTATTTGGAGTTCAGGTGGCAGCATTAAAACTCATTTGGATTTCAGTCAAAAAAGAGATCTCCACTGCTAATTTGTCCCTTAGTGTAGCGTTTGTTTGTGGCAAGTGCAGTGGGATTTCTAGCACACCGAAGAGAAGCACTAAACCTTACGCACCAAAGATCTCTGTAGTATTTATCCACTCACAGCAGACTGCATTGCCATTCACCCAGAAGTGTTAAATAGGCTTGGATGCACCAGCAAGCTCTTTGCCCTGTTCCTGATAGTGCTGTTTCATTTCCGAGCTCTGGTTCCCATCCCTGCCCCGCTTTTGGGTCCTGCTGTTCCATTTTTAAGAAGCAGAAGTGATGGCAGATGTTACTGGCACCAGCAGTCACTGTCCTGATACAGCTGTCAGCAATTGCAGCACCGAGAGGCTCGGGACTGAGGGGCTGAATCCCGGCCTGTGCCAGCGATGCCATGAATCGCGTTGGACAGTGATGAATTTGAAAGCAGCCACGGCAGCCTCCTGGCCAGAGGGGTGCCGAACAAAACCACCTACAACTACGATTACATGACAAGGCTTAGTTCTTGCCTAGCTGAATGCAAGACAGCGTCCCATGTTTCCAAGTGCTGGGAAAACTGCATTAGTTTTCCTTTCAATTACTAACTGTATTTTTTGTTCATTCTTTTAATGACTGAGCTTAAATAGGGAAAGCCTTGGAGGGTGTGGGATAACTGAGCAGATACAAACCCAAGCCAATGACTTTGCTTAATTTATTCCAAAGCATATCTGCAAGGACATTAGCCAGGACAGATCGGTTGGGAAGACTTTATTTTTCACCTGGGCAACAGCTAATGTCCCCCAAAGACAATACTGTCTTGTTCTTCTCTGGATATTGCATCTCTTAATTAGTGTAATCTATTTAGGCTGCTCTGTTTGATTTTTCACTCATAGAGGCTGCGAAGCATCTGCTTTTAAACTTGGACTTGCAATTGTCTCCTCCGGGTAGCAGTGAGGCCCCCGTGCCACACGGGCTCCTCTTCAGAGGAGATAGGAGCAGCAAGGGCAGCACCGTGCCTCACTGCCTGCCTCCTGCTGACCTCCCTGTTTGGGAGAAAAGGGCAACGGGGCAATCCCTGCTGCGAGCAGGTCGATGCTAAGGCAGAGCAGGGCTCAGGCATGGGGCATGGCTGTGAAGACGTTGCTGATAATGACCACATCCCTTACATGTCTGTGGCTGCTCCTTGTGTCTCAGAGTTTCCACTTCACCCTCAGTGAAGCACCGGAGGAAGCACCACTGCCATTTCCACTTGGGTCTACGCCTTCGTGGCATGTCTCTCCCTGGTGGGGGGGGGCAGAGCTGTTTCCATGTGGAGGTACAAGGACAAAGACTGGTTCAGGTGACTCTGCAAGAGGTTTCTGTAGGAAAGAAGTCTGTCTTGTCCATACAACTTCCATTTCTACTACAATAGTGGTTAAAAGAAAATAGATGTCCTTTGAGTGCCCTCTTCCTTCACTGGTCGTGTTGTCTTCACTTCTTGTACATGTCCCTCTTGTGCATTTTCTTGTTCTCATGTCCTATTTCAGCTCACAGCTCTGCCATCTCTTGATTCCTTTCTCCTTTACTTGTTCATCCACAGTAAAAAAACCTTGTTCTGAGGCAGGATCTCCCTTTCTAGGGCTGGTCAGGTGGGTTAAAAATATTTCAACCAGAGGAAACAATCTGGGTGGCTTCAGAGGCTCCCAGGCTGTGTGTGGAAGTGAGTTGGCAGTGCAGAGCAGTACAGGGGTTGCTGACATGACTCAGAGCTCGGCTCTAGATCAGCACTGCCCTGACCACAAACATCTAAATCAGGGTCCATCCTCCAGGCCAACTCAAACCCTACATGTTTTGCCTGGAGGAGAGAAGATCTTCTCCTTTGAACAGTCAAGCTGTCTTTTGGAAACATTCACAACTCAACTGGATATGACCCTGAGAAACCTGATGTAACTTGAGCAGGAGATTGGACCAGCTGTCATCCAGGGGACTCTTCCAACATGAAGCCCTCTGTGAAAACATGATCTTGAGGCAATGGAGCCTGTGGAGGTGAGTACCAGGATAGGAGTGGCCTGCTGTACGTCCTCAGAAGGTGTCTCCCGGTGCATTCAACTCTGTGTTCCTCCCTGGATACACAGGGCCACGCTGCTGTACAAAAAGCAGAGCAAGTATGGCAGGAGAGTATTTGCTTCAGCACAGTGATGCGGTCCCATTGAGAACGGCCCGTGGATTGCCGTCCAAGAAATAACTGTCATTAGTTTCAGTGTCTCCCTCTTCCCAGCAGTCATCAATGCTAATGGAGATGGATATCTATAGGGGCACCATGGCTGCTCACACAGGTTTCTTACCTGTGTTGGCTGCGTGACAACCAGAGCAGCTGAGGTCCCATCTGTGCCACAGCACTTCTGGTGCCTTGCACCCCTGCTGCAGGAGGCAGATTCAGGGTGGAGAAGTGCGGTCTGGTACAACACGACCACATCCCCTGCACGTGCCATAGCAGCAGCATCCCCTTTTCCAGAGTGGGGAATGGATCTGCTCCCAAACTCTCTTCTGCGCTCTTGAGAAAATCTGTTTGCCTGACAGTGACTAAGGAAGCAGGGAAGAGCATTGAGTAGGGTAATACGTGGAGATTGCTACACGTGTATCAGCCAGATATAAGAAATCCTAATGGGGTACATTCACAGGAGCTCCCTCCGCTAGCCCGCTCTTCAGGGGGGAGCTGAGCCTGCCGAATGCAGCTCTGACACCACTGTGTTATGCAGGAGGCCTGGGCTGGGGATGGCTTTGAGATAACAACGTCATGGCTCTCTGGAGCAAGCTGCGGTGATGAACACTTCGCCTGCAGCTGGGAAAGCCGAGTGGTTTCTGTGTGTCCCTATATCTGCGTGTCACACCTGGAGATCGTGGACCTCTGGTCACTCTCAGGTTCTTGCAGTCCCTGTCATAGGGCGTACGCTAAGCACTGGGTAACTTGAGCACTGTAGTGGGACCAGCTTGCGGGCTTCAAAGACCAGATTCAAATCTCATGTTCATCTTCTCTACTATACTAAAACTGTGCATTTTATCCAGTGAATGCCATAGTTAGAAATGTGGGTATACTTTTTCCATCATGTATGGCAAAATTCACATATGGTATCATGTACTCTTTGGAGTTTAAACTGGGATGAAAAACGTGTCGAGACAGCAAGTCTGGGGTGCACAGATGTTCAAAAGTGTAAGTCCTTGTACACCAGGCAATGGTGATGAGATGCATCAGATGTGTTGGGGCCAGCTGCACCTTGTTGCCTTGTTCATCGGGTCTCACTGGGAATCCTGAACCCCTACAGTGAGCTAGATTATTTTTAACTGTTTTGAGACTGAATTTCAGATACACTACTCCTCTTTTCTTGTAAATCCTGAATACTTGCAAACAAGCAGCTAAGTGTTTTTGACATGATTACAGAGGTGATAGTTTCATTAGTTATTTAGAAAGTGACTTTGGAAAAAACTAAGGGAGCTACTCTAGCAGCAACAATTCAAACATTTCAGCTGCCTTACTTCAGCTTTGTTTTTTCTTTTTTTTTAAATGCTATAAAAATGGCCTTTTGTTCTTTCGCCTTTCTGTTCCCTCCTTGTCAGCTTTACTGAGATTACGAGTCAAAACAAGCGTTTTCTTCTGTTCCGTGGTGTAGATTTACTGTCAGAGAAGAATAGGCCTTCCCCTTGGTTATAAATACCGTAATAGACAACAGACGGATGATAATAAACCATGCTGAATTTCCAGCGACTTGCTGGAGATGCGAGAGCTCACGGCTCTGTCTGGAGAGCCAGGAGTCGGCCAGGAGTGGAAAGGTTTCTGGTGAGACACTGCACTTCATTGTGCTGGTTTTGGCCATCACCATATATTTCGGGTGACAGCTGGTTCTTGGCTCATTTGCTGAGCCTTGTGGTCCGGGCCAGGTTTAATCTCACTGACAGCTAGGAAGGACTTGGAAGTTATCTTTTCTTCCCCAGTGATATTAGACAATGAAGGGAGATGTTGCTCTGCTTGGCTGCCTTGGGGAGCGATGTCTGTGCGGCGGTGTGAGCCCTTCCCCAGCTCCTGGCTGCAGAGACGACCGTACCGACAGTGGCTCCTGGCCAATGCCCCGGCTGGAACAGGGTGCCCTTTCTTGTCTTCTTTCCACCCGTAGAATTGTCTGCCAGGAGTTGCTGTAAGAGGGGTTAATGTAGTTTTTAAAAGCAAAAGAGACTTTATGATCTGCACTTCTCTTCAACATAGGTCAGAGAACTTCACGTAACGGTGCCTAAGACAACCTCAACAGGTGAAGGCTGATGTGTGCTGTATTCTTCAGAAGACTGATTAAAAAATCTCTGCATGAAGAAGAGGTGCTCCATCACTCTTCCCACGTACACCCCCGGCCTCCTGAAATCCTGACACCCAATTTTATACCTGTCTTCAGCTCAGGGCCAGAGCTTTCCAAACACTGGTCCAGCTCCCTCTGACACTGAGTGGAGCCATTTGCTGTTCTGCTTTCCTGTCTGTGCCTTGCACAGAGCAGGTCCTTTGGCTTGAGGAGGAGTCCTTTGGTGGAACACATGAGAAACGGCCATCAGCCGGACCTGCTACAGGTTCATGTGTCTTCTCCAAAGCACCTTCCCTGCCAGAGACACTGGCAAGCAAACAGAGCATGGAAGAGAGTTTGGGAGCAGGTCATTTCCTCAATCTGGAAAAGGGCAATGCTGCTGCTCTGGCACATGCAGGGGATGCGGTAGAGTGTTGTACCAGACCCCACTGCTCCACCCTAAATCTGCCTCCTGCAGACATGGGGTCCATCAGCGGCTTGTCCCTGCTTGCAGTGGTACGGTGATGGCAGCCTGTGCCTGTGCCAGAGCGGGACCAGCGGGACCAGGGGTTGGCTGAGCAAATCGAAGCTCGCCTGCAGGTCCTGAGTGGCACTGGTTTGTGGCAGAACTAGGGTGCTTGCAGTCAGGAGAGTAAAAATCTGCACAAACCGGGGAGCAAGACAGATGGGCGCTGGCAATGTGGGTTCAATCCTGTCCCTGTATAAGCAGCACGGGTCTTGGTGGCACGTGTGACAGTGAAAGAGCTGGTCAGATCACATTGCACTTAAAGCTGTGAAAAAATGTTCTGGAAAGAGCCTCCAGAGGCCACCAGGGCAGTGACCCTGTGCCTTTGCTGCAGCCATTCCCAGCAGAGGTTTGTCTGACCTGTCAGGAGTAACTGAGTATTAATTAAAGTCCAGGTCTTCTCCATGTAGTTTCCTTCAAGCTGCATGGAGAGAAGAGCACCAGGCTCAGGCTGTGTCCTCCCTGGCTAGCATCATGGCAGGCCTGTTTCCCTGTGTCTCTCCCCGCTTCTCCGACATGAGCACGCATCAAATACTGAGTGAGGTCTCCAGGGATGCCAGCAAACACCTATCCTCCGAGCAGGTGGGGCACAAACCCACCGCAGTTCAGGGCTCTTATCTGCCTCTCTGCCCAAGGTGTTGGGTGGCTCCTGGGCCAGCACTGCTGAAGTTTGGCAGCACACAGGGCGAGCAGGGTCACATGTCTTTTAGCATCTGGACCTGCAGATGGACCTTCAACAGCAGCTACCTGGTAGACGTGTGTCTATAGACATCACTCACTCCCTAAAGCCCTTGCTGTTGCTGAAACACAAGGTACTAGCTCTAGCTTACCCAGGCCGTGAAGTAGTGATGTTACTTGGGACGCTCAGAGGTTAAAATGCAAACAGAGCAGTAGGGTGGATGCAGAGAAGAGCATAGACTCAAAATCAGGCCTACAAGTCTGGGAGGGAGATCGCAACCATCTGGTCTTCCCCTTAGCATGGCCCACATCATAGTACTTCCCTGTGGACTTCCCTTGCTAATTGCTGTTTCAACTAGAAATCATTTCCAAAGTATGCAAACCTGGAAAAAAAAAAAAAAAAAAAGGCAAGCCAGTAAAGGAGAATTCCCACATAGATTTGAAGACCAGAAAAGAAATTCAAGCATTTCACCCCTCTGGAAGGGGACAACTGATCTTCAATAGATACAGAATATTCTATCATCCCAACCCAGCCATTACCCTGCAGAAAGTCCTTATTTTCCTGCTAGCTTAAATTTATCCAGGGTCAGCTTCCCGTCACTAGAGCCCCATTTTAATGTCATTGCACAAACTGATAGTACATGTCTTCTAGATTATTGTACCTTAGGCCTCCCTCTGGATCTCAAAAACTTTAATGCCAAAATATAATTTGTTCTCATTAGCAATATCTTGGGACTGCTGTGTGAAAGGACCAGGAAGGTTGGACCTATTAGGCTTTAGCTAAGAAGGGGATGCGGCAGTAGGCCCAAAGCAATAAGTGCTACAGGGAAGATAAATCAGGTGCTTCTCTGAGCCTTCTCCCCAAAGAACAGGGTGATAAGATGAAAGAGTGCAACGCAACCTCTGTCCAAATTAAAACTGGTAACAGAAAATAGGCCTTCCTTACAGGCTAGACAACACATCTTTGCAGCTGGCTGTTCCCAAAGTGCTATCGAGACTTTGCCTGCAGCGTCGGAGCCCCACTGTCCCCCGCAGGGTGAGGCCTGCTTGCCCCCCGCCACGGCACGTGCCCTCACGGCAGAAGGAGGCAACGGTCCTTTGGGCCCCACTGGCTGCCATTGGCACCAAGCACGGGGGTCTTTTGGTGTGAGGACTCCATTAACCTTGGACTTTTTTTTCAGGCTGCAATTTTTGATTCTGGATCCTGCCAGGCTCAAGTGTTGTGCTAAATGATCTATTCCTGTCCTACCCTTATGCCACCAGTCAACCATGAACACAATTTTCATGCTTGTGGTCAGCCATGGACAACACGGCTTTTCCTTCATCTCTGAAGCCTGTCTTTAAATTACTGATTGAATCTGTTTCGATTCTCTCTTCTGTGATCCCAAAGCCCTGTAAAGTTTCCTTCCAACTGTAACGGACCGAGGAGCACAGACCACTTCCTCTCAGTAATAACTGTTAAGCTGTTTTCTAAAGAGCTTGGATCACATATTGCATTTTTTGTTCTCTCTCTCAGCTTTTAGTGCCATCATGTCAAACTAGTCTCACCAACAGCTCAGCACCTAGGGACAAAAGAACTCAGAGCTGCTGGAGAACCACCGAAGCCCATAACTAACGTCATTCTGGACAAAGACAAAAGCCAACAAACAGTAGAAGAAAATTAAAATATAGGAGCGAGCTTGTATGAATAGGATATTCTGCTGTATTGGGTCATTGCCTCTTTAAAGAGAAGCTGTTGGCTGGGATATTCAGAGCAAGAACACTTTTAAAAGATCATTAATACCAGCCTGAGTGTTCATTAGGTTCAAACCTCCAGAGGAAGGGAGCTGCTGGGAGCTGCAACTGGGAGCCTGCTTCAGCTCCTACTTGAGCAGCCTCAATTTTTCAGGGCAGTCAACAGGTTTTGTGAACCCTGCACTCCTCCAAAGATCAATTTCTTTGATTGCAAAGCAATTTGCATGTCTGCAGCATGGTGGAAATCAATGACCGCTAATAACAGGAGCAAGGGGCCACTTCTGGACTCTACAACAGCAGACAGGGTGCAGACTACACAACTGTGCCAAAATGATCTATTTACAAGGCCTTTAAATATTGACAGGTTTTCATCTCATCTTATTTCATCAGACTCTATTTGCTGTATCAAGAGAGTATGGTTCATTTTTGATCAATTTTGTTTGTTCTTTTCCTGAGGAAGCTTATCTCATAAGTTATACAATACTTCTGAAGACAGGAAAAAATACACATAGAGGCAGGAGAGGTTGGAACTGAAGCCGGCTATGGAGGAATCAAAGGATTCATCTACCTTAATGTTAGATGTCTGTGGTGCAAATATCTATAGATGAGCCCATCACCCTGAGCTCCCTTTCTAGTGAAGAGCAAGAAATGGGCTCTTACAGGGTGCGGCTTAGCCGGACTATTTCAAGCAGCTTCATTAGGATGAAGTGAGCTTTCACACAGGCTGTACCTGTTTCTCTGTGGTGACTATAAAGGAAGACCAGCTCAGATGTGGGTATTTACACGTGCAGACTGTGGTTGCCCTCTGACACCTCTGGGTCTTTCATCCCTGTTGAGACAGCCTTTGTCATTCTCTTTCATCCCCAATTTTAGTTTAGAAATAGCGACTCCTAAACCCACCATCCTGATAATGCAGGATGTAGGAGGCTTAAGTCTTCCCTGCAGGTACGTGAGAACATGGGCTGTGTTGCAGGGTGAAGGGCCCAGGACAAAGTGAGATGCTGCTTTCGCCTGCAGTGCTGGACCTTTTAATAGTGCAGCTCACTGGGCTCTACTTCTGCCTGCAGGCAGAGGTATTCCCAGAGCACTGTGGGAAGCTGGAGGTAGTAAGCACTGAAAACAAAGTCAAACCTTTTTAAACAGTTTAGCTAAAAACTTCTGACTCTCCGAGTTGGTCAAATGTCATTCTCTTTGTATTACCAGCTCATTCGCTCTACCGTCTTGCAGAAAAATTACTTGCATGATCTGATTATACATACACACACCTCAGATTACACAAATGCCTTGTGAAAATCAATTAGAAATCTCCAAAGGACAATGAAGAACTAAAAATAACAGAAACAACAGGATGTCTTATACCCGTGTGTGTGATGTTAAAAAAAGATGCTTACTTGGTGATGAAGCACAAGTGGTATGGGTTCTTTCCCTTTCAGGCCAGCTTTAAAGATGTCTTAAATGGATTTAGTTGTGTTTAATCAATTGAAATTGAGTGAGGTCACAAATTTAAGCAAGAAAATATGCTGTGTTGAAGATAGTAATAGGAGGTAATTGTTTAATACAGGAGGCAGAAGTTTGTAATAATCCTCCAATATATTTCCTTTTAGTCCTCGCTGCCTGATAATGCATTTAGGACATTTCCTCTTTTTCTTACAAGCTTTGTTTTCCTCATACGATGCTTTAACTTACTTACCCATACTTTCATGCAATTTCCTTGCACCTGTGCTTTCCTATTTTTCTATGCCTCGGTGTTATTTTTCAGCCCCCCACAGCTCTGTTTTTTGATTGGCATATCTCTGTAGAAAATACCGTGTCTTTCTCTGCAGCGGATGGGCCCCAGGGATTTAGCATTGCTCAGGGGCATTCACATTACTGGGGCAGAAGAATGTTACTCCTCCTTTCTCTTCTCTATCCAGCAAGAAAAAACACTGATCTCCAGCCCTGATATGTAAGCACAGGACGTATGTCATTACAAAACACAAAGCCCAAAATCTGCTGAGCAGATTGTATAGTTCGACTCCAATATAACTGTAAGAAAGGGGCCTATGAAAATGTTAATAGACTTAAAAGCATTGGGAGGCAATTTGACATACTTCCAGTAGAAAATAACAGCGTTACCACATAAACATCAGAGAAGATAAGGTAAGATATTTTGCCATGGTTACAAATACAAGGACAATAAATATGTCTGATCCTTTTCCAAGAAAACAGGAGAAAAATAACTGGCAAGGTGCCTGCTTGTAAAACCAATTTCAATGTATAAAGGGGCCTATGAAAAGGATTCTGACTATTACACTGCCAGGCAGAGAGAAGGAAAAAACATTTCTGGATGCAAGAGGCATTGAAAGGGTAACCAGAAATAAAATAATAGTTCCTTTTGAGCTTTTCAGGAGTGAGACCAACCTAATAAAACTGATAATGCCCTCTCCAGCTTCAATATCCAGCATGCCAGACAGCCTCTGTCCTTCTTGCTGATAGCCAGAAGAGGCACAGGATTAAAGAAATGGATTAAGTAGATGAAGCGAGTGAGGGAATTTTTTACTGATCTCAAATCTGCATTTCATATCACTGGCTAACTCCCTTGACACCATCCGGGAGCAGCTTCGCTGCTGATGTGACCCAGGAATTGTAACTTTGGTCACCTAATTCCCTCCTGCCTGGGAGCAGGAGATTCACTGGAGGCAGTGCAGGCATTGCTGGGAGCTCATTTCTCCTTCTGAGGAGGACCCAGCAGGAGTTTTCCTCTGAAGAGGACAGACTTAATTTCTGTCAAGAGATGCTTACAACAAGGTTATCTGTAGAGGCAGATCATTTCCTTAGCAGTTTCTCTTGGCTACATGGAGAGGAGATTGCTGTAACTATGTGGTGTCAAGCTGACACACTTACTAGTATAGAGCTACTCACAGGTAGCTGTCATACCTATAGATAAACCCTGACGCACACACTGTTTTCAATTATCTGCCCTCAGTTTAAGTCAAAAATAGAGACCAAGAGTGCCTCTTTCCCTGCATGTTCCCTGATTCCTCATGCGTGATGGCTGTAATTCTCCCCAGGGCGTTTAGTCTTGTCTGCCCCAGCATGTTAGGGACAGTTTAATACTCTTACCTCCAAGGAAGGATCAGGACAGCCTTTCCAGCCCTCTTGGCTCAGCTCGTTGCGACATGGCCAGACCTAACACTTAGTGTCCCATCCAGGTGAATGCGGTAGACACCGCCCCAGGCTGGCAGACACCCCCCTAGGCTGATGGACACCCCCTCGGCTGGTGCTTCTGCCTATCTGCAGACTTGGGGACAACAGTACGTTTTTCAGAGTACTCCATATTTGCCTTGCAGACAAAAAGGTCTAGAAACACCATTTGCCTTATGTAAAAGATGTGGGAGGAGATTCCCCAAGCCACTTATGGCAGCTGCATGCCTGACACACATTTTTATCATGGGAAAAAAGAAATGGCTTTTCATCCCCAGGTTCCCCAGTTGGGCACCGTGGGACAGACACAGGTAACAGGTACTTTAGGCCCTCTTGTTGAATTAGTTGCAACCGTTGAAATGATTAAAACCAGCAGCTGTGAGGGGGATAACTCATGGCACCCTCTAGATCTGAGCAGCTGCGTCCTTCCCACAGCCAAGCAGTGCTGGAGCCTCCTCAGCCACCGCCAGCCCCTCGACACTTGTGTCAGGTGTGACAGTGCTGCTGCGACAGCTCCAGCTGAGCGGCCCAAACCAGAGCTCTGTCTGCCCTGGGATGCTGGGGGGTGCACTGAGGGGTTGCACAAGCACTGGCTCTGCACTGCAGCAGGGATGCAGCCACCAGCGCTGAGGATGAGGTGGCCCATCTGATGATGATGGGAGCATCAGTGAGAGCCATCCTGCCAGAGGCCTTGAAATAAAATAAACGTGATGATACTTCCTCACTTTCCCATGCAAATGCAGAAAAAGAATAGGTTTCTAAGAAGCCATGCTACTAGCCTTCATTTTAACTCAACCGGCTGAGTTACATCAGGGCTGCTGGGGAGCCCTTCCCCAACAGCACAGGGCAGTTTAGAGAACAAATCCTTAATCCTAATTCAGCACCCAATTACCACAAATATTAATCTAGTTATACTTACAAGGTGGGATGATTCTTTTTTTTCTTTTTAATATGTCTCCCATTGGAAATCGGCAGCTTGCACAACAAATCTGGGGTGAGGTTCATCATTTGCCTTGTGACATGAAGGCTGTTGCCAGGATTTTTTGACTAAGTGCCAGGTACCATCGTAGGTGGGAACATGAGCCTCAGTTGCTTGTGTGCACTCATTTGCAGTTGTAAATAATGCAGTGTTTGGAAGCAGCTCAGAATACTGCTGCAATCAGATAGCCTCAATATTGGCTGTTCAGTGCCAGAGACACAGTGATTGTGTGAGAGTGCTTAGAGCAGCAGGGGTGAGAAATGCTGTGAGCTCAGCCTCCGTGCAATTCCTCTGCGAGGAAAAATGCACGTTGTCTCTGATCACTCTACTTTCCTGTTATCCACTGATCTTAAAGGTCTCACATATTTGACCCCATTTACATAGGCATCTATCCCAGGAATAATTCCCTAACAGTGAGCGCAGGATTGTGTTTTTTGAGGTCAAGAGAAGCAAGATAGTAATTACAGAGATAATTGCTTTTAATGCATTTTTCACCTACAGAGTACCCTTAAAATGTTCTTTGCAGAAGAACAGAAAGGAACAATGTTTTAATATTAGACAAAGAAAGGTTTACAAGAAACACTTTCTTCCTCCTTTATTATATCCAATTTCCTTGACAGTGATCATGAATTAATTTTCACATTGCACAGTCTGATTTTTTGTGGAGCAGGCTTTGCTAACTGCATCTGAGTAATGAAACTTGGAAAACACTGACAGTGTTTATGATAATTAAAATCACTTGAAAGACACTGTTCAGTACTCTCTAGCTAGGGTTAAAATTACTTGTGTGTCTCTTAAAAATCAGCTAGAAAGGAAATGCTAAAGTGTTAAGACCTGTAAGCGCAGGATGCATGTAAAGCATTTTTTCCTCTATCATTTTATGGATGGTGTTTGACAGTTATCTGAATTAATTCCTGTATGTCCTGCAACAGCTTTTGGCTCAGTGTCACCTACTTCCACACTGAACTGCTCATATTTTGCTTGTCTAATTTTTTAGCGTCGCCAGGAACAAAACTGCTCGGGTCACCTGCAACCGTGATCCTGCTCATCCCCACACCAGCGAGGGGAGCTGGCTCCTCCCGCGCCCGCTGGAGCAAGGGGTGGGCGAGCTGGTGGGTGCCTGCTGCAGGGGCATTGCCCCAGAGCACCCGTGGGTGCATGCGCAGAGGGAGTGCAAGCAGGGAAACAGCCCTGGCCCCTTGGAAGTCGATCCTGCATCAGCTGGTGAAGAGATCAAAGAGCTGCCACCAGCCCTTGCTGATATCTTGGTAATACCCACTCCACAGAGCAGGAGAGGTGCCTGGAGCTGCATTCGGGTTGTTGCAGGCTCATTAGCAGGGAAGCGCCTTGGTGGGCCCCAAGCCCTTTCCCACGCTTACTCAGGGCAGGCTGGGCTATGCAGCAGGGTGGGACGTCGGTCCGAGCCATTCCCACTGCCCTCCTCTCCCAGCGGTGGTCCCACTTCCCCGCAGCCTTCCCAGGCAGCACGCTAGGGCTAGCCCTTGCTCCACTGGTCCTCTGAAACCCTACAGCCTCTTCTGCAGGACTGACACATACCTGAGATCATGCCCCATCTACTAGTGCAGTTGACTGGATCTACCTGGACATAGGACTTCCCTTTTGGTGAACTGAATTCAAAATTTCAGGTTATTTTCACAGTCTGCCCAGATAACACTAAGTCCAGCTCCCTTCCTTCAGTAGCTCCTCCACCTCCATGAAATTTTGAAAACCTAACGCACAAACCCAAGCTGTGGGTGAAAATGCTGATGGGTCCCCAGTCCCAGCAAAACTACTCTGAAACTGCGACTGATCCATACGCTCCTTTGGGCAGTGACTTACTGACAGCGCTGGTCTCCACACCAGACCTGGGCTCACCCTCAGCTTTTCCTAGGTATTATCCACCTAGCTTACTAATGAATTTCTCATATAAGATGGTATCAAAACCATCAATACATATTATTAGTGTATGACAAATCTACAGTGGCTATTACTTGTATATTCGTTAACTTTGAAGCACTTACAAATACGATGTTTGTTCGTTCCAGTACTTGTTCTGGGAATCAGAATTAAGCTGAATTATGTGCATTTCCCAGAGCCTCCTTCTGCCTCTCCTTAGCAAGAGATACAATTTTCTTTTATGGAGTTTCTTGGTTCCTCACTTCTACTCTGAAATTGCACAGCCAGTTCTCAAAGTATCCTTGGAAAGCATCCAACTTTCAGATTTCATCAGGCTTCAACAATTTCAAAATATTTTATGTATTGCTGTACTTTCTAACATCTTTCACTTTCCTATTCTTTCCTTTTAGCCTGAATTTGTACCATTTCCCCTCTAAGTTAGCTGTTTGATCACTACCAATGCCTTTAGTGAAAACTGAGTCAAAAAAGGCATTCTGCAGTTCAGCCTCCTCAGTATCACTTGCCACTAGCTTTCCTTCTGCAGTGAGTAGTGGACCAATGTGTCCTCTGATATTTCTCTTTCCACTAATGCCTCCATAGACTGTGGGTTTTGCTATTCTTTATTTCTTTTTCACTTGAATTTGATTTTCTCCCCTCCAGCGCATGCTGTCCTTTGATATTCATCCTTACTCACTTGACCTCATGCCCATTTTCTCTGTACTTCTTTCTTGTATTAGTTCACTGAAGAGCTGGAATTTATCCAAACTGGTCTCCTGCTGCAGTTTCCAGCCTGCCTACATGCTGGTAGTTTCCAGGTATATCGTAACATCATTTTCTACAAGGAACTAACAATTCTCCTAAACTATTTCTTCTTTTAAACTATTTTTCCACAAACTATTATCTATTCTCTTTCTTTGGTTACTGAAATCTGTTTCTTGAAGCCAATTGACTTAATTTTGTTTTGAGTGTTCGCCCACTTTCTTTGCCTAAGAGCTGTTACGCTTAATAATCTGTCCCTTAGTAGTTAACATCGGCCTATCAGCTGCACACTGACAATGCTTTAAGAGCTCTAGGAGGGAAGCAAGAACATAATAAAAGCAGCCATGAAAACAGCCATATTAATTTGAATCATGAAAAGGAAACCTAAAAGATTTCAAAAGGACCTGAACTATTAACTGACCTCCCACATCTACCTTGCTCTATGTGGTGCTTCATAATACACTTTCTCTTCTTGACATTTCACTGACACAGCAGGAGGTAAATTAAAACTTAACCTATCTGCACAAGAGAGATATTCAGGTAATTAATGGTAACAACTGCAGCTTAGCTTCTACGGACATTAAGGAAAAAAAAATGCAGTATCTCTAGACCATCTCCAAGAGCTGTGCCTCCCAACAGTGGTGCAGAGTGGCTTTAGCAATCAAACCCAACTGTGGTTCTCTATTGAAAGCAGTGGAGTAAAATCCCTCCGTGGAGTAATCCCCACCTCCACCCTGGCAGCGGCACGAGCTGCTCGCTGGTGGCAGAGGACACACCAAGCCCTGCTGCCTGGCCCATCACCCGTGGTAAGGCTGCGCGCTCTTCATCAGACCAGTGATGGAGAGGCTACCCAGAGAGGCTGCAGAAGCACCATCCGTGGAGGCCCTCAAGATTCAGGTAGCTGAAGAGTTGACGGGCCTGACTGTGTCTTGTCCCACTTGTTCTTGAGGCTGAGCTGGACGCTTCCAGAAGTTACTTCCCACCAGCATGCCTGTGAAGCTCCTAAGCCAGTTTCCCACCCTCCCTGAGCCAACACAAGACTGGGATTCAAGCAGAGAGAGGGGCTAGCAGCTGCCTCCCTCCAGAAACACTGGCAGCTACTAGTGATATATTTGCCCTTGGGGATAATTCATGCTTCCAAAATTGGTGTGAGGCTGTGGTTCTTCTTTCTCCTCTTCCCTACACAGCCTTGCTTGTTTAAGCCCCTCTGTGAAATTTATCATTCACCTGTTAGGTGTGATTTTGTGGTTGAGGTTTCTAGAGGTCAAGTCAGCGCTGAAGGGAGCTTTTTTGCGAAGCTGCCCTAGAAATGGGACATGGTCGGAGCTGCCATAGATCAGGACTTAGCAGAAAGGTGATGTATGCAGGTAAGGTGGTCCCAGAAGGTGCAGGATTGTACCCAGTCACTGAGAAACATCTTTTGGAGGTCACATGCAGCTAAGGCAAAGGCAAGCTATGGGCTCCTCCCTTGCTGTTGCAGGGCACAAGGGATGCTTGAGCCCCCGAGACAACCGCACAGACTGGCACAGCGCTCTCTCAGCCCCTTCCTTCTTCACGTCTTTCCTCTTCTGCCACTGTCCCTCTCGCCTGGAGGTGTTTTGTCCTTGGCAAGCTGCGAGGGTGAGCGTGTGTCCCAGGCGCTCTGAAAGCAAGTCAAAGCCTGGCCCTCCTCTCTACCTTACCTTACCTTACCTTTATAATCACCATCCAAAGACATTCCTCAATTACCACCGACAATTTGGACCCAGCCCTTTCCCAGATAAACCAATTCCCATTTCAAATGACATCACAACAATGCAGAGAGAGAAATGCTGCTAAGGAAGAGCTCTGTCATTAACTCACCCAATATTAAATGACATCAAAGCACTGCAGATAAAATTATTTCAAGGACTAATTACTATACCAATCCTTCTGGCCTTAATTCTAGACCTGAAATATTGCAGCGTTAATAAAATAGGATTCATAGTACATGAGACACATGAGAGAAGATTCAATTGGTAATGATAATTAGAAACATTTTAATAGGATTTTACCAGCAATATGAAGATTGGTAGTTTAATAATTTGTGGAAATGAAGAAATAAAGCTCGGGCAACATATACAAAGCCTTCCTAAAACACCCAGAAGACAGTGCAGGATAAGCCAAATACCTGGCAAATTCCTGGTCTCCCTTTTCAGAGTAAGACCTACTCCAACTCCAGCACTATAGCTCTCACTGCAGGAGTTCAGTGCCTGAAGTTGACAGGGGAGAGGAATTTTAGGCTTAAACTCTCCAAAGTCTGTCTACCAAAACACTCAGCATTCTGCCATCTTTGTGGCAGACATTTTAAGCTAGTGTTTGAAGGAGCTGCTTGGGTGCTGGACTGAACACCTTACAGGAGATGGGAAGTAATTCTCCATAAGGGCATCCTCAGTTCAACAGAAGAGCAGCAGAAATTATCACATCAGCAACCTGAACTTGCAAGAGCAGTGTCTTGAAAAGCCTTTAGTTCAAGGAGAACTTTAAAAATTGCATGCGAGGAATAAGCTGGGCCTGGCCATTATTTCCTATTCTCTCCAAAAGTCCTGTGTGCCACTCAGCCTGTGCTGGTGCTGCGGTCTGCTCATGGGGTGCCCTTATTCGCAAGAGGGATCCATCTCTGGCCCCTGCCACTCTGCAGGTGCTAAGAGGGATGAGGATTTCTCCTTCTCCGTTTAGCCACATCAGGACACCTGACTGCTGCCTAGCAAGGAGGTGTGAGCACCAGCTTTGCCCTGGCAAGCCGGTCGCTCGAGCTAGGCAGCTGGGGACAGTGGTGCCCCAGGGATCAACAGCGGTGGGAACAACATAAACATGGTCATAGGCACTGGCGGACACTTGATTCTAGTCAAACTGTATTTTCTGATCTCAACATACATGTCTGTTCATGGACTAATGAGAGGCAGCAAGAAAGAGAGTGCCACCCTATTTTGTGCCATACTTACCAATAAAAGAGCATAGTAGCCTTTTGTCTGTGTTGCATTAAAAGATGCCAAAGAAAAAGTCCAGCTGGGTCTGTTGCAGGTGCAGCAAAAGTACATGGCTGCTGTAAAAGGATATTATTTTGTCAGAGTGTGCTGGTTTTGGCTGGGATAGAGTTAATTTTCTTCACAGTATCTGGTAGAAGGCTATGTTTTGGATCTGTGACCAAAACAGTGTTGATAATACAGAGATGTTTTGGTTACTGCTGAGCAGTGCTTACCCAGAGCCAAGGGCTTTTCTGCTCCTCACCCCACCCCACCAGCGAG
>JANHGO010000069.1:22376825-22406271 GCA_024606505.1 Aquila spilogaster
ATGGATGGATGGATGGATGGATGGATGGATGGATGGATGGATGGATGGATGGATGGATGGATGGATGGATGGACTGGTGAATGGCTGGATGGGTGGTTGAACTGGTGAATGGATGAATATGGTCCATGGGCACGGTCAGTGAGAAAAGCCCTGGTATGGAGGAAGCAGCCACATGGCACCCTCAAGCATTGTTTCCTCAAGAAAATTTAATCCAGCAGCTAAAGGAGGAAGAACTAATTCAAAGCTCACCTGAAGTTATCATCAGCCAAGTATGGAGGAAGCAAGTATCAGTGAAAGGAAACAGGAAGGAGAGCTTATAAATAGAAAAGGTAGAGAAAAAACAAGCATCCAAGTGAAATTTATAATTCCCCTGTAAGTGAAAGAAGTAACGATGCACACCAAACTAACAAAATTATCCTGCAGACAGACTACTAGCTAATGAAATTGCTTACTTAGCATACATTAACTGAGCTGCAGCTGGCATTTCACTGTACTTGCATTAGACAAAACTCTTCCCATCAGCAAGAAAATGCCACAGGGTAGAACTTTATTTTATACTGTACACATCTCACAGTACAGGATGTACAAGATGTGGGACAGCTGCATGTAAGGATGAGGTTCAGAAGTCAAACCTGATTTCTTCTGGTTCATGGGTGACGATCAGGGATATTTTGCAGTAGAGCCTTCCTCAATCAGCAATTATGTTGGGAACTTTTGAGCTGTGTTAGGATGCAGCTCTCCGTGTCTGTATGCTGATAGCTCCAGGACAGCAGACAACACACCTCTCTATCAGAGTGCTCTTCTGGCCCTTAAATCATGATGGGCTCCAGACAAGAAGTTAAGAACTTCAGGTTTTAAAATAATTACGACTATTTGTGGTTTGTTGTGTTGTGAGGTTTCTTTCCCAGGAAGCATGAAAAATCAGAGCTTGGCACCGTCTGCAGAGCTCATAGAAGACTTCCTAATGCTCTAGGCCGGGAAAAGGAGTGGGGAGCAGTTTACCATGCCCAAGAACAAAAGGAGGAAACTGTCTTGTTGCAAATCATCCTTCTGCTCTCCCATATCTCTGTGCTAAGGCTAAGAGTAATCATGTGGAGTAGAGTCACTTCTACGTTTTCTCCTTCGTATGGTGTTTCATGCTCTGCCGTGTGCAATACGTAAGGGCACAACTACACAACACCAGCTCCAGCATGGCACCATTCAGACAGGCAGAAGGCCCTTTACAAGGCCTACAGAAAACAACCATCCAATGGCAATTGCCACTTTTTAGGAAAGTATTAAGGCTTGATGGCTGAAGAGCCCCCACACAGAAGCTGGTGGCTGCTGGCAGTCTGTCCTCCTTGATTGGCCTCAGTTCATTTTTATGGAGCCTTTGGGAGTATGATGCTGTCACAGCGTTGAAGTCCAGCCCTCTCTAGGTGCTGAATCACACCAAATGTTTCACTTGAAAGTAAACCTCATTTTAGATTTGTGGCAGATGGAATTATTTTTCTCAGTTTTAATCAAGTAATGGGCACATATCAAATTATGTGATTCTCATCACTTAAATCTTTGAAGTCTACAAATTTATCACCGATTTTTGGACATCATTTTCTTGAACCTCTGCAACAAAATTGCACATAGTCAGAAAATCGGACTGGAGAGCTCTGCACCATACATTTCTTACCCCTCTGCATTAGTATTCAAGGGGAAACATTCACAGAATCGTAGAATGGCTTGGGTTGGAAGAGACCTCGAAGATCATCTATCTCCAATCCCCTGCCATGGGCACGGTTGCCAGCCACTTCAGCAAAGTCCAGCTTGGTCTGCAGCCCAATGAAATAATACAAGGGAAGTTCAGCAGCTCTGAAACACTGATCTCACCACCAAGTGTAGATAGGGAGGGGGTATTGCATCAGGCCCAGAGATTTTACCTACAGAACAGAGATCCCAGCACAACCCTCAGGAAGCAGCACTCCGCTTTCCCAGCCATGTTCTTACGGCTGTCCACATTCATTGCCTATAAAGTACTTTTCTAACACTAAAGCAATCACTTCTGTGGCAGCTGATCCTTGCAGAATAACCACCCCCAAATCTACTGCATTTTCCTGATGGGTGAAACAGTCCACATTCATAAAAGCCATAAAAAGACTTATGGACAAGAGCTGTAACACCAAGCTGAAGGGCTTTGCACTCAGCAGCTTTGCGGAGCCAGAGTCTCCTCCTCCCACAGATTGATGTGCCTTCAGTCCCATCCCTTCAAGGTCACGGAAAGTTTTTTGAGATGCACTTGCCAAGTGTTGGGCAGACTTTAAAAAGAGCACTTCTCCAGGGCCCAGCACTCGGTAACCTTCAGCCTGTCTTCGTGTCTGATCCCCTGCCTCGATCCTATTACCATTGCTCACCGGGGAGAGCAGGCAGGTTTGAAGGAAGCCAAGTCTTCCAGCTTGTCAGCCTTGAAATATGCTGCCTGAGGCTGCCCAGCCTCTCACTATTTCTCTTTCAGCATGTGGGCTGAGGCTGCCCGCAGCTCTCCCCCTCTTTGCTGCACAGATGGATTTCTCCTTTGACCACTGCTGTTACAATAGGGGAGCTGCCTGCAGTGCGGGACAGGGGCAGCCTTTAGCCCTACAAAACACAGCCCCAAGGGCTGAGGCACCTCTAGGGGGACACAGGGTGCATGGGGAAGGGAAGGGAAGGGAAGGGAAGGGAAGGGAAGGGAAGGGAAGGGAAGGGAAGGGAAGGGAAGGGAAGAAGAAAGAAACAAGCACCTTATTTCATGCGATTAAGTAGATAATAAAAATACAGACTACCCTGAAGCACAACCACTGATGAAACATTTGGACACTGAACAAACAGGCCAAAGAAAATGTTAATATATAAATGAAAGACTCATCTAAGCAGCCAAAAACCTGTCACTGTCTGGGAAGAGTGCGCAAGGAAGAGCAGAGACCAAAGCAGAAGGCTCATCTTTTCCACGCGTGGCAGCTGCTGTGAGGGCATGGGACTGGGGCTGCTTACAGTGGCTGGAGCTGAGCACAGGTCACAGCACTTTTGGCACTCTTTGGGCCACAGGACCTCCGGATGGAGTGAGGGAGGCTCCTCACAGCTGATTAACCCCTTGTGTAGCATGTGTTTATGGAGAGTGCCACAGGGTTTCCAGCTGCAGAGACACACTAAACCTTAAAAAAAATCTCCGTAGTGTCAATCTACTTGCAGCATTTCCAGTCACCCAGAAGTGCTAAATAGACTTGGATGCACCAGCAAGGTCTTTGTCTTGCTCCTGATGGTGTTGCTTAATTTCCTAGTCCCCACTCCTGCCCTGCTTTGGGTCTTGCTGTTCTGTTTTCTAAAAGCACAAGTGGTGACAGATGTTCCTGGCACCGGCAGTTGCCATCCTGGTACAGATGTCAGTAACTGCAGCACTGAGGGCACTGTGGGACTGGATCCCAACTTGTGGCAGCATGGCTATGTATCGCGCAGGACAGTGATGAGTCTGGGAGCAGCCACCCCAGTGCCCTGGCCAGAGGGGTGCAGAGAAAAGTTTCCAGCATAGAATCGTAGAATCTTTAAGGTTGGAAAAGACCTCTAAGATCATCTAGTCCAGCCATCAACTCATCCCCACCAATACTGCCCTCTAAACCATGTTCCTCTGTGCCACATCCACACAGCTTGAACACCTCCAGGGACAGTGACTCCACCGCCTCCCTGGGCAGCCTGTGCCACTGCCTCACCACTCTTTCAGAGAATAAATGTTTCCTAATATCCAACCTGAGCATCCCCTGGCACAACTTAAGGCCGTTACTTCTTGTCCTATCATCTACAGATGTGCAGCTGGAGGAAACAAGGTTCAGCACGAGCTGAATGCAAGGCAGTGCCCTGTGTTTCCAAAGGCTGGGAGCACAGCATTAGTTTTTCCTCTCAATTACTAAGTATATTTTTTGTTCTTTTAATGGCTGAGCTTAAATAGGAAAAATCTGGGAGGATGTGGGGTAACTGAGCAGATATGCACACAAGCCAATTATTTTGCTTAATTTATTCTACAGCATGTCTGCATGGACATTAGCCAGGACAGATCAGCTGGGAAAACTTTATTTGTCACCTGGGCAACTGCTAATGTCCCCCAAAGAAAGTGCTGTCTTGTTCTCCTCTGTATATTACATCTCTTAATTAGCATAATCTATTTAATCATCTCTGATTTTTTTGCTGATGGAGGCTGAGAAGCATTGGCCCTTAAACTTGGCCTTGCCATTGTCTCCTCCCTCCTGTGTTTAAACACCTCAGAGATTTTCTGTTAGCCAGAGGTTGTGTCAACATCAAAGACACGAAGATGCTGTGCCAACAACCTGCAAACTGCTCCGTGGCTGCTCTTTGTGTCTTGAAGCACCACTGCCATCTCCACTTGGGTCTGTGCCTAGTCTCTCCTTGTACAGGGTATTTCAGACAGAGGAAATAATCTGGACGTTTCACAAGGCAGTGAGTTGGCTCTGCAGAGCAGTACAGACATTGTGACATGGCTCAGAGCTCTGCTCCAGGCCCGTGATACCCAAAGCACCAGCACCTCCATTTGGTCCATCCTCCAGGCCCACTCCAACTGTGTTTTGCCTAAAGGAGAGAGGATCTCCTTTAAAATGTTGAATAGTCTGCTGGAGATATTCTCACTTGTACTGGATATGACCCTGGGAATCCTAACATAACTCAAGCAGGAGTTTGGACCAGATGCTGTCTAGAGGATCCCTTCAGCTTAAATCCCTCTGTGATTGTGTGACCTTGAGACAATGGAGCCTATGGAGGTGTGCAGGACAGGAGTGACCTTGCCCTTCATACATGCCACAGCAGCATTGCCTTCTTCCAGACTGGGAAAGGATCTGCTTCCATACTCTCTTCCACACTCTTCAGAAAATCTGCTTGCTTGGCGGTGACTGAAGAAACAGGGAGGCAATACATGGAGATTGCTCTATGCATGTTAGCCAAAGACAAGGGCCCCAGTGGGGTACTCTCATACACTGCAGTAAACTCCCTTCCCTAGCCAGCTCCTCAGTAGGGGTCTGGACCTGCTGAATGCACAGATGTCACCACCACAACAGGAATGAGGCTTGAGCTGGTGGCAGCTTTGAGATAACAACATAATGATTCTGCAGAGCAGGCTCCAGCTGCACTTATTCAGAGTGAAATGGTAGAATCAGAATCATTAAGGTTGGAAAACACCGCAAGTCCAACCATCAACTCATCAATGCAGGGGTGATCAATGCCCTACAGCCTGCAGCTGTGAAAGCTGAGTGATTCCAGTGATTCAGTGTGTCTCTGCGTCTGTGTGTCATGCTGGTACAGCATGGACCCCTGATAGCTTTTGTTTGCTTGTGGTTGCTGCCATAGAACTTACGCTAAGCAGAGGGTAATCTGAGCTCTGCAGTGGGATCACCTTGCTGGATCCAAAGCTGCAGTTCTGCTGCCTGTTTTCTCCAGTGTTATAACTATGCTAAAACTCTGCATTTCACCTATTGAATCCCACAGTTAGAAATTTGGGATTGCTTTTTCCAGTATATATGACAAAATTCACATGCTAATGTGTATGTTTTGCAGTTTTAGCTGGGATGAAAGATGTGTCAATTCATCAAATCGGGGGTGCAAAGATGCTGAAAAATCTAATTCCTTGTTCACCCAGATGATGGAGACGAGGTGCAGCAGATGCCATGGGGCCAGCTGCACCTTGCTGCTTTGTTTGATGGGTTTCATGGGCCATCCTGAATCGCTGGAGTGAGCTTGGTGGGGCTTTTTTTATGGTTATGCGACTGAATTTCAAATACATTTCTCCTCTTTTCTTCTAAGCCCTGAATACCTGCAAACATGTTTCCAAATGCTTTTGAGATGGTTGCAGAGGTGTTTGTTGCATTATTTATTTAGAAAGTGACTTTGGAAAAAAAAAAGTGAGATGGAAGGGAACTGCTTGAGCAGTAACACTTCAAACATTCCAGCTGTCTTCTTTGGATTTTTTTTTCTTGTTTCTTTTTTAATGTTATTAAAACAGTTTTTTGTTCTTTTGCCCTTCTGTTCCCTCCTTGTCAAGTTTACTAAGCTTAAACAAGCTAAAACAAGCCTTTCCTCCTATTCTGTAGTGTAGACTTACTGTCAGAGAAGGATAGGCCTTTTCCTCTGTTATAAATATGATAGACAAAAGACAGCTGGTAATAAACCATGTTCCATTTCCAGTGAATTACTGAAGTGGTGAGAGCTCATAGATCTGTCTGGAGAGCCAGGAGTCAGCTGGGAATGGAAAGGTTTCAAGTGAGAAACCTCACTTTGCTGTGCTGGTTTTGGTCATCACCATACATTTGCGGTGACAGCTGGTTCTTGGCTCATTTGCTGAGCCTTGTGGTGTTGCCCAGGTTCCACCAATGGGCTTTTTAATCTCACTGACTGCTAGGAAGGACTTGGAAGTCATCTTTTTTCACAATTAGACATCCGAAGGATGCTTTGCTCCATTTTGCTTTGTTCAAGGACTACTGGTGCTGCTGTGCATCAACACGAGCCTTTTCTCAGCTGACCACCAACACCTAGGATGGAACAGGGTACATTTTCTGGTCTTCTTTCTGCCTGCAATATCCTCTGCCAGTAGTCACTGACAGAGCTTTGCAAATACCAGTACAGGTTCCTCTGTCAGTGAGTCAAGCTGTTCTGCTCTCTAGCCTTGCACAGGTCAATCCTTTGGTGGAGGACATGAGTAATGAGTCTGACGGACTTGATACAGGCTCCCATGTTCTCTCCTTCACAGTCCCTTTCCTGCCACAGACACTGCTGAGCAAACAGATTTCCCCCAGAGCATGGAAAGGAGTTTGGGAGCTGGCAAAGTAGGCTCAATCCAGTCCCTGTGTAAGCAGCATGGGTCTTAGCAACCCAGGTGTGGAAGCCAATCAGATCACCTTTCACTTAAAGCTGTGAGAAAAATGGGCTGGAAAGAACCTCAGGAAGCCAACAGGGTGGTGGCCATTGTTTCAGCCACTTCCAGCAGAAGTTTGTCTAATCTGTCAGGAGTGTTAATGAAAATCCAGGTCTGCTCCATGTCATTAATCTCAAATTGCAAGGAGAGAAAGGCACCAGGTTCAGTCTGTGTTCTCCTGGGGGCACCTTTCACTGTGACTCTCCCTCTTCTCCAGCATGAGCTATTCAAACGCCAAGTGAGCTCTCTGGGGATGCTGACAAACATATTCCCTCTGAGTAGGTGGGTCACAAACGTATTGAAGTCCTGGGCTCTCATCTGCCTTCCTGCCCAAAACCTCAGGTGGCCCCTGCGCCAGCACTGCCCGCATTTGGCAGCACACAAGGCAAGCAGGAATGCATTTCCATCAGCATCTGATCATGCAGATGGGCCTTCAGTACCAGCTACCTGTTCCATATGTGTCTGTAGACATCAGACTCTTCCTAAAGCCTTTGCTGTTGCTGAAACCCGTGATACCAGCTTCACCTTACTAAGACTGTGAGGGAATGGTGTCACTTGGAACGCATCTGCTGCACACACAGTGCACACAAAATGCAAACAGAGTAACAGAGTGGATTCAGGGAAAAGCATAGACTTGAAACTGATCGTGTAAGTCTGGGAGAGAGATACCAGCCACCCAGCCCTCTCTTGGGCATGATCCATGCCACAGGACTTCCCTGTGCGCTTCCTTGTACAAATTTCTGTTTGAACAGAAAAGAACCTTTTCCAAATCTGAGGGAAAAAAGAAACAGTAATGTGCAATTGCCCGACACATTTAATGGCCAGAAGAGAATTGAAAGTATTTTATGCCTCTGGAGGGGGACACTTGATCTTCAGTGTACACAATATATTCCACAGTCCCATTCATTTTACTTATGAATTACTCTGCTGGAAGCCCTTCTTTTCCTGCTACATTAAATTTATTTAGGATCAGATACTAGTCACTAGAGCTCCATTTTAATATTGTTGTACAAATTGATATATGTGTTCTAGATTATTGTACCTTAGTCCTCCCCCTGGATCTCAAAGCTTTCATGCCAATATGTAATTTGTTCTCATTAGCAATATCTTGGGACAGCCATGTGAAGGGACCAAGAAGGCTGGAGCTGTTAGGCTTTAGCTAAGACAAAGAAGGGAGATGCAATGGTAGGCAGAAAACAGTATGTGCTGGAAGGAAGATAAATGTGGTGCCTCTCTGAGTCTTTTCCCCCAAGAACAGGGTGATACAGTGAAAGAGCACAATGTAACTCCTCTGTAAATTAAAACCGATGAAAGAAAATAGGCCTTATAGGATAGATAATAAATCTTTGCAGCTCACTGTTCCCAAAGTGCTATCAAGACTTTGTCTGCAGCCTGGGATAACCGCTGTCCCCAGCAGGTGATGCAGGCCTTTGAGCACCACTGGCTGCTGATGGCACCATGCACAGGACTCCTTTATCTTGGACTTCTTTCTGCGGGCTGCAAGTTTTGGTCCCACGTCCCGTCAGGCTTCAAGTACTGCACTAAATGATCTATTCCATCCTACCTCCATGCCACTAGTCAACTGTAAACATAATTTTCTTGCTTGTGGTCAGCCATGGGCAAGGTGGCTTTTTCTTCATCTCTCAAGTCTGTCCTTAATTACTGATGGAATCTACTTTGATTCTCTGTTCTGTGATCACAAATGTCTTTAAAGTTTTCTTCCAGTTGTCATGGATCAAGGAGTATAGACTGCTTCCTCTGAGCGATAACTGCTAAGCTGTTTTCTGAAGAGCTCGGATCACACTATGTATTTTGTTCTCTCTCACAGCTTTAAGCCCCCTCATGTCAAACCATTCTCACCAGCAGCCCAGCGTCTGGGAGAAAAGCCCCCAGAGCTGCTGGAGAACCATAGGCCCCAATTCCCTTAATTAATATCCTTCTGGACAAATCTAAAAGGCAACAAACAGTGAAGGAAACAGAAATACACGACAGAGCTTGTGTAAGCAGGATAATCTGCTGTACTGGGACACTGCCTCTTTAAAGGTAAGTTGTTCACTGGGATTTCAGAGCATGAACGCTTCTAAAAGACCATTAACCTGAGTGTTCATTAGACTCCAGCCCCTGGAGGTGGTGAAGCCTGCTTCTGCTGCTGCTTGAGTGGACTCCACTTTCGGGGGAGTCAACAAGTTTTGTGGACTGCACCCCTCCAAAGATCAATTTCTTTGATCGCAAAGCCATTTGCATGTCTGTAGCATAGCAGAAATCAATGACTGCTAATAACAGGAGCAAGGAGCCACTTCTGGACTCTGCAGCAGGAGACAGGCTGCAAATTAGCACAACTATGTCAAAATTATCCATTTACATGGACTCTAAATATTGACAAGTTTTCATCTCCTCTTATTTCATCTCAGTCTATTTGCTTTATCTAGAGGGTATGGTTCATTTTTGATCAATTTTGTTTGTTCTTTTCCTGAGGAAGCTTATCTTATAAGTCACACAATACTTCTGAAGACAGGAAAAAATACACAAAGAGGCAGCTGTTGGAACAGAAGCCAGCTACGAAGAAATCAAAGGATTCATCTGCCTTCATATCAGATGTCTGCAGTACAAATATCTATGGATGATCCTATCACCCTGAGCTCCCTGTCTAGTGAGGAGCAAGAAATGGGCTCTTGCAGGATGTGACTTTGCTGTGCTGTTTTAGGCATCATTGCTAGGATGAAACGAATTTCTACACAGGCTGTGCCAGTTTTCCTGCTGCCTCTGAAGGAGATCCAGCTCACATGTGGGTATCTGCACACACAGACTGTGGTGGCCCTCTGGCATCTCGGGGCCTTTCAACCCTGCTGAGACAGCTGGTCCCATTCTTTTTCATCTTTTCATCCCCCCTCCTCGTGCAGAAGCAGCACTCCAGAAACCCACCAGCCCGGTAATGTAGGGTGGGGGAGGCTCAACCCTTTCCCATGGGTGCACAGGGATGCAGACGATGCTGCTGGGGGAGGGCCTGGGGACGCGGCAGGGTGCTGTCCATGCATGTGGTGCTGAACCCTCGTGATGCAACCTCCGAGCTCTGCCCCTGCCCGCAGCTATCCCCGAGTGCTGTGCGAAGCTGGAGGTGGAATTCGGACGGTGTTAAATAGTTTAGCTCAAAACTTCTGCTGCTCCTCACCGTTCCAATGCCATTCTCTTTTCCTATCATCAACTCTCCAGACCGGCAGTAAAATACGGCCTAGGTGATCTGATTATATGTGCACACGCCAGAGAGGACACGTGCACCTTGTGAAAATCAATTACAAATCTCCAAAGGAAAACGAAGAACTAAAAATAACAAAAACAACAGGAAGCATTGTACTTTGGTGGGTGACGTTAAAAAAAAATAAGATGCCGACTTGATAATGAAGCAGCAGCGGTATGGCTTCTTTTCCTTCCAGGCCATCTTTAAACATGTGCTAAAGTGAATTAGTTGTGTTTAATCAATTGAAATTGAATGAGGTCACAAATTTAAGCAAGAAAATATGCTGTGATGAGGACCTTAATAGGAGATAATTATTTGATACAGGAGGCAGAAGTTTGCAGTATTCCTCCAACATATCTCCTTTTCATCCATGGCTGTATCTAGAACTTTTCCTGAGTTTTGCTTTTCCCATGTGTTACTTTCATTTACTCATTCTCTCACACAATCTTTGCACCTGTACTTCCTGTTTTGCTATGCTTTGGTATTGGTTTTCAGCCCCCAGAAGCTCTGTTTTTCAATTGGCACATCTCTGTGGAAAATGCCACATCCTTCTCTGCTGCAGATGGGCCCTGGGGGAGGGAAGCTGTTGAAGTGTGTCTACATTCCTGGGGCAGGACAGCGTTCCTCCACATTCCTCCTCTGTTTCTACCATTACCAAAATAACTGACGTCCAGCCTTGGTCATGTAAATGCATGACTTAAGTCATTGCAAAGTACAAGCCTAAAATCTGCTGAACAGATCATATCATTCAACTGCAAAATAGCTGTAAGAAAAGGCCTATAAAAATGTTAATATTCTTAAAAGCATTGGGATGCAATTTGACTTATTTCCAGCAAAAACCAGCAGTGTTATCACATAAGCATCAGAGAAGGTAAGGTAAGATATTTTGCCACGGTTACAAATACAAGGAAAATAAATATGTCTAATCCTTTTTCAAGAAAACAGGAGAAAAATAACTGGCAAGATGCCTGTGTGTGAAAGTAATTTAAATGTATAAAGGTGTTTGCAAAGAGAGTCCTGAATATTACACTACCAGGCAGGGAGAAGGAGAAACCATTTCTAGAAGCAAGAGGCACTGGAAGTATAACCAGCAATAAAATAATACTTCCTTGCGAACCTTCCAGGAGTGAGACCAGCCCAATAAAACTGCTGATGCCCTCTCTGGTCTCAGCATCCAGCATGCCAGACAGATTCTTTTCTTCTTGTTGATGGCAAGAGGGGCACAGAGGATGCAACCAATGCATTGAGTTCAATAGATACAGCAATCCAGGGAATGTTTCACTCCGAACTCCAAACCACGTTTTGTAACAATGACAGATTCCATTGCTGCCATCTGGGATTGTCTTCTCTTCTGTTGTGATCTGGGAATTGTGACCTCAGTTGCCCCATTCCCTCCTGCCCTGGAGTAGGAGGCTGACCTGGAGAACTCTTTCTTGTATGTTTCCTGATGCCTCCCATGTAATGGCTGTAGTTGTCCCCAGAGCATTCAGTCCTGTTTGCCCCAGCTTGTTAGGGACTGTTCCAGACACTCAGTGCTGAGGAGGGAGCAGGACAGCCCCTCCAAATCTTTTCTGCTCAGCTCTTTGCCACATGGCAGTACCCAAAATCTAGTGCCCCACAAGTGAATGTGGTGGGCAGCCCCCAGACAGATGAGTAGCCAAAACCAGAGCCACATTCACCGACATGCTCAGGAGGCACTGGAAATGAGAGTGAATACTGAATACTAATTCAGCGCTTGTTGCCACAAGTATTATTCTCATCATATTTAGATGGTGGATTGCAACTCATTACATATGAGTTTCCCATCAGCAGATCTGCTAGACTGCACAGCACATCTGGGCTGAGGTTCATCATCTGCTGTGTGACAAGGAAGAGGCTCCCAGCTTTGTGTGACAAAGCGCCAGATACCAGTGTAGGTGGGAATGCGAACTTCAGTTGCTTGTGTACACTCTTTTGTGGTGGTAAATTGTGCAGTATTTGGAAGCAGTCCAGGATGGAGTTGCAGTGGGGCAGTCACTGCGCTGCTCAGTTCTAGAGGTACAGTGATGCTGTTAGTGCCTTGAGCAGCCAGGACAAGAAATGCTGCAATTCATCTGCAAGTGAAAGCTCACCAGTCCCTCTCCTTTCCTGTTATCCGCAGATCTTAAATGTCTCGCATATCTGACCCCATTTACATATACATCTCTCCCCGCAACAATTCCCTAACAGTGAGTGTGAGACTGTGTTTTCTGAGGTCAAGAGAAGCAAGATAGTAATTACAAAGATAATTGCTTTTAATGGATTTTTCACCTACAGAGCCCCATTAAAATGTTCTTTGCAGGAGAACAAGAAAGGAACAATGTTTTAATGTTAGTCAAAGAATGGTTTACAAGAAACACTTTCTTTCTCTTTTATTGTACCCAAGTACCTTGACAGTGATCATGAACTAATTTTCACTCAGTGCAGACTGATTTTTGTGGAGCAGGCTCTGCTAGGTGCATCTGAGCAAAGAAACCTGGAAGGAACTGACTGTGTTGATAATATTTAAAATTGGCTGAAGGACACTGATCTCTAGCCAGGATTAAAATTACTCAGGTGTCTCTTAAAGATCTGCAAGGTGAAAGCCAAAGCGTCAAGACCTGTTAGAGCAGGATGCATGTAAGCCATGTTTTCTTCCATCATCGCACTGATAGTGATTGACAATGATTTGAATTAATCCCTATGTATCCTGCAACACCTCCTGGCTCAGCGTCCCCAACCTCCACACTGGACTGCCCATATTTTGCTTATCTTGTTTAGCACCTCCAGGAACAGAACTGCTTAGGCCACCTGCAGTGATCTCCAAGCACAGGGCCAGGACTTTAGCATCCCCTGGGCACCTGTTGGTGCTCATGCAGGGGGAGTGCCAGCAGGGTACCAACCCCTTTGAAATCCTTCCCACATCAGCTGGTAAAGAGATCAAATAGCAGCCCCCAGCCCTGACTGTTGCCTTGTGAATACCTCTCCGCAGGGCAGGAGGTGCCTGGGGCTCAATTTGGATTATTGCAGGCAAGGAAGACATCTCGGTGGGGCCCAAGCCCATTCCCACAACCACTGCCAAGCTGGGGCATGCAGCAGAGCATGATGCCGGTGCAAGCCATGGCCATCACCCTTCCCTCCCGGTGATAGTCTCACATCCCCAGCAGCCTCCTCTGCTTGCTTCATCTCAGCCCTATAGCCTTTTCTGTAGGACTGCCACATGCCCTGAAGCATTCCCCATCTATCTGTGTATTTGACTGGATCTACTCATACAAAGGACTTCTTTTTTTTTTTTTTAATTGAATTCAACATTTCACGTTGTTTTCGCAATTTGCCCGGAAAACATCAAGTCCTGCTCCCTTCCTTTGGTGTGTTTGCGTCTCCTCCAACACTGTGCAGTTTTTAAAATCTAATGTGCAAACTCTCCAGTCACTCAAGTCATGGGTGAAAATGCTGATGGGTCACTGGTCCTGGTGAGGAATCCCAGAAAGACAGCTGACCTATGTGTTCCTTTGGGCAGTGACCCACTGACAGTTGCTGATCTCTACACCAGACCTGTGATCATCCTTCACACTTTCCTAGGAATTATCTACCTTGCTTACTAATGAAAGTCTCAAGTGAGATGGCATCAAAACTTCATAGAATTCAGCTATGTGTCATACGTCGCTTATCACTCATCACAGAAACAGATTAGACTGCCTTGACGTTAGCATATAACAAATCTGTAATGGCTATTACTTGTATATTTGTTATCTTTGAAGTGCTTGCAAATGGGAAATTTATTTGCTAACAAACTTCTGGGAATCAGAATTAAGCTGATTTTCATTTACCAGATCCCCCTTCTGCCTCTCTGTAGAGAGAAATAAATTTTTCTTTTATGGAGTTTCTTGGTTCCTCATTTCTCCTACTCCCGAACTGCTTAACCAGTTCTCAGCGTGTCCTTCGACAGCATCACATTTTCAAATTTCATCAGGCTCCAACAATTTCAAAACATTTTAAGTGTTTCTGTACTTTCTAACATATTTCAGTTTCCTGTACTTCCCTTTTAGCCTGAGTTTGTACCATTTCCCTTTGCTTGATCTCTACAGATGTCACAGTGAAAAGTGAGCCAAAAAAGGCATTCTGCAGTTCAGCCTCCTCAGTGTCATTTGCCATTATCTTTTCTTCCACAGCGAGTAGTGGACCAATGTGTCTTCTGATATTTCTATTTCCATTAATGCCTCCTGTGGTGTTTTTTTCTATTCCTTATTTCTTTTCCACTTGAATTTGATTTTCTCCCCTCCAGCAAATGCTGTCCTTTGATATTCATCCTCACTCACTTGACCTAATGACCATGTTCTCTGTACTTCTCTCTGTATGAGTTCACTGAAGCCCTGGAATTTATCCAGACTAGTCTCTTGCTGCAATTTCCAGCCTGCCTACGTTCTGGTAGATACAGTGTCTGCCAAAACATCATCCTTGATGATGAACCTATCAGTATCCTGAACTATTTCTGCTTTTAAACTATTTTCCAACAAACTATTGTGTGCTATGTCTCTTTTGTTACTGAAATCTGCTTCTTGAAGACCATTAATTCTGAAGAGTTGATTTTGTTTTGTTTAATTCTTCCACTTTTTTCTAAGAGCTATTAGCCCTATCATTTTTTTGTCTCTCATCAAACATTACCCTCATTTCATTTTCTTCTGCAAGCTCATGCCATTCTTTGATCATCTTCTTTGATTATTTGACCTATTATACAATCTTTGTGCTTCATTGTGTCTCAGATTTTCTTATTCATTTTTTATCTTCACCCAAACTATCAACCATACCTCTCTTTTCTCTCTGGAAGTCAGAGCATATACCCTTGATATATAGGGGAGCAGTCCCTTCCTTTCTCTGTCTGTTCTTGCTCAAGAAGTTTTGGGTTTGGCATTTCAGCTAGTACAAATCACATCAGTCAGAAAGCCACTGCTTTGGTCATTTTCTCAGACTCCATTCTCCCTCTGTCGCCACTTGGCACATAGATCTCTGAGGTACTTGGCCAGCTCAAGCACTGTCCTCCCCTTCTGCCTCCTGCATTCCTCATATGCAGCCTTCAACCCCACCACTCCCAGGCCCTGTGAAGTTTCCACTCAGCTGTGCAGACTGCTTCCACTCAGATTAAAATTTCTTTAGGCAAATACATGTGCAAGTATGTTATTCCAGATCTTTGTGTAAAATCAGAGTGTGCCGTGCCAGTATCTGCTACTGTGCTTCGAGCCCAGGCCACTGACGGGACAACAGCAGTTGGGTGAGCACCCCACTACCATCATACTGGGGATGGCCCAAGGGAAGGGTGGTGGTGAAGATGCTTGCTCAAGCGGTGTTGTCCCCAGAGACGGGCAGGACCAGAAAGTCCTGAGAGCCGTTCACTTCTGAAGAAACCAGGGGCCAGAAGAGATGCCCGAGGGCATCTCTCATGACACCGATGGTCTGAGTTTGAAACCCTTCAGTCTCTTGACATCATCAGCTGCAAATAATTTCCATAGGAATGAACAGAAGAACATCATGGCAAGACCTCCTGAACTTTTGTCTGCTTCCAGGTCACAAGACTGTGACAGATACGTCAATATAAATATCCTGGAAAACGCCTGGGATAAATCTGTCCTATAACATCTTTATATATGTGTGTGTGTATGTGTGTGGCTGGAGAGCCAGGCAAACTGCAGAGCAAAAATAAAACCAGGTTAGGGCATGGCTGAAATACTCTGATATACTCTGTTCAATGTAATTAGTCTGATTGCAGAAGTATCTCTGTAGTGATAGGATTATTTGATGTCATCTTCACAGCGCATGTGTAGAAGGTATCACTAGCCAAAATTGCTCTATAGCAGCAAGAGTCTGTGCAGTTTGGTCTACATCGTGTGGGGAAAACAGAGTAACACAGGCTCTTAATGGTCTGTGATTAGCAGTTAGCATCAGCCTACCAGTGGTACTCTGAGGATGCCTTCAGAGCTCTAGGAAGGAAGTAAAACCACAGTAAGCAGCTAAAATCAGTCCTGAAAACAGACGTATCAATTTGAATTCTAAAAAGAAAAGCTGAAATTTTTCAGAAGGACCTGAACCATTAGCTGACCTCCCACATCTATCTTGGCTCTATGTGGTGCTTCATAGTGCACTTTCTCTTCTTGACATTTCACTGACACAGCAGGAGCTAAATTAAAACTTAACCTACCTGCACAGGAGATATATTTGGGTAATTAATGATAAAAACTGCAGCTTTAGCTTTTACCAGCATTAAGAAAACAGGATAGTAGCTGTAGACCATCCCTCTCCGTGGAGAAGCTCTGTCCTCAAAGAGGAGTGAGGATGGGAGCCTACCCCAGCCTCTCCAAAAGCAAGGCAAAGCCTTTTCCTTTCCTTACTTTTAAAATCACCCTCCAAAGGCATTCCTCAGCTGCCATGGGCAATTTTGTCCCCACCCTTTACCAGCTAAACCAATTTCTATTTCAGACAGCAGGCAGAATCGTTTCTTGGAAGAGCTCTGTCATTAACTCACTGAATATTAAATGGCAACAAAGCTCTGTAGATAAAATTATTTCAAGGACTAATTACTATCAACCCTTCTGGCTTTAATTCTAGACCTGAAATATTGCAGTGTTAATAAAATAGGATCCACAGTACATGAGACATGTGAGAGAAGATTCAATTTGTAATGGTAATTTGAAATATTTTAATAGGATTTCTCCAGCAATATGAAGATTGGCAGTGTAATAATCTGTGGAAATGAGGAAATAAAGCTCTGACAACATATATAGGGCCTTCCTGAAACATCCAGAACAACAGCTGAAAAAATCTAGAGATTCCAGGGTAGAATAAGCCAAATATCTTGTGAATTCCTGAGCTGCCTTTCTGGAGTGAAACTTTCTCCCACACCAGCCCTGCAAGAGCTCAGTGCCTGAAGCTGAAAGAGGAAAGGAATTTTAGGCTTAAACTCTCCAAGAGCTGCCTACCAAAACCTTCAGTGCTCTGCCATAGAATCACAGAATCATTAAGGTTGCAGAAGATCTCTAAGATCATTTAGTCCAACCATCAGCCCATCCCCACCGTGCCCACTGACCACATCCCTCAGTGCTACATCCACACGGTTCTTCAACACGTCCATGAACGGTGACTGCACCACCTCCCTGGGCAGCCTGTGCCACTGCCTCGCTGCTCCTTCTGAAAGAAATTGTTCCTAAATCCAACCTACCATTGAAGGGTCATAGCAGCTTTTTGTCTGTATGGTGTCAAAAGTGGCACTGATGAAAGGGGCAGGTTGGATTTGTCACAATGCAGCCGGAGTGCATGCCGTGTCTCCGCTGCTATAAAGGGTGCTATTTTGTCAGAGGAGAAGCAGGCACTTGAATAAATCCCCCAGCTCTTGTGACGTACTTTGCCAGTCAAAGGGGAGACAACAGTCTGAGGCAGAGCGTGGTTCAGGTGTGATACGAGCTGTTAGCAATGAAAAGGAAAGAAACCTCTAAAAATATAACTGTTAGGAATCAAGAAGTCTGATAGGAAGATAGACTCCGTGCCACTCATCCAGTGTCTGTGGCTTTGGTAAATCTGTTGGGAGGGAGAAAGTTTCATGTCTCTGTTTTGACATTTTCTAAAAGTAACTGCAGCAAAATTACAGTCTTGCTGAAGTGCATCCACCACCCTTCAGCTGTGGCTTTTCAAACCACATGGCACGAGAGACACTTGGCTTAATGTATGCGGAACACCTGGTGTGAAGGTGTATTTGGTACGCAGACACAAGAAAATATCCTCACGTAGGAAACTGTATTTTCGCATTATATTCTCAGGTAACGTTGGTGCTAATTAGGAGCTCGTTCTGTGCAGCTGGAGAACCAGCAACACCAGAAAGAAGATCCGCTTTTGGGAATGAGGATGAAAGACTTTGCTGTGGATCAGACTTAGCTGGGGTGTGCCAAGGATGCTCAGTACCTATTCACCACCTGGCAGTTATGGGATCAAATTAGGGGCTCTGTGCCTGCAGCCAACAACAACGCAGCAGCAGGTGCCCAAAAGTCCCCGTCTCCACCCAAAATTGGCCCTTCCATGTGGGGAAGGGTGGGAAGCAGGTGGGCATCCCACAGCAGGACGCTGGGACATGGTGTTTGCAGCAGAGATCCCGCAAAGGACGGGGCTGTGATTTCATTTGTAAGCCTAATCAGATAGCAAAATACAACCAGAGAATCAGCATAATTAATTCAAATCCATGCCTGGCACACAGGTTCTCTGTATGAGCCATCTTTCAAGTCAGCATAAATTGAAGGTTAAGCTGGCCGGCCCCATTGTAATCAAAGCAACTCACGGGCAACTTAATTTTAATTACAGCTCCTGGGGACCGTTTAGGTGCTCCTCTGGATGCTGCCTGGGCTTTATAAAGAAGATTATTAAAGTTGTCAGTCACAGATCATGAAAGTTCACGAGCGCAGAAAGAAATGGTCTGGTACTGGTTTGTCCCCAAGCAGAGCATACAGAGGATTAAATAAAAGCTGTGTAAATAGCCATCTTGGATCAGGAAAGCATTTTAGACTTCTTCTGGCTGAAAGTTGCTACATAAATGCAAGTGATTATTACTGATTTGACTAAATGAGGAGGAAGAATGCTTGGAAATGAAGCACTAAAAATACTGCTTTTCAGATGGGGAGGTTAAACAGCAAGAGGAAGCTTTCCTTCATCATGTCCCCATCTCCGGGCTCAGAGCCAGCAGTGCTGTGCAATGGCAGGGCTACCCTGGTGGGACGTGGGCTGCCTGCTTCGCAGCCGTGGTAACTTCAACACCAAAGAAGTCGGGCATCTCTTAGGAGTTCTTCAGTTCTCCTGACTATCAGTAGGAAAGATGGAAGAGTTCAGCCACTCTATCTGTTAACTGCTGCCTCTGGATGGAGTAGCTGGTGCTCAGATTGGATGAAGGAAGTTACCTAGATGAAGGAAGTTACCTGGGCAATAAGATGAAGAAGACACCTGAAGTGTAGTTGTCTAAACACATAAAGATGAGCTCTGCCTGTGTCCCAGGCTCCCCACCAACTGTCCAGAAATCCCCTGCTGGGCATGGGACTGGGTCTAGCCCCATGGCAGTGGGGCAAGGGAGTCCCATTCTATCCCCATCGCCATCCCCATACCCAGCCCCACGCATCTGGGTGGGAACTTTCCTTTCCCAGCCCCCTCAAAGCCTATTTGAAGGAAAACTTGAATCTGCTGCTGGAGGGAAACATTTCCATAGGAGTGAAGGCAGCAGCGTATAACAGAGCTGCAAGATCTGCTCCTCCATGCAGCCTGAAGACTGTTATTGATGACAAACAGGAATCGGATAGCGTATGTAATAAGCAATGTATACAAAGAACTGTACACACACAAGATGGAAAACGGTTAATGTCTGTGATTCTTTATAAAGATGATTGCCTGGCTCTTTCGTTTGACATTTTAGTGTTTTTGCAGAGTCCTCCAAAGGGAGGAGGCTGTTTATTCTTTGTGCTTCAAGGAAAGGCAGGGAACATTTTTCAGATATTTTCTGCTCACTGGGTTTCCTCACGAATTTCAGACACTCAATAATTTCAGGTTAATAGGAAGCAATAACTCAGAGCCCAAGCCGTTCTTCTCGCAAATGCTAATGTTAATCTATAAATAAAACATACATTGTAAAGCAACAACTCCTGCGTGGCAGGGGGTAGCAGCCAGCCAGCTCTTAAATCTTCAAAGCTGGAATTTTGTGCAGCATGAAACTCTCTGGGGCGACTGGCATAGCAAGTGAGCCATGTCCCAGCCACGTTGCTGGCCGCCAGCCACTGTGGCTCCACATGCCACCAGGAAAAAAGGAGAGTCACCAGCCTTCCTCGCAGGTACTCTGGGCTCCACCACCCACAGTCCCTCTAAGCACGGTCCCCAGGACTGCACAAACTCAGGAGAAGAGTTAATGGCAGGGTTGATGGGATTGGCCAGGACAGAGGAGTTTTCCTGGCTGGGGATCAGCCAGGCTTTGCAGACCATCTCCAGCTCCAAGTCCAGAGCAAGAGGAGTCTTTACAGTCTGAATCACAGTCTTTACAGCCTGAATCCTTGTCCAGGTGGGACAATTGTGGCCGAGGTGGGCAGAGGAGTTGGAGGGAGATACCCAAAGCTGCTTTCCTTTACCTCCTCTATGTTAGCTAGGTCCTGTTTCCTGTGGCTGTCTGTCCTGATGGAGAGGGTGGGTGCTGGCAGAGGGTGAGGACAGGGAGGCTGCCATCAGTAAGGATTGGCATTTTCAGGCACATTTCCCCAGTGCTGAGCAGTAAAGGCATTCAGACACTCAGATACTGCCTTGTGCAGCAGCTCAGGGTTGGTCTCTTATCTTTTCAGGTCACCTTTAAAAGATTTACCAAAAGCGAGAAAAAGTAGGTAGCCAAATGTAAGCACATGATAAATTGATGAGAACCAGTTTTGAGAAAGAGCCAAGTGATAAATGTTTAAACAATACATGGACATTACTAAATGCGGCTTTCTTCTTTTTTACCACAAAACAGAAATTTACGTTATTGCCTTTTCCCTACTGGCCACAAAAATGTTGGGGGATGAAATAAGCCCTTTCATCTCCAAAACCAGATCATAGCTTTCACGTACTACTGTTGAGAAGAAAATAGCATCTGAGAGCTGTGGCTGCTCAGAGCATGAATCACCCTTACATAAGCATCTTCACTGGTATGGAGAGGTGAAGAGCTGGCTTTGGACCTGAGTGTCACACCAAGGGTGGACATTGCTGCATTAATAAAGTATTGGAAGCAATTCTGGCACACGGTGCTCCAGAAGCCACAGGAATATTAATTCTTTTGGGTGTTGAAACTGTTCTTTGAGAGCAGCTTCCTGGTGGGAGATGTCTGGGAGTGCAGAGGATGCTCAGGGGTGCAGAAATATTTTGAAGAGGAGGTTTCCCATTCAGAAGTGAGGGCCAGGGCTGTGTTTCCATCCCAGGCGCCGCAAGCAGGAATCCTGGACCTCAGTGAAGGGATCACCCTGGCACAAAGGATGACTCCAGATCCTTCTTCCTGCTCCCTTGTTGCCTTCAAGAAATTGCTCATACAGAGAAAAAATACCAACCAATCAGACATATGGTTTGAATTTTGGATGGTGGTGTGTGGAGCCAGGAGCTGGATTCAATGATCCTTAGGGGTCCCATCCAGCTCAGGATATTCTATGATCTATGATAACCTTGGGACAGAGAGGGATGCGGAAAACTTCCCAGTGAAGCTGTGGTTTCTGAAGGGAAATTACTGTCTTTGTGCAGCATGGCTTGTTTCCTTGCTCATTTTATTGCTTTGTGAAAACATCTGTCAGGCAATGATCCTTGCTGTTCATGTTTTCAGTGCTTCAGGAAGAAGGTAGATCTTTATGACACGGAGACCCACTCTCTGCTCTCCTAAGCATTTTGCTGCACATTTAAGCTGCTCGGGGAGGGGTTTGCTGCACTGCATCTGTGCAGTGCCTTCCCCAGCAGGACCCATTCTGTGCCTCCACAACCAGGAGCTATGATAATGAAAATAATTAATAATAATAATAAAATGCCATGTCCTTCTCTCCATGGCTTGCTCTGTAGTTGACTATTAACCTTTCTGAAAGCACAGCAAGCAGAGAGCAGCAGAGACACGATGAGCCAAGCAGGATGGGCACATCACCGCTCCTGTGCTCCCGCTGCAGGCAGTGATTGAGGGAGTTATTCTTCAGGAGTCTCATTATTTCCTTTCTGAAAAATTATTACAATTTCCATTCGAAAATAAAATCGTCCCCTACTGCCTCCATGGTTAGCAGGAGGGACCTTCAGTGCGAAGACCCAATACTTGAGAGCGCTGAATTTACTAACAAACTGAGCACAGTTGTCCAGTATTAATTGTTCTGTATGCACATTAATTAAGCCATGATATGTTTCTTGATCCATGACCTTGATTCCAAAATCATTCAGGCAACCCCTCTGTGATACAAGGGTCACTTGTGAGCCAAGCTCTGGAGATCAGCACCAGCAATAGTGTTTCTAAAGCAATTTCTATTACTTGCCTGCCCATACTGTGGAAATGTTTCCCATCAAGATATAACTCCTCCTTACCTGACAGTGACACACCAGTGCTGTCAGCCACCTTCTGTAAATCACAGGAGGGCATCAGAGAACCAGCAATAAACCAAGCGCCTCAATGGTTGGGATGGGGAGAGGGTGGGCAGAGGGATGAACATCTACAGGAAGCATTAAAAGGTATGTGTAAATTAAGAAACATGCTCTGACATAGGAGGCTGACTCATTTGTGTGACACTGAAACAGCCTTTGGCTGGATCCCCAGCTAGATCCTTCAGTGATGAGCATCAGGCAGTGTTTTTTCACCTCTCATTGAGGTCTGGAGGGACGGGCACAGTGACCCCTGGGACCAGGGAGCCCCAGGCAGAAGCAGAAGCAGAAGCAGATGGGAAGAGACCTCTAAAGATCGCATAACCAATAACATAACTAAGCACCCTGCCATGGGAACACGTTCCACTCAGGTTGCTCAAAGCCCCATTCAGCCTGGACTTGAACAGATCCAGGGCTGAGGCAACCTTGGCCCATCACTAATTCATACTTCCTAAACTAATTATAAATATGCTGACCCTCAGACACCTCCAGCCTCTCTCTGCAATTTGGGAGCTGTGCGCTTCCAGCAGAGTCAGCCCCACACCTCTAGTGGATTCCCACAGGATCACCTGCCTAGACCAGCACTGGTCAATAACTTTACCAATTACTGCAAAAAGGAAAAAAATAACCAAAACACGAGAAACTTTCTTGGGAAAGTTTGTAGTTAGCCCTAATCTGGTGAACAGAAGTGAGTCATAGAGAGAGTCTGCTAGAACTTTTGACCATGCAAATTTATATGGTAGACCTTTAGCACCTTAATACAGATAAAATATATTTAGCACTGGATAATATGAGTCACTTTTGCAGGGAGGAAAGCCCTTTGGGAAGCAGGTAGGATTGCTCATAGACGGCAGGTGTGCGTGTGTGCCTGCCCTGACCAAGACATGGGGTGCAAACGTAGTTCTCAAAGCAACTGGGCACGTGCCCATCCAACGGAGAAACTCCACATGGCACTGATACCTGAATCCCAAACATGCTTCTAAGAATAGCTATAGGACTGGTGTGTTAATCAAAGCCTGGAGAAGCTCAATTTAAGAAATCATCTAATGTAAAGCTATGGAAGAACATGTTCTTCATTGTCTGTTAGATGTGAAGACTTCACTTGACTGACTAGCAAAGGGTAGCAAAAGAACAAAGCTTTGAGCAAATCCCTTGAGAAGCCAAGGAAGTCCTGCAAGGGGACAGCACTGGTGCCTGGTCCTAAAAGCCTTCAAGCAGCGGGTGTTGGGATACAGGAGAAATTTCCCCTAGCTCAGTAAAACCAGCAAGAGGAGTGGAAGGGCCGATGACCAGTGACATCCCTGGAGCACATTGATCCTGGGATGTCGGTGCCTTGTTTCTGCCCTCAGCATCAGAAATTTCCTTGGAAAACACTGACACGACCTCAGGCAAGACATCATGGGTAAATCTTCAGGTGAAAATAATTAACCTCTGGAAACACATGCCTAGGAATACAGCAACTTCTCTGTCAGCAGAGGTCTTTAAATCAAAAGAATCTGTCAAGAAGACATTTTCTAGTGCTGTGAAGGACACAGAGCAGGTGGAGGAATGCTTTGGTGGAACCCCATGGCGGTGTGTGAAGAGGGTTGCATGAAATAGAGGGTCCTCTGAGGACCTGAAGGATGTGATTTCTGTGAAACAAATGCTAAAAAATAAGCAAGACAACATGAACAGTGCTGGTGGGAAAGAACTGACCTGGGTGTCTGACAAGGTCATTGCGTGTCACTTCTGTGCTGCTCCAGAACTAGGTCAGCCTTCAGCGGACAACCATGATAAGATCCAGAGATCTTCAGCACAAAGGGTGAATTCTCTCTGCAGTCAAAGCAACTCATTTTACTGAAGGGTGACACTCCTACCACTAAAAAAAAGCACAAAGGTAACAGCAGGACAATGCTCTCATGAGGAGCATTATCTCCATAAAGTTGCGAAGTGATGTTCAGCAAGAGATTGGTTTGTGACACAGGAAACAAATGAACTAATATTGTGTTTCAAAACAGATACTGGAAATGAGAACAAGGTAATCATAGCAAGCACATATAAAAGCAATTAGTGACAGAGTGGTGTTAAGGCAGAAAATTCAACTTGCTTGATATAGCAGGCACATCAGAAGCTGATCTACCAGAATGATATTAGCATGTAGGTATAAAAACCATTACTTTGAGTGGGATTTCAAATAGCAGGAGACTTGTTCTATGCTCTGGGTTCGAGAACAGCCCACAGATGATGACACACAAATGGGTACGTTTTCTGAGCAGAAAGCAAAAGGTGTTCTTACAAAATGAATGTACCTAATGAGCTGAGATACATTAGGGATATAGAACATCACACTGATATTAATCTCATGAAAATACACATAATTCAAAATCCCATAGCATTGAGAGATACAATAAAAAGCATATATGGATGGTAAACTTTGTTGTTACTGAGCCAATTTTGCTAAACAATATATTCACTGAAATAAAACCAAATGTATTCTGAAGTGAGAGGTTGAAATGTGAGCGATGCCCCAGAAGGATGGCCATGCTTGGCTTCAAAAAACAGTCACTCTGACCTTAAGGCAAAGGTTATACAAAGTAAAGCATCTCCAACTCCCTGCCCAGAAGGCAGAGGTCTGGGATTGCCCTGGCATCTGGCACAGCCATCACAGCCCTGGCTGCAGGGTCCTGGACGGAAAGAGGGAGGTGGGAGGTGATCTGGTGGCTCAAGCCCTGCATCAGACCTTGGCACGTTTCAGGGAAACATTTTCAGTTTGGAAGGATAATTTATCTAATAATAATAGATGGTCAGAAAGAAAAAAAAGAAGCAGATACACATAAATGTAATATTTTAGAAATAGTATTTCACATGTAATTCAAGGCACCTTCTGCCATACTACAGAGCATAGAAGTGGAAGAATGTTGCACAGGTCTGGAGGTTTGTAAGAAGTCATAATTCTAAGTATGACTGAAAATTAAGGTTTCAAACTCCAAACCCTCGTGGCATGCTGGAAGCAGAACATAATGGTGCCCTGGAGTGCAGCATCAAACTGATGCTTCTGGCTTCGACTGTGGATAGGTGGCCAGGTGGAGATAAGCTAAAGAATCATGGAACAACTTGGATTGGAAGGGACCTCAAAGATCTAGTTCCAACCCCCTTGCCATGAGCAGGGTTGCTGACCACTAGCTCAAGCACTAGGTCAGTCTGCCCAGGGCCCCATGCATCTTGGCGTTGAACAGCTCCAAGAACGGGGCATCCACAACCAAATGGGTATGAAACAGGGTAAGAAGAATATTATTGCAACAAATAAAAATTATGTCAACTGACTTCACAGCTATCCCTCCTGACCCCAGTCTTACAGTATTATTGCATCCCATTCATGAATCCATCAGCTCTTCCCTTGGCCATGGCTGGAACCAGTGGGATGTGCTGGTGTTTCGACTTATAAAGGTAGGGATAACACAGGTAACTGCACTGCGCACAACCCACTGTCCAGTACTGCTGGACAAGAAACACAGAGCCCATGGCTTGAGAGTGACTTATCTCTTACATCCACATCAAGGCTTCACAACGCATTGCCAAACATGCCTGCAGCAAAATTAACGCAACGCCTAGCTCGCTTTAAGGAGAAAGTCCATGTGATGAGTCACTACTTTTTGTCATTCTGAATCATGTCCTGTGATGGAGTGCAGAGAGAAAGCCATACTCTCACCTCCTTGTTCAGCCTTTGGATCTTGTTTTTTTCTCTCTTTTCACCAGAATTATGCATGTGGGCTTTTCTCACTTCTACAGGATGAAATGTTTTGCTGGGCACACTGGATAATGGAGTGACTCTGAATGGTACTCTGTAGCAGGAGATCAGTACTACAAAATCTCTTACTAAAATTAGTATCTAAATAAACTTTTTTTCTATCCAATTGATGAATTAAGATGTGAACTGTTGCTCATAAAAAGTAAACATTAATCTTTTGAGGAAATAACAAAAAAAATCACAATATTTTTGTGTAATAGTAAATCCTCTAGTTTTACACTGCTTTCCTTCCAAATTACAAGTGAAGAATCAATGCTCAGAAATTCCTGAAGCAAATTGTATCCTTCCTCCTTTCCAATGGTGTTGACAAATTTCTTGTTTTTTGTGCACTTTATCCTTTCCTCCACATAATGATCTTCCCGAGGGAGCACTACTGATTTAAGTTTCATATTCTGCTTCAATTCATATTCAGTTCATATTTTTGTATCCTGCTTCATATTCATATTTGCAAGAACAAGAACTTCAAGTCAGCTTTTCCTTCCGAGCCCGGGCAAACAAATGGTTTTATTTCCAGAAGTGCTGAGCACCCAATGCACCAGCTGAAGTCAGCAGAAGATGTGAGATGCTTTACAGTTCTGAAAACCACATCATTTATTTACTGACATCTTAAAGATTTAAGAGACAATGTTAATTTCCTGTTTTTTTCTTGACCTCAAATGAAAGAGCTGCAAAACCCTTTGGAGACAGTTCTCTCAGTAACTTTCCTTCTTCAAAATTCCCCACATACTCAGCCAGAAAGAAAACTCAGCTGAACTCATTGCTCAGCACCATTAACATACACTTGCAACCCCTTCAGCTGCTGCCGTTGGCTGAGGACTGCGTTATGCTCTTACCTGCTTCCTCTGAGCAACGCTTGCTCTGGAGACCTGGGAGGATGCCTTACATTATAGACAGTCTTGTTCCTGAAAATTCAAGGGAAACGCCTTGATTCTCTGAAACTTCTAGCTTCCCAAAGAGTTGTTTCCATCGTTTACTATTCCAAGGTAGGCAATAAAAATCTTAGCTTCCTAAACTGCACAGTGGCTTGAAAGGCATCTACTGGGCTTCTTGGACTCTGATTGCATTTGTGCAGAACACTTAGAACTTCCTCCTCTGAAAGGCTAGGACAGCAGTGGTGGTGGTGTGGGCTAAGAGAATGGATGTGCATTGCAGAACATCGCTATGCAACTGCCCATGCAACGCTGCCTCCCTGCAGGTGAGGCTCAGCAAGACGGCTGCTGAGATGGCCAAGAATGATAGACACATGGGGCACAATCTCAAAATTGAGGAAACTATTTTCTTGTCAACGATAATTAAAAATGCAATCCCAGTGAAAGCTCATTTGTGCTGCATAATGTTTATCTGGGGAATAGAGTGGGCTGAACTTCCAAAATTCATTTAGAGTATCTAGACTTCCTCTGTTACACTGGACACTCCTTGTGCACACACTCTGGTCTCCCATTCCGCCATTGTTTCTTAATCCTAGATACACGTCCTCTATATTTATCCAACTAAAATGGCTTAAATTCTGTTAAATCCCCAGAACTGAACTGTGGTAGTGTTTAAGACTACAAGGTAAGATGAAAAGGGATGCTTTTGTCTTCCTCATTGCTTTAACCAGCAGCTCTTTCCATTACCAGGCCTCTTAGCACTGTCTTTGCCACCTTGTCCAGAGAGAAGTGGGAGAGCAGGGAAGCTGAAGAACCTGGCTGGTAGAAAAGAAGACTTGTGCACCCACAGCATCCTGCAATTTCCCCCCAAAGCTCTCCCCTGTCTCAGCAGCAACACAAACATAGTCAACTGATCAGGCGATGAGATGGAAATCTGAACACTGAGAAAATGGATGAGAAGCACCCACAGGATCTCCAGAGCTCATAGAAACCATGCTCAAGGTGCCCCATGCTCAAGTTCAGTAAATGAGATGCAGTGTCACAGCACCCGTCGTTACACGGACTGATGAACAATGCCACATCAGCATCTCCTGTGACAGCGGCCACCAGCAATAAAGAAATCCATATAGCCCCTAAGCCATCACTGGGTTTAAAACCAGACCATGAATCAGATGAGTCTAACTGTTGCTAAAGCACAAAATGGGATAGAAGAGCTTTACCAGGGAAAGTTTTGCTGCATATGTCCTTTCATACTGATTTTTGGAACTATGCCTGTCAATATTTCCCAGCTCCCACTGAGACCACCGGCTGCACTTCATCTTTACAAAAGGTCTTTTGCAAAAATAGTTTTGTCATTTTAATCCAAAATGCCACTTGCTGATCCTTCCTCCAAATCTAGAATGTGCTACTTCAGTGAAAGCGCTGAACCGCTTTGGATGCGAGCACTGGCATTTCAGTTGGGAGATTCTGCCTTCGCCATGTTGGGCAGTCAGCTCCTCCCCGGGCAGCACTCCCAGCACCAACTGCTACAAAGCCTCTGTCCTCCTGATCCCGCTGATATTTCCCAACCTTTAACCCCCCAAACTAGGAGCCTGCAATGGCCACAACTCTCTCCCACCACCACTGTTCCCTCTGCAGTGCCCTATGAGCGCTTCATGTAGGTAATGCTCTGTGCATATCCTCAGGGAAAGGCACACATGAAGGCAGATGGGGAGGTCATGTCCTGGTCACAGCCACACAGCTGGGCTGAAGCGTTGAGATTTTCCCCAAGGCAACCATGGGAATGCACAAAACACTGCTTTAGAAGTGGGCCAAGCCCCCCTGAAAGCTATCAGCACAGCATCAGCCTTTGGGGCATCACTCATATCAACTAACCCGCCTGTTACAGCATGCAAAAATGATTTCAAACTGATTCTCCAGCTCTCTTAACTTCAGGTTTTGTTCTTCCTGTTCTTAGTTCATAGAAACAACAGCATCAGCTTATTTCCCCCATGGCTGCTTCCTCCAAGCCTGGTGGGCATAATGAGCATGAGAAAATGTTTAACTGACACCGGAACCAGAGCTCAGGTGCCTGTGGCTGTTTTCATGCTTTGCAAATTGCTTTATTTGGTACAACTGTTTGGGATTATTGCAGGAAAGCTGAAGATTTATATCCAGACTTTTGAAGGCATAGGCATTACTTCTTTTAATAGGATTTTTTAATATTAAAAACACTGCTGTGTAACCTTAAGGCAAAAGGGTCTAACAGCAAAGAAATGATGGCCCTTTTCTGGACCTACCTCCAATTACTCCCTTGCATATTATGAACATGTTGATAGTTATTACCATTGCCATGAATGTAAACTAGTCAAGATCCTGCCGAATGCTGAATTTAACTGTTGAATTCCACACTGCTGCAGGATGGAAAAAAAAAAAAAAAAGCCAACACTCCTTTTTTCTTTTCTTTTCTTTTCTTTTCTTTTCTTTTCTTTTCTTTTCTTTTCTTTTCTTTTCTTTTCTTTTCTTTT
>JANHGO010000069.1:22411122-22465669 GCA_024606505.1 Aquila spilogaster
TGGAAAGATGGCGAGTCCCGCATGGCCGGCGGGAGATGCTTGGTTTTGTGGAGGTATCTTCTGGCAGAGCACACCACCCCCAATGCAATAGACCTCTTCTTTATTAAAGCACTCCTTCTTCTTCACTCAGGTATTTACACATTTTGGTGTGTTTTTCATTTTACCAGTAATTTTACTGTCCATAAAAACATATCGTATTTTTTCAGTGAAAGAATTACTCTGTTTTTATTATTATTGTTTGATTACAATAAATGCAGGATCTCCTCCAGCAGTGTTTTCCAAGCAAGTTTCTCACTGACAGAACTAGAAAATCTGAGGGATCTGAACCTGTATTGAAGCAAAAGAAATAATATAAAGTTAATTTCAGCAAAATTTTAGCTGTTTTTCCTCATAGCTGAAGCAGCTGTTTCCCAACAGTGGCACAGGGCAGCGCGGTACCACCCAGACCACTGCCTTGGCAGGCTCAGCATCTCCAATGATTTCATTACATGCATCTGGGGAGCATGAATGAAAGCAGATTTTGCAGTTTATAAATGCAATGGGTTTTCACCAATCAATAATGACTTCCTCTGGTGTCAAAAACTTTTCCCTGCTATGCAAATTGAGGAGCCAGCTGAATGCACATCACTGTATTTCTGTTGATGCATGCGACTGTGCTCCTCCATGTAACAGGGAATTATTTGATTTGTATACTGCTATTAATATAGATTTTTTACTTTAAAACGTCTTCAAAAGCCTCTGTGAGAATGTCCTCCAATGCGTTAGGGAGCAAAGCAAATCCCTTGGGAGCAGCAGCCTTAGGAAGCCTGGCCTGGGGATCTTCAAAGCAGTTTAAACCAGTCTGGCAAGGGAATTGGAATTCATAGAATCATAGAATTGCTTATGTTGGAAGGGTCCCTTAAAGACTGCCTAGTCCAACTCCCCTGCAATGCACAGGGACACCTACAGCTAGATAAGCCCCATCCAGCCTGATCTTGACTGTCTCCAAGAATGGGATATCCACCACCACTCTGAGCAACCTGTTCTGACAAGACATAGTGCTGTGTTAGCCATGTAATCAAGATATGGCTTTACAGGAAGCTCAGGAGCCAATGTTATGCCAAGGTGGATGCACAGCACCCAACAAATATGGTACGAGACATAAACAAAAACACTGCATCCTTTCGGTTTAGACTCCCAGGTATCTACCACAAACTTGAGTCTATCTCCTTGTTTTGCCTTAGAGTAGCATATAGAAAACATTCTAGCTGGTGTAAAGGTGATGTGAGTTTGTGAGTGAATGGGCTCCACAGACACCCATCAACATTCATGGAGAAATAGGAACCAGAAAACAAGAGGCTAAAGAGAAGAAAGAAGAGAGTCTGTGGAAGCTCCATGAAGACCTGTGAGAACCCCTGGAGAGCAGTAGACCTGCAGAATCCACCCAGCTGACAACATGAAGACACCTCGCAGCTGCACGAGGCTACTGGCTGCATGCTAGCATTGAGGTGGGCTGAGTCACCTGGTCTGCACCAGGAGGACAGTGGACCCTTGATGTGAATAGAACTACAAGATCACATGATCCCTGGTGAGGAACAGGACTCATAGAAGGGCTTTCCCAAGATCAGCCCATGAGCTGGGGTGAAGGATGCTGGGTGAAAGCCATTTGCTCTCAGTGACAGCACTCAGCTCTTGCAATAGCAGCAGCTTGATGACCAAAAGGGACTCTAATAAACATGGTCTGCAATCAACATCTCCCCACCACATAAACAGAAAGGGAGTGAACAATAGTTTTTATCTTGTTCAAATGTAAAATGCTGAAAATATTTTATTGTTAAAGTTGTGACCTACTTGCACATACAAAGGTAATCACACCATGTAAAAGGCATATGTTTTCTAGGCACAGTCAACTGAAGAAGAAATAAATGGATCCCCTTCAGTGGGGAAGACGGAAAGCATATGTTACTCTGCAAATTAAGAAAATGTTGTATTATTTATTAAGGTCAAGCTCAAGATTCCTGAGACAGCTGCAGAATAGCTGCTTGTAATCTGTCAGTACAAAAATGAATCTTTTAAAATTAATTCAGTGAAAGCAAGCCATTTGTTTCAAAAGTCAGCGCATTTCTAACAGGCAAAAAGTCCTCAAGTCGTTGGAAAACTGTTAGCATTTTCATTTTTGTAATTATATTTTAAAATGACTGGAAGAGAAAGAAAATGTTTTTCAACAGCTCTATGCCCAGAACAGGAGAGGAGCACATTTCTGAGAAAACTGGAATTCCCAGTCCACAAAACACACTGCAATATTCACCCTCAGCTTACTAAAAGCTGACAGCAAGCTGTGTGTCCCTGTTTAAATTCATCTTGATTAAGTATTTAGTACAGAGTTATGGGTCAGATACTGTAGGCTGCTTTCTTTTCTGTTCAATATCAGACTTCCCTTTCAAATGCATCTTGGCAAGTTTCCTTCCGCTTGTGGGATGTATTTAGCCCAAGGATTTATTTTGGGAAATGGTCATTTATACTCCTACAGAAATAGGCACCAGTCTTTTGATACTGAATTCTGACCTTAGGGGCTTGTGATGGAAAATACATGAAATATACAAATATTTATATAACTCCTAGGTTTTAGGAAGCTTCTTGATAGCATTTTTGCATAAGATGAAATCTGTTTTTCACAGTACAATGTAAAAGAGGCCCTCGGGGCACACAGCTCTGGTAACGCACTACTGAGCAATGTGTAGTGTTTTCAACAAGGATGGGTAATGTTGGCGGCCTTTTGAATGACATATTTCCACTAACAGAGATAAAACTTAGGCATGGATTTTAACCAAATGCTCAAAATAACCTTTCAAAAACACTATAGTTTGTATGGGATTAATCTTAATCTGAATAGAAATAACAAAAAACAACCAGAAGACTGGACATGGACACAGCCACCCTGAGTCCACCTCCAAGCACACAGCTCCACATCCATGCATCTGAGCCATGCCATGTTGGTTGGGGGACAAGCAAAGTGCTGGTGCTACACAAAGAGAGGTGGTCTCACCCAGTTGAGCTTCCTGTGCTGAGCTTCCTGCAGACAGTACAAGCCACCCAGTCCCCATCGATCTGCAACACATGGCTCTGCCATACTCCTCAGAGAGCAAGGAGAGGTGACCAGCACGTCGTAAGCTGCTTGCTTGGTTATCTCCTCCCCAGAAGAGAGGCATGAGTTGTAAAATAATTTTTCAGTTTAAGTTGTTAGTTTGTTTAGCTGGGCTGTTTATTTTTCATTTGCTTGTTAGTGGTATTTATCATTCTTGTTATTTGCATCTGCTCTACACTTATCCTAAGAGGACAGGTCAGAGAAGTGTGCCCTGAATTTATAATGGCACGCAATGTGATCTGCATGGTATTTTTCACTTTCCATCAGCCTCTGAAAGATTGTGTTTAGTTCTGCGATAAGCTTTATCCTCCTTGTAGAGAGCACAGTTGACTAAATGACCGATTTTTTAGGTCAATAGTGGAAACTTAGTACTACCAAAAAAAAAAATATCACCTCAAGACAACTCCAGATTGAAATCTTTCGAAGTTTGCACCACGTTTAGAAAGTTTATTCCAGGGTGACTTGGAAATTTTTGACTGATTTAGTTTTTCTAAGAAATTCTTGAGGGAAGAAAGCAGCTTGTTGGGAAGAGCAGTGCCCAACATGGTATCCTCCAATGGACAAGGGAACTGGTCTCAGGCACGGTGCCTTGCCCCAAACACCAGACCACAGTGTTGCAAAGCCACACTCTTCAGCACACACCAGCACAGGGAGGTTTTAGCTGCAGACCACATTGCAGGAGAAGATGTTGGTGAAAATCTCCATCTCCCTGGTTAGGCTGGAGAGGGGACCTCTGGTCTTCTCTGCAGAGGACTCTCCTCCTGCATGCCCAGGTTTCCTCACCAAGGAAACAGCTGGATCATTCCAGGTGGAGGTCTGGTAGTAATGTAGCATGTGTGTTGTGAGGGTGATCAAGGAGCTGATATAAAACCAGGAGTCAGGCAGAGCTGCTAAATCTATGCTAGCTGCTGACTATCCTTTATTATCATTGGATATTTTTTCCCCAGACTGAGAAGTTCACCCTGTTCCCCACTGTAAAGATAAGCTGGCTCCTAACCTAGCCCATGCTCCCCAGTTTTCAGTGGTAAGCCTCTAGTTGCTCTCAGATTGCCTCATCCGGGTTCCAGAATTTCCTGTGGAATTTCATTAGCTCCAGAGAATTTGGAAGAAAAAAATTATCATCCTGATTCGTGCTCTCAGTTGGTTTTCTCTCCCTTAACCTGATTCATACTCTTTCTCAGCAGCCCTTCCGGGGAATGCTCAAGCAAAAAGAAAAGAAAAGGAAAATAAAAGAAAACCGCTTCAGTCTGTACAATATCATTTATAAAGAGCTTTTCCTCTTGCTGAGTAGAAAACCATCTCTTCCTTCTATAATCCTCTCAGTAATCTAAATTTAGACTATTTTCTTGTTACCTTTCATGTCCCTTGCTAGTTATATGACATTTTATGCACGGGCTTTCTAAATTCTTCCTTATATACTTAGGCTATTCTCGTATGCAGCTCCCCAGACATGTGACCTAATATCCATCTCTCTGTGCTTTCAATATGCTGTCTATGTGAAATCACAGAAAAGCTTCCTATTTAATCGCATTGTCTTTACGATGCTTTAAATTTCTAATTCTTTGTTCATAGTGTGTATATTTCTCCAGTACACTGATTAGCACATACACAACAACAAGTCTTTGTTAAAATATTGGCCAAAATAGTCACTTGAGCAGAGTGCCAACTGTTTGCATGAAGTTAAGTACGCTAACAAGGTCAATAGAGTGGTGAATGTAACATCCGCTGAAAAAGTAAGTAATGGAGAGCTTTCCAAGGTTTGCACAGTGCTAACATAAGGATGGGATGTGAACATGCAGATATGAGGTACAAACTGCAAGATAATTTGAGAGAAATGAAATGTTGTTACTTGCTTTTTGTCAATGTGTAAAAAGAAAGTGAGGAATTTCATTAATTTGTACTGACCATAAAGAAAATATTTTATGGAGACAATGACATCCAAACGTTGTTTGCGTGGCATTCTTCTTCTTGGTCATATTGAAGATTCTGTGGCATTATAGGAAGTTCTGGACATACCAGGACAGCATCACATCCAGTCAAGTGAATTATGCCCACCAAATGTGCACCAGTTGTAAATTAACCCCACAGTGCTTCCCATCCATTCCCCCCAAGTCCTGCAGTTTTTCAGCCCTGCTTGCTCCCCATGTATGGTATAATGAAACAAGGTGCCCATTCCAGGGCAGGACTCCATGCCAGGGTCTCAATATATAGAAATTTGCATTGGCCAAACTCAGCTATAAGCCACAGTCCCCTAGCTAATGGAGAAATAAAAGCATTGGTTTGATTCATCTTCATTCATGGGATAAATCTATTGGAGAAAACATGGTTATCTGTACTTCAGGTTTGAGCCATTCGCTCCATCACCTAAAATTAGCAAAGTAATTATTTTATTGTCCTTTTTCCAGGTAACTGAAATGGATTATTCTGTTGCTTTGCTGTAAGCAAAATAAAGCTTTCAAAATCCCACCTCTTATCTGTTATTATGCCTTGTCACCATTAAATTGTACTCAGTAAAAGGGTCTAAAGAGGATAATCTTGATGCTTTCTACTATGATCAAGTTATTTGACCTTCAGTTCAGCTCAGCAGAAAGAAATCTTGGAAGGAAAGCTTCTCAAGACTGTATTAACTGTATTCATTATTCAGCTTGCTTCCATTACTCCCCAAGTGAAGCCCTAAAGTAATAGAAAGAAATGCAGAATAAGAGTACTGAGAAGTTTCCGTCTGGCTTTTTAATGGTATCCTGTCATTATGAATCTGCTCATTTAATTAGATGTTGGCTTACACTGGCTCAGTGGGTTTTATGTCTTATGTTTCATTACATTTCTAAGGATTTCCCATGCCATCTAGCAGTAGATACGGATAATAAGATCTCACTTTTTTTTTTCAGAGGATATTTAAATTATCTTCAAATCTTCCTAGAACCCCTCAGGAACAAGAGTATGATATGGGTTAACATTCAAGTTTATTTTCAATCTTCTTTTTAAATAGATACAGCTTTTGTTTATTTCAAGAAAAAGAAAGAGGCATCATGGAACTAATACAATTCAGAGATTATAGAGAAAGTGAAAGATTGAATAGAGGTTTTTCTCAAAACATACAGAATATAAGCGGAAAATATTGATAAGAAGTATATAATCTTTGACATCATATAGAGTTTTTCTGTCAAGTCAATAAATTGTGTTGCCTCTAACCTCATTGCTGATCATATATAAATGAGTTAATGGCCACACTTCACTGCATTCCTCTGTTAAACTGGCAAGTGTTTCGTCTCAGCACCACACTTCAAGCTTTTGTCTCCTACTGGGGTAAGTCTTCTGTCTCATACACTCAAATGGCTGGAAACATGGTTTCATATTGTCCCACACAGCTGAAGAACAAGAGTATGTTGTCTCCTCAGTCTCATCATCTAGGAGTTCAGCTTCTTCAGTTTGCGATGCTAACACCTTACACAGAATTATAAGAAATTCCTGAAACCCATAGTGTCCAAATTACCTTAGAATAAGGGATACAAAGGAAGCAGGTTTGCTCGAAGTATTAGTCCAATAATTATTGCAAAATCTATAAAACTCTCAAAAAGACAAGCAGGCCAGCTCTAAGGGAAAAAGTAATACAAGGTGATTACTTCAAAAGTCAATTAAATTTGATGGAAACAGCACAACACCAGGATGTCCTTCAGAAAATGACTTCCACTCCAGCAGCTCACAATCTAATCTATTTACTTCCATACAGTCCTGCACCTCTACTGATCTCTTTTGCAAGAGTCAAGCAGGTTGTGTCATATAGTTACAGAAAGAGAAACTGTTGTGTGGTACAGGGTCTTTGGTTTACAGCTGAAAAATACTCACCAAAACTGAGAACTGGGTAATCAAAAAAACACTCACAGTGCAAGCTGGCCACAAGGCCACTTCTCCAGCCTTTCCAAGGCTGAATCAACCACAGACATTTGAGCATCTCCAAATTGCTGAAAAAATCTGTTATTCTTATGAAACATCTCTCTCCTCCTGCCAAAACATCCCCTCCCTGGAGTCACAAGCACACATTGCCTTTGTTATTCATCTTGGAGCACAAGGAATAGGAGTACAGTTTTGCACTTATTAACAGAAGAGATACATGTTCTTCCACACATGAAATGAAAAATATTCCAGTTGAAATAAAGATTAAATTTGATATTAACCTTAACTCTCTAACTGATTTTCCCTGTTTTTTTTTTCATATCAGTGTTAGGGCTGCCTATTACAGCTTCAGTATTTGAACCCAGATCAACTAATTAGTACCTCACATTTCAAGGGATTTGCGGTGTCCACAACTATTGTGAGAAAAATAGCATTCATAAGCTGGGAAAGTAATAATCTCTAAAAACTGAAGAAGGAATAAATTTCAAAGCAATAAACAAAACCTACATTGGGTGCTGGGAGACTCACCAGCAAGTTTCAAATTAATGAAATATGCTGTATTATTCTGTATTCTCTCTTTACCTACCCCTGCTGACCTGCAGAAGCCCCCTGGATCATATCAAGCTGCCAAGAACTCAAGTGAATTTGCACCAGTTGCATCCATGTACACCCTTACACATTATTTCCCTTATCTTAGGTGGGAATAGCCAACTGCACAGATATGGGATGAAAAACAAGTGCCTGGGAAGCAGCTCTGCAGAGTCCACTGACCCACTTCCAAGAGGGGCAATCAACCTGTAGGGACAGGTTGACTGGGGCAGATGACACAGCCTACCAAACTGAACTAAGGAGTGGGCCCTGCCCGGTCCCCAGTGCTGCTGGCCATCCATCCTCCGTGGGGTGGGCTGTCTTGGGAGCAGCTACCTTCTTCATACATGAAAAGCAGAGCTGGAAGGTGTCTTGCAAATCCATTAAACCCCAGTTTAATGATAATTGCTACCAAATACAAAACAATTGACAACATAATGACATGGCACTTATTTCCCCTATAATAATCTGATTTTCAGCCAGAATGTGACCTGGCCGCTGAACTGGCAGAGCTGGCACTCATCTACCGTAGGGAAGGAGCACAGTCACAAACGGAGCAAGGGCTGTTGGGTGTCTGCAGACTGCCAGCTGCACCACAACTTGGGGCAGATACAAAATTAAACTTGCTGCTATTTTGTCAAAAAACAGAAGGAAGGAGGTTTAGACAATCTGTTATTGAAAGAAGATACTATGAATATAACCACTGAAAAAAATACCTGTAAGGTGGATCTGGGTGACGTGCATAAAATTTAACAGTTTAACATGGTGATTACATATATTCTTATATAATATGTATATTAACACACTTCTTTTTTGGTATTATATTTTATAAAACATGGTTGAAACTTAACATAAATACTATCATGCATTGATGTTTTTTAGAAATGGATTAGGAAATGTTATCAGTCACCAAGATGGTATTTCCTGAACCACTTTGGGAAGCTAACTTGTACAGATGAAGAATGATAGTCAAAAATAGATCAGTACTATATATGTACTATACAGGCTTTATGTCCCTTCTATAAATCAGAATTGACAGTGAAATTCAGAAGAAAACATTAAAGCAAGACTTGGATGCTCAGTTCACCTCGGCCCATTATTTCCACGAGCAGTGTGCAAGCTGGGGCTATCGCCTCTCTATACAATCCCAGAGTGACACAGTCATTACTGGAGCTGACATTTGCTCTCCCTCCATCCATTTCCTTAAGATTATGAACGTCAAACAAAAAGTCGGCAGCACAAGGCTGATCCTTGACCTTCGCTCAGGTTCCCATGGAGCAGGCTCCTTTTTCAGCAGCTCCAACCCCTGCTTCCTTCTATGAGTCATCCAGCAAAGAAACGCTTTCGTTACTAAAGTTATCTTTCAGATCACACTGCGATGATCGTTTCTGTGGCATATTGTTTGTTCTGCTCTGCTTCTAATTATCTCCTGGAATAGCTGTGTCTGAGGTATGGCATTTGATTGCTCGACACTCAAATAATTAAAACACTTTTGGTTGGGAGAAAACTGGGGAGAAATGACTGAGATCAATTTATTCTTGTGGATCTGTAGAATTCACACACTGACTTCATGTTGCTAAGGATCAAACCTGCTTCTGCTTGAGTGAACAGGGATTTCAATGTGTTCATTGCATGCATATTGCTTTGCTAAGATATTGTTGATATTTGCTAGGATAATTGCTGATATTGCTTTGCTTGGACTGTGCATTTGAAATGCAGTTGGGAATGACATGGGTGTGCGTTTTGTTTCACCGAGATGCCTGAGTAAATAAACATGTCTCAGCAGAGAGCCCTGTCTCAGTGGTTGGTTTGGGCGGTCCTCGGGGGCTCACAGGCAGCTCAGTGAGACAGAGGGTCCCATCGAGCTGTTAGAGCATTGGAATTCTTTGCACTCACCCTGAACTCATTTTAATTCCTTGTTTTGGCTTTTTCCTCTGCTTAGTCACCTAGTCTGAACAGCACTGAAGAGGGACGGGGTCAGCCTAGGTCCAAAGCCCTCCAAATACTCATTAAAATGGGATTTGTTTACTTACATGCAAAGGTATCATGGAAAGCATTGCACTGTTTTTGAAATAATTTGCATAGAACACAGTGTATTTAGCTGTATACCCCAGTAAAGAAGCAGCTTGTAAAGCTGCCAGGGGGATCCATGGGCAACAGAACCAGCTGTCTGTGATCCCTGAACTTTTCCCCTGCCTGGTGGCTGCATGCAAAAAGAGCCAATGCACAACACAATGGAGAGGCGTGTGCCCAGTTCCCATGTGCTGAGACCTTCTCGGCTCTTTCTTGCTATTTTCTCAATGTAATACCAAAAATAAAACATTCAAACAATATGCATGTGGGTCTGGTTTAATAAGACAGAAGAGAGAACTTGGTCAAATTGAGGCACAGATACCACAGCATTGTATAATCTCATTCTCCCAGAGAAGACCCAGGCCAGTGTCGAACTCAGCTACCCATTTCAAGTATCAAAGTATAAATTGTAGGGAACCTGTGATCCATGAAAATGCACCCAGGGAGATTTTATGTGACATCTTTGTGTGTCACACCAGTGAAAGGTCAGCAGGGCTTATAGATGAGCCAGAAGATGAAGGAGTGTGGCATCAGGTTGGATATTGGAAACAATTTCTAATCAGAGTGGTGAGGCACCGACACAGGCTGCCCAGGGAGGTGGTGGAGACACTCTCCCCAGAGGTGTTCAAGGAACATGAAGATGTGGCACTGAGGAACATGGTTCAGTGGGCAATATTGCTGGAGATGGGCTGATGGTCAGAGTAGATGATCTCAGTGGTCTTATCCAGCCTTAATGATTCTATGATTCTATGATCCTACGATCAGAAGGTGTGCTTCCCTCAGGAAGCAGCTTTTTTTGAAGAATGGGGCGGATGACTCACAACGTACAGTCCATACACCAAAACGGAGTTTATCTTTTTGTTCTGCTATGGAAGCCTGGGAAAGGCTGATATATCAGTGATCCTTTCCCAGTAATCAGCAGTGATGGGCAAAATATATTTTTACATTTTCTTTCAGCTCAGGGTAAGGTCCTGGGAGGTGTTTTCACTTTTACATTTCATGTAGGTACTAAAATGTTTTTCTTTGCAATAACACCTTCCAAGGACCAACTGTTGCCTGGAGGACTGAGAGAAGGAGAAGGAAGTAAAATTTAAAACTCTCCAAAAGTAGTCTTGTTAGCAGCTGAACCAGAGGAACATATTATCCTACAAATTCAAAACCCCTGTCCTCTGAATTCCAATTTTCTTCTGCTCTTCCATCTACCCCCATGACACTCTCAGGCTGTGCTTAGTATGAAATGAAATGGGTGCTATGGCCTGACAGTATTCATTTGCTCCTTGGCTGGCTAGGAGCTGAAAAGCTATTGGCAATACTAGAGTATTCTATGCTCTTTCCTTGGCTTAAGTCACAGGCTAGAGTCACAGTGGGACCAAAGAAATGCCTGCAGGTGGAATACACTGCTCTCTATGCTTGTCTAGGAGAGCTTGGGTGTGATGGATTAGAGAACCTTGGCACTGTCAGTGGATGGAGACCACACTGAGGATTGATGGTAACAAAAACAGAGGCCTCAGTGTTAGAGGCAGACATTTTTAAGGTGTGGTTTTCTGGACTTCCATGAAATGTATAATCTCATAGCATCAAAGTCAATTATGAAATACAAAAATAATAAAGTTAAATGAAATGATAACTAAGCAAAAAGGCAATTGCAGTAGTATGCAGGGTCCTTCTCCTTTCTGACAGTCCACCAGTGCAGAGCCCTTTCGAACTATTTGTGTAGTACATTAGTTAGTCTTCATGCAAAGAAAAAAAATCCCACCTTTGTTTTAAAGTGGTTTTAAAGACCACTTGCAGTATGAAGTGAAGGGCAAAGTGCCTCACACTGCACCACAGTGGGGGAGAAAACGAACTCGAGAGTTGCAGCCTTTCATCAAAAGCTGGGACCTTCCAGGTAAACAAGGTAGCATCATTTCAGATGCAGCAGCTCCTCTTCATTTGCTGCTTGTTGAGAGAAAACATTTCATTTTCCTGGTCATTTACTAGACCAACTCCGCTGCAGGTGATGCCTGTGAAGGTTTTTTCATAGAGGAGCGGTGGGGCATGGTAGGTAATGGCTTACAGGTGGTTCTATTTACCTCTGCAACTCAAGCTCTGAGATCAGAAATAAATCTTTCTCCAGTGAAAGTAAGCGGCTATTTCAGAGCTACGTTCTGCTGTATGCCTCCCAGCATAGCGGGCAGGCCATTTTTCAATTTGCTTAGATTCAGTTGGCAGCGTTAAATGAAATGTGGTTGATGATCTCAGCCTCCCTTTTGGGTGCTGTTCCAAAACACTGCAATGAGATGCGATGGGTCTGAGTGCAATGAAACTATAGTGATTAAGGCAGCATATTGACTGAATTTCTTAATACACTTAAGGCAGGTAAAACTGAACTTGCACATGGTATAGGCTGTAGAAAAGCTCAGGCTTTGGCACTTACACTGTGTTTGTCTGGCTGTCTGCTGTAACAGTCTCTTGGCTTTTGGGGAAATAAATATTTTCTCAATTTGTCATTTTCTCCCATGAGCTGTGAACACATGCAAAATTAAGATAAACATCAGAGGGCAAAACAAATTCTCTTCACATGTTGCAGCACAACATAGACTAAAAACCACAGCTTCTGCAGTTTGGTTGCTGCAGCATTGACCACTCTTGGTTCACTTCACCACACACCAAAAAACTACAGGTTCAGTGTTAGTCTACCACATGGCATCATAGCTGTCATCTACTGCAAGGTCAGTTTCTGCATCAATGCTTCCAGTGGGGTCTGCATTACTCCTCACATTTCTGTATGGAAATGGGTAAGAAGTCAATCTATTGAAGGTTTCCTTGGCCAGCAGCAAAACATTTTACTGACAGTTTTGCTTCAGAATACCATCAGGTATCATCAATTGTCTCCTTGGTTGAATGAGATGGTGGTCTGGTCTCCCATGTCCCTACCTCCCTGCATAGCACTGGGATGTCTGCCCTCAGGATGCTCTGCCTGGATTACAGCTGTCTTGACTATCTTTCAAAACCTCTTTTAGCATCTTTCTTTGTCTACCTCTTTTTTTTTTTTAATTATTATTATTCCTGGGCTCCTCACTTGGGCTGGCTCCTTGGAGCAACTCACTCTGATCCATCATTGATGGCCCAGCACCTAGGTTTTACCCACTTTTCCTACTAAAGCTCCCCTTATTCAGTAGATAGACCCACTGCTGATCTTACATCCTCTCCTGATTTTCCATACTGAGAAGATGAGAAACTGTTCACCTTTTTCTCAGTCCTGACACTCTTCCTACAGTGCTCCCTTGCCCCATCTCCCAAGAAGGCAGAGGACATATATTTAGTCCTTCAGTATCTTCTGTACAGGTTCCTACTTTGTTCTTCTCATTGCAGAAGTTAATCACCTTCCAGAAATACACAAAACAAAGTGACTGGCACCTGTCAGATCTCTATACTTTCCTCCTCTCCTCTAGGGAAGAAGTGTGAGCAAAGGAGTATGTTGGCTTTGAGCCTGCTTATTTTAAGCTTGTTTTTCTTAAAACGGGGCATACGCATGTCATTTCCCCACCCCAGACACCATCGGACCATCTGCTCACTTTCAATCTAAGTTGACAGGGGAACGGTGGTCTCAGAGATGAGGTGCGATTATGAGGGCGAGGCAGAAGAGAGAGACAAGTCCCTACAGAGAGAAAGCCTGCAGCAGGATTTCAGCCCTGTTCACATGTCTGAGATGATGCGTTCTTGGCTCCAGAACATCAGTTCTTCGGAAAGTGGATTTCACAGAGTGCCTCACCAAGGTCTGTGACGGCCTTTATTCCTGATCAGATCCTCTCTACAGTTCCCCATGCTATTGAGCTCTTCTTTCATGGTCACCTCATACCACCCCAGACGAGCGCGATCACTGTCTGTGGTCTTCATTCTGGTCCTCTGACTGATCTGGTGGGGACCTGGATCTCATGGAGCAGCCTGAGGCACAGAGACTGGGGAGCTGATGAACAAATCCCACAGAAAAGCATTTTGGTGATGGTGGCCAGCCTTCTGTGCCAAAGGACATGCAGCGATTGCTTGAGTCTTCACACCAGGTATGCTGCTTTCAGACAAGCTAAGAGGTCTGAGTTATTGAGGCCAAGTCACTGCTATGTGTAGAGTCATTTCATGGAAGAGGGGGAAGCTGCTCCTCAGCATTGCTGTAGAGCTGGACAATGGCACCAAACACAGAGAATTGCTACAGTTGAGGCTCATGTACCTTCAGATGAAGACACTGTGTGCAGATGGATTTGTTTCTATGCCTGTCACCTCCATCTGACTTTGTTCTCAGAGGAGATGGATCAAACTGTGTTGGTGAGCCATGTCTCGAGGCTTAAACAACTCACTTAAGTGATTCAAAACCTCCTGTCAAGCTTTCCTTCACAGCCCTCAGAAACCATGACAAATTGTTAAAAGCTGAAGTAAGCAAAGGTATGCAGCTACTCAGAGCTCCAAGTACTCTTTCAGAAATGCACGCAGTGCTTGATGTCTCACTTGCAATCATGGGAGTTGCCACCATTATGTGCATTGTCTCTGGACAGTCCTCAAAGCATGAGTGCTGCAGTGGTAGTTGGGCATCTCCCTGTCAGTTCAGGACACAGCCTCAAGACATCTTTCTCAAGACTCATTTTTGGCTTCTGAACTTCATCCAGCGCATGGTACACACACAGACCAGGCCCTCTAAGAGGGCCATCAACCAAGGCCATCCACACAAATGACAGATCACCCGCTGCCCTCTTATCAGCCAAAAATATTCTGGCAGCAGGCAAAGGTTGCATGAACAGGACCAGAGAGCGATGTCCCATGTGGATAGCCATGGTGGAAAGCCGCTCCTTCCCAGGCTGGGCTGGGCACAGAGGAGCAGCCGGACTTGGCTTAGCCAAATGTTTTCTCTTGGATCTATTCTCCATTCCAGGAATTGCTTCTGTCAGGAAGAATTAATGAAGCATTTCATTTATTAAATGGGAGCATTTGGTTGCAATGAACTCATCTGGTTGTTTACTATTTTCTTTTATGCACATTTGTTTTTAACAAATGTTTCTGTTTTAGTAAGTACCTTTGCTGTAATCTGTTCCTTTACCTAGGCATTTTTCAAAGTTAACAGCATTAATAAGCATTTGTATACCACATGCTGATCAAAAGCACCTGTCCACAATTTCCTTAATTTGCTTAAGCCAGTGAGATATTTACCCAGCATTCAGTTAAAGGAGATAGCAGACAACTTTCTTAACATGGTGCTGGTAGAAAGTATTGACTTTAAAACTGCATGTAACACAACCAGTGGGATTGAAAAGCAGCTCTCCAAAGTAATTCTAAGCTCTTGAGTATACTTTTAACCTTATCTCATGTCTTTTATCATTTATTTTTGTTTTTTTTTTTCTTGTTTGTTTGCTTGTTTGAGAAAGGGATAGGCAAGGAAGAATTCTTAAAACTTCAGCAGATTTTAAAAGAGCACTTAAAATGTGGGCTTCTTTTCTTTGTGATGTTCCTAAGAGCTATGGAGACAACATGAATGTATTGGATAGGTTGAACAGTGAATACTTATCCATGTGTGATTTAAGCAGGTACAGCTTGTACTGCTTATGTAAGATAACTGAGAGGGGGCTTGAGACAGCAACTAAGTAGCTACCTTTGTACGCATCATTTGTTGCTTGTTTTGATTCAGGCTTTACGTTTTCTTTCACTGTCTTCCAAAACAGTGAGATTCAGAAGGCCACAGATATTTGGGACATCTGCCTAGTCTCATGTAAACATATCTTTTAAGGAAGCAAAGTGTTTTTAGCATATAGATATGATTCTGAATGCTATCTTAATATTAAAGAAAAAAAAAAACAATTAACAATAAGAAGAAGGTATCCAAGTATAAAAGCAAAGATGGCCGTCTACACTGCACAGCTGAGGTGAGTTCTGGGGACAGATGTGAGCTGCAGTAGAATGCTGCCTGTACTATTTGGTGTGTCAAAATCTTGCTTACCTGCAAAACACCACTCAGCTCAGTAGCTCTGATTGTTTCTGGCCCCTGCCTTCAAGGCTGTTCATAAATTTTATGTTTTACATTAAAAACAAGCCAGGAACTGAGGACCCAAGAGTTTGAGTCTGCTCCCTCTCATTGAGGTCTCTAGTCAACCAGGCTGAAACTTTATTGCTAGTCTTTTCCCATTGCACCTCCTATTGCTGGATCTATATAGAGTGATCAAGTTGGCCCTTGTGAATCTTTCTGGTCACTGCAGTTTTCCCCTTGGAGTTATGTCCTAACAAAGGCATAGAGAGGGAACCTGACTTCATAGAATCATTAAGGATGGAAAGACCACTAAGATCACCCAGTACAACCACCAGCCCACATCTAGACCATGACCCTCAGTGCCACATTTCCATGTTTCTTGAACACTTCCCTGGGCAGTCTGTGCCAATGCCTCACTACTCTTCCTGAGAATAAATGTTTCCTAATATCCAACCCGAACCTCTCCTGGTGTAATTTAAGGCCATTAACTCTCATCCTATCACTGTTTCCTGTAGAAGAGTGCGATCCCCACCTTGCCACAACCTCCTCTCTGGCAGGTGTAGAGAGAAATAAGGCCTCCCCTGAGCCTCTTCTTCTCCAGATTTCATCTCTCTGTATTATTCTGCTGTGCACAGTTTAACACAGAGGCTTTGGTGAGCACAAAAATATTGCAATTCATATGCAGGGATAAAAGCCTCTGCATTAAAATGTATTTTGACTATGTGTCTCATGCAGTTTGCCTCGCAGCAACAATGTGAAAAACACTTAGCCTTCTTTCTTTTCTGTAATATGAAGGTGCCTAAAGGTTTCAAGTGAAGATCAGAGCAGCTCTGTACTGACCATGGCAGAAATAGCCAAAAGACAGCTCTTGACCAAAGGACTTGAGCAGCCCAAAGACAGAGCGAGGAAGACAAGACAGGGCAAAAAGCAGGAGGAATTTTAAAAAGATGGGGCAAAAGAGATTCTTGCCTTTTACATGAGAAGATGGGGAGAACAGGTTAGGAGCATTGGTTCTTTGAGCTACGAGCACATGCTGCCAGCCAAAGGGCTGGAGCTGAACAGAAGCAGGGTTGGGTTCAGCATTTCAGGTGTCAATGACTCTGCGTTTGTCACCTGCTCCCATGGCACCCAGAACCTTTATGATGTCAAACTCTTAATTCATCAAAACATATTAATTCTTTTTTTTTTTATTATGGTTAGGATTTGGTCTAAACAGACTAAACCCTTTAAAAAAAATACTATTTTCTTTCTTTTCAATTTTTTTGCTCCAATATATTCCAAATTTCGTTAGAGAATAGCATTTCCACTCCAAGGGCTCAAGAACCCCATAAAGGATTCAGCCCTCCAAAATGAAAGGTTTGGTGTCCGATGGCATGAACCCGCTGTCTGTGCAGCTCTGTATCGAGTTCTGCTGATGGCTGCAGGATGCACCGGCTGGCACCTGCCAGATGAAAGCTTTCCATAACGCTCTGATTCACTTGCACCAATAGTTTTACGCTTGAAGTTCCAGTGTTAAAGATGATTTTAGTTAGCTTATGTTTTCCCACCCTCTATTGCCTTAAACCAGAACTGCCCTTGTCTAATATAAACTTCTGAAATATTTTTCTCTGAACTCTTTTTAAGCAAATGTGCTTTCATTTTAAATTAAAATTCGTTTCAAGTGGAGATTAGGGCACTGTTTTAGAAATGCGTTGGTTTGTTTTAACAAACTGTGCCATCTGGTGAGGAAATATGTCCCCGTCACTGTGCTTTTAGCTTTATTATATCAGAAACTCTCCCAGTGTCTTAGACTGAGTTTGGGTGGTGTATTAATCCATGCGTATTAATTAATTGCTAAGCTTCAAACGTACATCTTAATATTATGGTAATTATTTCTGAAGATCATAAATGAGCGTTTGAATGAATAGATTGATAATGAGTTATTTCGTGCTGGCATCAAGCGGTGTCTCTTCAGGCAGCATGCCCTGCTGTCAGCTCAGCCCCGGCACAGAGCGAGGCCCCACCTACAGCTCCACATCCAGCCCCAACATGAGAAGAACATGATGGAGAGGATGATCAGAGGGTTAGAGTACTTCTTCTATGGAGAAAGGCAGAGAAGATGGAGTTGTTCATCCTGAAGTAGAGAAGGCTCTGGGAAGACCTCACTGCAGCCTTCCAGTATCTAAAGAGAGCCTACAGGAAAGGTGGGGAGGGACTCTGTGTCAAGAAATATATTGATAGGACAAGGATTAATGGCTTTAAACTAATAGACGGGAGATTTTGATTATGTGTAAGAAAGAAATTCTTCACCCAGAGGGTGGTGAGGCCCTGGCACAGCTGCCCAGAGAAGCTGTGGATGCCCCATCCCTGGAGGCGCTCAGGGCCAGGTTGGATGGGGCCCTGGGCAGCCTGAGCTGGTGGGGGGCACTCAGCCCATGGCAGGGGTTGGGGCTGGGTGGGCTTTATGGCTCCTTCCAACTCAACCCATCCTGTGGTTCTATGGTTTGTGTTCACAGTAAAGCTGAGGAAAGGTCAATGAATGGAAAAGGACCGCCAGTTACCTGCCTAGTAAATCTGTGGCCCTGAAGCTGATGTTTCCCATTCCCATTCCAAAACCATAACGGTGTTTTAGGTTTACCTGCTGAGTATCCAGTGAGTACTTCTACCTCTAATGAGGGGGAAAGGGGGGGAAGGAGGGGTAAGGGGAAGGGAAGGGGAGGGGAGGGGAAGGGGAATGAGAAGGGGAAATGGGAAGGGGAAAGGGACGGGGCAGGGGAAGGGGACGGGGAAGAGGACGGGGAAGTGGACGGGAAAGGGGAAGGAGACTGGCTCATGCAGCCTGTCCCCCCCTGCCAGGGTCACAGTCCAGTTCAGGCTCGCTGCTGTGGGTGAGGCAGATGCTCCCACAAAGGATTCACACACACTGAGGTCCAGCCCCTCACTTCACACAACTACATTGTTTGTTGGAATGAGAAACATGATACACTTGAGTTCTCCATGCAGGCTTCATTCGATTGGAAGAAGAAATTGGGTCTGTCACTCCAAGTTTTAAATGGTTCATTTAAACCACACTGCTCTTCAGTTGGAAAATACAGATTTTCTACTTTCCTGAGCTTTGGGACAGGCCGAGAGGGCTCAGGAGAAGCTCGGGGCATTACATCAGCTGTGCTGCTCCCAAACCTCCAACTGTTTCTGCAAATTCCCACCACTGCAGCTCCCACTGTCTTGAGTGAGATCACTGAGGCAGTGTGGCAGTACGAAGAGACAACCTATACCTCGTGAAACTGCACTCATGCTTCACTGTCTTCCCTCAACGTGGATTGTCTGTGACTGGAGAGATTTTGGCTCTGAGATCATTTCCCAGCTGGCAGGTGTGCCAGGAGGAGGATAGATGTGGCTAATGAGGGTTTAACCAAAGGACGCTCTGCATTTGAAGCCCTCTCGTAGCTGACAGCTTTCCTCCTGCTTGGCTTCAGCTGAAAGGTGGGCAGGGGGCTCGGAGCCCTGTGAGTGGTGACAGAAGTGTCTCAGCTGGAGGGACGCTACTCGGAGAGTCATGACTCAGCCGCCTTCGGCACGCAACTGCCTTGCACGCACCCGCTCTGCCTTCCACCACACATTTATCCAGCCTCGTTAAAGCCCGATGTGAAACCAAAATCACTCATCATCTGTGATTTAATTAGTGCCCCCATAAAACTTTAATACGCCTGCCAAAAATTAGCCACATTCAAAATGCGCTCTCCTAAATATTTTACCAAATGCTTCCCATTGAAGACGACACACAACATTTTTTTGTATTATTTCTAAGGACAATGTTTAAGTTTAATTGCAGTGTTTAAAGACAATGCAAGTTCTCCTCTGAATTGCCCGTTGCACATTGCTCAGAGCCCACAGCCCACCCCTGTCATCCAACCACGGAGCACAACTTCAGAGCGTGCCTCATTGTGTTCCGAAACACACATCATTTTCTGTGCCGAGATTCATAATTTGGGGAAGTTATTTTAAGTAGTCTGAACAAGAAACTGTGGGAGCAGTGCGGGGATGGATGATTAAATGCATTTGTGCGTTGCACAATGCCGTTGCTGAGGCACATCAGGCAGTCACTCGGTTTGCAGCACAGACTAAGTAGGAGGACATAATTCCTCTCTGTGTGTTGTAATGACTGGGATTCATGGTGCAAAACCAGCATAGGGTCTATGGTGCAACTCAATGCAGAGAAAAGCATAAAGTCATTAGTGCAGGAGTATGATTGTTATCATTAGTGCTGTTTGTTAAGCATTAATTATATTCTAGGCTTAACGCAAGTCATGAAATAACAGCTCCTGTTCCATACTGTTTGCAGACCTGGCAGTCTCTGCAGCGCTGGGTGGTGGGTCTCTGGCTGTGAGGGGTCCTTCGCAGTCCTGCTGTGGGGTCTGCTCTGCCTGGTGCTTGTGGCTCAGCCCCACGCACCCCATCCTGTCACCAGGGAGAAGACACTTCTCCAGCAAGAGTTGGGAAAGAAGGAGCAGAGGCTGGAGTTGGGGCCTCCACGTGCCGTGAGAATAACATAAGAAGCAAATTAATGGGCAATTGTAGAACAAGGGTGTCAGGGTTCTTATCAAATTGTAGAGAAACTTAAATCCATCTTCACGTGGAAGGGAATTTGCAGTATTATTAATTTGCAGTGATTAATGAGGACTCTGAGTGGCAAAGCAAAACTTGATGTGCTTTTACTGTAGCAGTGGATAAACTAAGAAATAGAGCAGAAAGTACGTAGGAGGGGGCGTAGGAACAATGTTGTAGGGCTCTTTGTTAAGCTGGTAACAGCATCCAACACTGTTTTTTTTCAACCAGGATATTCCCCAGGGTATTGTGTTGTGTTCAAACTCTCTTAAGAGCTAGTTATTCCTTCAGGAATGACTGAAATCTTAAACACTTTCATGGTTTTTCTAGCCTAAAATAATTTAAAAAGAGGCTTCTTTCCTGAAAAATGTGCTGCCTCGCTATTTATTATGCTCAGGAAGGCACAAGTACTTTCTGATTCATTTTTTCCTCCGGGAAACTCAATTACAGAACACGGTAATGAGAGGAATTTTTTAATCTTTTAATATAAATAGATAGGTTTCATTTCTTAACATAAATAGACAGTGTTTTTTAATGTATATAAATAGATATGTTCAGAATACCAACGCATCCTCCGGTAGGCATCACTACTGTCAGCTTTACAAGGAAGGGCCAGCTCTCTGTTAAAGGGAAAAGTGTATTAGCATGCACAACACATGCAGCACTTGCATTTTTAGGTGAAGAGAATGTCCACATTTCAGGTTGTTCCTTAGACTTGGCAGGAGGATGAATAAGGCATTTCACAGGATTGGTTCAGTAATTCTTCTACCAGTGCTCTCAGATTGCCAGTTTCTCCTTTCACCATCAGAAGGAATTTCAGACACAATGTGCCATAAATTAGAATAGAGAAAAAACAAATACTGCTTTGTGTGTGACAAATCTTGGTTACTCCATCAGATGTGGTTTGACCCAGAGGACATGAGTTCACCAGGGACAAACCCCGTCACCAGCCTTGGCCACAGGCCGTGTGCATATGTTAGGAGTCCCATGCTCCACCTCAAGCAATGGATTGGCCATGCTGCAGGATCCCAGCAGCTCCTCGTTGACAGACAACTGACATAAAAGCAAGGCTGGGAAAGTAACCCCAAACCTCCTTCCAGGGTCATTCCAGACCCAGTTGTCACCCTGCCCAAGGAGCAGGGAAATTCATGCACACAAGCAGAAAATATTTTGGAGAAATCTACAGATTCACGGCGGTGCTGCACTGCTGGGTGTTGGTGGGTGATGGGACATGGGTTTAAAGAGTGTAGAAACATCACTATGTGCTCCTGCAAAATAATAATAATAATAATAATACTTTTGGGTGGTATTATGTGAAAAGAACCTGGCAGCAATAACTCTGAGAAGGGAGAAGGCATGAAGGAGCTAAGCAGGCTCTGCAGGGACTCGTAACTCAAAGAGCAGAACATGCCTTCCATCAGAAGGAAGAAGATTGGTGAAGTGCTGATAGCAGTACTTAGAGATGAGATGCTGTAGAGAGGCTGCGGCTCTAGAATCTCTTCATTACTTCAGCTGTCACCGTTAGTGCACCAGAAATGAAAAGGGCAAAATTAACAGCGCAAAATGCTGCCAAATAGATCATCCAGACTCTGAATGTTCTGAAGTAGAAAATGCTGAATGAGGAGCAGTTCCTACCCATCAGAAAATTTGCTAACCCGAAGATAGTAGGAATTATGGACTTTATAACAAGAACAACCACATCTCTGAACATATACCTCAAAGTGAAGGAGTGGGTAAGAGCTTCAACTGCAAAACATCATTGTGCATGACATCAAGCCAACAACTTACTGTTTCAATGGATAATGGACCAGCCTGCTGCAGATCACCAGGTGCTGAAAGCAGCCAGCAGCTCAGGCACCAGGCCAAGCGTGCTGCAGGTGAGGAAACCACCATGCAAGAGGCCGGAGGCAGATCCTCAGTGCTCACAACTGAAGCAAGACTTGATCAGTTTTCTCCCTGTGGGCAGGCACCTCTTTTGTATAAATTCCACAGAACAGAAGGAAAATTAAGGTCATTAGTTAGGTTGAAACAGCCAATGAACTCCTCTGCCAGGACTTAATCTTCTCAGTTACACACCAAAAAGAGTCATCCATCAAATCATTTTTAGATGCTGTGTGTTTTGAAGGCATCAGCCATTAGCACGGATCTTATTTACATCCTATTTAAACTGGGAGGCTTCATACTCATCTACCAGCAGTTAAAATGAGCCTCACAACAAGGTCTTTTCCCACCAGCAGAGATTCACCTCTACAGATATTTATTCAGGGGAACAGTTGTGGAAAAGTGAAGACTGATGTTTTGCACCATGTGCATGGGGCTATCCATCTGTCTGCTTTCACTGAATCACAGGAAGATGACTGTTCATCAACCACGTGTAACTTGAAGAAGTCTGATGTGGACTTGGCATATTTAAACACCAAACCAAACTCCCACAGGACTTGTGTTTAATTTTCTAACCCCAGCAATGTCTCATTGCTCAATGACCCTGGAGGCCCACCTACAGTCAGGTCCTCTTGCAAAAAATTCTACATCCAAGGAGGTGTTGCAAATCATCATTGCAGTTGGTGCAAGTACAAGAGTTTTCAAAGCACCTTTGGGATTAATCCAGCTCTTCATCAGGAGGATCACAGAAAGATACTATGTATCTCAAAATCTTATTTTTGGGGCACTGGCCAGCCTAAATCAACCTAGTGCTTGACTGCTGTGGTCCAGGATCCCACTTCTCTCCCCATCCATGTTCTCCTCTGCACAGACATTTGCATGACTAGAAATGAGCTCTACCAAAAACCTGCTACATCTGAGAGGCAGTTGAGTCCCATGCACCAGCTCAACATCATGTGTGTGAGAAGGTCCACATCTCCAAGGCCAAGATGTGGGACAACCTTACTGAGGATATTGTAGCCTTGCTCAAAGTTATCTAACAGATGATGAAGGGGCAGTAACCATGCAGTAGAGCTCCACAAGGTTTCTTACGAGGCTCTTTGTGCATTAGCATGAAATGTGTGACTTCTGTATCTATGGGATAATTATGCTTCCAAGTGTCCTATTGCTGCTTGCTGGAAGTGTTTAAGTATTTCAGCAGTGCTTGTGACAACATCTGCCAGGCACAATTCAACTCAATTCCTTTTAATGATTCGTTTTCATGAATTGTACATCTATTTTAAGTGCACTGCCGTTACTTTAGAGAGAGTAGTAATGAAAATTTAATATTTTTGGCTTCTTACACTGTGGTGGTAAGCATAAGACCATTGCAGTCACCGATGCAGTCACCATTGCAGTCACCCAGGCAAAGTGTCTTACCAGAGCCCTAGTATAGGAAAATGATCCAGATTATTTATGGTACAGTTAAAGGAAGAATACATATGTAATTCTTCCATTGCATGAAGAATCTCTGTTTGATTAGTAAATTTGTAAATCTTAAATGCTATTGTGTAAAAGTATATGTATCGTCAGGCAGAGAAGGTGTCATCATTAAGTATGTAATCATAAATCCATACTAATAGGAAAACCTATGTAGGCAAAGTCCAGAGATACAGCCACCTCCAGAAAAATCTCATTATGACTGGGGGCATGAACAGCTGAAGTGTGTTGACAGAGATGGGGACAGTATGTGGCACAGCAATGTAACTCACCTCCCCATGACTCCTGTCCTCTCCTCTGCTGTTCTGGGTGGAAACTGGCCATGAAATGGGATTAAAACAGAAGGGCAGAGAAAGAGGACACATCTGCTTGGAGAGTTTTCCTTGCACATTGTGTAGTGATTTTCATTCTACACTGGGGAAACAAAATTGGTGAAAACTGCATCTTCTCCAGGCAGCTCACATTTCAGAGCAGCCCTGCCCTCCTTCTGGAGATCCATAAATCACTGCAAGGCATACAAAGCAGGAAAAAAGCAAGCTTTGGCTGCTTTAAAATTCTCAGGGTCACGTTATTCTTCTCTAAGGTAGGTGTTGAGCATGAGCTACAGAGCTCAGGATAGAGGTGGGGTAGCAATGTCAGGTGCCAGACAGCCCTTCACTACATGACATTGAGATGTCTCTCCATTCCCTTTTGCTGCACAGTTTGGCATGTGCTGCTAGGATAGCTGCACAGTAACACACTTAAGCCATTTAGACCTGAAAATTGGACTTCAGGTACGTTTAAAGAAGTGATGAAACAGAGACATAAGAGGATTCCTAAAGAAAAAATGCTGACTGCTCTCTCAGGCATTTCAGAGATTTCTGATACTACTTCTTAGCATTTTGTCCATCCAGCATTGCTGTTTGCAAGGAAGAAGGGATAAAATAAATATAAGTAAAGCCCATGGTGTGTGATCTGCATTCTCAGCTGTGAGCTATTGCTCTGACACAAAGAATCATTCTAACTTCTCCAGATAATATCACAGAGCACCGTGCATGTGACTAATGGTAACAAATGTGCTCACTGCCATCATTTCATGAAGCACACAATTTATGGGAGTTTTAATGCAGTATTGTGAATGATCAAATTCCATGCAAACTTAGTCTGCTCATAATGGGGTTTCCCCAATTAGTCCTGAAGGTGGGAGTGAATATTTGTTCTTGTGTCACAAGCACTCACTGGGTGGAATTGGGCACAACTGAAAAGAATCTGGCTTTGTCTTCATTGTCCTCCCTTTAAGTATTTGTATACATTGATGAGATATCCCCTTAGCCTTTTCATCTCCGTACTAAAATGTCCCAGCTCTTTCAACGTTTTCTCATTGGTGAGGTGCTCCAGTCCCTTCATCATCTCGATGGTCCTACATTGGACTCTTTCCTATGTGTTCACATCTCTCACACGGAGTTGTGTCTGTCACTGATGTGTCTGTCAGTGGTCATATTTCTGCACATCCATGCTAGCAAGGCTTTCATCCATGTCACCAATCACTTGTCCCTCTGCCATGGGCATCAGCCACCGTGTTTGTGTGCATGACTTGAGCATGGCCTTCCAGTACTTGAAGGGAGCTTACAAGCAGTAGGGGTGATCGATTTTTCACATTGTCTAATAGTAATAAGACAAGGGAGAAAGGCTTTAAACTAAAAGTGGGGAGATTTATGTTAGATGTTAGGAAGAAATTCTTCACTCAGGGGGCAGTGAAGCCCTGGCACAGCTGCCCAGAGAAGCTGTGGGTGCCCCATCCCTGGAGACACTCAAGGCCGGGCTGGATGGGGCTCTGGACAGCCTGAGCTGGGGGATGGCAGCCCTGCCCACAGCAGGAGGGTTGGAACTAGATGATCTTAAAAGTTCCCTCCAACCTAAGTCATTTTACTATTCTATGATTCTAAGATGCAGTGACCTCAACAGCTGCTAGCACACAACATGAGGTCCCATGGTTGCACTACCCACTGCAACTCCCCAGTGTCTTGCACGAGCTGGGGAAGAGTGTTACTTCATCATCTGAAATGCCAAGCAAATACACTTTAATTTGATTCAGTGTAGATCATATTATTGATGAAAGCTGGGAGATAGTCTGTACTTTTCTGTGCGTACAGGCAAGACATACTTGGATGAAGAGAAGCCATTTGCAGCTACCCGAGGGAGAATAATTCAAATTATAAATGATGTTTTCAAAAATACTTTACCTAGTATTATGGAGTATAAATTAATATCATGATAAACTTTTTAAAATCTGATGTTATCTATGGCTGGCACAGAGGATTCCTTTATGTTCAGTCCATGCACATGATTTCAAAGAGATATAGCCCTTGCCCAAGTCCTTATAGCTAAGCAGTGTCCCTGAGGTATCGTCCTAGCATATGCCTTAACAGTTTTTTTCATTATTTTTCTTTCTTGGACTATATTTAGGAGTATGTAAGAAGCAGAACTGAATTTTCTTGCTCTAATTTTAAGTGAGAACAAATTTGGTGAAGCTGCTAGTGATGTATGTTAACACAAGGCTCTGGAAACGATGGGTGGATGTGAAGAGATGGGTTTCTCCCACATAATAAACAAAACAAACACATTATCAGTACTGAAATTACACGAACAACAAATTTCCCCTGACATTGCAGCTATAAATTCTGAAGGGTATTTTTGCCAGAAGTCAAAGGAAACTGAGAGAAATTTAAGTGATATTATAACCTATCAGATGGTTAAAAACTTGGGGTGCAGCAATTAGAGGTTATCCTTTCTTCTGAGGGAGAATTAATGTCAGAATTGAAGTTGCCTGTCAACACCTACCTGTTTTATCATCTAGCAGCCAGATTTTGACCTCATCAGTAGTAGGACTAATTCTGAGAAACTCAACTTGACTTTAGCTAAGCTGATACTACAAGAGGCCTTTTTTTTTTTGCCTGGAGACAAGTCTTTCTGGTGCCACATCAGCTCAATGGGACCTTGAGACTTGAGCCTCTGCTGGACCTACTGGCATAGACTCATAGAATCATTAAGGTTGGAAAAGACCACTGAGATCACCCAGTCCAACTATCAGCCCACCCCCACCATTACTGCCCACAAACCATGCCCCTCAGTGCCACGTCTCCACATTTCTTGAACAGCTCCAGAGACGGTGACTCTACCACTTCCCTGAGCAACCTGTTCCAATGCATTACCACTCTTTCTGAGAAGAAATTTTTCCTAATATCATGTACCTGTGGACCTAAAATTTTGTGTGTGTGTACTCTTTTTCAGTTTGAAGACACTGAAATAACATGAGGGATATGCTGCAGACCATCACGTCTGCATTCCCAGCAATATCAATATGTGTTGCATGTTCTGAAGGTGCTGTGGGACACATAGGGTGCCTGAGATTGCAAATTCCATGCAGATAGCATTGGAAAAGGGAAGAAGGTAGAGAAAGTCAGACTGGTGCAGTCCTGGTCATTCTGCCACCAGGAAGCTTTTCTTGGAGGGAATTATCCAGCAACCATGGCCAAGTTGTCCAGGAAAGGGCCGGTAAGGGTGGCACAAGGCAGAGCCAGGGAGTGAGCTAGCAGTTTAAAGAACATGGGGGATAGAGATCCAGCAGATTTTGTTTCCTGGCCCTCTTTCATTTAGCAGAGCGGATATACCTTCAAATCATATTGTAATTGCTAAGCTAAATTATGTCAGGTGTGGAAGCATGGTGGCCCACAGGGTCATGTGCTAACACCATGCCCAGCAGAACCTTGGCACATACACCGGTCACTGGCAGCCTCTCCTCACTGGCATGCTGCATGTGGCCACCACTGTTTTGGAAGGCAGGTAATTCTCAAGTGAATCAGTCTTGATCAAGTAATTACTTAAGGATTTACAGTAATAAATAAAATGTACTTTAAATAAAGTAAGTAGGTTTTAAATTTAAAATATTAATTATTGGTTGAAATGTAAAGTGTTACATTTTCTATAGATTTTAAGTTGGCAATTCCTTTTAGAGTTGAGAATAATTATATATGTGTAAGGAAATATGTACATACATACATATGCATATGAACACATATGAGCTGTTGTTACCTAGTTAAGTAGATACCTGAGTAAGCACTGATAAAGCAAACTGTAGGTTGCCCAACTGGCAAGCATGGGATCTACCAAAATATCTGGATGTCTTCCAAATTATGCTAGTCTATACGCAAATAAAAAGCAGCTCCATGCATTGAAAGAAACAATAGTTTTTCATTCTTATAATGTGCTGAGCTCTGATAGCGTGCTCATCTCTGAAAACCTGATCTCTGAGCATCCTACCAATGAAGGGCTGTGATCAGCTCCTGATACGCTATATGAGAAATGAGTCACAGGACCAAGTAGCAGTTAGATATCACCCTTACAACGTGATTTTTTTTAATATGGATAGTGTTAGGCATCATTATTTCTTGCTTTCTATGCTTTGCTTATTGTTCTTCACAGCTTGTTTCTCTGACGCAATTTTTTTGAACAGTAAATAAGACTTCAAAATGTGTGCACACTTTTGAAACAAAGTAAGCAAATGGCATATTAGTACAGATTGCATTTTCCTTTATATAAGCAGAATCTTTCAGTGTGGTCTTTTTCCCAGTCATCCTGGGGGTACGCTTGTTTATTTTGGCTTATTAACTACTCTCCTATGTTCTTATGGAAATTAAGATACGCAGTTGTCTGATTTTTGCTGTCAGACAAAGCCTCATAAAAAATCTCAGATAGTTCCTTACTTCATTTCTCTTCATTAAAATTACACGCAATTTAAATAGCATCTGAAATAAAGGTATGCAACTGGCTGGTGTAGGGCATGATTCATATGCCTTTCATAAACAGCAGGGAAATAATAGCTATTCTGACTGCTATTGCATATATTTTTGGCTTCAAAAACCTATCTACCATGTCAGTTAATAGTAACTATTTGAGCCAGAAATAACTGTCACTTTTTCATTTTTAATTACTGCATCTGTTATGCCATTTAATCTTGGCATAATAACACAATAGGACACTGCCGAAAACAACATCACAGATTATTTCCAGGCTCATGAAGGTACCAATGGTGGATTTGCTCAGTGAGAATGCAGACCCACAAAAGAGGCACAAATGTTACTGGTGAATAACCAGATTCTTCTCCAACAAAATTCACTGTAGTGACATCTCCCATCTGTGGCAGTCACTGTGGCTGCTCTGGTCCATGCAGGGAGGTGGTGGGAGCTTAAAATGTACCTGGGCAGTGTGTGGTGGTAGAGCCATGGCACTGACTGCCCACTAACCAGAGTCGTGAATGACATTCAGGGGAACACCCAGACCTTTCCCGGCTCTCCATCAGGAAATGATTGCATTTTTGCTCCAACGGTCCATTTAACTGGTGCTACATTGTGTGGATGTAGAAATGTGGAAGGCAGGCACTTCCAAGAGACCAGCCTGGCCCAAGGTCCTGCCCAAGGAGGAGCTGGTGGGGAAAATCAATTTTAGCACAGGGCTGGAATGGAGAGAAAAATTCACAATGAAAATGGGCAGATAAGTGGGTTCCTACATTTTTTCTACAATGTTACTATTGATGCTCTTCCTATTCAAGGAAAATTTAGGAAACTTGCTTTTGTTTTGCACCAGATAACAACAGTGTACATGTGAAGCAGGGTGACTCTCTTTCCTGGCAAATTGAAATGTATTTTGACGGAGCAACCAGCAAGAGTATTGTAAACTTTTCTAAGTACTGTTTAGGTAATCAGCAGTTGACGGGTCCTCCCTGGATTTGTATGTCATTTTAAATGAAAATATTTTTAGAATAATTTATGACACTTTTTGTTTTCGTCTGCCTCGGGGTTTGGAGGAGTTAATAAAACCAACCTGTGTATCTCAGTAATTTTCTTCACAGAATGCTAGTCTGTAAATTCAGATTTCTGGCTTAATATTGTAAGATTATTTTCTTCGGTTGCCCAATTATCTTTTCTAAGCATTTTCTTTTTGCTGGAAACTTCAAATAAGTTCACAGATTTATCTGCATATATCAAATATATAAATGTTCGTTTTCCCTCCTTTTAGGGTAATAAAGCCTGCGGGGAATGCTGGAAGCTGAGTTTGTTTGAGATGTAGGAGAGCAGAGGGAGAAAGGAAGTATTAAGAGTACGGGGAGAGACAGATTGAACTTCGTTCAAATAATTGACTCCCAGTGGTAAAAAAAGTAAAAATAAAAAAAGCAACAAACAGACTCGAAGTCTCTTGCTGACAATTTAGAGGTAAAAGATTTGAGAGAGTTGTGCCTTCATTTAATCTCAGTGTCGGTCCCTGCATGCTGAAGGCAGCTGAATTACATGGACAAATTCTTCACGTGAACAGCACGGCTGTATCTTTTGCTGAGTACTGAACTGTAACAAGTTGATGCTGTATTTGAATGGGCTGCACCAAGGTGGCTACATCAAAAGAAAATAAAGCATTTGCTGCCAACCAAGACTGGTATGTCCCACCCAATCATGCTTTTATAAATATTCTCCAAAAATTCTTGGCTTGATTTACAGCAATTTGGAAGCTGTGGTTTTTATTCATCAGATGAAATTATCAGAAAGAAAATACTTCATACAAATACACCACTTGAAAAGTTGATTAGTGCATTTCTGACATTTAGGGAACATTTCAATCAGCAGTAAAAAACATACCCCTCTGGGGCACATTACAGGAAAGATTACAAAACTCCTTTATCGTGCCATACCAAGAAGATAACTAACATACACTGAATCATACACTGAATCATCTTTGAGTGTATCAGCAATAATGTTATGGACTGGAGATTAAACACAAAAACCTATCTAATAAACACAAGAGGTTGTAAAAAGGGAAGAAAAATAAAAAAATAGAAAAAGGAAAAAAAGAAAAAAAAAGAAAAAAGGAAAAAAAAAAGAAAAAAGGAAAAAGAAAAAAGAAAAGGAGGATGAAACAAGATGCTCAAAAAATCATCATTTTTGTGCTAAACTGATCACCTGCTACACTGTACAGAACATGCCTGGAAATCCTTTCAATAAATTCAGCCATTTTGATCAGACCGTGGATCAGGCTTTGGAGAGCTGCACATGTTTGACTTCAGCTGCACTCAGTGGGATCTCTGTGAAGGTGTCTGAGTTCCCATCAGTAGAAAGGCTGTATGTTTTGTCACTCCTGCTCCCCTTGTCTTCCACCTCACCTTACGTCTGATTGCCATCCTCAGCCAACACTGTGTGAATGACACTGAAGCACTGATTTGTGCATACACAAACTTATTTGAAATTTCATTTCTAGGATTTTGTCACTCATCTCAGACTTTCGGAAAGCCTTACATATCATTTTTCAGGTACTGCACCTTGTTCATCTTGTTCTTATTAGTACAGAAAAGCCTTGGCTAACCTGAGCAGCATGATGGTTAGCTCTGAGAGAAGCTACGGGGTAGCTTCATGCTCAAGCAAGTTCTGCCTCAGCCCCAGAAGAGATGTTTTGACCATGTCCTCCAGGAGAGGACCAGCCCTTGCAGTCCAGCTGGACTCCTCATAGGGCCCAGCACGCCTTGTCCTGCTGGCCATGGAGTCAGATGATTCTGTAGAACTCCTCCATGGACTGAGTCCTGGTATTTTTGAAGCCTAGGGGGTGTGTGTCATTCATTTAGCAGGCCAGGAGGTGCGCTCATTTCCTTCGTCAGGTAGGGCTGGGTACCAGCATCCTATAGCACCACTGGGTCTCAGGATGGGCTGAAATGATTGGGGTTCTGAGTTGTGGATGGAGGAATTTTGGAGGTATATGGGCAGCGATGTGAGTGCCCTCAGGGTCCTGCCATGTCCAGAGTCCTTGCCTGTTACCAAAGGGTCATAAAAACAGGACTACAGAAAATATGATCTTGTGTCTTGACTGTATAATAAGCAACACCTACCCTTACTTCCAGCACATGAGAAATGCAGAGGATTATGGAGTGCTTTACAATGATGCTCCCTGAATACCTCTGCGCTCCTTCTCTAGGTGATCCCTTTTTAAGTTACTACATTTCACTGATGCATGTTCACAATTCTGTTCTTACCTACATCTGCTTTTTGTTGCGTCCTGTTATTTCCTTTCTTCCTCCTTGGTTGGGCTGTCTGATCCATTACTCTGACAGCCCAAATCAGAAGTCCTTTGTAGCCTCTGAGTTGAAAGCATGCCTGCTCACACAAGAAGTCTTTGCCAGGGTTCATCCATCCCCGGAAGCTTTTTTCTTTCCTTGCTATTCTATCTAACAAGTATTTTATATCTGTTGCTTTTCTAGAGCTGCATCCCATCTACTTATCCTAACCCATTTCCTACTTGAAAAAATGGAGGAGAGTAACAAGACTCTGTGGCCTTTGGGGGTGATCAGAGAGCCCAGGCATGGAGTCCTTCTGCCACAAGACATTTTTTCAAGACTTTGACAATGACACTAGAAGAAGACAAAATTTAGAAAACAAAAGCATTAATTAAAAAAATGGAGAGCGTGGGACATTCTTGATGTAATTAAGAAAAAAATTCTATGGAGAACATATATGAGGGCTGCCCTGAAAGTAAGGCCTCCTATTTTGTTTTGTTGGCCCACAGTGTCAGAGGTGGATGTTGGTGGTATGGAGTAGAAGTTGAACCCTCTCACCAATATTCCATTACATTCTGTTGCTGGGCAACAGATGGCAGCAGAGGGGCAGTCTGACAAAATGGCGTCTGGGATGGACATGCAAAGATGTGGAATTGGATGGCACCCATTGACATTCATCAAAGCTTGCTTGCAAGATTGTAGAACAATGTTAGAACTCTGTATTCAGCTCACTCTTTCAGGACAAAATGGACAGCTCCCAGGCCTCAGAATCACCAAATCAAACACTAAGGGATCTGCTTTAAAATGACTGTGGTAGGACAAGCTCTTAAGAGGACAGGCTGAAAAGCACCAGGAGAATATGAAGAAATGGGAAGGAGCACACATTGCTGTTCAATACCAAGGCAAACAAACAAACAAACAAAAAGAACAACTTTGTTGCAATAGTCTAGTTTGTAAAGACTAAAACTATGTTAAAAGCTCTGATTTCTAAACTGATGGCTCTACAAGCCTTCTGCTGTCGCATCTACATTAACAATACCAGGTACCAACATTAGGAGAAAGAAGTTTGTTTCCCTAGTCTTCTCCATGGAATAAGATTTTCACAAAAATAGTAACGAATGTCCTGTTAGCATCTTCAGCCTTCCTTCCCCCGTGTTACCTTGAATTCTGAAGGCACCCTTCAATTTGGTTATGTTTTACAGGATGATGTGACTCTAACTGGAAGAGATGCACTTCACTATAAATCAAAGAAAAGTTGGTTTCAGAGGGCTTATTTTAGATCTGCAGCCGCAGGCTTAACTGAAGCAAGGCAGGAGCAGGAGGTGATAGCCTGCCTTGTCATAGGTATCTCATCCAGAGTATTCTGCTGCACATCAGCATCAGGCCACGTGTACCATTGCTGGCATGGAAGCAGCCAAGAAGTAAGTAGACCTACACAAGATATTGATTCCTTTTCCCAAAATGAAAGATAAATACGTGAGTGGATGTTCTTTCCAACTTATTTCTCCTGTCCAATTACTGTCTATCATATTCTGAAACCTGTGCCTGGGGTCATGGTTATGTTGTCCCTGTGTGAGCTGATGGAGAAGACAAAGTAGCTTTTGGAAACAAAGCAGCTCAAGTGCCAACATCAAAGCAGACTTACTAGGCTGTGTAAGCTGTCTGATGCTATTTAAGCTCACTTTGGCAGGACCTATGGACAACAGACATGCTGGTGAAGGGAGGTTATTTAAAAATGCACCTTTTGTCTTTGGCCCCACAACATTCTGTGCCTTACCAGCCAAGAAAAGGCCGTGCACCACTCTGTGGTAAGGATCACGATGCCTGTCCCTATGGGGCAAAGCCACTGCAGTGCTCAGAGTGCTTGAGTGAAAGCCGAGAGGACCTCCTAGTCCTGGCACGGCCTTGTAGGACAATCATGCTGTGCCCTGGAGGGGACAGGGCCTCTCCCTGCCCATCTCTGACGGGCTGGGTGCTCAGCTGCTAGGTTCTCCTTAGCAATACTCCAAAATCAAAAGCAAACTCCTCTCTCCATCCTTATGACCAAGATTAGAGCAAACTGAAATATACATTAAGGTCTCTGTGGTACAGCTTCCTGCCTTAGTCATGCAGCCTCCTCAAACCCGAGTCTATTTTTATCTTCTTGCTTTTAAAAATAGCTCTGGTAATGTGGTTTTTAAGTGTTGTAGAGATGATGACATGATACAATGCAGGGCATTTTTTCACTGTTTTGTAGATGATTAAAATAGAAGATCCGAAGTGCTCCTTACTGTAATTTTTATCTCCTACACTAAGACTATTTATCTCTCCTCCCCCAAAGCAAATTGCAGGCTTTCTTACTAAAACAGTGAATCAATCCGTAGACATACCACAGCCATTGATAAATTTGCAATCTTCTAACCCAGTTAGGCTCATTTTGGACATATTTTTTTTCCAGTTACTAGGCAGCAGTTATACGTGAGCTGATGTTTCTTGCAAGTCTTTGTTATTTTATAGCAGGAATATAATTTTTACAGTTGTTCAAGCGTTACCTTGGGATCCTGATGCTATCAGTAGATTCTTATTTTTGGGAAGGTGTGCTCTGTAGAAAAAGAATATTTTGTGGAAGCTTTAGCATACATTATAGTAAACAGAATTTATATTTCTAAAAGAGAAATGAAAACGAGAATCCAATTATTTCTTAATTATGGAATATGGAGTTTCTCTGCACTATGATTGGTACTAGATTTATGCGTCAAGTAGGAATCGGCAATAAATTAGACAAATTAGAATGAGATAAGGTTTAGGCCAGATACAGCAATAACCTGCGAGCCGTTACAGGCTAGCAATCAGAAAATTGGTTGTGATGGATGCTCAAAATGTTAACAGAGAAACTTTATGGCTGTTGATCGCTGAGTGTGTCATCATCAACTTCAATTACAATAACTTCTGTCTCTAGTCAGGTAGATCAAAATCAGAGTGACTCTGCCTATGAAAAATGTGCGTGCCTAATTGTTAAAGGGATTGTAACTAAATCTGTGTGTTTTGAATCAGACCACATTGTTTTGTTTCGAATCCCAAAGGATCAGGAGGCTTTGGAGCCACACCATCACAGTTATCTGTGAGACTGATATACTCGGAACTGCATCTGATCCATTACTAGATCTGAAGGAGAAACTAAACACACAGAGAAAGTGTGAAGTTAAAGATTTTCCTTTAAGATGAATTTCAAGGAATCTGATATCTATTCAGCAGTTTATTATTAGAAAAAAAAAAAAAAGGTTTTGGAAACCAGTTAAGTCATCAGCTATTCCTTCTCCCTGGATTCTGACCACAAGAACATGATAGACTTATTTTCTTTGCATTTCATTTAATTAACATGCCTTTGGAAGAGCAGTGGCAGTGGTGGCACAGACCACCCCTGACACTCACTGAATTCCAATCAGCATCTTCTGTCCTCCCGCAGACAGGCTTTATTTGACAAGCTCTTTCTGGCTGACTAATGTGCCTTAGGTCATGCTTATGGTTAGCATAGATACTTGTAGAGCAGATATGACTTATTACAACATGTGCCACTTGTAATGAAAATCTCATACTCTCTAGGAGAAGAAAAAAAAGAAACAAGCAACAGCTTTATAAAGAAATGTCTTTTGAGCTATCCTGTTTAGACAACATGTAACTCCATGCATACCAGCATTTTATTTTCATTCAGACAGAAAATGATTACTTCTTGAAGCAGGATTGCTTTTGTTAGAAAAATGCTATCATAAAATGAAATAAATTTCTAGAAATGCCAGGGATTAAAGGGAAATACAGCAACATTTGCAATGAACTGGAAAACTGAAATGAAAGTCAGTGCTAAGGTCTCAGCTTTTTCCTTATTATCAGCCTTGTATAGTAATAGGTGAGGTGAAGAGCAAAAAATGTCAGTGTTTGAATCAGGAGAGCTAGGAGCTGTGCCTTTCATCAGTAGGTCACCTACCTGCTCTCAGGTTTTAGATCATCAGCAATTATTTTAAGTTTCTGTGAAGAAAAAATTTCCCAGATAATCACAGAATAGGAAAACTTTACATTTGCTAATACTGCATTGGACACTTCGGTGAGTTTCTTGCAGTCACTTTGACATCAGATTTACGACATCACTGTACAGCTATTAAAATGTCAACAGCAAGAACATCCTCTTTTTCATTGGTTGTTTAATAGTGGGCTAAATGAAACCTGGAGCTATGCACGAAATCATGCCCCAATGAGCACAAGTGGTGCGTAGCCACCTCTCTCTCCATCCAACCGCAGTGATGACCATGGCTCTGTGCTGCCTTTCCAAGCAGAACCACATGCACGTGCTTTGCTGTGTGAAGGCACAAACTCAGCATGTCTGGCGTACTCTGATACATCCATAAGCAGGTGCAGGGTAGTGCCAGTAACCTCATGGAGCAGCTATGTGCTTCTAGAACTGTGCAGTCAACATGCTCTAAGCAGCACTTTGGGAGCTACTGCAGCATTTTTAGGCATGCACTGCCAGAGCTTATAAGCAGGATGAGCCTTTAACAGGGAAAGATGCTGGAGGAAAGGAGGGATAGGACATGCTTATCCTCTTGGGCTGCCACTAGCAGCTCAAACAACATCTGGCTCGGACTGCACTGCGCCAGCCTAACAAGTTCCTCCCATTCCTTCCCTTCTGTGTCTTCCACCTCTGTGTATAAGCACAGATACATTTCAGTCTTGAAATTCCACTACTAGTGTATTTTCCCCTCACTCAGGTGAGGGGAGAGCAAATTGGGCACAGAGACACAAAAGCCAAAGTCTGGGCTCAGCTGATGGGAGGTCAGCTCTGCAGGAAATACAGAAAATATTGCAACAAATTCACAGACTTCTTGTGCGCTGTCACCCATGCTCACTGCTGAGAGGGGCCTCTTCAAAGGAAGGAAGTAACCATACATCTAAAAATATGGAAACTCAAAGATTGTTGTTGGCAGACAGCAATACTCAGTGCTCTGGCTTCTCTTCCTTTACGTGATTTTTTTCACTGTCTAGAAATGTTACTTTTATGTCTATATATTGTTTCTTTAGAGGGAATGACAAAGGGAAGGTTTAATACGAGTACGGGGATCAAAATAGAATCTCACACAATGGTTTGAGTTGGAATGAACCTTACAGCCCACCAGCCCCAACCCTCTGCCGTGGGCTGGCTGCCCCCCACCAGCTCAGGCTGCCCAGGGCCCCATCCAACCCAGCCCTGGGCACCTCCAGGGATGGGGCACCCACAGCTTCTCTGGGCAGCTGTGCCAGGGCCTCACATCCCTCCAAGTAAAGAATTTTTTATGTTTAATCTAATTCTAACCTCTTTTAGTTCAAAACCTTTCGCCCTTTTCCTATGACTATTTGCCCATCTTGCCATCCAAGAGCATAATAATACCAGTCTGTGCTGGTATTCATCTTCAGTCTAATGTTTTTCCCTCAGTGAGGATTTCTATTTTTTTTTTTTTAAATGACAAAGGAAGGAAACCACCCAACGCATTTCCTTTAAAAAGTTATAGCTATAGTTATAAATCTCTGTTGGGTTATATTTGTTGGAAATACATTTATTCTAAACCGTTTTTAAATATTGAGAATTAAAAACAAAAATTAGAAAGAATGAGAGAACAACACGGTTTGACCTGACTAACTTTTATCATCGCTTCATACAAAAGTTTTTTTTTTGCCTAAAGGTTCAGGGAAAAAACAAAGATGACATAAAATTGGAAAAATATCCTTCTCCAGGAAGAGGAAAGATGAAACTAGCTTGCCACGTATCACAGATGAAATACAAAAAGAAGGCAGTAACGAGAAATGAAAGAAAAAGAAGTCATTTCCAAATGCCACTTATCCACTAACACCAGCTGCACTCACGCATTTTGAAGAACATCAAAATACAATAGGCCACCAAGAGAATCTGTCTCACTAGAAAAAAAAATGGTAAGGTCTTTTAACATTTTACAGGGACACGTGTGCATGGAGAGTAATAGAAAGTGAATTTTATTCTGTGGGCATATGTCTAGTAGAGAAATATCCTTTTGTGTGTTGTCTCATTCTGTCTCAACTACCTTCAGTGAGGTACCGCATAGGACAAAAAGAACGCAGCAGAAGCGTTACAAGGTCAGCTGGGATACTTCGCTTTTCCACAACAATTCCACTTTTAACAAAATTACACTTAGTGTATCTGTGAGTCTGGGAGATTAAGAACAGGACAGAAAATGTCCATTCCTTATATTTAAACCTCAGGACTTCTGGAGCCTGAATCATAGTATGTAACATCTTGTGGCTGGCAGGTACGTATTTGTGTCTTTGAGAACCTCTTCCATAGGTGATTTAGTGACATTATTTACCCTAGATCAAGTAAGAATTAAATCATTAATAAGCTCTGAAAACACTGAAATGCAACAGGTTGCTAATGAGCTGATTCTAAGACTGCAGCATCTCAGATGAGGAGGCCAGGCTGGGTTAAAGACTGACATGTAACTTTGGGGCTGTCTGTATCACTTCTTAAGGGTGAAGTAATGAGATCTGCTGAGCCCAGTTGCATTGTAGCTGTTATCTCAGGACAAGGCAAAAGGGCTGTTAGCTTATCCCAGCTAAAATAGAACAGTCGCCTGGAGAGGTCCTACTACAGCTATGAACATCAAGACCAGTGGAACTCCCCTGCAAATGTTGCTTCTGACAGCAAGGCAGGATTATCACACGTTTCCTTTTGCCAGGAAAGTTTCTTCCTATCAAGGTGCCATCTCACCAAGCTGATGATAAGTGCAACCTATGTTCAGATTTCTTGAAATTCTTGCTAGAAGGAGCACTGAATTCTGTTTTTCAAGGATTGGAAGTAACAGCCTCAGCTTGCCATGCTGTCAGTACGAAGGCAACTACTGCTGCAAGTGGCCTGAAGCCTATGCTCGTGTGAAGAAGAGATGGTGGCACCAAAAGAAGAACAGTTAGAAATCTGTCAGGTTTATCTATAGCCTATATGGTGCAGAGAGATGAGGCAGAAGAAACTGGGATCTCCAGAAGAGGGGGATTTAGGAATGAGAAAGAGAAATGAGGTCTTGAAAAGTTCGCACAATGAAAGCCAGGCATGGGAAGCTCTGCTTAGCCTGATGGAAGAGCAGGAATTTGCTTGGCTGCTGAAGTTGGGTGGCAGGACTGAGGGATATTAGGGTCAGGCAAAGGTAGGTCATGGGTGGGAAGAAAATGGATGGGCTGCTTTGAGAGGAATGGGTTCATCCATCCTACAGAGGGATGAAACTGGATGCTGACGGGTCAGGGTGAAGTGGGGTTGCCATTACCACAGAACATATTCCCAGCCTAAGCTCTCTGGAAACATACACACTATCGTGTTCATCTTTCTTCTCTTCCATGGGAACACCAGGCACATCCCCCAACTGGTTTTCACTATCAAAATATTTTAGTCACAATGAATGCTCAAAAAAAATATTTTTCATATTATTATGCATTTTACTGAATATACCAAATCCAAAAATCTTTAAGGTCTCTATACCTGCTCTTTCAGGCTTCTTCAGCATGCAGCTGAAGTGTTTGAAGAAGGTACTATTATTTCTTTAGTGTGTAAGTTCCTGCTGATTTAGATTTAGATCCTCTAGATAGTGTCCTTGGAGAATGCAGCATTGAAATGAAAACAGATCCATCCCATGAAGTTGTACTTACCACAGTTTCAATTATCTTAGCGTGTGGGTAATGGAAAAGAGAGTTAGATGGTTATTATCTTCTTCAATTCTGCCTCAGAAGTATATGTTCAAAGCACAAAAAACTGTCAATATTCATACTCTTTCAGTGCAATATCAAAGGTTAAATCTGATTCCCAATTATCTTGCTTACTTTACATTAGATTTCAAGAGAAAATAAAGTATTGAATGTATGTTGTCAACAAGTGCCATCGTCTGCATTTCTAACACTGGCTCTTACATTGCAGTAGAGCTGCAAAAGCAGAAGTGTGCACCTTTCTCAACATCCCTTGCAATTTTGAATTACTGCCTTGCTGTCACTGCAGTTTAATATTTTGCCATAGATGCTGATGCTACACTCTGCAAGTTCCTAACTGTTAAAAATATATGCAGAAATACTCACACACTCATATAAATTTAATTGAATGAAGAAGAGCCCCAAATCAAATTCTTCATATAAGAGCTAACAAAGCCAAGTCCAAGAAAGAGGATCCTACAAAAAGAAAACACAAAAAGGGGTGGAAAGCACATATCCTGAGATCCACCACAGCAAAAACTACCAGAAATCATTTAATGCTGCTTAGTAGAAGAAAGTTGTTGACTACAGGCTGTTGCTGACATGTTATTTTTCCCCCAGCAACTGCAGACTATCAAGATATTATAGCTGACTTCCAATTTTTTTCTTGTTTGTTTACTTACTCTCTGGCAAAATGACGGGCAAGAAAATTCAAGAGCATCAAGTAGTTTATTATGTGTAACCTAAATAGCAAGTTAGAATGCCTGCAAGTGTTTAACATCTTTGACTCTGATTCAGTCACAACCTACATTAACTGATCTTCACTGTAATTGTATGCTAAGGTTTACAGAAGCCTTAATTGCTAGCAAGATAGGAATTCATTTTCCAGAAAGGCTCGTTATTCACACAGAAGCTTTAATTGTAAAGCAAGGATTTTAAAACGTAAGTGTTCCTACCAGTTTCAGTGGCATTGGACTTAATTTGTTTTTAGAAATCAAAGATTTCATGTAACTTGATGACTAAAACAAAGACTAAAACCCTACAGCCTTCAAGTGGACTGACTCCATAAGTTAGAGAATCGTTAGAGTCCCACCAGGGCAACTGAAATTTGTTTTAGTCAGTCTAAGGAAAAGGAAAGATAGTCTCCTTCCAGAGCCATCCCATCTTCATTGTCTGAATACCTCTATTTCAAATCAGGCAGAAAACAAAAATCTTTGTGCTCTAACACCTCAAAATAAATCATGTCTCAAGGCAGACATAAGTAATCTCTCAACACAACAGCAAGCTGAAGTTAGCTCTGGCTCTACAGACCAAGACAGCAGTCAATCAACTCAATTTACCTCCAAAAGCACTTAAATTCACTGAGTTCTTCTAGGGGAGGGAAAACAAACAAATCTTGGGATATTTGGACAAACTCCACTCCCAGCCTCCCAACCTTTCTCCAGCCACAACAAAGCAGTTGTTATGGGACTTATTAACATATTTATTTTGCACTGATTTTTCCATGATCATGACTTTAGAAGTCAAAAAGCAATGCTTCATGTACAGGATAGCCAGCAGCTGTTCAAACTAAGGATGTCATGGAGCCTGCCTTAGCTAAGCAGAGCAAGGTATATGTGCCTAGGTCAATGATACTGCTTGTGAACAAAAACAGAATGAAAAACACCACCAACAACAAATCAGAAGGGCTCAAGTGTGTTGTGCTGTACTGTCTTCACTTCTTGCAGTCATCCTTCTTCACATGCTGAAAAAAACAAAGCCAGAGAAAAAAAACAACCTAGAACACAAGAGCTCATGTTTCTCTAGGTCGGTAGGTTAAGAGGCTGTTGGGTTGTGATTTGCACATACCAGTATAAATGGAAGTTATATGGCGTATAGCTACACAGGTACAAAAAGAAAATGGGGAGACCTGTCTGTTCACAGATCTAGCATAAAGATAATAATCACAAGAAAAAGGATTCCTTTGAGTAAAAGTAATTGACACTTGAAAAGGCTTGTCAAAGGACATGGCAAATTCATTGCTATTTGTTGGCTTTAAATAGATTGTGTTTTCAGAAGATGTGCTCCATTTCAGCCACAAAATATTTAACTCTACAGGATTCACTTACATAACTTGGAAGCTAATTCCCTCTCCATGGAAGTTCCTGGATGAAGTCCTGTGGCCTGCTGTCATGCAAACAGCTGGATTAGGTCATTACAACGCCATCTCCTCTGCCACCCCCTCCAAAATTTAGGCAGTGTAAATTATGCAAGCAGTGAAGGAGCACAGAGGGAAATTAATAGTACTTATCTTGAAGGCAAACTAAAAGCTCCCCTCAGATGTCAGATAGTCTCAAAATTCCAAACAATCTTTTCTTCTTAATTCTTTAGAAAAGTGCAAACTTTTATTTTCTTTTGGTTCTTAACCAATAAACCACTGTTCTTCTCCATTTCAGAATAGAATAGAGAAAATGGTAAGAATTAATTGAACAAATTAATCGCAGTTGTTGAAGAAAATCTACATCAGTACATTTTTAGCATGGATATATGTAGTTCTTTATCACAGTCAGCAAATAAACTCCTTTTCCTTTGGCATGCTTCTGGTTCTTTCTCTGATAGAATGGAGTTGGACAGGGAAAGTTATTCCACAAAGCTTCTTGAGACTTCAAAGCAAGCTAACACTTTGTATTGAACTGAAAGTTTTCAAACTAGGCAGCAGCGTGGTTGCCAGGAAAATCAACTCCAACACAGATCATTATGGCCTAAAAGCCGGGTGTGAGGGCCCGCAGCTCACGAGCACTCTGCCCAAACATGCTGTGCTCCAAAGCAGGTCTCAGTAGCAGATAGATTTCACAAGATGTCTGGCAGATGAGTTCCCACCTTCACAACAGGTGAAGGCCACAACACAGTGGGCTACTAACATAAAATGATTCCCTTGGTAATGAGGAGCATATGGTGCTGTAACTGTGCACAAGTACACACAGCAGTAAGGATCCCATTTGCAACAAAGAAAACGATAGTTAAAAACCAGCCAGGCTGCTCTTCACTAGGACTGCAGTTCTGTTGCGCTTACTCCCACCCACCACCAACGTTGTGTTATTTGCTCAGCACTGGCCCAGGGGGCAAAACGCTATCTCTGAAATCGGTAATATTCCTGCCTGTGCTCCTTTGTTCTTTTGAAGTCTGTCATTTACATTTAAATTCAACCAGGCAACGCTTTGTTTGAGATTTGATGGGAACCCAGGAAAATGCAGCATGATTTACATATATGAAATCTGCAGATTTGAAGCAGTGCCCTAAAATTAGAGAGTCCTGGAAGCAATAATCACCATAACCATTCCTTTTGCATTATTTCTATGACAATACTATTAGGAGAGTTGATATGAAAACATGGAAATGTAATCTCATTAGAGAAGATCTGAAGGTAGCTAAGGACACGAACTTCTGCAATTACATCTTTGAAAAGACGCACAGTGCAACCATTCAAGCCAGTTTATGCCAATTCCAATCAAATGCATGGTATATCAATTTACATCTACGTAGAACCAGAAATAAAGCACATGAGAAGACTGTTTTAGGAGTGTTTATTTCTTAAGATATGACAATTTTTGCTTTCTAAAAATAGCAGAGTGTCTGGGCAATGAACTCCTTTCCCGTTACTGACATACAGCCGCAATTCAAGTAAGCTTACAACGTTTCTTGAGAACATTAAGGATATTTTATTTATAGATCCACATCCAAGCACTAGAAACATTGTTTGATAAACCAACTCGTCCCTAAGTTACACGAATATTGTTCTACCAGCAACCTCTCCTTCCAGCTGGTACTTCACAACCTCCAGAGCATCCCATTCACTTCTGCAACAGCATTTACCTGTGCCGACCCTTTCCCTTCTGATTCCTGCTCTTATAACCCAACTTTCCCTGGAGCTGAAGGAACAGCCTGAGGTCCTGAACATGCTCTGAGATTAACCAGAAAGCCCAGTGCCAAAACCTCACAAATTAAGGGCATTTGAGCTACGCATTGCTAGCTAGGTTAGCACTTCAGTCTCGTGAAGAGATTCTTTTTGTTTGCAAAATGATGTTTGCTAGTAAAAGCCAATTCTCTGAATCCATCTAAAACATACTTTTAAGAGGGATCTTTTTTATAAAAGAAGTCTCAGCTGACACACAAATGTCACTGAAACAAAAAGCCTATCCTATCTAACAAGAGATGAGCAAGGATGACAGAGCTCTTTAGGAGGAAAAAAAAGACCAACAAAGTGGTGAATATAGACAAAAAAATTGAGATAATTGGAAGTAATTACTTTCATGGACTCTGGGTTCAGATTTTTCACAGCGTAAAAAGTGGATGATGCATTTAAAACGCAGTATGTCAACTACTATGGGGCTAACAGCCAACTGAACATTTGTATTGCGCATTTGCATCATCCAACAAAAAAGAGCAAATGTGTCAGTCTCAAAAGTATAATTTCTCTGCTTTCCTCAATTTGTCCTTTTTTTATATATAGCAATGAATAGAGCATGTAAAGAAAATAAGAATGCTGTGAAAGTTGGTAATAAAACAGCAGAAGAAAATCCACCTAACTTTCTAAGCAATTGATGCATTGTTTAAATCAGACCTTCCAACAACAAGCTTTCAAACTTCATTTTGTTCCCTAAGACCAGACATGAAAACCCTATAAATACAAAAAATATCAGAAAGAGACATTTTAAAGTGGAGAAAAACTAGCTCTTCTTCTGAAACATATCATACCATATAAATTGCTAATTCAATACAACGATATTTTAGCTAAGCTAGTTACTAAAACAAGCAATCAGCCGTGACAAACTTGAAGTTTTCCAATTCTCGACAAACAGTGATGCTTAAACCCTAACGCTGTGAGTTCCAGCGGCATTACATCGGGCATGGGGTCACCCGACCACGATGGCACAAGTCTGCCACCTGCTGAAAAAAGTTAAACCTGCACTAACAGAACAAAAATCAGAGCGGAAAGGAGTTCTTCCTACAAGATTTTCAGCAGAAGGAATCCAACTACACACAATCAAAGTAATAGATAAAAACTATTTCAGCATGCACACGTTGTTTATGGTGTCAAATTCGTGCTAATACAAACGTCGTCAAAGAACTGAAGAGGCAGAAAACAATACAAAATACACACAAATAACAGAAAATACCATTTATAAACTTAGTTTCTACCTTCTCAAATAAGCATCTCTATATAACTTAAAGAATTTTCAATTATTTGTCTTGTCGTGTTCACATCAAAACAATTCAGCCACACTGTGACTGTTCAGTTCTATATTTTGATTCTTCTGAGTTACTGAGAAATCCCCATCTTTCTGTCTCAGAAAAAAATTGAATCTGAGCCTTTAGTTCTAAGCAGTGATTATAAAATTGTTAGCTATATTATTCTTGTTTTCATCTCAGACAACGTTACATTTCAATAAATTAGTGCAACTTTTCTCTAAACGGACAGATGATTAATAGGATTTGTTTAACGCTGTTGTAATTTCATTGACAATGTACATCAGCTCAGGAAACAGCCTAAGGTAAGGAATCACGGCTCTACTGAAACCAGCAGACCTTGGCAACAAAAAGCAGGACAAACAGAGTCTGTATGACAAACAGTTAAAGCATTACAAACAACTACAGCGGACATTTTTCAGAAGCAAAACACTAAGATCAATTTTCCAGAAGACAGACAACCCAAGCTCATAAAGTATGTTTAACTAATTCTTAAACCGAGACTTTAGCGCTGCCCCTGCTTCTGTTACCAGTGAAATTTCTAACACTTGAAATTTGAAGACATTTTTTTAAGACTAATCATGATGTAATTACAAGCACCTTGATTTCTGAGTCACATTAACATGGAATATTACCTGTGAAGTCTCTCAGGCTCACCAGCAGAAGTAAAAATGTAGCTTTAACAACAGTTTTCTCCTTTCCTGCTTTAATAATCCATGGATTTTTCCAGTTGTAAGAATTTATTTAAACTCAGCCTGATTTAACTTATCAGAAAGCATTGAGAATTAGTGTACGGTTAAATTAAAAGTATTCTGATAAATTCTGCTTTCTGCATTCACTTGTCTTTAAAAAAGAAATGTATACTTGCATTAATACAGTATGTATTAAAACTTGTTTCTTTTCATTTGAAACATGGCTGCTATCTCAGTTGAGAGGATAAGTACAAAGCATAAGCACTGTCCTCCTAACAGCACTGAAAATCCAAGGCATTCAAATACCAGCATCAATAGTCATCCTGGACAAAATACAACAACCATGGACTGTTGTACAGGAATTTTTTCATCTTGTCAAGGCAATGAACATCTATAAAGGCAGGAAAACAAAACAAAACAAAACAACAGATGTAGGAGGTGGGTCAAAATTCTAGCCAGATCCCCACCCCTTCCCATGTTACCATTCCAACTTGCTCAGTACTACCATTTGAGGATGAAAATGAAGTCATACTGAAATACGCCTATGCTCTTTACCTTGTTCACATTTTTACATGAAATCCATCACAGTAAAATCACAGCAAAGGACAGCATCCTGGACTCCACAAGAACCACGTCAGATTCTTGAAAAGCAACCCAATGCATGTTTCTCTTGGCCATGCAACTTGGCAAAGCCAAATGGAGTGATCAAAAAACAGCTTTTCCTATTGTACACACTGCCAACAAATTACCATCCTGGCAACAGGACAAAAAGAAAACAATAACTTTCTAAAAAGTGTTTCAAATGCAATTTAAATAAACCCACTTACTGAGTGGGCTTTAAGGTTTCCTTAGAAGAAACAGGGTTGCAAAGACATTGGACAGGAGAATGAGATTACCACGCTCTTCATGCAAAGGGCTCAGAGCCAGAATATTGATCTGCATACTGTAAAGAAAAAAAACAACAGAACCACTACGTGTAAGTAACTCCACAGCACTGACTTTTGAGGTGGTATTCCATTTCAGAGCGACTGGAGTGGCAATAAGTTTGCATAGATGGGACTACAGTACTTTAGAGGGCAAGACCTTAGACATGCTATGCAGTATGTGAAACTTTTGATCCTCCTAGCCCATCATTTAGTTATGTTTATAAAAACTGCTTAACTGTTAACTTGAATTTTTGTCTAGCCTCATTAAGGCCATTTGCTGACAGGAACCATTACAGCCTTCTTTTATTCCGAAGATAATGTACTGAATGCTTTTTTTTTTTGAGGGGGGGGGGGAAACAAACCCAACCACCAACAACAAACGACAACCATTGTATTTTACCCTTGTAAAAAAATACATATTCTCCTTAGTTCCATTAGATTTGCATATATATGAAAAGCACTTAAAAGAACAATTCAGTAGTGCCATTAGTAATTGTTTAAGATTACAAGTCAAAGATCCTGGAAACACTGAGCTCAATTTGGAAGTGCAAGTGCACTCATATCCTACTTGAATACAAACTGTGAATGCAGAACTTTGGGACATAAAAGCCCTATTATTTAGAATTGCATTCATTATACTGCATTCCACTGTGTAATGACACGTTTCAGTCGGACACACATAGATTACTCCCCTTCTAATAGGTTACAATATCAACTGCAATTTATCTTTTGTTATACAGTAACATTTTTTTCCCCCAAAGAACATACATGCAGGCAGCCTCCACTGTACTTTCTAACTATCAGTTTGAAATAAAATTTCCAAAACGTCCTAATGATTAAAGAGTCAACATTCTGTTTGCAAAACTCATGTAAGCATTTATTGACAAAAAAAAAAAACCTCCAGGACATTCAGCAGGTTGTAGGATGTAGGTGTTTTTGAAAACATTATCGTTCAGTAGTGTTTCACACCTTGACCTTTAGTAGGCACAGATGGAAGCAGCCTGTTTCAAAGAGGAAATATGCATCCCAACATAACACTTAGACACTGTTTTAAAGACAAACCTCTGACACATAAACTATCATATCTTGAAGTACTTTAGAGAATATATTACAATGAAGAATGACTGTAAACATCTCCCACCTTTCACATTAATTACTGGTCAGTGTTCCCAAATTTTACCTCCTATCAAATTTATTAATTCCAGGAGCTCAGAAATTCAATACTTATAATATCTGCGCATTATAACATATCACATTCAGTTCCAAGAACATAAGCAACATCCTTCCATCTCCAGTCCTCTGGGAAAAAATAGTCCATATATAATACAACACACGGAACTTTGTTCCACAGTTCACAGTTCTGAAACAGAACTGGCTTTCCATAAGGGTACGAAGGTTATAAAAAAGTCACCACATAAACCTCTGGATTTCTACACTATTTGGCCACCGGAATGTTTTGTTTAGGAAAAGATAAAACGTTACTACATTCACAACAGCGTAAAAAGCCAACTCAATAAGTTGTCTATAAACAGGTGGAAATGGAATATTGAGCCTGTATATTAAGAATGGCAAAATAAAGTAACGGAACTCTAGCAACTTTTGGGGAACTGTGACTGATAACAAACATACAAAATACATTAAGATCCAGAATATGGATTTTGATTTTATTGTATCAACAAAACTCCAGCCGGCAAATATATAGGCTGGAACTAACACATATTTTACAAGCTCATGTCTTTGGAAGATTTTTCTCCAGACATAGAATGTGTAATGTCTATTATCTGCTAGTAAATACTTATGAACATAGGTAAATTTCCAAATCAAGAACAAAGAGATGGCAGTGATTACGCCATACTGCACACGGTGTCTTCGCAATGACTGCAGGAATCTCCTGATTTTAGTAGGGGTCAGTAAATGAGGGAAGGAAAAAAAGAGAGTAAAGGACAAAAAATAGAACAGCTGGGGAAAGTGCAAACAGGCTTCATGGCTACTTCTGTCACCAACAACTATACCACCATTGATGAAGACAAAAACAAAGAACGCAGTTACTAATATAATGTATGGCCACGTTAAAGCAAGAAGTATAATTAAGTTTTTAGGCAATAGGAGATATTCCATAAGAAATCGCATGATTACGGTCAGATCAGAAAATGATGTTCTCATAGAAGAGATCCTTTCATCTTTCTTTTTCAGTAACTCTGTCTTCCAGGCTTCATTTAGCTTTTCTGCAACAACATGTCCAGCACAAAAAACCGTCCACACGATATTTGTCTGACGAAACATGAAAGCACAAAATCCAAGCAGAGCTGAAGCTTTATGGTTACTGTAAAGGCACATTAAATATGCGAAGAGAGTAAAAAATACTGATCCTGTGTCCGTATAATAAAGGAATGTAAAAAAATAAAGGGTGGGAAACGTTGCAAGAGTTAACGAAGACAAGATTCTCTGGAAACCAGACACTGCCTAGAGAAGAAGCAGAGAAATACGATTAGTAATGTCCAATTAAAAAAAACACACATTTGTGAGAATTCCATTATGACAGTACAGCATCTCTTAGGCCCTTTGATCCCATTGTTGTATGACCACATATACTACATTTTTGCTTAGCTCCTGCTATGTTAATATAGAAAACTGGACAATACAATGTTAAAAGACAAATAAAAACATCAAACTTTATTGCTGATGAGATAAATACATGGCAAAGAAAATACACCACTCCTTTTATGCATCGGGGGTTCACATACTTGTGATATCAAAATCATTGTGGGACTGTAATTGCTCCCACATATGGATAAAAAAAAAATACATTAATGGGGAAAAAAAATTCAGTCTTTTATGCCACTGCAATCTCATTATCACATTCTGTTTACAAGACAGCAAAACACACCATGCTGTTTTGTCTTTTGAAGCCAGCCCACAAAATGGCCAGCTGAAGTTTCTCATCTTTGGTGCAGCTTTTATTGTTTATTTTCGTTATAATTCACAAGTTAAAAAAGAAACTTTAAAGAAGATAGGAGACCATACTGTTTAAAACTTCTGCCAATTATCTCACTCACTACATGATGGAATTCACAACATTAAAAAATGCTGCACGATGTTTCTGAAGGATGTAGTGTTGGATGAAACAGTCACCACCATAACAAAAAGAGAATAGAGAAAATGCTTAGAGTTGAAAGAAGCAGCAACAACAGAAACACAATTTCTCATGCTTGTACTACTATCTTTTGTCTTCTTACAATTGCATTTCAACCTCCAAACACAAAATTAAGCATTCCAAAAAAGGAAACCATTTATTGAATTTGACCTAATTTGGTGACTTACTGTGTGCTTAAACATGCATGAGTCTCCTGTAAGAAAACATATCCTTTTCAGTAAAGGAACCAGGGAACAGGAAAAATATTCTTACGGATAAAAAGTGAAACTAAAGAACTTTCACTGAGTTGAAAGACTTTGACTAATGGTTAAGACCATTAACCACTGAAAAAAATTTACCTACTTCAATGGTGGATGCTTCACCACTTTAAAAATACAACTGTATTTGTCTTGTATCCAAATTGAACTGTCATGCTCTGGATAGGTAGACAGCTAAATAGGTGAAAATGGGCTGTATCAAACTCTACCCAAAGGTAAGAAGAATATTGGAGGCATCTCTACTGGCACCTGTCCTGTTTAACATCTTTCACAGTGACATGAAACTGTTAACAGAGTACTCTCATTAAGTTTGTAGGTAACACTGACCTGCGGTGACTCAGACAATACACTCTGCCATTCAGACTGACCTACACAGGCTGGAGAATTGGTTTACAGAAATCTTACGAAATTCAACAACAGGAAATGTAAATGCCTGTATCTGGGAAGTAAGAACCTCCTGCAATAACACAGCCTTGGCACAGAGAAGTTGAGCATCCAATCTGGAAAAGGACCTGGGGGGTCTCAGCAAGCAGCAAGGTAAACGTGAACCAGCAGTGTGAAAAGAACAGCAACAGCCTCTTGAGCTGCACTGCCAAAAGGGTAGCAGCAGATCAAGGAAAGTGATTATCCCTCTCTACTCCGTATTTGTCAGGCTGTGTTTAGTACACCACATCCAGTTTTGTGCTCCATAACAGGACAAAGGCATTACTGAACTGGAGCAAGGGCAGAGGGCCACCAAGACAGTGAAGGGCTGAAGCGCCTGCCCTGAGAAAAGAGGCTGAGGGAGCTGGCCTTGTTCAACCTGGAAAATAGATGGGTTTGGGGGGATTGAACAGCAACCTACCTATGAGGAAGTTATCAGGCAAAGGGAGTTGGGCTCCTCAAATGATGCTTGGTGGGAAGACAAGAGACAATGAGTATAAACTGAAATGAAAGGTTCAGAGTGGATGTAAAAAAAAAAAAAAATTAAAGTCTTCTATCATGAGGCCAGTCAAGCAGTGGAACAGGTTGCCCACTGAGGCTGTGTTGTCACTGAGCAACCTGGTCTGATCTCAGGGTTTGCCTGCTTTTAGCTGGAGTTTGGACTATAGACCTCCCAATACTCCTTCCAACTTGAATTATTTATAGAAAAATAAAATATTTCAAGCTGGAAGGGACCCACAAGGATCATCAACTCATAGCTCCGCACAAGATCACACAAAAATCAAACCATAGCTCTGGAAATGTTCAAATGCTTAATAGCTTGGGGCCATGCCCACCACCCTCTGGTGCAGACCCTTTCCCTGACCCCTAGCTGCCCCTCCCCTGACACAGCTCCATGTCGTTCCCTCGGGCCCTGTCGCTGTCACAGAGAGCAGAGCTCAGCGCTGTCCCTCCGCTCCCTGTGAGGAGCTGCAGCTGCCATGAGGCCTCCGCTCAGCTCCTCTGCTCTGGGCTCAGCAAACCCAGGGACCTCAGCCACTCCTCACACATCTTCCCCTCCAGACCCTTCACCAACTTCATATCCCTCCTTTGGATGCTCTCTAATAGCTTTATGTCTCTGATGTTGTGGCACCCAAACGGCACCCAGAGCTGGAGGTGAGGCCACAGAGCAGTGCGGGACAAACCCTGCCCTCAGCCGCTGGCAGTGCTGGGCCTAGTGCACCCCTTTGGGCTGCCAGGGCACACTGCTGACTCACAACGAACTTGCCATCGGCCAGAACCCCCAAACTCTTTTCCATGGGGCTACAGAGTACTTTCCAACTCTATAAATATTGACATTGAATGTAGTATCTTTCCTAGAGAACACATTTTGATTCAAACATGGCTTACAGGGCTTCATTCAGGCAAAGCTTTGTGGCGAATCCTAGCCAATTAAATTAGTTATTATCCTTTGGACAACAAGTTCACGTGCAAATTATTTTATTTCACAGAATCATAGAATTGTTAAGAGTTGGAACAGACCCTTAAAGGTCATCTACTCTAATTTCCCTTCAACAAACAGGGACATGCACAGCTAGATCAGGGTGGTCCAGCCTGACCTTGAATGTCTCTAGGGATGGGGCATCCACCACATCCCTAGGCAACCTGTTCCAGTGCCTCACCACATTTATTATATATTTTTTTTCCTTATATCCAATCTAAATCTCCCCTTTTTCAGTATGAAATTATTTCCCTTTGTCCCATCGCAACAGATGCTGTTAAAGAGTCTGTCCCCTTCCTTCTTACAGCCCCCCTTCAGATAGTGAAAGGCTGCTCTCAGGTCACCCTGGAGCCTTCTCTTCTCCAGGTCAAACAGCCCCAGCGCTCAGCCTGTCCTCATAGGAAAGGTGTTCCATCCTTTGGATCATTTTTGTGGCTCTCCTCTGGATGCACCCCAACAGGTCCACATCTCTCCTGTACTGAGGACTCCACATCTGGATGCAGTACTCTAGGTGAGGTCTCACCAGCATAGAGAGGCATCATCAACTCCCTTAACCTGAGGCCACGCTTCAATGAGACTACTTAACAATACACACAAGAGTACATTTTCAGAGGATCAAACTCTGACAGAGAAAAAACACTTTTTTCCTTTTTTAGAGAAAAGGCACGCACCTCCTTGGTCAAACCGACAGTAGTACCTGCAATTACATGAAACTGAGAGTAACTCACATAAGTTAACAGACACAGTCAAGAAACCGTTTGTACTGGTACATAAAACAATCCTATTTTGTACCTTATTTTTCTGATGGATCTTCAGCAGAAGCAGGTACAGCAGGTAGAAGTTGCCAGCGCTGATGAGCAGGTTGATGAACCTGAGCATGCCGGTGGAACACACAACGCTGCCCGTCCAGCCAAAGAGCCAGGCTGCTGGCTTCACCACGCCGACCGACAGCAGGTACAGGCCTGGTGGGGTGGTGATCATGGGGTCCCACTGCAAAATGGAGGGCAGGGGTCAGAGGGCTGTTGTCACGCAAAAACCGCACCACAGATGTGCAGCAGAGTTTGGATATGCAATTCCAACCTCTGCTCTGCTTTGTTAATCACAGAATTGTAGGGGCTGGAAGGGTTCTCTAGAGATCATCGAGTCCAACCCCCTGCTAAAGCAGGTTCCCTATGGCAGGTCACACATGTAGGTGTCCAGATGAGTCTTGAATATCTCCAGGGGAGACTCCACAACCTCTCTGGGCAGCCTGTTCCAGTGCTCCATCACTCTGACAGTAAAGAATTTCTTCCTTGTGTCAGTATGGAACTTTCTCTGTTCCAGTTTGTGCCTGTTACCCCTTACTCTGCTGTTTCTTGTCACCAAGAAGAGTTTGTCCCCATCAACCTGACTCCTGTCCCTTAGGTACTTACAAACATTGATGAGATCCCCTCTCAGACTTCTCCAGGCTGAACAGCCCCAGGTCCCTCAGCCTTTTCTCATAAGGAAGGTGCTCCAGGCTCCCAGCCATCTCTGTGGTCCTCTACTGGACTCTCTCAAGAAGTTCCCTGTCTTTACTGCTCTGGGGAGCCCAGAACTGAGCACAGCACTTCAGCTGTGGCCTCACCAGGATGGAGCAGAGGGGAAGGACCACTTCCGGCGTTAATGTGGATGTTTAATGAACACCAGGCATTAGCAGCCAAGCACGGCACGGCGCAGACCACCCTTCCGCGAGACTTCGGCTCCCCACCCCCTCCTACAGCGATAACCCACCCTGAGCGGATCGAGCCACCGCCCGGAGGCGCCCCCAGAACACGGCCTCCAGGGCCGGGCCCACCTGCAGGAAGCGGCCCTGGCAGTAGGCCTGCGCCTGCGGGACGTGGAAGACCTCGTCCATGTAGGGCTCCCGCAGGCGGCGGTTGACGGCGGCGAAGAGCAGCGAGGAGAGCAGGAAGGCGGCGCTCATGGCGGCCGAGAAGCCGTACGCTTCCACCCCGTCCATGCTGCGCCGGGGAGCGGCCGGGCGCCCGGGAGCGAGGGGAGGAACGAGGGAGGGAGGAGCCGGCTGCCGGGCGGAGCGGCCCGTGCGCAGCCGTGCTGGTCAGCCCAGCGGCCGCTGAAAGGGGAGTAGGTACGAGCGTTGCTAAAACGCTGGTTTAGGTGAGAGCGCGGTAGCGCTGTTCTACGCGCTCGGCTGCTCCCGCCGGCGCTGCGGGATGCACCTCACGCACCCGCTGGAGCTGTTCCCCGAGCGCAGCGTCACGCTGCTCCTCTTCGACCGCGTGCGGAACGCCGCGGCCCTGCGGAAGAAGGCCATGGAGGGGTCTATCGAAGGAGCGCTGATAAATCCTGCCATGGTGAGCGGGTGCTGTCCCGTCCTGTCCTGCCGCGCTGCAGTACGGCCTTGAAGGCCGCGGGGCGGGCGGTGTGGGCGGCCGCGCTGCGGCACGCACCGTTGGCTTGCTCGGGTACGGGCACCTCCGTACCAATTGCTACGTGCTCTGCCAAAAGTTTGGAGCCCGTGCGCTTCTTTAAGCTCGTCACTGCTTTCTGAACTAATGCCTTTTTTGTTAAAAATTAGCAAAGAGGCAGTTGTGGGGGAAAAAAAAAAGTCTGGTAATTTGCTGACAGATTTAGTGGTGTGGTTGTTTTTTCAAGAGATTTCAGTAACCTGACTTGGGAGTGTAATCTTTATTTTAAATATGGTACTTTCACCTTGAGTGCTGTGTTCAGTTGTGGGCCTGTCACAACAAGAATGGCATCGAGGCCCTGGAGTGTGTCCAGAGAAAGGCAGCAGAGCTGAGAGGGGTCTGGAGCACGAGTTGTATGGGGAGCAGCTGAGGGAACTGGGATGGTTCAGTCTGGAGAAGAGGAGGCTCAGGGGAGACCTTATCTATCTCTACAGCTTCCTGAAAGGAGGTTGTGGTGAGGGGGGGGTTGGTCTCCCAGGTAAAGGTGTATGTTTGGTGGCCCTGCTAGGCAGGGGGGTTGGAACTACATGATCCTTGAGGTCCCTTCCAACCCGG
>JANHGO010000069.1:22465769-22475873 GCA_024606505.1 Aquila spilogaster
TTAAATTTCAATTCAGCCAGGCAATGCTTTGTCTGCAATTTGATGGGAACGCAGGAAAATGCAGCACGATTTACGTGTGTTAAACTTGCAGGTCTGAAGCGGTGCCCTAAAATTAGAGACTCTTGTCAGCGATAATCACCATATGCATTCCTTTTGCACCGTATATTCACAAGATTACTTCTATGTCAATACTTTTAGGAGAGTTGATACTAAAATGTGGAAATCTAATCTCGTTAGAGAAGATCTGAAGGTAGCTAAGGACACGAACTTTTGCAATTACATCTTTGAAAAGGCGTACACTGCTACTATTAATTTCAGTTCATACCAATTTGAATCAAGGGCATGGGATATTAATTTACATCTACTTAAAACCAGGATATAAACCATATGGGAAGACATTGTTTTAAAAGTGTTTCTTTTTTAAGACGCGACAATTTTTGCTTTATGAAAACACTAGAGTATCTGGGCAACTAACAATCTGAAATTCAAAGCAACCCCTTCCCTATTACTGACACAAAGTTGCAATTCAAGTAAGCTCACAACATCTCTCCAACACAGTAAGAACAGTTTTTATTTACAGATCCACAGCCAAGTACCAAAACATCTTTCTACAAACCAATTAGCTCCCAAGTTTCAGCAAGAACATTCTCACAGTGATCAGGCCAGCTCTAAGCAACAAGCAGCTTCTCCCTCCAGCGGAGCAGACGTTTCTGCTCACGCGTGGCAAACAACTCCCCCGTACCACCACATACTTCAGCAAGCCTCGGCGCACTGCTAAATACAGCAGTGCCCCAAAACCCCCAAAAGCACCCCGTTCATTTCTGCTCCTGGTTACGTTGCACACTCCTAGCTATGGCAGCACTGCAATGGCAATTATCCGTACAAATCTTTTTCCTCTTGCTTCCTGCTCCTCATATCCCAAATATCCCTGAAGCTGAAGGAACAGCATGAGGCCCTGAGCATATTCCGAGGTTAAGCACAAAACCTCACAAATTAAGGGCATATTAGCTACACATTGCTAGCTAGGTTAGCATTTCTGTCTCATGGAGAGATTATTTTTGTTTGCAAAATGATATTTGTTAGTAAACCCAATTATCTGAATTCATCTAAAGCCTACTTTTAAGAAGTATGTTTTTCTTAACATGAAGGCATGAAGACGCCTCAGCTGACATACAAATGTCACTGAATTGAAAATAAAAAGCATATCCTATCTAACGAGATAAGCAAGGAAAGCAAAGCTTTTCACGGAAAAAAAATCAGGACGGTGAATATAGACAAAGAACTAGAGATAATTGGAAGCAGTCATTTTCACGGACTCTGGCTTTATACTTTTTCACTACACAAAAACTAGGTGATGCATTTGAAATGCAGTATGTCAACTACTATAGGGCTAACAGACATTTGAGCATTTATATTTCATATGTGCATCATCCAATTAAAAATAGTGAGTATTTCAGAAAATCACCATGTCTGAGTCTCAAAAGTATAATTACTTTGCTTTCTTCAATTTGTCCTCCATTTTTTTCTCTTTAGGCAGCAATGAATAGAATGAATATGTGAAAAAAAAAAAGAATTCTGTGAAATTTAATAATAAAACAGCAGAAGGAAATTTGCTAACTTTCTAAGCAACAAAACAATGACATCATTTCAACAGTAAGCTTTCAAGTTTCATTTTGTTCTCTCAGACCAGACATGAAAATTCCACAAATACCAAAAATAGCAAAATAAGACATTTTAAAGACGAGCAAAACTTGCTCTTCTTCTAGAGCTTAACATACAATATATATTTAAAATTACATACAAGGATATTCTAGCTAAATCTGTTACTAAAACAAGCAATCAGCCATGAAAGAACTTGAATTTTTCTAATTCTCAGAAATAGTCTTGCTAAAAACCCTGATGCTATGACTTCAAGCAGCATTGCATTAAGCAGTTGGTCATCTCAAAAAGATGGCACAAGACTGCCACCTTGTGAAGGAAAAAAAAAAAAAAAAAGCAGACCTGCATTAACAGGACAAAACCCAACTCTCTGTCCCCAGAGACTATAAAATACTTTTTCCTACAGTTTTTTTAACAGAAGCAATGCATCTGATTTATCTACTCACAAGAAAAGCAACAGATTAAAAAATATTTCAGCATGCACATATTGCTCATAGCATAAAATTCTTGCTAATTTTGAACATGAACATGTGTTGTCAAAGAACTTAAAAGGAATGAAATACAGAATGCTCATGAATAACAGAAAATACAGTTCACAGCATAGAGGATTATCAAACAAACTTCCTATCTTCCCAAACGACCACCTGTTTTTAACTAAAAGAAAAAACCAATGTGTTCAATTATTTGTCTTTTCTTTTTTCCACCTCAAAACAATTCAGCCACGCTGTGGCTGTTCAGCTCTCTATTTTTAGTATTCTGACAGTTACTGAAAAATCATCATCTCTGAGAAAAACTGAAGCTGAGCCTTTATTTTTAAACAGTGATTATAAAAAATGTTAACTGCGCTACTTTTGTTTTCATCTTGGACACCAACAAATTAGTGTGATTTTTTTCTAAATGGATAGCTAATTAATAAGATTTACAATAAATTATCATTTTAATGCTGTTCTAAGTAATTTCACTGCCAAATGACACCTGCTGAGGAATTAACCTAAAGTAAGCAATTATGGTTCTACTGAAACTAGAAGACCTTGGCAACATAAACCAAGATAAACACAGTCCTTTCTGCATGTCTTTAAGACGAATAGCTAATAAATTATGAACAACTACAATGGAAATATTCCAGGAGCAGAATACTAAAATTGATTTTCCAAAAGATACTTGCTCCAAGATTATAAAGTATGTTTAACTAATTCTTTTATCTAAACAGTTCTACTGCTACTGACATCTGTCAAATTTCTAAGAGATGTTGATGGAATTTGGGGACCTTTCTTTATAACTAATTAGTCATTAATGATATAATTACAACCATCTTGATTTCTGAGACTGAATCAGGCTAACATTGAATATTACCTGCAAACTCCCTGTGATTCATCAGCAAAAGTGAAAACTTAGCTTTACTCTAAAAATAAATTCTTTCATGTTTTAGTAATTCATGGACTTCCCTCTTTAAACTTACATCAACTCAGACTGCATTTAAATTAGCAAAACACATTGAGAATAATTGTACTCTTAAATTAAAATACATAAGTACACTGATAAATCCCCATAAAATATTATGCCATCTTATAATATTGGTTAAAAACCCCGAACAGTTCACACACATCTCTCTACATGTAATTTTTCTAGTGTCTTGTGATGAGGAGCTCATTAGAAGGTATGCTGCTCTAAATTTTGGGGGACTTTTTGCGTTCACTTTTCTTTATAAAAGAAATGCATTAAAATTATATATATTTAAACTTGGTTCTTTTCACCTGAAATCTGGCTGCTGTCTCTGTTAGGTAGGAAGCAAAACCACTGTTTCTTAACAGCGTTGATAATCGAAGGCATTCAGATACCAGTATCAACAGAGATGCTGCACAAAACAAAACGCCTGTGGACTATGGAAGCACAGAAATTTTTGCATCTTGTCAAGTGAATGAACACCTACTCCCCTACATAAAGCCAGAAGAAAAAACTGACCTAGAAGACAACTCAGAATTCCAGCCAGAGCCCCACCCCTTTCCATGTTACCATTTCCACTCACTCTGTACTAAAATTTGAGGACACAAATGAAGTTGTACTAATACACGCATATGCTCTTTACCTTGTTTATGTTTTTACTGCCATGGTATACAAAAACAGAATTGGAAGCGGAAGGCATGCAAGACTTCCTCCCTCAAATCTGTCATACTAAAATCACAACACAAGACAACATCCTGGACTCTGCAAGAACCACGTGGGATTCTTGAAAAGCAACCCATTTGGGGTTTCTCTTGCCCCTTCAACGTATATATAAACAAACAGGGACTGATATAACAAACCTACTCATAATGGCTTTAAGGTTTCCTTAGAAGAAACAAGGTTGCAAAAACATTGGACAGGAGAATCTGAGTTAACCACACTCTTCATAGCGTTAGTACAGGGAAGGGATCAGAGCCAGGACATTGATCTGCATACTGCAACAGAAAAAAAAACCAGTAATGGTACCTATGTGAGTAATAACTCCATGATACTGACCTTTTGAGAAACAATTCCATTTCAGAGTGACTGGAGTGACAATAATATGATATGTTTGCATAGATTTGGCTGCAGTATTTTCATTACAGAATAAGAAAGAACTTAAAGCTGCTACACAGTATGTGAAGTTTTGGATCTCCCTGCTGCCACCTAATTTAGTTATATTTATAAAACTGCTTAATAGTTAACTTTAAGTGATCAAATATTTTTGAGTCTAAATAAAGTCATTTACTGACAGGAACCATTACAGCCTTCTTTTATTCTGATGATAATGCACTAGATGCTTTCAAAAAAAAATAATATATATATACACATAGATTGTATTTTACCTTTGTAAAACAAAATACATACTCCCTAGTTCCATTAGATTTGTACATACATGAAAAACATTTAAAAGAACAATTCAGTAATGCCATTAGTATTTCTTTAAGATTACACGTCAAAGATCTTAGAAATAACTTGGTTCAACTTGGGAGTGCACTCATATCCTACTTCAATACAAACCTGTGAACACAGAACCTCAGGACATAAAAGCTTGGTTATTTAAAAGGGTATTCATTAGACTGCATTCCACTGTGTAACACGTTTCAGTCTGACGTACATAAATTGCTCCCTTTCTAACAGGTCACATTATCAACTGCAATTTGTCTTTTGTTGTACAAAAACATTTATTCCCCCAAAGAAGGTACATGCACACAGCCTCCACTATATTTTCTAAATATCAGTTTGAAATAAGATTTTCAAAATGCTATAATGATTTAAGAGCCTACATTCTGTTTGCAAAACTAAAGTAAGCATTTATTGACAAAAAAAATCACAAAAGTCAGTGGGATGTAGGAGGTTTTGAAAACATTATACTTTAGCAGTGGTTCATACCTTGACCGCTAGCAAACCTAGATGGCAGTGGCCTGATCCAAGGAGTAAATATACACCCAGAGGTAACAAAAGCTTAAACACTTAAATACTTTACATAGAAACCTCTGAAACACAAACTCTCATACCTTCAAGGGCATATTATATAATATTTTATTATAATGAAAAAATGACTGTAAACATCTCCCTTATTTCACATTAATTACAGAAAGGCATTCTCAAATTTCCCTTCATACTGAATTTGTTAATTCCAGGAGGTCATAAATTCAATATACGGAGTATCTTCACATTACAACAAATCAGATCTCACATTCAGTTCCAAGAAATAAGCAAACAGCTTACTTCCCCAATTCCAACTGGGGAGAAAAGTCCTCACATAATGCAAAACATATTGCTTCATTCCAGAGTCCACAGTCCTGAAACAGAACTGGATTCTCCTAAGGGTATGAAAGTATCAGGAAAAAAAAAAAAAAAAAGAGAAAGTCACCACATAAACCTCTGGATTTCGTCACTATTTGGCCATTGGAATGTTCTGTTTAGAAAAAAATAAAAAGTTACTGCATTCACAACAATATAAAAAGCCAGCTCCAGAAGTTGTCTATATAGAGATGGAAATGGAATATTGAGCCTATAAATTAAGAATGGCAAAATAAAGTAACGAAATTCTAGCAATTTTTGAGGAACCGTGACTGCTAATAAACATACAAAATACATTAAGATCCAGAATATCGATTTTGATTTTAGTGTATCAGCAAAACTCCAGCCAGCAAATATATAGACTGGAACTAATACATATTTTACAAGCTCGTGTCTTTGGAAGACTTTTCTCCAGACATAGAATGTGTAATGTCTGTTATCCGCTAGTAAATACTTATGAACATAGGTATATTTCCAGATCAGGAATAAAGAGACAACGGCGACTAAGCTGTACTGCACAGGGTGCTTTCGTAATGACAGAAGGAACTTCCTGATTTTAGCAGGGGTCAATAAATGAGGGAATGAGAAAAAGACAGTAAAGGACAGAAAATAGAACAGCTGAGGAAAGTGCAAACAGGCTTCGTGGCTACTTCTGTCACCAACAACTATTCCACCATTGATGAAGACAAAAACAAAGAACACAGTCACTAATATAATGTACGGCCAAGTTAAAGCAGTAAGTGTAACCAAGTTTTTAGGCGATATGAAATATTTAATAAGAAACTGCAATATTCTGATCAAATCTGAAAACGATCCTTTCTTGGAAGGAATCTTTTCATCTTTCTTTTTCTGTAAGTCTGTCTTCCAGGCTTCATTTAGCTTCCCTGCAACAACATTTCCAGCACAAAAAACTGTCCACACAATATTCGTCTGACGAAACATGAACCCACAAAATCCAAGAAGAGCTGAAGTTTTATGGTTACCATAAAGGCACATTAAATAGGCAAAAAGAGTAAAAAATACTGATCCTGGGTCCGTATAATAAAGGAATGTAAAAAAATAAAGGGTGGGAAACACTGCAAGAGTTAACGTAGACAAGATTCTCTGGAAAGCAGACACAGCCTAGAGAAGAAGCAGAAAAATGTGGTTAGCAATATTCAATAAAAATAAAATAATAATAAAAAACAAATAAAGAGTATCATTCTTGAGAATTCCATTAACACAATATAACATCTCTTATGCTCTTTGGTTCCATTACTGCACAAGCACACATGCTGTATTTTTGTTAACCTCCTGCTCAGAGTGTCAGACTATACAGTGTTAAAAGACAAATGAAAGCACGGAACATTATTGCAGATGAGTTAAAAATACAGCAACGAAAATACACCAACTTCTTTCATATGTCAGGTGTTCACACATTTGTGGCATTAAAATAATTGTGGGAGTATAATTGCTCCCACACCTAGGATAAAAGAGCTGCACTAATGGACAAAAGAAAAAAAAATCCAATGTTTTATGCCCCTGCAATCTCATCATCAAATTCTGTTTATTTGTGAGACAGCAGAACACATCATTCTAGGCTTTTACTATTGCCTCTTTCAAAGCCAATCCACAGAGCTGCCAGTTCCAAGTTTCTGATCTTTGGTGCAGCTTTTATTGTTTATCTTCATTATAAGTCATGAGTTAGAAAAGAAACATTAAAGACGGTAGGAGACCATGCATTTAAAAACTCCTCCCAATTATCCCACTCACTACATGATGCAATGCAATTCACGACATGAAAAAATGTTGCAAGAATGATGTTTCTGAATGATGTAGCATGGGGTGAAACAGCCAGTCACCACCTTACAGAAAAGAGGAATAGAGAAAATGCCGAGTCAAAAGAAGTGCCAACAATACAACTATATTTTCTAATGCTTAGAATACTGTCATGAAACCTTTTGTTTGCTTACATTTATACTTCCACCGGCAAGCATAAAACTAAAAGTGTTCTAAAAGTGGAAACAATTTATTAAATTTGACCCAGTTCTGTATAGTCTTATCATGTGCTTAAACATAAGAGTCTCCTGTAAGAAAACACATCAGAAGAAATTTTCCTTATAGTAAAGGAATCCTTCAGTTACCTGGGAACAGGAAAAAATGTTCTTATGGTTAAAAGGGAAACTAAAGAACTTCACTAAGGTGAAAGATTTTGAATAGGCCATTAACCACTGGAACAATTTACCTACTGCAGTGGTGGATGCTCCACCGCTTCAAACATAGAATATTCCTGTATCCAAGTCGAACTGTTATGGTCTGGATGGGTGGACAGCTAGACAGGTAAAAACTGACTGGATGGTTAACTGGTCACACTCCATCCAAAGGTGAGTGCAACAACCAGAATATCACAGGGATCTATACTGGGACTGGTCCTGTTTAACATCATTATCGATGACTTGAAGGCAGCGAGAGTACACTCTCATCAAGTCTGCAGATGACACTAATCGGGGGGGACCAGGCAATACGCTACAGAGCAGAGTTGCCATCCAGAGTGACCTAGACAGGACGGAGGAATGGCGCAACAGAAATATTATGAAATTCAGTAAGGACAAATGCAAATGCCTGCACCTGGAAAGGAAGAAATCCTCACAATGATACAGTCTTGGAACAGAGTAGCTGAGGAGCTGGTGCTCTGTGGAAAGGGACCTGGGGGTCTTGGCAGACAGTGAGGTGAACATGAGCCAGCAGCATGCCCTGGCACTACGGAACAGCAACAGTCTCCCGGGCTGCGTTAGCAAGAACATAGCAGCAGATCAAGAGAAATGATGATCCCTTTTTACTCTACTTGTTAGGCTGTGCCTAGAATACCACATCCAGTTTTGTGCCCTGTGATACAAAAAAAGGCACTAATAAGCAGGACCAATGGCAGAGGGCCACCAAGACAGTTGAGGGCTGAAGCACCTGCCCCGAGAGTAGAGGCTGAGGGAGCTGGCCTTGGTCAGCCTGGAAAATTGATGGCTTGGGAGGACCAAACAGCAGCCTACCAATACAGGTGGGGATGTCAACAGGTAAAGGGAGCTAGGCTCCTCACAGTGGTACGCGGTGGGAGAAAAAGAGACAACAGTCATAAGTGGTACACGGTGGGAGGACAAGAAACAACAGTCATAAACTGAAATGAGAGATTCAGACTGGATGTAAGAAAAACCTTCTGCACTGTAAGGCCAGTCAGGCATGGAGCAGGTTGCCCAGAGAGGTTGTGCAGTCACTCTCCACCCTTGGAGAGCCTTCTAGGCCCCAACCCTGAGCAACAGGGTCTGATCTCAGGCCTGGCTTGCTTTGAGCTGGAGGGTGGACCTCCTAAGGTCCCTTCCAACCTGAATCATTCTCCAATTCCTTCCAACTTGAATTATTTTCTGGTTCTAAATATTGACATCAAACCTGGTATCTCTCTAAAGATTTTTAGTTTAAATGCAGCTCACAGGGCTTCACTCAGGATTCACTGGTTGAAGTTCCGTGGAGAGTCTTAAGCAGTTCCAGCTAGATGAGCATTCAGACCTGTGGATAGTAAGTCTATACATGTACTAACTTTATTTCAACGGGACTGCTTACAGTTATGCACAAGAGTAAATTTTTAGAGGATTGCGCCCTGAGAGAGAAAAAAAGATTTTTTTTTTTTTTTTTAGAGAAAAGGAATGTGCCTCCTTGGCCAAACTGGTAGTGGCACTTGCAGTTATATAAAACTGAGGACAGCTCACCTACGTAGTGAAGCCAACATACAGAGCCATCAAACTTGCTTGTACGAGTGCATAAAATTATCCTACTTTGACCCTACCTTATTCTTCAGATGGATCTTGAGCAGAAGTAAATACAGTAAATAGAAGTTCCCAGCGCTGAAAAGGAGGTTAATAAACCTGAGCATTCCCACAGAGCACACCACGCTTCCCGTCCACCCGAAGAGCCACGCCGCGGGCTTCACTACTCCCACCGAGACCAGGTACAAGCCCGGCAGCGTGGTGATCATGGGGTCCCACTGGAAAGTGGAGAGAGACAGAGGGTTACGGACCAGAGACAGGCAACACGTCACCACGGGCCATTCCCACCCACGCCCCGTTTTGTTGGCCTGGACGTTTAGTGAGTTTCAGGCGTTATTACGGAAATTTCTGAGCGCTCTGTACCCTGGCCGGTGCGCTACTGCACCCCCGCGTAACGCAAGCAGACACCTGCGTTTTGGACGACACCGACCACAAATTTCAAAGCGCCCACGGTCTGTCCATAGAAATCATCGATCCTGACTGGACAACGCGAGCCGGGACGGCTCCCGCGCAGCACCTGGAGGAAGCGGCCGTGGCAGTAGGCCTGCGCCTGGGGGACGTGGAAGGCCTCGTCCATGTAGGGCCCGCGCTGGCGGCGGTTGATGGCCGCGAAGAGCAGGCACGACAGCAGGAAGGCGCCGCTCATGGCGGCGGAGAAGCCGTAGGCCTCGGACCGCTCCATGCCGCCGCCGCCGCCGCCGCCGCGCTGGCCGGGAAGGGGCCGCCCTTCCGGGAAGGGCTGGGCGCGGGGAGGAGGGGCCTGGCGGCGCGGGCGCCTCCCGGGCGGCGGCGAGGGCGAGGACGAGGACGAGGACGAGGACGAGAAGAAAAAGAGAGAAAGAGAAAGAGAAAAAGCGAAAGAGGA
>JANHGO010000069.1:22475973-22503153 GCA_024606505.1 Aquila spilogaster
TATCGTCGTCGCGCCAAACTACGTCCGACTAAATTTCGCCGTCAGCGCGCACATAATTCGACTGCGACGAACATCTTTCGAGTAAATTAGACGGTTGCGCTGTTAAACCGGGCGGCGGATTGCTAAAATACCTTCCGAGTTTCGAGTCGCAATCAAAATTATGCCGGAAATCAGCGAGCAGGCGATTGATTATTTAGAGCGGCACATCCCGGAAATGGCGGACGCCGCCGTGCGCGCGACAAACTCCTCGTCGGCCGGCGTGACCGCGGCCGGAGCGAGCGGCTCGGGCGCGGGCGGCGGCCGCCGTCGGCGGGAAGGGGTGAGGAGAGCGGCGGGCCGGGCGGGCGGGAGGTGCGGCCTGCCTCCGGCCGTGGAGCCCGCACGCGTGGGGTTTCCCCACTAGGAAGGGCTGAAGACCGTCCATGAGTGGCTGCGTGTTACTAAAATTGCGCGTGATACGAGGCGAGAGCGGGCGCGTCTTTGTCCATCGTTACTCTGTAGGGCCGGTGCTCCCGGGGCCGGTCTGCGCCATCGGTGCGAGATGGATTTCACGCATCAGCTGGAGCTGTTCCCCGGCTGCAGCGTGACTCTCCTCCTCTTCGACGACGTGAAAAATGCCGCTGCGCTGAGGAAAAAAGCCATGGAAGGATCCATTGAAGGAGCGTTAATAAACCCTGCAATGGTGAGCGAACGCTTGTGTCGGCCTGTTGGTACTGCGCTGACTGCTCTGAAGGCAGTGTGGAAATCCTTCTCTGGGGGAGCTCTGCGAACAACGGCCTGTGCTTGTAATCGCTGTCACACGAGTTACGCGTACCTCGCGCTCTCCCTCCTTTGATTTCATTACGGTGTCGTACAGCGTCAGGGTTCATCTCTGTAAGAGAAAGAGCCAGGATTGGCCAAGACGAGTGTCGCCTCGATTCACTTCACATCCTACGTGGTGGAGCTATTTAAATCTACTTCCATCTGTAAAATGTAGCACTAACTGCTTAATGCTGTCAAAAATCTACTATTTGGAGCCTTTGTGCTCATTTAAACCCATAACTAGTTTCCGAATCTAGTCTTTTTTGTTAGAATTGGCAAAGCAGTAGTTACAGAAGGGGGGGGGGGGAGAATCTAATCTGACAATTTACTGACAGAAAATTTATTAATGTGATTCTTTTTTCAAAAGATTTCAGTAATCTGACTGAGAGAGTGTAATCTTTATTTTTATGTCAGGTATTACCCCACACAGGACATTGACTTTGGAAGAGCAAGAACTGCTAAAATAACTAGCAGAGTACGGTTTTGCTCACTTCTACAATTGCAGACTTCAGCTATCAAAATGAAGTGGTCAGGATTTTTTCAGAGTTCAAAACAGTATGTTAAATTTCTGTTTAACTTCTCCTGTTGTGTTTTACAGATTGTAGATCCTTTTCAAATTCTTGTGGCGGCCAACAAAGCAGTTCATCTACACAAGATAGGTAAAATGAAGACCAGAACTCTCTATGCAGAAATTATTTTCAGCCTTTCACCAAACAACAATGTAAGATTTACTGAACAAATGTCTTTTTTGCCAGAGAAGCTTGCCAAGATCCATGCAGCCAAACTAAATATATGTATTCTTTTAACTGTTTATCTGGCTACTAATAGAAGTTACTGTTATTTTTAATAACACTAATATGCTGTTATCTTCTGTAGCTTGTCAGAATTCCATTAATGTAAAACGTGTGTCAATTTATACTCTTGGTTTATTTGACGGAGTAACTGAAAAAGTTGCTTACATGTAGTAAGTGATTCATAATATTTTGATACTTCTCATCTTTTCTCAGATTTCAGATGCATTTAAAAAGTTTGGCATTTCAGACAGTGATACAGCAGTACTCGTTGTTCTGGTTGTGGACAGAGAAAAAACTGTAAATCTGGAAGATATAGCATCTCAGGTAGAAGGCCAACAGGTTTCTCTAGATGAACTCCCCCAACTAACAGACGCTGCCAAAGTTAAGAAGGTATGTAGCCAAAAGAGATGACTGGCATAGAGAAAAGGGATAGTTTATTTAGTTATCTGATTAAATATCAATGGACATAATTAACTTAGGGTCTGTATTTCTTTAGCACAACTGGAACCTTGTTTTAAGTGAACCATGATGATTTCTTTCTTAGAAGTTTTTTACTTGAAAAAAGTTCTAGTTGTCACACCCTGACATCACAAATTTTAAGTCTTCAAAATTCTTAACATTGTCAGGAAGTTGGAACATAAAAATAAATTCCAGATTGCTGCCTACTATTCAGGCACTTTTGCTTCCTGTTTTCTCAGGCAAATATCCATTTAATTAAAAATAAATTTTCAGTTCTGAACAGTTTCATAATCTTAAGCACATAAATAGTCCCAGCATGGGTGGTAAAATAAAAATGTGTTGATTAGCTGCTAGGAGCTGTGTTAGGGCATGTGTGCTCTTAACAGATTACCATATGCTAGATAGGTATCTTGAAGCATATGTTTTTCACTGGATGAAATTCAAGCAACTTGAATCATCTTGATCGTGTCCATCAAAGTAATGATGGGAGACATAAATAAAATTGGACAAATCATAGCATATAACATAGAGCTAACAGGGCTGCTCTCATTTGGTTTCTTAGCTTTCTTTATGTCTTGCAGTTTCAGAATTTGCTTGGTTCCTCGGTCCCAATTTTGTCTTGCAGTCACAACGAGATAGGAATTTCCAATGTAAAAAGTATGGGAGAGGGGGAAATACTTTCTTGGTTCTTTCAGATATGTGATCATTTTTTCTCTTCCTTACACAGCTTTTTTGTTTTTCTTGTTCTTTTTTTCTGCAGATGTACAAAGTTACTCCACAGGAAGAAAAAATCGGCACCTTATTGGATAGTATTGTTTGCAGAATGTCAACAAAAGATGTTCTTTGAAAATGTGGAAATAAATTTTTTTTTAAGGAAAAAGAGGGCTTTTTAAGTTGTAAAAACACTCCATTGCAATTCATTCTGCATTTCGGAGAAAGTGCTGTAATACTGAGTAGTTTGATAACACCTGAGCTTTAACCATAAATGAGTAAGCTTGGACAGGGGGGTAATCTGAGCTGTGTTCTAAGCACAGAGAGCAATTCTGCTGTGCAAAGCAGAATTTGCCATTGGCATTTCTGTCCATTTCTTAACAAGAAAAAATCACTTTTGCCGGTACCTTAAGTTGATCATAAACAGAAGGCTTGGAAATCTGTACTTACTTTTCTGTTTCATCAAATGTTTTACGAGTCCCAGATAGGTTTCAAACATTGTAAACCATTTTTATTAACCGTCCCCTGATTTGTTTTGTTTTGGCACCCCTGATGGATGATATCCTTTTAACGATACTGCTGCCAGAAAAGGTGTCTCTATGGCACAAAGTATTGCTGGTGGACTAGAAAAAGGAAAATTTCCATAAACTATCAGCAGCATCTCCCTCTTTCTGCTAATGGGATAGAGTCGCTGCCTACCCTTTGGGAGCATGAAGGGGCAGGAGGGGCACCATGGCAGCCAGTGGTGGCAGCGGCATGGAGCAGGGGCATCAGAGATGGAGATGGAGAACAATGAATAAGGTCAGTATGGCTACGGTAGTGGTAGCAACTGACAATCCGATGTCATCAGATGCAGCGTACTGCTGAGGTACTGGTGTGTTGCTGTGGTACTTCTGTGTTGGCGTTAAAGGGTAATGGGAGGTGCTTTTACTTTATGACACTGAATTATGCATGGTGATGCTGACTTTCTAGGGTCTAGTTCCAGGTGCAGAATTCACAGAGAAATTTGCACCATAGATTTATTCACTTGTCAGTACAACTTACATAGCATACTGAAAGGATCATTGAACTTGTTTTGTTGAACCAGTGTTAGGAAAGGACATCAAAGGGAACTAAAAAGAATATTGATTTCCAATAGTCACCAAGTCCAACAGCCCTGCATGAGTATAATTTAATCATATGCAGGCATCCTGTTTAAGAAAAATTACTGTCCTAATTAGGTAGAAATCCATACTGTTTGTTATTGTTATGCTGTATTGTTTTTCTGGGACGTGTATAAAACTGTATAGCTGTCTGCATTTTGGGTTTTTTTCCCCCTAATATTCTCTGAGGTATTACAATTCATGTACTTATAAGATACTTGGAAGAGTATGGCCCAGATTCTTACAGATAGTGTTTGGGAAAACAAAATGTATTTTGGGGAAGAGGCAAGTCTGAGTTAGAGTTGAAGTGTTACCCACTACATTAAACAGACTAGTAAACTGATATATAGACCTAGCATTGTCTGTGTGTCTGTATTTAATACAGAAATCCCTAGCTTCTGTTTTGCATTTTGATTTTGGTTAATTCTTCCCTCAATTAAAACACAGTAGTACAAATACCATCCTTTTCTTACCAACCAAATCAATGGCAAAATACTTACCAAGTACCAAGGGAATTACAACGTTTATCAAAAGAAATGATTCAAGACAAATGGTTGTGCTGATTTTTTGATTTAAAGACAGTTTTACAGAATGTATCATCCTCTATAAAGGGAAATGGGAGGCACTAGTAAAAAATGGAGCTTAGAAGGGCTTGAGTCTTTTGAAATAAAATGTGTGTAACATCAGCTTGTGAGAATGACCATGGAAAAGACTTGTTTGCCTTTTCTGACAGTCCAATTGGTACATGGAGTATATCATCAGAGTTGCGGGCTGAACTGCTGACGTTGGTTTTGGTAGCTTAAAATAACAGCAGGCAGGTATGCTTAAACCACAGCCTTTTTAGAACGTGTGTAAAACATCAGTCTGGTCTGTTTAGTATAGGAGGAATATTAATAAAAAGATCACTGCATAACAATTGATATACAAGTTCCAAACTTGGGTTCCCACTTTTGAATTCTTGTCAGTCTGTTTCATTGGTGTAGAAACAGTAAATAGTTTGTTACTGTTCACATGAGTTAAATTATGAAATTGTGATTTACGGTGAGACCTGAATGAACTTTTTTCGTGGGTGGATTTACTGGAAATTATTTTGGGAGATGAAGCCTCCATAGTGTCACTTAGGCAGATGATTTGGGTCTGTTGGCAGTGAAGACTATGCCATTGCCCTGCAAGACCACAGTTTTCCCCTAGTCTAGTTCCATTATCTAAGTTAAATTATTTACAGAAACTGGTAATAAATGTAGATTTTGTTGACCCTGCAAAGTTACGCCTGTCTTTCTGAACACATTAGAAATTAGTAAATTTGGTTCTATAATGTTACTGTTAAATCAACCACCACTGTTTTCCAGCAAAGCAAAAGTTTAAGGAAAAAAGACAGGTTTTTCAAAACATTTAGTGTTCTGCTGCTGTCTCCTCTGAACTTTCATACCTCGTCTCCTCTATCACAAGGTGAAAGAGAGGAATACCTTATTTGGATCTCCAGTGCTTCAGAGGCAGGATTATACCTGCAGGATTTACAAATTTAACAACTAAATCCAAAAGTATCATGTGTGGTCAGTTGTTCTAGCTTTTCTTTTAGGTGGGGTGGTGGTTGGTTTTTAGGGTTTTTTTTTGCCTGTGCTGTCTTTTTAACTTTGTGTCTATGACAAAAATTGAGCGAAACCAGCAGCCTGTGCTTCTAAAAGGCAATGACTAAAACCTCATCTGCCACAGAACTCACTTTCCTGCTTGAATGCTTTGCAATACATGAGTTTCTTGCGGGGCAGGGGGGAGGGACAGACGATGACAGGAGACGGGACAAGCAAGAAACAGACTGTACAAAGCCATCTTTTACAATGACTTTGTAATACGTGGTAAAGCCAGCAGGTTATTGCTGTGTGAGTTAAAGATGGTTCCCAAGCTTTCAGCCTAGGTAGATCTGATATATGTCCAAACTGCTGGCCTGTCCATCACATAACAGGTATACCTCTGGGCATGCAGCAGGAATGCGAACATACACTCAGGGAAAACTTGCCCACGCTGTCGTGACAGAGGTAGTTGTCCTCCGAGAGGACACCAGGATTTGCCAGCAGCCTTAACCTGCAGGCTGGTGCTTGTGTGTGGGATCAGATGTGTGCCCACCCATGGTTGGGGGAGTGTATATTTTGTGACCTGGCAAATCTCGCAGTGATGTGAGAGGGACAGTTGGAAGTTCTGCAGGGAAAGAGAGAAGCAGAAGGTAGGCTGCCTCGCACCAGGAGGACTCCTCCTGAGTGCTCTGCGGCCACGTCTGCAGGCCACCATGATGAACATGGCAGCACAAGTGATGCAGATTCACTGATCTGGCAGCTGAATTTATGAGCTGCAGCCTGCGCATCTCTGAACTGTGTGTTGATATTAGTAAAATGCATGTTTCTAAAAGCTACGTATGTTAGAACAAATAGCCAATCTGATTTACAAAGTCTTAAGCAAAGGAAAAATCCATGTCAGCTGTTGGTGACCAGTTCCAGTAGTGAACTCCCCTCACCATTAAGCGTGGCCCCCTCCCCAGCTCCGTTCACTGGCTTCCCCTCTTCTGTCACCCTGAGATGCCTTTATCTGTCTGGTTTTACCTCCAAAGCCCTTCACAGTTCACATTGGTCTCCTATAGCCTAAGCTTACCCTCTTGCCTTGTGTTTTCAAAGCAGCAGCTTCAGGCACTCCTTCTGTGCTTACTTCAGCTAGGGGAACCTCCATCATTTTCAAAATAAATGATTATTCAGTACCACTCTTTGACCCATTGTCAAAACTCCCTCTCTCCTGCAAAAGCCTTGATGACATTAAGCTTCCAGTGCGCTGAGGCCATCGCCTGTCATGCAGCCCCAGTCACCTGGGGTTTTTCGTACTGCTGTCAGAATGTCTAAATCTCTCCTTGTGTACTTCAATGGTACATTTACAAGGGAAGGACCATCCTTTTGCTTTCACTTGTAATAGTTCATGCTATATGGTTTATGACTGGGGTCCCTATGTCCTATGAGACAATGTATTTAATGTGCTAATCTGGTTTTTTTATTATCATTCCTTTGTGTGCTGTTCTTCAGAGAGCATCATCAAAGCTTTGTTCCCATGTTAAAGCATGATGAGGTGGTACCTTAACAAGGGTGTTTGCCCAAGTAGGGTAACGCTGGTGGAGTGCTGCATAGATAGAGGAACACTGATTCCAGCACCGACACCTGCCTGTTGAGAGCTGACACAGGTGTCTCTGGTGCTCCACTGTGCTTTGTAAACACTCCTTGAGGTTTAATGCCATGTGGATCTTCTCAGAAACATTTCAGTTTGTGTACCCCTCCTGATGATGGATGGATACCAAAATGGAGTACGTGATACTTGTAAGAATTGTGTTCTATACAGGTACTACGTAATTACAAACATGTATCTATCTGTTCCTAAGTATTCAAAATGTCTTGCAGCCCTTCTTTGTTTATTAGGATACTGTTTGTTAGTTTAGGCAATGCTGAAATTTGGGGTTTAAGCTGAGTTTAAGCTCCAAAGGCTTGGACTATTGTTCCCAACAGCCACTGCCCCTCAGAGCTGCCAGTCGACTAACCTGAGCTCATCAGGAATAGGCAACCGTACAATTAACAGAGTTTAACAGAGACTGCCAGCTGGCTGTATTTCCAGAAAGCTTGCAGGTTTTCTGAGTGGAGTTACTTCCCTGAAAAAGTGGGAATATGGAATGCCCCCAATCAAGGATGGGCTGGTGTATGTAGAGGTTGGTACTGCTATGAGGTATTAATGAATTATGGAAAAGCAAGCAGTGGTTGCAGATAAATTAAATATATTGGTACAAGATTGAAGACTGAGCCAGTTGGTTCTGCAACAAAGGATGCTTACAAATACAGTTTATTTCATGGTTTTATTCCTGAGTTTACAAAGGCATTACCATAAGTTAAAAATACGCAGATGCTAATCCCATATAAACTCTCTTCAGCAACAGAGATGAGAATTTGACTTGTTCAGAGGTCTTCTTTTGCCTGCAGGATAGCTGGTTTTATTGATATTTTTTTTCCCTGTGTTGTTGCGACATGGCAGATTATTTGCCTCCTTGTAGTGTATGTTTTACCATAGATTGGGACAGGTAATTTTAGCAGAGGTAGAGACTGGACAACGTAAGTTCAAAAATGGAAAGCTGGGGTGGATATACAAAACATCAACCAATAAAAATGTAAGTTGAACTCTTCTTCTTGGTAGCATATTGTGCTTGAAGTAATTTTCATATACATGCGAAGGGTAATGCAAACATGTACAGTGCAAGCAGGTGTACGTTATTCACAAAGTCATGTTCTGTACATTGCCTATTAAATTGCTTCACAGATTCAGTTCCACAAGTAGCAACAGTTTAAGCAGTTTCAAGAAAACTGTAATATGTTGAGACCATTTTTTTGTACCTCGCAGGTATGGATAATCGACACAAATATTCCTTTAAATATTAAAAAAGAAAGCATATTGCTGCTATAAGGATGAATCCTTCCTTGACCAGGCTCCCCAGATTGCCATTAGAAGGATTATGACAATAACCGTGTAAAGGGTATGGACTGTAGCAAGATCATCCCCATGCTGGTCCTTGAACCCAGAGCTGCTATGCCAGTTCTCACTTTTGTTTCCATTGGTTTTCTGTCTGTGAGCACGGAGAGAATGTATCCTGCCATAACAAAAAGCAAGGTTAAGATGAAAAAATATTATTTTTTATTAACAGTTCAGTAGTGTTTATAATGAAGTCCAGAGTGTGCCTTGTATCATTGACTAGATTTGGGAAAGAGCGCTTCAAACTGTATGGGGCTAATAAAGTAATTTCCATAATTGGAAATGCAAAACATTTACCAGCCATTTGGTATTTCTCTCCCACTGACAGGCAGAGAGACTGGGTATGGGCTCGTTAGAGGATGCACAGTGCTCTTACTCTTCACTATTGATACAGATCAGTTGTATGAGAAAAAACACTCTTTCATTTTGCAATATTATGAAAGTGACAGGGTTTAAAAAAAATTAGCAGTTTCCAAAGCTTTAATCCATGGGAATAAGCACAGCATGTGCTGTGTAAGTTTTCCATTCTGCTCTGATAATGTGTTTTTATCTCTGCTTTTCAGAGGGAACTTCCCTTGGCAGTCTGTCAAGATATTCATTACCCAAAGATACCAATCAGGAGTAACTACACAAAGGGTATCTGCTGGACTCTCTAGAGTAACATTTTACATTGCTTTGCCACCTTTCCCAAATGGTTTGAAAGTAGAAGTGTTAGCCTATGGTAACTGACCTCCAGTTACTGTTATTGCCACTGAAAATTGCCTGCTAAGCCCCAGTGGGCCTGCTTCTTTTTAAGAGAGAAAAATGTTGAATGTCCACAATTCCGTCTGAACTGAAATGCCAAAAGGACATTGATCAGCTTGTGATTTTCGTGTAGCTTAGGAAGAGGTCTGAGAAGAATTAGATGTATTACAGCTCTGGTTCATACATGTTCCTGCTCTTATTATCACAGAAGAGGAGTTACCAAAAATGTTGCTGCAGATACAGTTTATGAGTAAAGAGCTTTTAAACACAAATTACATTTATATACTTATGCACACTTGGAAGAGAGCTGTCAAAACTGATTTGTTAAAAATGGAAGACTAGGAAGTGCAATCTGCAAAAGGGAATTCATCAATAAAACAAGTTCTGCAGCTGAGATTTTACAGAAAGTAGTTGCAGAATTAGAAATACACATTTAACATTCATATCAGGACAAGGACTACCTTCTGTCTTGTGTAACTGCAAATGAAATAACACAGTTCATGATCATCTGGCAGCATCATGTGAAGACCACAAGAGGAATATTCTGTCAGTAGTTTGCTTTCCTATTCCTACTTGAGTGGAATGCACTATATGCAGCTTACCTCCTGGAAGCATTCATGGTGCCTTGGTGATTGAGTTCCCAATGTGTCAGATTTCTTCTTGCAGAGAGGAAAAAGGCCTTTTTTATCCTCTTGTTTCCTTGCACGAAAGAGGAAAATCTTCACTCAGTACCAACAAAAAGAATCTTTCTTCCAAGCCCCCCAACTTGACCAATGCTAATCTGGGAGCACTTGATATGTGTCAATCAAAGTTCTCAAATTACTGGTTTTCTAAGGCTGATTTTGACATAGTTCTTCAAGAAATTCCCTGGAGCAGCTCGCAAGGCAAGTAATGAGTAATCCCAACGACTGGCTTCTTTCAGCTGCTGGGATCCCTTCTTATAAACAGTAGCTCGCTGCTGAAGTGTTGCCAAATTCATAACAACACAAGTAATGCACAGATGGAGGGTGCTGGTGATGAAAAATGCAGGATGAGCTGTAACTTAGAACTACTTTCTATTAGATCACAGGCTATTTTGGGGTAAAACTTAGTTCCTTTTTACAACTGTAATCTGGTTTAACTTGCCTGGAGTGAAATTTCAAGCCACCATCACTTAGATGTGGTCTAATATTCAAACATTTTTATGAAAAAGTAGGTGCTGTCTTTAATACTCCGTTGACTTTTATAACACAATCATATTCAATAAGCAGTCAATAAGCAGCAAATCAGCACAAAAGAAAACATTTGGACATTTAGGGTTAGTAACCAAGTCACATACATCCTATTCTCCCCTGACCACCTGGAGCCATTAATTGACAAGAGGCTGTGCCAATGCAGAAGTTCTCCCAATAGTTGGGCATTGCATGATTAGCTGGGTTAATAGTGGTTTTAGTATAATAAATCCAATGGTCCAGTAACTATTTGTAGGGGTCATGAATAAACACATTTAAATTTGTAGTTTAGAAAAACACGGCAAAGCCCTTCTTTCCCAAAACAGTATGTGAAAACCTTCTTGCATCATCTTTAAACTGTCAAAAAAATTAAAATAACCATATTTCTCATTTAACTGCTACTTTAAGCTTATTGTCACATATAATTGCTGTTAAAACAAATCTGAACTTGTAGTTCTGGTGCATTTCTAAAGGCTTTTGCATTTCCTTTGCATAGTATTTATGTTTTTATATAAATAAAATTGGTTCCTTCCGTTTTAATAAAACAATTAGCAATTTCCAAATATGTCTTGGGATATCACTTACACTCCAGAAAATTAAAACTGAGCTCATTTACTCATAGTCTCAACAGTCTTAAAACTCTTTTCCATAAATAACATTTATAAAAAGAGCTATTTTAATTTCGTCGACACAGTGACCATTTAATGGACACTGATTGAGTCTCCATTTCCTTGAAGTAAACTTATTACAAGACTAGTATGTCAGTGTGCATTTCAATAGAAGTGCATGTGCTGTTTACTTCTAATGGCTATGTGAGTAAAACTGTGTCACTGGAACCAGTGGAGCTACCAAGGACATTATATCATTCTTTACTATTAGTAATATATTAAATACAGAAAAATAGAAATATTACAATGACTTGGAGGAAAAAATTCAGACATCAGTAAAGAATTACTGACTTGAATCACTTCCAGCTTTTTCAGACCTGGTCCTGAGAATATGGTACAACTTTGGGATTGTTTTCTTAAATAACATATACAGCGTGGTAGGTGCCACAATAAAAGCTGTAAACTGAATTTTTCCTGTATGTTTTTAGTTTTCTTTATACATTTTTTCTACTTCATTCCTAAGATCTGTAGCACTTCCAGCCTATTTGCCCCCTTTCCCTTTAGTTTCATCTTGATTTTCTGTTTCTTACTGATGCTTTCACTTTATGACTGAACTAAGCAAAAGGAGGTACGTGCCAGCCTCATCTCAGAGGTGTGAGATTGTTGAATTTTGGTCATATAATACACTCTTGAGATCTCCCAACTTTTATTTTTCTATCATAATTTTCTTTGTGGAAAACTATCCTCATAATGTGCATGGCCCAGTTTTGTCAATACAGCCACGGACCCTTGCTCAACTTACTGAAAAAAAAATGCTGTTGAGCTATTAGTGAGACATCCTATAAGCTAAAGCAATGCAAGAGAAGAACAGTAAAAATGTAGAATTGAAATTATTACATCAGTAATAGTAATTCAAAGAGCCATGAGAAAAACACTGAGAACAGGTATAAAATCCTGAGACAAAAAGCTGGAAGACAGAAACTCTGTAATTGTGAGGATTGGCCTGTTTTACGAGCAGCAAAGCCTGACACTTCCCCACCCAACTGACCCCTGCCAGCCAGGAGGGACTCCTGGGGTGATGGGGAGGGAGGAAAGGTAGGAGGTGAGTGTGTTAATAGTCAGCCTAGTAGCCTGTTTGTCCCACCATATACTGTGCATATTAGCCAATACATAGGGTACTTGCTATATACTCAAATTGCGTATACTGCTTGCAAGGCTCCATCAAAGATCCTAAAATGTAAGTGGCCAAGTAGAGAAAGGGTTACAAAATATTTTGTCTATATGAAAACCTGCAGGTCATGCTTAACCATTCTTATTCAGCTGCTAAATTCCACTCCAGTGATTTAGTTAGTCATCCTGAAATACTCGGAACAGAATATATCACTTGACCGCAATTTCTGAGGCCATGCATGTATTAGGAGAAAACCCAAAGCACTGCACAGCAGTAAACTTCAGAAGAAACATGGAAGAGCGGTGTGTTCCTGGTGTTTCCTACTGACACAGGTCTACTTTTAAAACTATTCTATCAGTCAGCCCGTATTAATTGGCAGCAGCTGGGACTGACATCCAGGAATCTCGCTCTTCCTTACGTCATTTCAGTAACAGGTATACATCCCTTCTGGCGCAGTCAAGTTACTAGGACAATCGTATGCAGCAACGGTGCGGAGGAAACAAAAGGAGTCTGTGCGCACCCTGCACCACAGCCGTGCCAGGAGTCACCGAGGCCCTGCAGCCCGGCACGGCCCTGAAGCCTGTCCTTCGGCAAGCCCAGACGCTCCCGAAGGCTTTCCCTTCTGGTGCTGCCACCACCGCGGCTGCTGAGGTCAGCCAGGCAAACCCAGCTCCGCAGCAACAAGCAGCGGGGATGAAACAGCAAGGCTGGAACCTGCACTTGAGGAGCGGAAAGCGCCACAGGAGCGGCCTGGCCTGCGAGGCCGAAAGGGGCTGGAGGCGCCAGGGCACCAGAGGTGGCCGTCGGCAGCCATCCGCCCGCCCCGCGGCCGCCTGCAGCGGCCTTCTGGCAGCCTCCGATGGCGCTGGGTGCTGTGATGCTCCAGAGGCCCGTCTCTAGTTCTACCAGACTACGTCCGTGCGATCTGTTCGACGCCGGCCACGGTAAGCGGGTGAGGCCCAGCGGCGGGGAGCGGCCCCTCGGCGACACCGGCAGCCCTTGGGGAGCGCCGGCCAACTACAAGCCCCAGAATGCCCGGGGAAGGGTGGGGTGGGGGGGAATGTCGTTATCGTTCGAACCTGCCAATGAGGGCGCGCGGGACGCGTCACGTGACGGGGGTGCGATTTCAAACGTCCGGGCGGCATCGCTGCGCTGCATCGTGCTCGGCGGCCCCGCGGAGGTGAGCGGAGCGGCCGCGGCTACCGGCCCTCGGCTGCTTCACCGGCCTCGCGGGGTGCTGTCCGGAGGCCTTCCCCCGAGGCCCGGCTGTAGAGGGGGCGTGGCGTGGCGTGGCGTGGCGGGGGGGGGGGCGGCGGTGGCCTACGCGAGCTCGCCTGAGGTGGGGCGGTGGGAAGTCGGCGGGCGGCTCGGGCGGCTCCTCACCCCTCGCGGGGCTTATGAGCGGCTCCGCGCACGCCGGGCAGCTTCTCCTCCCCCGGGGGGAGTGTGTGTGTGGGGAGGGGGGTCCCCTCGGCTCTGCTGGGCTCTGCTGGGCTGCCCCGTGAGGGAGCAGCCCCGGTAGGTCCGTGCTCGGCGTTAATCCCTTCGGCCTGGCCGCACCGCCTGAGGTACTCTGCCTGGGGTCTCCTGGCTAGCCTCGGCAAAGCCTGAGCGGGTTGTGTTAAGGTAGGGACGAGTCAACCTCTGCTCACAGGACAATCGTATTTGATGGGTTTCTCTCCACAAGTGCAAGTTGCCGTCTCAAGCACAGCACGGGTTTCCTCTGCGGAGCAGAGATGTGCTGGGTCTCGGTTATGCCAGTCTCGAATTAGTGCTGTAAAAAGTTGGGGGTTTTTTTAGCCTCTGGGGTGGCAGTGTTCTTGCTGCAGCTGTCTAGCCGTGCTGCCCATTGCAGCTGTATTCATATAAGGAGTTTAGTTGCCGAACACAGGGTTTGCGTTAAGGAATCTCGGAAATCCTAGGCGTCACTGCTGTATTTGAAGGCCTTTTACAGAGGTTGCAACACTTTACATACACATAGTCTCAGATAATTCAATAGCGTGTTTCGAGAGGATGGTGAGAGGTGTGACATCCCATAAACCATGTTTGTGTGGCTGTCCCTAAACATAACATCTAAGAGTCTTCAAAGGGAATGTTTGCCTCCTTGCTAATTTGGTAGTATCATAAAATTCTGTGACCTTTTTGTTGTTTTTTTAAACCTACTGCATCGCTAATTCTGTATTTTCCAGACACTATGGAAGAATCAAAAGAAATGGCGGCATGCTGCTCAAGTCATGTGATTGAAGAAAAACTGAGTATATGCACAAGCAATGGTAGGTGGAGAACATGTTGGGGTATTCCCTACCTGGTGTATGCCTTATTTAAAGTTAAGACAGTTCAGATCAGTAGAACTCCTGTATCTGTTTTATATCTTGTTCTGTGTACTCATTTACTTGAATGGGCTGCTGTTGCCAGTCTCAGACTTATAACCCTCCTCAAGAGATTGTGGAGCACTGGTGCTAGAGCATGTGTAGTAGTGACATGATGTCATCAACCTCTCTTCTATATATCTAATCTGACCTCTCCCTTTTCCTTATCTGTCTGCTGTAGATTCAATTAATATTTAGTGTATATATTAGCTAACAGGAAAACTAATCTTTCTCACTGGCTCCTGTTACTGTCTTGTGGTGGTCTGAACTGCGAAAGAACTGACTGATAGGACAACTGCGTTGTCATATAGCTGTAGATTATATAATATCACTTTTCTTGATTGGAGACTGCCGATACCCTTTCCCACAGCCAGATCCCACATTTCTATTATGGATGCTTAGAAATTAGTGTTGACATCTTTCATAATATTTGGGTATCTATCACAATTATGATCATATTCACAGCTGTACCTTCAATTTCTTTGACCTAAACCATGTTTTTGTTATTTTAATTACTTAAAATTGGTAGCTAAAACTTTCTTTGCCATCTGACATCAGCTTCACCAAACTGTCAAAGCATAATGCAATCATTTTTATTGCAAATCCCCGCTGTGACAAAATTCTTGTTGTTATAGTTTCAGACTTTCCTCTTCTGACTGATGAGAAGTTTGATTTTGACCTTTCACTCTCTCCAGCAAGGTAAGTGAAGGGTCTACAGGTAAATATACCTTTAAAATGGACACACATATGGTGCTGGGCTGACTTAACTTTTCTTTGTAGTGGAAATGAAGATGAAGTTTTTGTTGGACCTTTGGGACACAAAGAAAAATGTATTGCTGCCAATGTTGAAGCAAAAACAAGTGCTGAAAAAAAGACTGCACCTACTTGTGATGATGAACTCATGTGGAGCCCACTTACAGGAGAGAAATTTGTGGAAATTTTCAAAGAAGCTCATTTATTAGCACTGCAGATAGAGACTGGAAGCAAGAATGAACAGACTAAAATAAGCCAATCAGAAGAACGGGAAGACAAGATTATAGAAAAATTTGTGGAGGACTCAAAGTCAAAATTGAAAATACTGAGAAACCAAAATATAGAGAAAAGCCCCAGGGCTGTTAAACGGGAGACATACTGTGTGCGAGATAGCCCAGCGTGTCAGCTGCCACCTTGTTTTCCAAAGGAATTGGATAAACTTTTGTCAGATGACAAAACACATGCTCTTCATACTCCTCCAAACAGAAGCCCTGTTAAAATTTGTGTATCTCCTACAGAAATTGCCAGTTCATCTCTGACACAAGAACAGGAAACTAAGGAAAGAAATATGAAGGCAACTGGCAAACTGCCAATGGCAAAAGCTTCATCTACTCTCGGAAGAAGCAATTTGTTGACTATTGAAAAGGTAAAGACAGCTTCTGGGCAACAATGTTTTCTTTAGACATGGCCTTTGTGTCTTTTAGGAATGTTTAAACTGTCCACAAGCTTTTATTTTTAAAAGTGAACTTTAATCTTCTGGTGTTTCTCTACCTCATAAGATCCTTAGGCAGCAAACTTTTATATATAAAAAGAAAAGTCAGGGCAGATACTGTGGTATAGTAGCCAACTAGTTTTATCTATTATGACAATGTAGAGCATCTGCAGGCAAATTTCTTTTCCATTGTATTCTGATTTTGTGAATACCATCATTCCTGGCTTCTGTTTAAACACTGTTTTGTTGCTGGTAAAATTGCTGCACTGTTCTTAGTGACTTAATGTGCAAAAATGGCTTTGTTTACTGTTAACTCTTGTCGGTGGAGGTCGGGGGCGGGGGGGAAAAACCCACAATTATCTTGATAGGACAGGAATATCTTTTCGCTCTAGTTCTGTCCACAACTTGTCTCAATCATCAAAAGCACTGATTAATGGTATTACATTTAAGATGTAGCTATGTGACCAACTGAAAATGTATTCTAGGATAGCAAGGAAACAGTTGTGTTAGAAAACCTTGTGTGCACAAATCCCAGTCTCTAGATAGAATATCTTCTGGATTTTATTGCTCTATACCTTACGGCTTGGGTTCCAGTATGTACTAGATTTTACTGAAAATGTGATATTGGCTCCTTGGGAACCATCACCTATAGAAGATAGGGGACCCTTTGATTCCTTTGTGGTAAAAGACTCTTTTTGATTTTGGGTGCTATAAGAAAAGGCACAGTCTTAATGCTTTAACTAGCCAAATTGTACCCCACTGTCTAAATAGACAGTTTGGATGATACAGTCTACTATTGTAATGTCTCATCTTTTGGAAAACTAGAGTAAAGCAGAAGAATATGAATTAAATGGAGATCTTGTAAGGAACAACTGTTACCGTATGTAGGTGAACATGATTATATGAAATTTGTGCTGATGAATTGTTGTGCAGAACTGTTCTCATGTTGATGTCCAATATCTGGGTTCAAGAATGTTCTAATACTTGGCAAATACACTCACTAGACTAACTTTAAACTATATTAGTCCAAAGACTAAGGACTTGACTGGGTTCAAAGGCTTCTTCATTGACTATTGTCTTGGTTTCTTAACAAAATCCATTTGTGTAAAAAGCTTTATAATGGTTTCTAGAAACACTAGTATCTTTTAAAATGTTGCATTGAAATTTGCAGCCCAAACCAGGAAAACATACTAGTATTTCTACAAAAAGAGACTTGAACAGTATGGGATCACCTGAAGATCTAATTTCTGATAAATCTAGTGCTGCTTCAGATGTTTTTGAGTCTTCGTTCAGTGACAGTTCCTCAGTGCAAGACAAAAAAGCCTTTCCTGCACCAAGTAAGGTAATGGCAAGCATTCTTAATATGAAAATAATTTGTGATGTTCTGATAAAAAGAAAAAACTGAATATAGCTTACTTTCTAATTTAGAGCTATGTTGTTGTGTATAATGGTTTTAAGGAGAAGTAGTCTCTGTTCCATAATTGCCATTCTTGAATGTGTGTTCTAAGTCTATAACACAATGAACGTACTTAAGAGCAACTATAAATGTGTTGGATTAACAAGCATTACCTTTGTTTTTAAAGCATTAGCTGCAGGTAAGCGATCAGCAATTTTCTGTAAGAAAGTTTTTGATGTGTGTAGTTAACTATACCATATGAAAAGGTTGCCATAACTTGTATGAAGGTAGAATACCTATAGCTGTCAGGAGTTTTGAAGCTTTAGACACCTACTTCCATGCTGCATGCAACTTCACTGAATCACAGAATGGTTAATATTGGAAGGGACCTCTGGATGTCATCTGGTCCAAACCCCTGCTCAAACAGGGTCACCTAGAGTCAGTTGCCCAGGACCATGTCCAGACAGCTTTTGAGTATCTTCAAGGATGGAGACTCAACAACCTCCCTGGGAAACCTGTGCCAGTGCTCGGCATGTTCAACTTGTCTACCAGCACTCCCAAGGGCCTTTTCTGCAAAGCTGTTTTCCAGCTGGTTGGTGCCCAGCATATACTGGTGCCAGGGGTTACTCCTTTTATTCTTTAATCCCTTTAAGTCCATATTCAAGTTTGTGGCAGGAATAAAAATAACAGTCCACCTCCTAGATCTGATGTTCCAGTTCTGTATAACAACCCAGATATAATGGAACTGTTTCTAAGAAAGTTCGCTTTTTAATCTGTAATCTGAGGAAGGAGGTTCTCTAAAATTCACAAATGAAAAGCTATAATACCAAGAAAAAGCATGGCAGAGTAACATTTTAATAATTTTTTTGCTTTTGAATAAACTATGTTCTCTGATTCAGCCTAGCTTAAAGAAGATGACACATCTGAAACTTCCTGGTGTTGCCAGTGGTCTCATAAGAAAGACTACTTCCTTGTCATCAGTGTCTAGCATGAACTCAAGTCTGAATTCAAGTTTATCCATTTCTCCTATAGGAAAAAATGGTAATCACTCTTACTACAGATTTGTGCCACAAATCAATTTTGAAGTAGCTAAGCATGTCTTGGACTGTGGGTTTGAGTATGTTTTAATAGTGTCCAGTACATACAAGCAGTAAGAAACACTTTGAATGGAGAATAAAATTTTGTAGGCTAGCCCAATAAATCCCTGTGGACTAAAGATAAATCTTAGACTTCTATCATTTGTAAAAACTAAATTCATGTAAGCCTGATGCCTACATGTGAGGGTCTGACACAGCCAGAAAGTAAGCAATCCCTCAGGAAACCTGTTCTCTTTGTACATGATCTTCTCTATTACAGCTGAGTATGTGAGCTTCTGAATGCTGTAAGCTTGTCTTAACTTGAATTAAAAAAAAAAAAAAAGGAACAAAACAAAAAACCCACCAAAACAACTGAAATACGGAAGGAAGGTGGAAGGCCTAGTTCTGAGTTTCTGTAAGCCTAATAAAAGGATGAGCTTTACTCAAGCATATTGGAAACCTGCTCTAGGGAGGTAACAGAATACAGCCAAGAGGCTTATATTATGAGGACATCAATTTCACCATTTCAGACCCAGGACACAGTAAGCTTCAAAGGATCAGGAAAATAGTCTCCTTAAAAATACTGTCAGATGTAAGCACCACAGTTCTTGTAGATCTATTGAGATATCGAGTTATTGCAAATTTTTATTTTGTACTTTGTTTCTGGATGGATAATAATATATCAGTAAAAGTTAAAGCTTAATAAGAATTATTTTATATGATAGAAGTGTCTAGTCAAGATTCATCCTATTAATGAAAGTAACCTACAGACTAAAAGTAAGAACCATACAGAAAACTGAGAAAAGCACTTGTGGGGTAGTTCAGCCCGTGGTGTTAATCAGTATAACTTGAACTACTACCTTCTTGAATACTTGCTTAAGGGAACAGAGCCAACTATGCTGGGAGAAAATGCTGAAAATGTAACTTGAATCTGCAAGCTGTTTTGGCATTCCTTGAAGAATATTCTTTGACTTGATTGCAGTAATTCAGGAATTTGGTGAGAACACTTTCTAAAACAGACAAAATTGCTGGAGGATTCAGGGAGTAAGTTTTCAGTAGTTGTATGTGTTCTTAAACTTGAGTAGTTTGAACATAAATTTAAATGCTGTAAATTGCTTTTTTTCTTTCCTGTGTGAGCATGATTATTCTTCTTAGTCAAGAACTTAGCAATAAGCAATGATTCAGAAGTATAACTTAACTTTCTATTTCAGGAAAATCAAGCATGTCTTCAAAAGCTAGTGTGAGTGGCTCTAACCTTTCAGCTAGTACAAATAGGCTGGCCCTTGTCAGACCTACCAGAGCGTCATCTCTGCAGACTGCCAATACAGAAAAATCCAGGAAGCAAGCAAGATCAGCTAGTACTCCCAAAATATCTAGTGCTGTAAGCTTGGCTCATTCTTCAGCTTCTGCAACATCATCTGAGGCTGTAGGCAGTGGAATTCAGAGGCTGAGCTCTGTTCCCAGTCTGCAGAAGCTATGTCAGCAGAAAAAAGATGGAAGTGCAACAAAAGGAAGCCTGTGTCCAAAGCCCAAGGCTAGAGTTTTCTCTGTTCCTACAAGTCTAACTAAGGTTCCAGTGAAGGTGGGAGGTAAGCACATACTTTGCATGACCTGTCTTCTAGCTTGGCTGTTAAAAGCAAATGTTACCTTGAATGCCTGTTATTTGTTTCATTACACTTCTCTCCACCTCTTGGAAGGAATTAGTATTTTAACTGAAAGGTATCTGTTATATTAAAAAAAAAAAAATCTGGATAGCAATTAACAAAACTTTTCTCTTTAGATACGCCACCAAACAGATCAGCACCAAAAGCAACACCATCTCTTGGATTAACATTTTGTGGCACACTTGGAAGGTAGGGCTTAACTGAAAATTGAATGTGCTGGGGTGTACTACTTAGAATGCAACATGGCTGGGTGTTGGAACAATTGTTAGAAGTTCTAACTTCATTGTGTAGTCCCTTGAGACCCTCCAGGTTAGCTGTGTTAATGCCTATTGGAACTGATTTAAAAAACAAAACCCAAACCCCAAAACTAAACCAAACAACACCCCCCACACCCCCTTCAGAAGAGAATTTTCTTTGCAATGCTAAATAGACTGGAGTCATTCATAACAGCATTCTTATGAGGTAAAGCCCTTACTATGCTGTGATTATTGACTTTATCATGATTACTGTTCCCTTACTGACCAAAAGGAAACTGACTTGTATTGTTTGGTCGAATAGTTTGAATAAAACTGTTTCTAGAAGCTTTTGGCTAATGCATGTTCCTTTTTTAGTGCCATGGCAGTCAGCACTCCTGTGAAAGCCTCAGAAGATGGGATCTTTCAGAATTCTTGTTTTCCTGAGAGGTCTGTCTCCATGACTCCTGCCAGTCTGAAACGGTCTGGCTTACCTACACCTGTTCGTCGTATCTCAGGATTTCCAGCAGTGACTCCTAAAACTGCACCAAGAATGGCATTTTCTCCACATGCTGCATCTGTTCGCCAAAGTTCCAGCTTTTCTACCAAAAAGACTCTTAGAGCTGGGTAAGACAGAAACCTCCATATATGAAATAAGTATTGTAGGCAAACTGCCTCTAAATGAATTTTAATGATGACTTTCAGGTTTCAAGGACCCCTGCTAAATGTTAGAATAAAGCATTTGAGCATAGGTGCTGTATAGGCCTAAAAAAGATTTATATCTTGTGACTAGTAAAATACTATAAGCCTTACTGAGATGAGTCAATATCTAACATTAGAGAATTATAATCTCTAGTAGGAAGTTATTTGTATGTCTTGAGCTAGCGGACAACTCAAGACTTCTATCTGATGCTCTGACTGAAAACAGATTTGGTGTTGGCGTTATTTTGCTGTTGCCTTCTGATGAAGGGAAGTAGCTGGTTAAAATACATACTAGTCTTAACTTTGTTTCATACTGTTGCCTATGCTTCTGTAAAATTACACTTTGTTAAAATATCAGTCAAAAAGCTAAGGATTTAGTTGACTGAACTTCAGTTTCTGAGCAGGTTTACCTATTTTTAATTTGAAATAATTGCTTGCAGAATGGGTGAATCCTACACTGTTGTTAATTATGTTTGTTTTCTGTGAAAATAATGTTGCCTTCGTATTATCAGCCCAACATCTTCTAATAAGTGCCATATATATATGTATGTATGTATGCAGGCTTGCTTCATGGTTGGTGGAGATGAACAATATCAAAGCAGGAATGATTCATGGCTAGAAAACTCTTCCTATATGTCATGCTACTTAGGCTAAATGTCCAAAATAGCCTTTTCTCTCAAGGAAACAATTACTCTCCCTAGAATGACTTTATCATACTAATCAGATTATGATCCCTGGTCCTCCAGCCGGTGTGAGTACTTCCTCTCAGCAGGGACTGAAGGGGTTGCCTAGTGATATGCAATATCAGTACTTGTTAGCTAGTTGTTTCTTCAAAGTCTGAAAAACCAAAATACCACTTGTGAAGTTTAGGCTGCTTGTATATGTCAATTTAAGATTAAATTCTTCATCCTGAAGTCATTAGCTTTTTTTTTTGCATGGGTAGGCTATAAATTTATTGCAGCATGAAATATCTTGTATTTTGCAGGTAACTAGCATACTTTGGGATGAAAATATGGGAAGTCTTTTGGTCATTAAAACTTGGGGTAAAAAAGGAAAAAATGAGGTTAGGAGATTGGCTTGTCTGTCTTTAGTAGTTCAAGCTGATTAAAGAACTCAATTATTGCCAATGCTCTTTTCTGTAGTTCTAAACAGACAGAAGAGAGTAAGACAAAGATATCTTCTTCAGAAGATGATACATCTCCTCCACCTGTGCTACCTCTTGCACTTAACTTTTCACCAGAAAAAACTGCTCCAGAAGAGGTAGAAAATGAAGTAAAAGAGGCTGAAGTACAAAATCAGCTGGCTGAAGAGAAACAAACTGAGGTAAGAAATGACAATACATTTTTCTACAGAATGACTAAGTAAACTGCTTGAAAATAAATTATTTTGAGATGAGGGATAAGTAGGAAAACCACTTCAGTACACAGGAAGATAAAATGGATTAACTCTAAGCATGTGCACCCTCTAGTGCCTATTTTTAGCACTGAATGTCAGTGTTTCCACTAACTTTGTTCCCATCAAAGCTGAACTGTCAAATACTTGCAGATTTCATACTAAATTTCCACTTCTGGATAAGTGGTGTGAAATCCTTGTGGATTTGATTAGAAAAGCAGTGTCACAGGGCAGTTCCTATTGCAGCCATAAAGCCCTCTTGGAAGAAAAAAATAAAAGGCACTGCTGTAGCTAAATCTAGTCACCTAACAGTGGTGCAAATCTGCATACAATGAGTAAGGGTTAAACCCCAAAGCCCATGTAGCAGTAAACATAGTGTTATGTACTTAGTCCAGTGAACACTTTTCCCCTCTCCCAAGAATCTACTGGCTTCATGTTGAAAGCTGACACTCCACAGGCATTAAGGAGAAAGGACTGAGCTGGTAGTTCTGAAATATTACCCTGTCAAAGTGGCTATAGATTTACAAATATTCAGGTTTTGCAAATATTCAGGTGTAGAATAATGTGTAGATTAATTGCTTGATGTTATTGCATCAGTATTTTTCTTGTTAGCTTACTTGATGATGCAAAGTATCTTTTAGAGAATTGCTTAGCACATGTATAGATTAGTTAAACTGGACAAAAGCATAACTGAAGTTTGGAGTTCTACAGAATAGTTTCTATGGCTAAATAACATTGCATAATAATTGTAGTTAAGTCATTTAAATCTTAAGAGTTCTGTTTTAAATTTGACTTAACTCTGCTTTTAAGTGAAAATTGTTTTATGCCCCAAGGAGCTCTTTTGCTTTGTCTCACTGCATTTTCACTATTTGTGATGCTAGCCATTGGCAGAGCAAGAGCTGGGGTTTTTAGACTGTGCAAACAATCCCATATGAAAAATACCCAACCTGTAAATTAAGCCTGTCCTGTGATTATTACAGCTGTATAAGCTAATTTGACTGCCTAAATGTTTATGAAGGAAGCATGGAGAACAGGGGAAAACCTGAACTATCTTTTTTTTTTTTTTTAAGGCCTTACTGGTAGATATTGGAGTAGACAAATGTCTCCCACACGTTTTGGAATGTGAAAGTAGACCTCTGATTGACCTTTCCAATACTCCAGAAGTGAATAAGGTTACTCCTCTAAAGCCTATGTTCTCAGGGCAGGTAAAGGTAAGTTATATTCAAGTCTTTTGGTGCAAGTACGCTACCAGAAAAATGTCAACTGGCTGCATATACTTGTCAGTAGAGCAGGTCCACAATATTTTAAGAATTTAATATTAGCTCTATGTTCAATATGATACTACGTACTAAGGTGCTCTTAAGTAAAGAGAACATAATGTTCAAAATCAACCAATTGCTCTAGACTAGAGCTCAGTGAGCAATCTGCCAATAGGAAGAGTATGGAGAAAACTTAAAGCAGTTAAAGAATGAACTCTTCTGAAGCACGAAGTGAAGGCTGTCTTAAGTCGAGTGGGCATGCTGACTCTTGTTTTCCTCTTGCAAATTTTCAGTTCTTGGCAGCAGCAGCTTATTTTCAGGAAAAAAAGCAAGGCCATCTCTCCTGTCTAACTCCTTTCCTAATCCCCTCCTTAGTTGAAAGATGTGTGTTGGAATTTATTCTAGATTTGACAAGCATAGTAGCTCAAAGGTAGATGCCTTTAGATATTGTCAGATGAATGGTGGTAGCTATGAGGATGTAGCCTTTGACATTAGGTGTAGTTGGGATCAATTTAATATCAGGTCCTTCAAAGTATCTCAGAAGAGGATAACAGAATTCTGACTTCTGGGGCATGTTCAGAAGGGCTCTGTGTGGATGACAGTGTCACTTGAATATGCACAGTAGTGAAACAGAAAAGCATTTTAAGCTTTTAAGGTGAGTATGGGCAATAACCACCTTGTAAGAAGCTTGTGCTTGTCTAAGAATGACCTAGATGTTTAAAAACCTGAACCTAAAAGCTTGAGTGTGGTGCTTTGTATGTCTTCTGGATACTAATAGGAATCCTAAACAAAAAAAAGTACTTGAGAAGACTCTGTTAATAGAGATTATTGCTGCTAGTAGTTATATACAACAGCTGACTACAATAGCTAAATTTTATTGTTTTTCTTTCAGCTAATTGATTTGAGTTCGCCTCTTATCACTCTGAGTCCTGATGTAAACAAAGAAAACCTGGATTCCCCTCTACTCAAATTCTGAACTTGAGTTGAAATGAAGAATTCTTGGCATCTGTGATCTTTAAAGTGTTTAGATGTTACTCTTCACTTGTACAGTTGGTTTTTTTTTTTTTGAAGATGGCTATAGATTATCTGATGAACCGCATTAACACAATACAATTCTAACAGTATTGATATAGTCAAACCAAGTCTGATTAATGGTTCTGTTCATGGATGTGCTGCAATGGTTGTATTTAAACTGCGTTGCTCTAAGGCAAAAGGGGATATTCTCTGTATTGGAAGCTTGTCTCTTTTTATTTCTTCCAATTGTTCTTTGATTCCTTATCCCCTATGTGCAACAAAGATTTAATTTAAAATAAATTAGTTGTTTACCGAACTGTTGTACAAAATAGTAACCTTTTATTACAGGCTTTGGTTAGACTATTTAGTGTTTCACTAACAAATGTTAAGATGTAGGTAAAGCTAGTGGGCTTCAGGGTGCTTTTTCATATAAAAGTGTAGCAAGTTTGGAAATAAACATTGTACTGTTGAATGCTAGTGGAATACACTAACAGCAACAGCTGAACTTGTGTGATTCAAAGGCAAAAGCAACAGCTTGTTACTGCCAGTTGGTTTAGTCTTGACATTTGAAGGTTAGACTTAAACTTTCTTTCTCAAAGAACAGAAAAATTTCTCACCTGAATTTGCCACACTTGGATGATACATGGAGATTTTAAATACAGGGAGGTGAATAGAAATGAAAACGCACACAGTAGTAGCCCATAAATGTTGAAGCAACAAGCCTTTCTTTGAGACTAGAGACTTCTGCCATGTATGTACTAGCTTAATGTATTTATGAAAGTTTATCAAGAGAGGGAAATGGATTTTCAGCTGTTTGTATTAATTCAAAAAGTGGGGGAAGTTGGAGACACTAAGTGTTTAAGTAGGAGGAAGTGTTCAGATGAGTTTGTCAAACATTTTGCTGCTGAACAAGGCTTCTGCCTTGCCTTTATCTGAAGGTGCTTGCCTACTTCTCAGCACAGCTGCCTTTTCTGTGGTTACTTCAGTGTCAGACTCTGTTCTGAATGAAGGCCTTTGGCCAGCTTGTGAAGACTCTTCTGAGTCAGAAGAGAGGAAACAACCATGCTACCTGCTCCTGCCAAATATGAACCATAAAAATGTGGAATTTGTATACTTTCTCTGCTTGTTCTTGCTTTCCTTCTGTGAAAAGCAAAAGGGCTTCTTCAGCCAAAGCATTTACTAAAACTTTGAGCCAGTGCTGTGCAGTTAAAAGCAGGTCCTCAACTAGATTTTGAACAGGGGGAGAAATGAGTTTGGTTGCATATTTCCAAGTTGAAACAGAGGGAGATTTTAAAAAAAAATATGAGCTTTTTTCTTATGAGTGATGTATTTGTGATTTCTTTAAAAAAAAAGAGGTAAATAGGTTTATGCCCTATAGTTCAAGGACTTGCAGGAGAGCCAAGCATTCTGTGCCCCTTGAGAACTGCATTTTGTGAATGTATGCCTTTGCAGGCAGCAGATCTAAATCCTGGTTTTGAGCATAACTGTGACAACTTATAAACAAGTGGGAGTCATCTGTCAGTTGAAACACCCAAATGTGTGGTCCTAAAGCAGGCACCAGGCCAGCTTCTGGGATTCACCACCTGTATTGACTAGCCTAACTATTCATTGAAGTTCAAATGCCAGTTGACAGCTCGATGTGCCTTCAACTAAGAGCTGAATTCCAGCCTTCAAGGTGCAAGTCAGTTGCTCAAATATCCAGAGGTGCTTGGAGCAGGGTTAGTTTAGTGCAGGATGGCTGCCTGGGGCACAGCGCTTGGGGAGGCTGCACTGCTCTGTAGGAGCCAGGTGGAGTAACTTTTGGTTTATTAAGTGATAATGAATGTGAAGCAATTAAATGGAGACTGTAATGTTTTCTTCTGGGGCTTCCTTTGTCCAATTCGAGGGGCCGAGTCCTGTTGCTCATGGGCAGTTGGAGGGCTCTTGCTTGGGGTACGTGTTTGAGGGTTCTGCTTGGCCTGACGGGGGGAGGCCTGTGGGCCAGAAAGCTCTTCTCGTCTTTTCCACCTTTCTGGTTGGTTTAACAACGCATTAGCGGCGTACCCCCGCTCCCTGCGGCCCGGGGCCTGAACGCCGCTTCCCTGCGGGGAGAGCTGCAGGCGGCCGCACGGCACCGCGTCAAGCGGCGGAGGGTGGGAAAACACCGACAGCGCTCGCTGCTACGTGCCTTTACGAGCGAGCAGGCGGCGACCGCAACCGCTCACGCTACCGGCGGAGCGGCCGCCTTAATCAGAGAGGGGTGTCCCCCGCCCAGCTACGGCTCGGCGCCGGAACCCCCGAGGGCAGCCGCGTTTCCCCCGGGCGCCGTTGGGCGCCGCGCCGCCCCGGGCCGCGGCCGCCGGAAAAGAGGGGCGGCGACCGCAACCGCTCACGCTACCGGCGGAGCGGCCGCCTTAATCAGAGAGGGGTGTCCCCCGCCCAGCTACG
>JANHGO010000069.1:22503253-22538947 GCA_024606505.1 Aquila spilogaster
GCTAGGCAGGGGGGTTGGAACTACATGATCCTTGAGGTCCCTTCCAACCCGGGTCATTCTGTGTGATTCTGTGTGTAACAGCAATAGGAGAGAGTGAATGGTCTTAAGTTGCTCCAGGGGAGGTTCAGGTTGGGTATCAGGAACAATTTCTTCTCAGCAGGAGTGGTGATGCACTGGCACAGGCTGCCCAGGGATTTGGAGTCCCTGGAGATGTTCAAGAAACATGGAGATGTGGTAGTGAGGGACATAGTTTAGTGGGCATGGTGGGGGTGGACTGACATTTGGACTAGATGATCTTAGTGGTCTTTTTCAACCTTTACAATTCTATGATTGTCCCACTTGGCAAGTAATCCATTGACTTTGGAAGAAAAAGAACTGCTAAAACAGCTTGCAGAATGTTGTACTGCTCGCTTTAATGACTGTAGACTTAAGCTATCAAAATTAGTTGGTCAGTCTGGAGTCCAAAATACTATGTTGAATTTCTGTCTAACCTTGGTTGTATTTTGCAGATTGTAGATCCTTTTCAAATTCTTGTGGCAGCCAACAAAGCAGTTCATCTACACAAGATAGGTAAAATGAAGACCAGAACTCTCAATGCAGAAATTATCTTCAACCTTTCACCAAACAACAATGTAAGATGCACTCTTCAGAGGTCATTTTTGCCAGAGAAACTTGCTAATACACTTGCAGCCAGACAAATACAGATATCCGCTTAACCTAGGAAACTAATAGAAGTTACTATTATTTTTAATAACACTAATGTGCTGATGTCTCTTGGTTTTCAGAGTTCCATTAAGATAAAATGTGTTAATTTATTCTCTTGGTTTATTTGATCCAGTAACTGAAAAGACGTGGTAACAACATGATTATTTTGATGTAATAAACGTAATATTTTGATGTTTTTGATCTTTTCCTAGATTTCTGACGCATTTAAAAAGTTTGGCATTTCAGACAGTGACACAGCAGTACTCATTGTTTTGGTTGTGGACAGAGAAAAAACAGTAAATCTGGAAGATATAGCATCTCAAGTAGAAGGCCAACAGGTTTCTCTAGATGAGCTCTCCCAGCTAGCAGACATTGCCACAATTAAAAAGGTATGCCACCAGAAGAGATGAATGGGGTTAATAAAAGGCATAATGTATGTAATTGTCTGATAGCATATCTCAATTTTCACATAGGGCTTTTATTTCTTTAGCATGACTGTAAACTTTGTTTACATGAAACCTTTACTCTGGAAAAAAAGTTTCAGGCATCACACACTGACATCACAAATTTTAAGTCAGCAAATTCTTTAAGATAGTTGGGAAGTTGGACCATAAAAATGAATTCCAGACTGGTGCCCATCATACAGTCACTTTTGCTTCCTGTTTTCTCAGACAAATACACATTTAATTGAAAACAAATTTTCAATCCTAAGAAATTTCATAATCTTAAAAACCTGAATAGTCTCAGCATGGGTGGCTAAATAAAATCGTGTTGATTAGCTGCTAGGAGTTCTGTTACGGCTTGTCTGCTCTTAACAGATTGCCATATGCTAGAAAGGTATCTTAAAGAATATGTGTTTGAAGAATATCTGTCCTACATATAAAGTTCAAGTAGTTTAAATCTTCTTGATCATCTCAATCAAAGTAATGGGAAACAGCAGCAAAACTGGACCAATCGTAGTGTATTTAAGAGTACTGTTCTCATTCAGTTTTTTTGCTTTCTCTTGTTTCTTGCAGTTTCAGAATGTGCTTAGTTTCTCACTCCCAGCTTTATCTAGCCTGAAAGACAAGATTCTAATGTAAAAAGTGGAATATCTTTTCTTGTGTATGTGTATATGTTTTTTTGAATGTATGCAATCCATTTTTTTCCTTACACAGCTTTTGTTTTTATTGTTCTTTTTTTCCTGCAGATATACAAGATAACTCCTCAGGAAGAAAAAATTGGCACCTTATTAGATGGTATTATTTGCAGGATCTCAACAAAAGATGTTTAATGAAACTGTGGAAATAAATTTTTTTTGAAGTAAAAAGAGGTCTTTTTAAGATACAAAAACACTTCACTGCAATTTATCCTGCATCTCAAAGAATGTGGTGTGGTAACAGGTTTTTTGGTGACATCTGAGCTTTAACCAGAAATGGGGGGGCTTTGATGTAGGGGTGATCTAAGCTGCATTCTGAGCACAGACAGCAGTTTAGCTGTGCTTAGCAGAATTTGCCATATCCATTTCAGTCCATTTTCTGAAAAAGAAGAAACAGGAAGAATCATTAAGCTCATCAAAAACAGAGGGCTTGGAAATCTGTATTTATCTACTCTTTCAGCAAATGTTTTATCATCACCAGGTAACAAAATTGCAATTTCAAAAATTGTAAATAATTATTTTATTAACCCTACCTTAATTTGATTTGGGACTTCAGCAGACAATATCAGTTTAACAATTCTGCTACTAGATCTTTCTGTGGTATGAAGTATTGCGAATGGACTAGAAAAAAAGGAAAGCTTCTATAAACTGGCTTCAGTGCCTCCCTCTAGAGAAACGAATGGGGTTGGTACACCATGGCACCCACTGATGTATGGAACAGTGGCTTCAGAAATGTGCAGAACAATGAATAAGATCAGGATGAGTGATGTTACACCTGAGAATCCAGTGTCATCAGATGCAGTATAGTGCTGAGGCACCAATGTATTGCCATGCTACTTTAGAGTTGGAGTTAAAGGATAATGAGAGGTTATTTTATTGCATAACACTGAATTATGCATGGTGATGCACATTTCCTAGGCCTTGGTTCCAGGTGCAGAATTCACAGAGAAATCTGCAGAATAAGTTTGTTCACTTTAAATTTTGGTTATAATTCATATAGTGTTCTGAAGGAATCATTGTACTAATTGCTTTGCTGAACCAGAGGCAGTACCAGGGGAATGACAAGGTTTATCATAAGAAGAGACTCAAGAGTGATGGCTGCACTGATCTTTTGGTATAAAGATGGTTTTATAGAATGTGTTATCGTCTTGAAAGGAAAATGTGAGGCAGTAGTAAGAGATGGAGCTTGGAAGGGCTTGAGTCTTTTGAAACAGAACATGTAGCATCTGCATGGGAGGATGGCTATGTAAATTAAAGGACGTGTTTTCATTTTCTGACAATCCAACTGGTACATGGAGTATATCATCAGATTTGCTGTCTCAACTGCTGACATTGTTTGTGGTAGTTTTAAATAACAGCAGACAGGTATGCTTAAACCACAGCCTTTTTTGAACATGTGTAAATCAATGGTCTGCTCTGTTGAATATAAAAGAAATATTAATGAAGAGATCACTGTGTAACAATTGATACACACATTCCAAGGTGGGGTTCTCAGCTTCTAATTCTTGTATGTCTGTTTAATTGGTGTAGAGCTAGTAACTAGTTTGTTACTGTTGTCATGTGTTCCAAGTTAAATTAGGAAAGTGATTTACTATGAGAGCTGTTTTCCTGGGTCAACTTGCTGGGAATAAATAGGTGTAGGGTCCACAGCATTGTTTAATCAGAGAGATTATTTGTGTCTGACAGTGACAGTCTATACCATTGCCCTGCAAGACCACAGTTTTCCCCTAGTCCTGTAATACATTGTCTAAATTAAGCAAATTATTTACAAAAAAACAGTAACAAACATAGAATTTGCTGATCCTGTGAAGTTGTATTTTTCTTTCTGTACACATTAAATATTAGTAAGTTTAAACCTATAATTTAACTGTTACTCTCCTTTATTTCCAACAAGGCAAAAGTTTAAGGAAAAAAAAGATATTTTACACTTTATAGCTTAAGGTATTAGTTGATACATCCAAGCCAGCCTAGACACATTTTATAGCTTAAGGTCTTATTTGATGATACATCTAAGCCAGTCTGAGAACTGTCTCTTGTTAAAGACTGTGATTTCCCCTCTGATAATTCATTCCCACAGTTTTCCTTTTGTTTGTTCCAGTGTGCATTGGACTAGCTAAGTCAACTCAGTTTGCAAAATAGGAATCCAAAAAAGAAGTGGGAAGCTTTTTGCCATGTTAACATGATAAATCAGGAGAAATCAGCTCAGGAGCAGTGAAGAGGTACGTCTAGAGATATGGAGGACACCCCAACTGCCCCAGTGTTTCCTTGACTGCATCCAACTCTGCTCTTTCTGTAGTAAAAAATGAGCAACTAGTTAACCATCTTCTCTCAGGACAGTGCCATTTGTTCCACTAGTAATCTTTAAAATGATTTTTTTGTTTGTTTCAAGGAAACACTGAGAGGTTGAGGTTGGAAGGGACCTCTGGAGATCATTTGGTCCAAGCCTCTGCTCAAGCGAGGACACCCAGAGCAGGGTGACCAGCACAACATCCAGATGTCTTTTAAGTATCTCTACAGAAGGAAACTTTACAACTCCTATGTGCAATTTAATTTTTGTTTATTAGGAGATACAATTCTGTACAATTCTTCACACATAAAGCAATCTTATATGTATACTTTTTCTGACTGAAAAGTACAGTACTAGATTGCTCTCAGAGTCTTCAGTATAACTGAATACTTTTCTGCAGAGGTAAATGATGAGGTCTGAGAGGTGATTATGGAGGAATCTCAAATAAATGTCTTGTGATCGGCATCAGTGCAGTAAGTTTTTCTTCCCCCAGTCCCCTGTTGCTAAGAATTGCAATGCAGCAGGAGCCTGGAGAATAATGAACCAAAATTTTCAATAAGGAATCACTAAAAGGTACATTCTCTATATTCTTGCTCTCTTCATGCTGACCCCCACATCAAACATGTGCTGTCTTTCACCTGCCTTTCCTTTTTTCTGCTGGTAGCTCAAACTCATAGAATAAATCACAGAATCATAGAATGACCTGGGTTGAAAAGGATCTCAAAGATCATCCAGCTTCAACTTCTCTGCCCACGGCAAGGTCACCAACCACTAGACCAGGTTGCCCAGAGCCACATCCAGCCTTGCCTTGAATGCCTCCAGACTCCCAGGAACCCATGCATATTATTTGAGAAAATTGAGAATTTTTTCAATCAAGATTAAAGTTGGAAGGTTTTCGAAACACTGAATGTCTTGCTGCTGTATCGTTGGAGCAGTTATGCTTCATCTCATCTATCCAGTTGAGAGAGGGAAGTATAACATTTTCAATACTCTATTTGGATCTCCAGTGCTTCAGAGCAGAATTATACCTGCAATATTTACAAAGTCAACAACTGAATCCTAAACAATGATGTGCAGCCAGCTGCTCTAGCTTTTTGTGTTTTTTGGTTTTTTGTTTGTTGCCTGTGCTGCTTTTTCAACATTATGCATGTGTATGATGAGTTGTTCTTCTGAAAATCAGTGGCTAAAAGCTAATATTCCACAGAACTCTTTCCTGCTTGAATGCTTTGCAATATATTAATTTCTTAGGGGAAGATAAAACAAACAAGCTAAGCAAACCCAAAAAAAGAGGAGACAGGGCAACCAAGAGCAGAATGTACAAAGCTGTACACTTTGTAGCACTTGATAAAGTTAACAGGTCATTCATTACTGAGTTAAAATGGCACCCAAGCTTTCAGCCCAGGCAGATCTCAAGTATGACTTGTCTGAAGTGCTGGCCTGTCCATTGTATAAGAGGTGTACCTCTGAGCATGTGGTGGATATACACTTCAGGAAGACTAGATGCTCTCATGGCTGAGGCAGTCATCCTGTTGGGTGTCTGCAAGCAGCTTTCTCCTGTAGGATGGTGCATGTGTGCAGGATCTGATGTATACCCACCACGTGGCTGGGGAGATGTATCTTTTGTCATATGGCGAATCCAGCAGTGACATGAAAGGGACATAGACATTCTTCAAGGAAAGAGGGAAGCAGAGCAGAGGCTGCCTCCACATCCATACAATTTCTCCTGATTGTTCTGTGGCCACATCTGAAGGCAATTGTTATAAAAATAGCAGTACAAGCAATCAAGACTATTTTTTTCTCTAGTTTTTACTAGCAAAATGTGTGTTTCTAAAAGCCAAGTATGTAGTTTAAGATTCTATGTACAGTACATGCAACTGGGCCCCTTATGGTCTATGGTTATGCATTTAATACACTAAACATCTATTTTCTTATTTCTGTGTGAGCTGTTCTTGAGAAAGCATGGTCAAAGCTTTGCTCTCATTATAAACAGTGAAGAGGTGGTTTGCCCAAAGAGGGGGTTTTACCTGAATCCTGCAACCCAGTCAGAGCTGCGTAGATACAGGAATACTGATTCCACAGTAGCCTGTTTAGAGCTGACATGGACATGTCTCCTTGATGCTGCACTGCACAAAGATCAAAAACTGGGCCAGATGGCCCTACAACAAAAGATGCTTACAAATACGATTTATTTGGTGGGTTTATTCCCAAGTTTACAAAGGTATTATAAGAATTTAAACAAACGGAGATGCAAGACCCATTGTCAACATAAACTCTTTTCAGCCACTTCAGAGGTCCTTAGCCTTCAGGATAGCTGTTTTTATTGATTTTTTCCTATGTTGTGACGTGGCAGATTAGTTGCCTGTTTATATATATACAGTATGTTTTACCATGGATTGGGACAGGTAGTATTAGCAGAGATAGAGAATGGGCAATGTAAGACAAAAAATGGAAAGCTGCTTAGATGTACAAAAGATCGACTGATAAAAACATTGGATGAACCTTTCTTCCTGCAAGCATATTGTGCTTAAAATTATACATGCAAATGGTAATACAAACATGTTTACAGTGCAGACAGTTTTATGTTACCTTATTCACAGTCACATTCTGTACTTTGCCTATTAAATCTCTTCACAGGTTCAGTTCTCCAAGTAACCATGGTTGAAGCAGTTTCAAGTAAGCTATAATATGCAGGTACCATTTTTTGTACCTCCTGGGTACAAATAATCAGTACAAATATATTTTTAAAATATTTAACAGAGAAAGCACACTGCTGCTATACATATGAATCCTTTCTTGCCCAGGCTCCCCAGATTGCCATTAGAAGGACCATGACAATTACTGTGTACAGTGTAAGGACTGTAGCAAGCTCATCTCCACGCTGTTGCTTGAATGCAGAGGTACTGTGCCAGTTCTCATGTGTGTTGGCATTGGTTTTCTGTCTGTGAGCTCGAAGGGAATGTATCCTGCCATAACAAAAAACAAGACTAAGATAAAAATGATTCTGTTTATTAACAGTTTAATAGTGTTTATAATGAAGCCCAGAGTACGTTTTAAATCATAGACTAGATTTGGGAAAGAGCTCTTCAAACTCCATGAGACTAATAAAGTAATTTCCATAATTGGAAACGCACATCATTTACCAGCCATTTGGTATATCTCTCACACTGACGGGCAGAGAGACTGCATACAGGCTTCTGAGAGGATGTACAGTGCTCTTATTCTCTACTGTTGATACAGATCAGTTTTATGAGTAAAAGCATATCCTTAGATTTTGCAATATTATGAGGGTGGCAGGGTTAAATATATTCAAAAAAAATAATACCAGATTCTAAATCTTTAATCTATGGGAGTAAGAGCAGCACATGCTACGACACTTTCCCATTCTGCTTTGACAATGTGTTTCTGTTTTGGTGGTCCGTGTCAAGCTGAAGATACCGGTCAGGAGTAAGCAGTATCTCCAGATTTCTCTGAATGAACATTTTACATAGCTTTGCCACCTTTCCCAAATGGTTTGAAAGAGCTACTGTACCGTAAGTGACCTCCAATTACTGTTATCTCAATTGAAGAACTGCCTGCTAAACCCCAGTGAGCCTGGTTCCTTTTTTAAAGAGAGAAAAATGATGAATGCCCACAAGTCCATCTGAACTGAAATGCTGAAGGCAGATCTATCAGCTTGTGAATTTCATATATTTTAGAAAAGGGTCTGAAAACTATCAAATGTATTAAAGCTCTGGTTCATACATGTTTCTGCTGTTATTATCACAAAAAAGTAGGAGTTACCAAGAAAAATGTTACAGAATATATAGCTTAAATGTAAAGAGGTTTTAAGCACAAATTATATTTAGATGCTTTCACATGCTTGGAAGAAAGCTGTCAGAACTGACTTTTTAAAAAAGAAAGTCTAGGAATGCAATCTGCGAAGGTAAATCATCAGTAAAGACCAGTTCAGCAGCTGAGATATTACAGAAAGTATTCTTAGAATAAGAAATACACATTTATCATCTGTACTGGGACAAGGGCTGCCTTCTGTCTTATGTAAGCACACATCAAGTAACATAGCTCATGATTATCTGGCAGCATCATGTTAAGACTGAAAGCGGAATATTGTCCCTGTCAGTATTGTGCTTTCTATTTGCCTGAGGGGAATGCAGTATGTGCAGCTTACCTCCTGGAAACATTCATGTTATCTTGGTGATTGAGTTCGCAATGAATCAGATTTCTTCTTGTAGAGATGAAGAAGTTGTCCTTTTTTTATCCCCGTGTCCTTTCGCAAGGGAGGAAAATCTTCACTCTGTACCAACACAGAGAATTTTTCTTCCAAGCTCACCAATTTTACCAGCACCAGTCTGAGGGTGCTTAATATGTGTCCATCAGCGTTCCTGAATTACTGGTCTTCTAGAGATAATTTTGTCACAGTTCTTCACGAAATTACCTGAAGCAGCTCACAAGGCAAGTGATGAGTAATCCCAAAGACTGACTTCTTATAGCTGCTGGGATCCCTTCTTATAAACAGTGCCTAGCTGCTAAAATGCTGCCAAATTCACAGCAACAGAAGAGAGGCACAGATGGAGGGTGCTGGTGGTGAAACATGCAGGATGAGCTGTAACTTACAGCGTTCTATTAGATCACAGGCTATTTTTTGCATAAAACTTAGTTCCTTTCTACAACTGTAATGGGGTTTAACTTGCCTGGAATGAGATTTCAAGCCACCATCACTTAGATGTACACTAATATTCAAATATTTTTTATAAAAAATACGTCTTCTTTAAAAGTCTAGTTATTTTTATAACACAATAATATTCAGCAGGCAGTCAATAAACAGTATATCAGCACAAAATGAAACATTTGGATACTTACAGTTAACAACTAAGCTGTATACATTCTATTCCTCCCTAATTGCTTGGACCATTAATTAATAAGATACTGCCAATGCAGAAGTTCTCCACATTACATGATTAGTTGGGTTTACGATGGTTTGATATGATAAATCCAATAGTGCAGCAAGCATTTGTAGGACACATGAATATACAGTATTAAATTTATAAGTTAGGTAGAAGTCCTTCTTTCCCAAAATTAAATGTGAACATCTTCATGTGCAACATCTTTAAACTGCTAGACAAATAAACTTATTACTTGTTTAAATGTTACTTTATGCTTATTGTCACAAGTAATTGCTGTTAACATAAGACAAATCTGAACTCGTACTTCTGGTACATTTGTAAAGGCTTTAGTCTTTCTTTCATATGGCATTTATATTTTTATACAATTCATATTTGGTTCTTCTAGTTTTATTAGAACTATTAACAATGCCCAAATATGTCTTGGGATCTCATGTACACTCTAGAAAGTTTGTCACGGGAAACTTAAAATGGAAAGTAAATGTTTACAGGATTAAATACTTTGAAACTTAAGACTGAGCTTGTTTACAAACACTCTTATTTATCTTAAAACTTTTCCATAAATACTGCTTCTAACAAGGCTATTTTGATCTCATCAAGTATGTAACGGTTTAATATAAACTGAATTGAGTCTCCATTTCCTTCATATGAATGTGTTCCAACTATAAGGACAGCACGTCAATATAGGCTTCCATAGATGTATGTCTGCCCTTTATGTCTAATAGCTATGTGAGAAGTAAAAGTGTTACTGTAGCCAGTGGGGTTACTGAGGATATCATATTTTTTTGTTATTAATAATGTGCTAAATATAGAATAATAGAAATACTATAATGACTTCAAGGAAGAAATTCAAACATCAGTAAAAATAATAAGCATCTGTTGACTTTTTCAGCTATTCAGATGTGATTCTGAGGACATAGACAGTTACAATTTTGGATTCTGCTCAGAGGAGCTGGATACCTATATTCTTAAATAATAGTTACAGGGCAGTAGATGCCACAGTAAAAGGTGCACACTGAATTTTTCCTGTATGTTTTCAGTTTTTATCATGTCCCCCCCTCCCCCCCCAACCTATTTGCCTCTTACCCCAATAGTTTCATCTCAGTTTTTCCGTTTCTTTTTGATTTTTGGACATATAATAAAGAAAAGTTGGGAGATCTCAATGCTTTCTTTCATCTTTCTTTTTTTTTTCATCCAGTATCATAATTTTCTTGGTGGAGAGCTATCCTTCAATGTGCACATGGCCCAGTTTTGTTAATACAGGCATGGGTACTCACTCAAGTTTACTGAAGAAATAATTGTTGTCGAGCTCTTAATGAGACATTCTCTAGGTTAATACAGTGCAAGAGAAGAAAGGTAGAAGCATAGAACTGGAATTGTGACATGAATAATAGTGATTCAGGGACCCATGAGGAAAATAACAAAGGAAATGGCTATAAAATCCTGAGAGAAAAAGCCAGAGCTGGAAGACAGCAGCACTAGAATATTGAAGATTGGCCCATTTTACAAGCAACAAAGCCTGACAGCTCCACACCTCAGTAACAAGTGCCTGCCAGGAGAGTCTCCTCAGGTAGCTGTGCTGGGTGATGAGGAGGGAAGAGAGGGAGGTGAGCATGTTCATCCTTATCCTACTAGTCCCTGTCATCCGCTGTGCCTGTAAGCCAGTCAGCAGGACACTTGCTATGCACTCAAGTTACATATATACTGCTTCAAAGTGGGAGAGATACCACAGTATGTGGACAAGTAGAGAGGGAATTACAACATTTTTTTTTTGTCAGCATGCCAGTCTGGGGGTCATGATTACTTCTTGTTATTCAGCTGCTCAATTCCAATCCAGTGAATTCAATCAGTCATACTCAAACCCTTGCAGAAGGATACACAACTTGACTTTTATTTCTGAGACAGCGTAAACCCATATATATCTTTGGAGACGCCAAGACGCCGTGGGCACACAGTAGAACACTGAGGTGTCACCTGAACAGGCAGCGCTTCTATACTGTGCGGGTGGCTGAGCGCTGGCACGGCTGCCCGGAGGCTGCGGATCTCCTCCTGGGAGGCGTCCGGAAGCCGCCTGGCCGTGGCCCTGCGCACCCTGCTCTGGGTGTCCCTGCTGGGGCAAGGGTTGGCCCAGATGGATCCACAGGTCCCTGCCAATCTAAGCGCATTTAATCAGTCCAGTTTCCTCCAGAGAAGGCCCCGCGCCGGAAGGCCCGGCATGCCGCTGCGTCCTCACAGGACCGCACGCGACCGTTGGAAAGCGCCGGCCGACTACAGCCCCCACAGTGCCCTGGGGGAAAGAAGTATCGTTCGAACCTGCCAATGAGAGCGCGCGTCACGCGTCACGTGAGCGGGGCGCGATTTCAAACGCGCAGCCGGCGGCGGGGGCTGCTTCGCCTTCGGCGGCTTCTCAGAGGTGAGTGGCGTCGGGACCTCTGAGCGCCTTTTGCTACGCGCGGCTGAGGAGTGGCACTTGGAGCCGAGACGGCGGGAGCTCCGGGGTATAGCCCGCCTGACCGCAGCGAGAGGATTAACTTGCTGGAGGGTTCGCGTGAGCTCAGGCCGGGGCAGCGTGCCGCTTGGCTGTGCCGCGAGGAGCTGCGTGAGGCCGGGGACAGTGCCCCATTTTAAGAGCGCGCGGTGAGATCGGTCTCAAAGCACGTCTGTGTGGCTGACGCTCAGTACTGCGTGTAGGGGTCTTCAGAGGGAGCGTTTCCCTCCTTACTGTCTCGACAGTGACTTAGTTACTGTTTTTTAAACTTGCTGCGTCACTAACTGTGCTTTCCAGAGACTATGGAGGAGAGAAGAAAAATGGCATTGCATCGCTCTGGGCGTGTGGTGAAAGAAAAGCTGAGTGCTTGCATGGAAGGTAGGTGGGGAAGATGCTGGGAAGCCTTCCATCTGGTATGTTCCTTATTAAAAACGAAGTGTGTTCATACAGCTAGACCTCTTTCATCTGCTTTGTGTCCTGTTTTGTGGGTTTTTCTTTGGGTGGGATGCGGTCACCAGGCTTGTGCTTGGGTGTCCTTAAGACATTGTGAAGCTCTGGGATTAATGTATGTGGTGACGTGAGATCATCAGCCTCTTTCCTACATATCTAATCTGAGCTTCTCTCTTTTCCTCATCTGTCTGTTGACGATTCATAGTGTGTGAATGGGTTAAAAGGAAAACTAATTTTTTTCATTACTTATTGTTAATGTTCTATACTGGTCTCAACTAGAAGGAAACTGATAGGGCAACTGCCTTGACATCCAGTTCTTGGTTGTATATTCTCACTTCTTTCTGGAAGCTGCTGATAACCTTTTTACCTTTTCCCACCTTGGATTCCATGTTCCTGCTAAGGATGTTTAGAAGCTACTGTTTAGATCTTTCATGGTATTTGGACACCTGTCACAATTCTGATCATACAGTTGCACCTTTAAAATCACGAAAACATGCTTAAATTCAAAGAAATCAGTTACTCGAACCTGACAACTGAATGCGCCATGTGGTGTCAAATTCCCTGTTATGAAAACATAATGTCATTTTTATTGTAAAAAAAAAAAAAAAAAAAAAAGACAAAGTCCTAATGAAGTTGTTATAGTTTCAGACTGTCCTCTTCTGGCTGATGAAAAGTTTGATTTTGACCTTTCACTCTCTCCAGCAAGGTATGTTAATGTGAACAGGTAAAAAAATATGCCTTTTAAAAAGCGGGTAACTTAAGCTCCTGACTGACTTATTTTTCTTCGTAGTGGAAGTGAAGATGAAGTTTTTATTGGACCTCTGGGACACAAAGAAAAATGTATTGCTGTCAATATTGAAGCGGAAAGAAGAGCTGAAAAAAAGAGGGCGCCTGCTTCTGATGATAAACTCATGTGGAGCCCACTTACAGGAGATAAATTTGTGGAAATCTTCAAAGAAGCTCATTTGTTAGCACTGCGGATAGAAAGCAGAAGTAAGAGTGAAGAGAAGAACAAAATAAGCCAGTCAGAAGAAAATGGAGATGAGGTTGCAGAACAATTTGTGGAGGACTTGAAGTCAAAAATGAAAATACTGAAAAGCCATCATATAGAGAAAAGTCCTCGGACTGTTAAGAGGGAGACATACTGTGTGGGAGATAGCCCTGCCTGTATGCTGTTGCCTTTTCAGAAGGAATCAGATAAACTTCTGTCAGGTGACAAGATGCACATTCTTCATATTCCTTCAGAGAGAAGCCCTGTTAAAATTCAGGCATCACCTACGAAAATCAACAGTTCGCCTCTGACACAGGAACAGAAAACTATGGAAAAAAACAAGAAAGCAACTGGCAAACTGCTAATGCCAAAGCTTTCATCTGCTCTTGGAAAAAGGAATATGTTGACTGTAGAAAAGGTACATGTCCTCTGTGTAACAGTGTTTTCCTTAAATGTGATCTTTGTTGTAGAAATGTTTAAACCGTGTACTAGTTTCATAAGTGAACTTTAATCTTCTGAAGTTTCTCTACTTAAAATCCTCAGGCAGGCAAAGTCCTGCGTTAAAAAAGCGGGGCAGATATGATGATATATAGCAACCAACTGGTTTACTTATGACAATGCAGAGTAACTGCTGGCAAACTTGTCATTCTATTCTGGTTTTGGAAATGCCATCATTCCTGGCTGCTGTTTAAATACTGGTTTTGATGTGGAGTTTTTCCTGATAAAATTACTGTGCAAAAAAGAGTTTGTATGCTTTTAATTCATTCTCATTCAGTCTGTACCTCCTCTCCAGCCATGGAAAGCACTGATTAGCAGTGTAGGGTTTAGGATGTGGCAATGAGATAAACTGAAAATAGAAATCTAGGAAAACAGCAAATTAGAATTGCAAGGAAGCACGTGTTTGTTAGGAGCCTTTGTGCTTACTAACCCAGTCTCTAGAATATGTTTGGGATTTTATTATTCTATACCATGTAATTTTAGGCTCCATTATGTAATCCAGATCTTACTGAAAGTGGGATATTGGCTCTGTGTGACCTCTCACTGATAGAAAATGGACTATTTCTTGTTTTGGTTATTTTTTGGGTGCTATAAGAAAAATTACTTAATGCTTTCACAGCCTAATTGTACTCTACTATCACTGTAAATAGGCACTTCAGGTGATGCACTGTTATTGTAGCAGCTCATCCTTTGCAAGTTGAGGGTAAAGTAGAAGAGTATGCATTAAATGGATACCTCAGAGTTGTGAAGAACGACTATTAGAGCGCATGATTATATGAGATGTGCTGATTACAGTTGCAGAACTGTCCTTCATTTGATTTCTACTGTATGTTCAAGCCTTTTCTACTGCTTAGCCAATGTACTCAGAAGGCAACTTAAACTATATTGGCCTAAAGACTAAGGGCATGACTAGAGTCAAAGGCTTCTTCATTGACTATTGGCTCAGTTTCCTAACAAAATCACTAACAAAAAGCTTTAAAGTGGCTTTTAGAAACATACCTTTTAAAATGTTGCATTGAAATTTGCAGGCCAAACCAGGGAAACATACTAGTATTTCTACAAAAAAAGATACGACCAGCGTGGGATCATCTGAAGATCTAATTTCAGATAAATCAAGTGCTGCTTCAGATGTCTTTGAGTCTTCATTCAGTGGCAGTTCCTCAGTGCAGGACAAAAATGTCCTTCCTGCACCAAATAAGGTAATGATGAGCATTCTTAACGTGAAAACAATCCTTGTGATTTTCTTATAAGAAGAGAAAACTGAGTATAATTTACTTTCTAATGTGAGGCTGTATTTCTGCATGTAATAGGTTTGAGGAAAAGTAGTCCCTGTGCTGTAATTACTATCTTTAATGTTTTCTATGTCAATACCACAGTGAACATACTTCAGAAAAGCTAAAAATACGTTGGAGTAACAAGCATTGCCATTTTAAAGTATTAGCTGCAGATATGTGAGTGGCAGTTTTAGGTAAGAAACAAATACCATATGAAAAGGCTGCCATAAGATGATCATAGAATAAGTTGTTTTGGAGCTGTAGGCACCTTCTTAGTCCTGCATAACTCTGCCGCAGTACTGCTTTATACTTGTTTTCAGTGTACTGCTGTAGTTTCCCTGAGGATGATGCGGGTGGTGTAGGAAGAAGGCATGAGGTATGCAGCCGGAGACTGAGAGGCCAGGGGAACCTGATGTTTGGTTTGGCACTCATGAGGATTGGTTGTCATCTAGCTTGCCTTTCTGAAGGTGACAGTAGTATGCTAACAAAGAGTCAGGTGATAACAGGTTTACCAGAAGCTACCTGTCCACCCTCACGTGACTGCATAACCCCACAGTCCTGAAAGTAACATGGTGTCATGGTATCTATTTAATTTCTTACAGAAAAGTTTCTGATATAACTTCCACAGGAGAACTGTATAATCCTAATATGAAGATAAGATAAATTGTTTTCAGTCTATACTCTGATTTGTGACAGGAATGAAAGTAACAGCCTACTTCAGAGAACTATTTCAGTTCTGTATGAGAACCCAGATATAATGAACTATTTCCAAGAGATGTTGGTTTTTAACCTGTAACCCGAGGAAGGAATTTCTCCAACAGTCACAAATGACTGTAATGCTAAGCAGAAGCATAGCAAAGTAACATACTAAATACTGCTTTTGTCTATGTTCTGTGATTCAGCCTGGTTTAAAAAAAACACATCTGAAACTTCCTGGTGTTGCCAGTGGTCTTGCAAGGAAAAGTACTTCATCTTCTTCATCGTCAGTTTCCAGTGTGAGCTCAAATCTGAACTCAAGTTTACCCATTTCTCCCATAGGAAGAAATGGTAAGTGCTCTTACTAAAGGTTTGCCCCACACATCAGTTTTAAAGTAGATAAGTAACTCTTGGCCCATGGGTCTGAATGTTTTAGTGGTGTCTAGTACATACAAGCAGTAAGAAATAATTTAATGGAGAATAAAATTTTGTAGGCCAGACAAACAAATCCCTGTGGGCTGAAGATAAACATTAGATTTCTACTGCTTGTACTGACTAGATTCCTCAGCCTGATACCTACATGTCTGATGCATCTGACAGCTAGAAAGTAAGCAATACCTCACAAAGTGTTTTTGTTGTATGCTGTTTTCTATTATAGCTGAGCATGTAAGCTCCTAAATGCTGTACGCTTATCCAACTTGAATTATTTAAAAAGTCCCACAAAACAAAAAAATGAACTAAATGAGTAAGGTGTGAAGCCTACTTCCAAATTCTGAGTTTATGTAAGTAAAAGGATGGGTTTTCTTCAAGCAGATGGAGAAAAAACCTCTGGAGAGTTTATCTTAGTTGTACTCAGTTATACTGTCATAAGGATATTAATTTGACGCTTGCAGTAACTTCAAAGAATCAAGAAAAAAGTCTCCTAAAAACACTGGCAGATGTAAACACCACAGTTCTTGTAGATCCAGTACGATTCCAAGCTACAGCAAATTTTTATCATATACTTTGTTTCTGGGCTGATGATAAGGTTTCTATCAGAAGTTAAGGTTTAGTACGAATTTTTATATGATAGGAAGTATAGGAAGTCAAGATTCATTCTATTATTGATAGTAACATACAGACTACAATAAAAACCATATGGCAACTGAGAAAAGCTCTTAAGGAGTAGTTCATCCTGTGGTGTTAATCAGCGTAACTTAAGCACTGGAGCGGATAATATTTAAGGGAACAATCCCAACTCTGGAGAGCAAAAATGCTGAAAATGTAACTTGGATTGCGAGCTGTTTTGGCATTCCTTGAAGAATATTCTTTTACTTAATTACACTAATTTATAATTCACATAGTTGGTGAGGAGAATTTCTAAAGCAGGTATCATTGCTTGAGTGTTCAGGGAGTAAGTCTTCATCTCAAACTTAGATTGTTTGCTAATAAATTTAAATGCTGTAAATCACTGTTTTTCTGTGTAAGGTCAATTATTTTGCTTAATCAAACTTAGCAATAAACAGTGATTCAGAAATGAAACTTAACTTTCTATTTCAGGAAAATCAAATGCAACTTCAAAAGCTGGTGTGAGTGGCTCTAAACCTTCATCTAGTACAGATAGACTGTCTCTGGCCAGACCAACCAGAGTGTCATCTCTGCACGCTGTCAGTACTGAAAGATCCAGCAAGCAAGCAAGATCAGCTAGTACTCCCAAAATACCTAGTGCTGCAAGCTTGGCTAAACCTTCAGCTTCTGCAGTAACAGTGCCATCTGAGCCCGGAGGCAGTGGAATTCAGAGGTTGAGGTCTCTCCCCAGTCTGCAGAAACTATGTCAACAAAATAAAGATGGAAGTACAACTAAAGGAAGCCTGTGCCCAAAGCCCAGGGCTAGAGTTCTGTCAGTTCCTGCAAGTCAAACTCAGGTTCCAGTGAAAACTGGAGGTAAGCATATGCTTTACGTAGCCTGTCTTCTGCTGATTTGACTTATAAAAATCAAATGTTTCTTGCTTGCTGTCTTGAGTGCTTGCTGTCTTTCATCACACTTCTATCCACCACTTGGTAGGAGCAAGCATTCTAATTGAAAGGTGTCTGTAGTTCTGGAAGTTAAATATGAATGTAGATAACAGTTAACAAAGCATTTGTCTTTAGGTATGACACCAAGCAAGTCAGCAACAAAAGCAACACCATCTCTTGGATTAACGTTTTGTGGCAAAGTTGGAAGGTAGGACCGAATTGAATGTATTTCTTTGAATGTAACATGGATAGTTGTAGCACCAGTCTTCAAAAGCTCTAACTTCTTTAAAGGCAAGCTTCTCTAGTCCCTTAAGACCCTCCAGGTCAATCTGTGTTGATGATTTCTGAACTCATTTGGGGGGGAAAAAGTCTACATCCAAAACACTTCAGAAAGAAGATCACTTTTGTAGGGCTTAACTAGAGTTATTCATAAAAATTTCTTTTTGAAGTAAAACCCCTACTTTGCCATAGCTACTGACTTCTTGATGATCACCCTTCAGTTATTGTTCAAAGGTTAACTGATTTATATTGTCTGGTAAAATTGTTTGAATAAAACTTTCTAAGAACTTTTGACTTGTTCATGTGCCTTTTCTTAGTGCCATGGCAGTCAGCACACCCCTGAAAGCTTCAGAAGATGGGATATTTCAGATTCCTTGTGAGAGGCCTGTCTCCATGACTCCTGCCAGTTCAAAACGGTCTGCTTTACCTACACCTGTCCGTCGTATCTCCGGATTTCCAGCAGCAACTCCTAAAACCACACCAAGAACAGTATTTTCTCCACATGTTGAATCTGTTCGCCGAAGTTCCAGCTTTTCTACCAGAAAGACACTTACAGCTGGGTAAGGAGGAACACCCCTCACTTTCCAATGAAATGGAGAAATGACATAAATGTTGTAGCCAAATTGCTTCTAAATGAAACTTAATGACTTCCAAGTTTCAAGGATCTTTTCTAAATGTTTAGAGTGGAACACTTAAACATTTAGATACAGTACAGATCTGATGTAGATGTATATCTCGTGGTTAGTAAAATACAGTCAGCCTTAAGATCAGTCAATATAAACATTAAAGAACTATAATCTCCTAGGAAGTTATGTGAATTAGTTGAGCTAGTGAGCAACTTAAAACTTGTATCTGATAATCCGGTTGAAGATGGTTGTAGCTGGTGTTAATTTGCTGTTGCTTTTTAAAGAGCAGTAGCTGGTTCAATAAAACTCAGTTTTGCTCCATGCGGTTGCCAATGCTTTTGTAAAATTACTTTGAAGTATCAGTCAAAGTCAAGGATTTCTGTTGTATTTTGAGGAGACTTATGTTTCATTTGAAACAATGGCTTGTACAAAGGGAGAATCCTATACTACTGCTAACTACCCATCTAATTTCTGTGAGGATAATGTTGCTGCCTTCATACCATCACTCCAGCATCTTCTCACAGGTGCATATACAGGCTTGCTTCAGGACTGGTGGAGATGAAAACTTAAACCATGAATGATGCATAGCTAGTGAATATCTCCTAATATGTTACTTAGCCTAAATGCCCCAAACAGTCTTTTCTCTCAAGGAAACCAATTCACTGTATCTAAAATGACTTTATAATGCAGATTAGATTACAGTTTCTTACTGAAAAACCCATGTGTGAAGTTTAAGCATAATGTATGTGTCAGCACAGGCATTTCATAGGATGAAATTCTTTAGAGCCATTAGCTCATTTCATTGTATATGTAGGCTAAAAATACAGCATTAAATATTTTGTATTTTTTCAGGAAGTCAGCATGCTTTTGGATCCAAAACACATGAAGTCCATAACTTAGGTTAAAGAACATGAGAAAATGAAGTTAGGGCACTAGGTTTTGTGAAACACTTCAACTGACTTTGTCTTACCTGCCTTTAATAGTTCCTGCTGATTAAGGTACTCATTGCCTGTGCTCTTCTTCCTAGTTCTAAACAGGTAAAAGAGACACAGTTGTCATCTTCAGAAGATGATCCATCTCCTCCACCTGTGCTGCCTCTTATGCTTGACTTCTCACCAGAAAAAGTTGCGACAGAAATAGGAGACAAATTAGAAGAGGCTGAAGTACAAAATCAGCTGGCTGAAGAGAAACAAACTAAGGAGGTAAGAAAAGAGAATCCATATTTCTACAGAACTAACTACATGAACATAAATGACTTCAGGCTGAGGGATAAGTAGAAAAAGCAATGCAGCACGCATAGTTAAAATGGGTTCTCTATGCATGCACCCTCTAGTGCCTATTTATAGCAATGAACATCTGCTCTGTTCCCACTGTTTATTCCTATATCAAACCTGAATGATCATATACTTGCAGATTTCATATTGAACTTTTACTTCTAGATAAGTGCTGCAAAATTGTTGTAGATTCACTTAGGAAAGCACTATCGGGGCAATTCCTATCACAACCATTAAGCCTTTTAGGGGAAAAAAATGCACTGTTTTAGAGAAATTCAGTTGCTTCGCAGCAATGCAAGTCTATGTACAGTGCTTAAAGATTAAACCCCAAACCTCACATGGCAGAAAAGTTAGTTAACTGTTACATACTTGATCTACTGCATGCTATGTTTCCCCTCTTTCCCATGGGTCTACTGGTTTCCTTTTGAAAGCTGGCACACAACAGGCGTTACGGAGGAAGCTTTCAGAACTACCAGTTCAGACCTTAACTTGTCCAAGTGCTGTAGATTTACAAAAATCCAGGTGTAGAATAAACTGTTCAGACGAATTACTCAATGTTACTGCATCAGTTTTGTCCTGCATTAGCTGATCTACTGACACCTGAAATACCATTTTAGAATTACTTAGTACATATATAAGTGTAACTGATCTCTGGAGCTCTACAGATTTGCTTATATATTTAAACTGGCTAAACAACATTGCACAGTTTTTGTAGTTTAACAACTGTTAATATTTAAGACTTTTTTGAAATCTGACTTACAAGTGGAATTATTTTATGTTCCAAAGAGATCTTTTGCTTTGTCTTGTTGTATTTTCTCTATTTGTGGTAATAGCCATTGGTGGAACAAAAGCTGAAGTTTTTAATACTGTAAGCAGACAATCCTGCAAGAAAAACACCCAAGCTGTAAACTTGGTGACCTGTGTATAAGCTAAGTTAACTGCTTAAATGATTATGAAGAAAACATGGAGAGCAGAGGGGAAAACCTTCAACCATCTTTGTTTTTTTTTTTCAAAGATATTACTGGTAGATATTGGAGCAGATAACTCTCTCCCACAAACTTTGGAATGTGGAAGTAGACCTCTGATTGACCTTTCCAATACTCCTGAAGTGAATAAGATTATTCCTCTGAAGCCAACATTCTCAGGGCAGGTGAAGGTAAGTTATGTTTAATTATTGGGGGTGGGATGGGAAGAGAGTGGTACATACATACTAGCAGAAAAATGTGAGCTGGCTGCATGTGCTTGTCTGCAGACTGGCTTCGTGGTAGTGTAAGAATGGTAATAATAGCTCAGTATGTTCACAGTACTGCACAGCAATCTGCTTTTAAGGGGAGCACAGTGTTTAAAATCAGTGTGCACTAAACTAGAGCTGAGTAAGCAGGAGGAGGTTGGAGAATGAGAACTTCATTCCTTAAAAATCACTTCAGGCTTTAAACTGCTCATGAAGCAGAAAGTGAATACTGTCTTCAGTGGAACAGGCATGCTGACTCCCTTGTTTAACCCTCCTTAGCTGAAAAATGTGTTGGAACCTAGTCTAAATCTGACAAGCATTTCTGAGCATGTGTTTTCTTTTTGTATACTAGCAGCTTGAAGGTGGACTCCTCCAGATGCTTTCAGATGAGTGGTGGTAACTATGAGAACATAGTTTTTGACATTAGGTGTACTTGGGATCAATTTAAAATCAGACCCTTCCAAGTAACACGGAAGGGCATCACAGAAATCTGGCTTCAGGGGGCATGTTTGGAGCAGTTCAGAAGTGCTGTCTTGCCTGGATTACACTGAATTACATTGAATATGCATAGTGGTGAAACCTAAAGGAAGGAAGCCCTTAAGGCTTTTAGGGTGAGCATGGGGAACATTCACCTTGTGAGAAGCGTGTGCTTGTCTAAGAGTAAGCTAGATCTTTAAAAATCTGAACCTAAACACTTGTGGTGCTTATATCTGTCCTTTGGATAGTAACAGGAATCCTAAATTTCAAAAGTAATTGAGAAGGCTACGTTAACAGACTATCACTGCTAATTATATACAGTAGCCAAACATTATCATTTTTTCTTACAGTTGATTGATTTGAGCTCTCCTCTTATCACTCTGAGTCCTGATATAAACAAAGAAAATTTGGATTCCCCTCTGCTGAAGTTCTGAACTTGACTGGGAAGATCACGGATCCTACTCTTCCTCACACAGCTTTATGAAGATGGATATAGAATATGTGATGAATCCTATTGCTGCTGCATTTCTAATGGTCCTGATTTAGTCCAGTTATGGAGTTCTTCTCACAGATACAACACGATGTATTTAAGCTTTGTTGGTCTAAGCCAGAAAGGAATAGTTTCTGTATTGGAAGCTTATTTTTTTTAGTTTCCTTATCCCCTATGTGCAATGAAGATTTAATTTAAAATAAATGAATTGTTTAACAAATTGTTGTACAAATTATGAGCCTTCTGCTCCAGGTTTTAGGCACACGAGTTAGTATTTATCTGCATATTAACACTTGCTAGTGAAAGCTGGTAAATGCAGGTCAGCATTTTTTTTAATGCAAACTATTTGAAGTCAGGAAACTCTTAACTGTGAATGCTGGTGGAATACACTAACAGCAGCAGCTGAATCTATCAGAGGAGAAAGTGGCAGCATGTTATTGCTGGACGGTTTAGTCTTGATGTAGGGAGGCATAATGTGAAGTGCTCCCTTTCAAGAGTGGAACAGTGCTTTCCTACCTGAGTTTCCAACACTTCCTTTCACACATGAGTACTTCAAACACAGGGGTGTAAATGGAAATTAAAATGCACACGACGTTAGCCCATAACTATTAAAACAAGAAGCGTGTCTCGCGCACCGCAGGTTTCTCGTACGCGTGTGCTGGCTTAAGTCAATACATTATTAAAGTTTATCATGAGAAATACGTTTCAGCGCTTGGCGTTCATTTAAAAGCGCTGAAAGTAGCCCTGCCCCTTCCTCGTGCCGGCGTAACGCGCTCTGCTGGCGGAAGGGGCGGGCGGGCGGCAGGAAGCGCCGGGTCGGGGGGCGATGCTGGCGGCGGGGAGGCGGGTGGCCTGCGCCGTGTCGGGCGGCGTGGACAGCGCCGTAGCCGCGCTGCTGCTGCGGCGCCGAGGTGCGGGCGGCGGCGGGGGGAGCCCTGGGTGAGCACGGCTCCCAAGTGCCGCGCTGCTAGGAGCTCCGTGCGCGCGCCGACCCTCGCCTTCCTTTGGCAGGGTACCAGGTGACGGGCGTCTTCATGAAGAACTGGGACCCGCTGGACGAGCAGGGGGCCTGCTCCGCGGACAGGGACTGCGAGGACGCGTACCGCGTCTGCCAGAAGCTGGACATCCCCTTCCACCAGGTGTCCTACGTGAAGGAGTACTGGAATGAGGTGTTCAGGTGGGAGCTGCTCACCGGTGCGTTACCGGAGCTGTGAGGGATCTGGAGCACAGGTTTGACGAGGAGCGGCTGAGAGAACTGGGGTGGGTCAGTCTGGAGAGGAGGAGGCTCAGGGGAGACCTTATTGCTCTTTACAGCTGCCTGAAAGGAGGTTGGGGTGAGGTGGGGGTCGGCCTCTGCTCCCACATAGCTCGCAATAGGATGAGCAGGAATGACCTCAAGTTGTGTCAGGGTGGTTCAGGTTGGATATTTGGAGAAATTTCTTCTCAGCAGGAGTGGTGAGGCAGTGGCACAGGCTGCACAGGGAGGTGGTGCAGTCACTGTCCTTGGAAGTGTACAAGTGTGGATGTGTCACTGAGGGACTTGAGCTGTGCGCATGGTGAGGATGGGGCAGCAGTTGGACTAGATCATCTAAGTGATGATCTAAGATTTTCCAGCCTTAATAAGTCTATGATTCTGTATTCTCAATTCGCTTTATTTCAAAGCAGTCATGAAAGCCTTGCTTCTAACCAATTTGGAACTAATCTCTAAAAGAGAATGTTCAGATTTTCTCTTCCTATGAGTATGTCCCACTGTAAAGGAAGTTATGTACAGAAAAAGCTGAGAGCTTTTCTTGTGAGGCAGAAGGAGAGGGGTAGCATAACAATGAAATATGTATATGTATGTAGTATAACAATGAAATATCTCTCATGTTCAACTTAAGTATGTAAAGATTGTTCCCTGATCTTCATCCCCCTTTAAGTAGTGTTGTTGTTACTTTGTCTTGGAAGACACCGAGGGATAGCCCAGTCATACTTCTGCATCACATTGCAATGACATCATGCTGATCACAAAACTGTTGTGCAGTCAGTGAAGAATATGGTCCTGGTGTGAGAGAATGAATAATTTCACCACAACTCTTCTGGGTTGGCAGGTGACTGTAAGTGACGGTGAATTGATGAACCAAAGACCATAGGAGACTGACTTTCCTTCTGCTTCTCATCATTTATTAGTACAGCATTTCCAAACAATTTGCTGCAAGTGTCTCGGTTTGTTGCAGAAGCCTTTTTCCTTTCTGTCATCAATGAGCTTGAGTTTCTTCCCTGAAGTCTCCTTTTAAAGGGTTATTTATCAGAAACAACCTTTTCTAGCGAGAACTATCTCAGGTCTTGTTTTTCCATGGTCTCCTGGCATCTCCCCCGAAGTAACGGCAATTTGATAAATCAAGGTTATGAGTACAAGACTGTGAGCGATCGTTTGGCCGTGCCTTCAGCCTGCTTCCAAGCACTGTTTTTTACATCTTTAAATCTAACAGATGTTTTAAGTCTTACATGAGATACTCAGTATGAGTGGGTCTCAAGCTTTCACAGCTGATCTTCCAGTCTTGAACTTGATGTTGTTAGTGTTAATGTACACATGAATCTTTGTCTTACAGTGACCTCTTAAAAGAGTATGAACTGGGAAGGACTCCTAACCCCGACATAGTGTGTAACAAGCATATCAAATTCAACCACTTTCTCCATTACGCTATGGATAACCTTGGTAAGGCGCTTCCAAGTGTGTCAGTTCACAGTGTGTGCTGGGGAGATGCTTAAATGGTACAAATTCTTGGAACAGAGGGGAAAAATGGGAATTCACGTGTGTACAGAAATCATGCATCTCTGGGGCAGCATTTCAGTATTTGTGAAGTATTCGGTTTTGAATTTACTAATAAATAGGTAAGGAACAGATTTAATTCAGGGACACGTATTGACCTGAGTGTTATGTCTTAGATTCTTAGGACGGCCCCTGAAGTACAGAAACATGGCTTTCAGCATGCTGACAAACAGCCTGGCATTTAAGCAAGCGGGAGTATGATTGCTGTCAGTATGAGACTTCCCCATAGGTTTTCTTCCTTCATTACTTTCTGCTTGGTTTTCCTGGATGTTTATAAGCCTGTTTTAAACGATGAGTTTCAAGTATGTGCCTTTGTGTTGTTTTTTATACCTCAATAGGAGCAGATGCAATTGCCACTGGGCATTATGCTAGAACTTCGCTGGAGGACGAGGAGGTTTTCCAACAGAAACATGCTAGAAGACCCCAAGGGCTTTTCAGAAACCGTTTTGAAGTTAGAAACAGTAAGTAATGTTGTATTTCATCCTAGGTATGAAAGAAATTTAAACTATATTTTGTGTCACAGTGATTACTCTTTAAACCCCAGCCTTTGTAGAATGCGGGTTGGGCAAAACAGGAGATTTGCTTTACTGAAGTTTACACTGACAGTCAAGTAGTACATTTTCTGATCCAGGTACAGAGGGGTAAGAATAATTATTTCAGGAGTAATCAACATTCTGGAGGAGCTGTAATTAAGGAGACGGGGCTGTCCTCTGTATCCTGGAAAAGTATTTAAAGAAATTATTGTCAAGTATTTTGGTGACTCCTGTAAAAATTACTTTATATGTTTGTTCTATTTTAGATCGAAGACCTTTGAAACATTAAAATTGATAACATGGTTTTATATAGCTATTGGACCATATATTATTTTACTGGAAAAAAAAGCACAGCACTTTTTCATTCAGTAATTCCACTGTTGCACCTTACTTCTCCGTTCCCCTATGGAAGTCCGATGTTCCCAGGCAGGTTAAGGTTCTGCCTGCACTGCTTTTGGGAGGTGCATGCGCAGTATATGCAGACATTTCTAAGGCTGTGATTCAGAGGTCAGCCAAGGGAATATAGCAGCAGCAGGATTTGCTCTTCACTCTCATAGCCTGCCAGTGGCCATATATAATCAGAAGTTGCTACCTGCACCACAGTGGTTTTGTTGTGTCAGTACATGAGCTAGCTTAGTTACTGCTGCTTTGGGTATGGCTCTGTGTGGCACTGTTGCAGTTCGGATGATACCTGGCCAACAGCTCTGCTGTGGGCCATCGTGCAATAAAGTAACTCAGTTGAAACACTGGTGTGTAACGAGAAATACAGTATACCCAAAGGGAAAGAAACTTGCAAACTACCACTCTTGCAAAGTTGCTGCAGTAATGTTGACATATTAAAGCTTCCTGACTTTCACTTGTTTTTTTCTTCTGGACTTAAAGGGCTTTATCTGTTTCTTTGCTGTGAATTTTATTTCTGGAAAGTGGAAATGGCCCCAGTGGGGTGGATGGTCTGTGCTTCTGACAGACTGATTCATAGTTGTAATATCTTGTGATACTTTAAGCAGGTTTCCTGCCCTGTTAGTGAGAGTTTGCAGGATTTCTTGTGACTGAACTACTGGCCCATGAGCAGTTGGTGTTCACCTGAGCCAAGAAACACATCGGTAGAGTTTGTATGTCATCAGAGCCATTAGATCTTACAGACAATGGGCAGAATACAACTGAAAAGCTACGCCCATGGTATTTCATCTGGGTTATACAGGAGACTTCACCTGTAGTTTTGATGTAAAAGAAGAAAGTTGATATCTCTCTCCTGAGATCATCCAGTGGGAATAACTGTGCTGATTGTTCAAGTTGCTAGTTTATGGCAGTGTAATTTCAGTGGAAAATATGTTTTGAATTAACAGTGTGCTCTAGGATGTTTGAATATTCGTTCTGTCTTTCAAATGAAATGTGAACGTTGTCTTCATCTTTCATATCATTGAAGTTCTTGGCAGTGAAACTTCCAGTAGTGTAATAGATGGGGCAGTGTACAAATCTGTACAAAATCAGAATGTTTCTATATCCTTTCAGTGGTGAGAAAATAAATGTTCTCAATTAGATTTTGTTAACCTTGCCCAAATGCTGTCTTTCGCTTGTGTTTGGAAATAATAAAACTAAACTGTTGATTGTTGAACAGAATGCTAAAGAAAGTTTAACTATTAGAAGCAGTTCTGTGTTCTGTATTTCACAGCTGTAAAACTCCTTCAAGGAGCTGACCTCTTCAAAGACCAGACCTTCTTTCTGAGTCAGATCTCACAGGATGCTTTGAGAAAAACCATTTTTCCTTTAGGGGATTTAACAAAAAGCTTCGTGAAGAAGATAGCGTCAGAACATGGCCTTCATCACGTGCTAAAGAAAAAAGAGGCATGGTAACACTTAAACTCTTTTGATTTGTATTTCTCTCTAAAGTGGACTTTCTGAACTTTTTGAACCTTAATCTCTGACAAATCAGCTGTTTCCACGAACAGTAATAGAGTAGGTTGGGAACTGGTTTCATCGTTGTCTGCCTGCATTCAGGCACTTCATGTGCTCCTGGTTAGTTCTGTAATTTAGTTCGCAGATAATTTGTGTGTTGTTGTGTCTCAGAAGAATTCAGATGAGCATGAATGTGACAGGAGGCTCTAAGGAAAGTGTTGCTATTACAGCAGATGAGAAGCCTTGGTCTTTACTCTCCATAGCTTTCAAAGGCTTCATCACTGTCAGTGGGTTTGAATATGTTTTTACATAGACTGGATCTTTCTGTTTTTCTGCAATTAGTTTTTCCAGGAGAAGTTCTGCATCCCTGGCTCGGACTAACACTTCATGATTAGGTCCTAGAAATCACAATGCAGCCAGCAGTTGTGTGCTGATACAGCCTTAATTGCTTTAAATGTATTCATCCACCATAAATGTTTTATCTGAGGAACACGGGGAGTAACTGCAAGGAAAAGGGAAGTCTGGTTGGTTATGGAAGCTTTCCTTCATGACAAATCTGTGACTATGTAATGTGGTAGTTTTGTATGTTAATTTGAAAGAGACTTCTGATTATAATCTACACACAATGTGATCACCAGTGTTAATGCGTGTCTTTACTGAACATGTGTTCACTATTTATTATTTCTCCTCTGTGCTCGTGGCTCTCACTGGTGCTGTATAGGGGTAGTTAACGTATGTTGGAGAAGATGTTGTGGATTTGTTAATTTCGTGAGATCCCCTGATAGTTTTCAGTGCCTAAGGAATAAAATCCATCTGGCACAGATAAGTAATAGATATTTTCTTCAGTGTGTTTCTCTGCTTTTATATGGATTCAGTACCACATTTCCTTTTCAGAGTATGGGAGTCTGCTTTATTGGTGAAAGAAACTTTGAAAAATTCCTTCTTGAGGTGAGTGACATTAGATCTGCAGCAATCTCCATGTTATGTTCTGGTTCTGTCTGTGGCAGCATCTCAGACAGCTCCTGGCTGCTGCTCAGTAGTGATTGCCCACCTCCCTTTGAGGTCCTGCGAAGCCAATGCCAGCAGCCTATACCAAGCAGCTTGCTCCTCCACCTGTGCGCATTCTGTAGCAGCAAGTCACAGCCAGGCTCTGATGAGTGGCTGGAATGTGAGGGGGCAAATGGCTGAACCCTGCTATTCCCTGACATAAATGAACGCAGGGGGAGTGAAGCACAAATGGCCATTGCTGCTTTTCTCCCTCAGGCAGCATCAGCAAGGAGGCAGTGAGCTGTGTTGGTAGACATTACATGTTGAAAACCTATTTTCTGACTCCAGGAAAATGTAGTAGCAGAGCTTTTGAGTGGTTTTTTTTGAGCCATCTTGTGACTTAAATCTCTTCCTGTTTGGCAGTATTTAGAACCTCAGCCAGGTAACTTTGTTTCCATTGAAGATAAGAAGGTGATGGGAACACACAAAGGTAATCGTCTGACACCCTAATAACTGCTTTTAGATAAATGGAGCAATATTGCTTATGGTTAGAGGGACAAATCTTCTGGAATTCCAAACGAATCTGCAGAGTTTTTTCCAATTGGTATACTCTAATAACTCCTGGAAAACTTGCGTTACATGGTGTGTAGGGCCTTGAACTGCAACTGATTATTTGATGTAGTTCTATGTTGCAAGAAAGTAAATGATAATTCTATTATAATTACTCTGTTGGTACTCAGTGACTGTTAATTTATATACCAAGGGCCAATTATTCACGTAATCCTTTTAAAATGAGAGTGCTTCTGTTCCAGATTCTTCAGTATCTAAATTTTGCAGAAAAAATCTGTACCTCATTGATGTATTGTTCACATTTGGTGATGTCATACAATCAGAGAATCCATAGAGTTGGAAAGCACCTCTGAGGGCACCTCGTCTAGTACAACTCCCCTGCAGAGAGCAGGAACAGCACAGTTCTGCTGTGCAACTGCTCTGGTGTACTTTGCTCACGTTGTGGTTCCAGGTGCCAGAACTGAGCTCCTGTCCCTGGCAACATTTGCAAGTAGGATGTTCTCCCGGGACAGAAAATAGCAGGGGGACCTGGTAAGGCTGAGTGATGGCAAAACCACCAAGTGTAACAGAAATAGAAAACTATTTGTCTTTTACAACCCCTAAGAATACCACAATAGGAACAGATGAGTTTGAAATCACATGCTTCAGGTATGGATGGAAACGTTCTAGTAGATGCTGGCTTAGTTTATAATTGGCACACCTATCTAAGGTGATTTGGGTCACTATTCCTTGTTTAGTGATATAGCTTTGGAGAAACACTTTTAATATGTGTCGTTTTTTGTTGTTGTTTTTAAAGTAACTATTAAAGGCTGCTAGCAGCATTACATTTTCATATTTCTTTAGGTTGGTTCCTGTACACAATAGGCCAGAGGGCAAGACTGGCAGGCCTGCAGGGTGCGTGGTTCGTTGTAGATAAAGATGTCAGCACTGGAGATATCTTTGTGGTGAGTTAATTAACACTGCTGTTGTGAATGACTAACACAAGCATTCCATGACTTCTGCTGTACGGAATGTGATCCTCACTTGGGCAGAATTCTTGGCTTTCCTACTGGGGGAGACAAGCACCAGCTAGTGTAGCATGCACAGGTTTGGAGCATCTTGTCCAAACTGGCTTTTGGCGAGCAGGAATTTGTTTCAGATTTTGGCATTGAGATTTTTCCAAACAAATGGCAAATGCTGAAATGAATCAGCCAGTCTGTTCAACTCCCTTTTTTCCCCTAACACATAAGAGTTTGTTGTATTGTTACGACACAGGACACAAAATGTGTATTATCTTGATTCACTATGTTTTGCTGCTTTCTTTTTCTATTAAAGGAAGTAGCAGCCATGAATACAGCTTCATCATCTTGAAAGCTGAGGCAGATATTATGCTGTGAATCGTTGTTGTCCTAATGACTAGTCGTAGGAGATGACTGGAGTTCTGCAGCTGACCTGCTTTGTTAATGTTCTTGCTGTTCTGAAAGCTGTTACTCTTACTCCGATACCAATGAGATTATAGTGGTGTGTTGCTTCTTGTTTATGTGCCTGGGATCTCCCAGTTCTGAGGGGTTTTCTCCAGAAATTGTCTGGAGGATTATTATTTTTTTGCCAAATGAATAATTTTGTTCCTTACATTATAGCACTAGAAATACACTTGTTGCTTCTAGAATTAATAGAAAAATGACACAAATGTACATAGCTGGAAATCTACGTATCTACACTGCAGTGTAGTAACAGGAGATACTGCCATAAAATAAGCTAGCACAGGTAGGAAGGTGATGTATGCAATCAATCATGTAATGCAAGTACGTTGAAAAATAATTTGTAACTTTTATTCTCTCTTCTGGTTTTGTTTGCCATAATGGGCCCCAAATAGGGTTTGATTTTTAATGAGGAGGTGAAGGGCAGGCAGGTAGCATCTTACTGAAGTGGTGGAAGGAGGGCAGTAGACTTCCAAACTCAGCCCAAAGAACGCAAAAATGTGATTGGAGGCAATATACAAGAAGTGAGACAGCCCTGAGGTATATAAGGTTTGCTTTCGCATATTAAGGCTTCCGCCTGAAAGCTGATTAAGTGCTAATAGTGGTTGTTTTCCTACTCATTTTGCCTTTATTTTGTTATGGCTTGTTGCTTCTTCTGTATTTCATGCTTTGCATCTCAACAGTCATAGGCTCTTTGGTAAAAATAACCTCACCATGAAACTAATGTTGTATTTCAAGGCACCATCAACGGATCACCCTGCTTTGTACAGAGACCTGTTGAGGACGAATCGAGTGCATTGGATAGCAGAGGAACCGCCTGCAGAGCTCGTTAGAGATAAAATGATGGAGTGTCATTTCAGGTTTCGGCACCAGATGGCACTGGGTAATCAAACTTTGGTTTGTTTTCTCTCTTTTATTTTGTTTTGTTGGTGAAGTCATGGTAGCGTGGTCGGTGTCATTGTGCAGAAACAGCTGAAATGTTTTGGATCCTTATAAAACAGTTCTTTGCGGTAGTAGCGTGTTGACTTAGATCTGTTTAACTTGGTGATGGAAATTGCTTTTGTTTTCGTGGGAACGTAAGAACCTAGTGGCAGGTGTTTGGATTTTCTCCCTCAGTGCCATGTGTGCTGACTCTAAACCAAGATGGGAGCGTGTGGGTGACACTGGTGAAGCCAGCAAGAGCTCTCACTCCTGGACAGGTAAGTTGTTGGAAGTGATTTTCTTTCATTTTGGGGGTTTTAATGTAAAACAGAGTAACTGGTAAAACGCAGCAGTGCTTTTAATAGCTGGAGCAAAATGATTTTCACATGAAAATACCACGTGAGAGCAGTTAGCTCCATTTTGGCTATTCATTCACTGTTCTATGAAGAGTTTTTCCCAGTTTTAAGTCTGTTGTTATCCATATATTATGAGAGGCTGACTTACAAGTTTCAGAAACATATTAAACAGTCTCTGGTAATCACTTGTATATGTGGAAAAGATTTCTATTCCTGTCCTCAAGAAACAAATTTTAGAAATCATTACTTTGGTAATTGGCTGCATAATGTGGTTTTAATGTTCAAATTTGTTTAGCGAGGATCTGCAGTCAGCAAATTTCATTGTCCCAGAACAGCAATGAGAAGGGGTAATGGCAGTGATCCCTCTCAAAACCACTAACATAAGGGTACGCCCTTATGCGTTATAAACTAGAGGCTCACAGATGCTTTATGCATGCCCTCTCCCACCCCAAAACCAGGGCCTCTGGGGTACTTTGAGAAGGAAGAGGTTTGTAACAGAGGGGTGAGTGTAAGAGAAGTGAGCTGAGCTGAGAGGAGCCCCACAAGAGCAGACGGTGGGAGTGAGAAACCGCGGAGTGCCTGCTTAGAGCAGGTACAGATGTACACACTCACTGTCCGGCAGCTCTCATGCAGCCTGCATTGCTTGCTGTGTAGTTTGCAGCTGTTAAAAAAGACTCTGCCTGTGTTCATCTCCTAGTTTGCTGTGTTCTACAAGGGTGATGAGTGCTTGGGTAGTGGGAAGATCCTGAGGCTCGGCCCATCGGTGTTCACCATGCAGCACAGCAAAAACAGAGAGGAGGGTACCAAGAAGGAAGATATTGACAAGGTAGAACCAGCAACATAGCGGTTGGGTTTGTTCATTGAGGGACATTTGGACTATTTGCTGCCTGAGAATAAATAAAAACAATGGTAAACATGTTCTTGGTGGATCTGTATACTCTGAAGGTTGGTTGTCTAGTCCCAACTCTTGACTGTTAGCACAGAATGAGTTTGAAACAACTAACTTGACACAAGGTTATTGAAGTATGTGATGATATTTATGCTGATACATATGAAAGAATGTCGTAGAGTTGTTCTGTAACAGAAGTTGCACATATAAGAATGTTAATGTAAAAATAATCTTGTCTGAAATCATAACCTTGTATTTTATGCAGAAGTGAAATATTTTTTCTTACTTGAAGGTACCTGTTTCCAGGTAGAGTACATGTTGTTCCTACAGTAACTGTATGTGTGTGCATCCAACTCTGGGAAAGGAATGAATGGTGTTTAATCCTGAACACTGAGCAACAGGTATTTATTTTTAATTAGATATAGTTCTATAAAAAAAGTTCTAGATTCTTAAATTGTACTGAGAAGTGCTTTGAAATGTTTGTTACTCGGAATTACAAACCTAGGAGCTTGAAAACATTCATGATATTTCCATCTTTCACCCCATTGACTCACTTTTTGTTAAGCGCTGGAAATAAGCCTTCATTGTCATGCTTCAGAAAAATGCAAATTCTTATGTGTTTCCTTATTATACAGCTAACTTAATGTAGACCAGATAAGAATTCAATCTCGGATCATGCCACGTATCAAAAGGACTGGCATTAGGAAGAACCAAACCCCCCTGTCCCAAGTTATTTGCATTAAGAACTGAGTGCATTTTGAGGACACTCTGTGCTTTCAACAAAACTTTATTACAGCACGCCCACAAAAATAAAGTGCTGTATTTCCACACAGAAGATAACTCATTAAAGTACAGCTATGCAGGAGCAAGACTTATTAAATGGGTGTAGAATTTTGAAATTGCATCCAGTTTGGGCAGTAGTAAAGCTCTGACATGAATAGATCTTTTCAGGTGATTTGAAGGCTTGGATTACACGTAGCATTCTGTCCTTTTCTGTTGTCTAAGCATCTACTAAGAATTCCTTTTATCCCTTTTTGTCAGAAAAGATGAAAATAGTCTCTTTTCTCCAAAGTGTGTCTGTGGAGGGGGGGGCGAAATGGGGAGAAGGCACTCATCGATGTCCACCTCTGGTCTGGTGAAGTTAAGCACAATGCAGGGAGCACTGTAGAAAAAATCTAGACTGTTAAAATCCTCTGTATTTATTTGACATTGCAATAGATCTGGGGAGAAAAGCCATCGTTTTTCACTGGTGCTGAAATCGATTCAATTTAAGAGTGTGTATAGAGGACACCACCATGTGCAGGGTAATGGTGAAGAGTATTCATGCCTTGTGTCAGCTCTTGGTTGGCGCTTGGTTGGTTGTGTTATGGGTCGTGGTCTCAATGATATATTTTCCCAATGTTTCTCTTGTCTCCTGAAACTTTGGTCTTTGCAAAATGTGATATTAATTACTAAGGTGTTAATGATCCATGTTTTCCTCATCTGATTTTTCCCATGAATGTCCCAATTAAAATCTTCACAAATGCTTTGTGTAATACTAGAGTGGTCTTTATTAATGCATCATCTGACATGGTGTTCAGGTGTGTTTGTTATTCGATGTGCTCTTGTTGAGATACAAGTACAGAGAAAGGGACGCAGCCACTTCTGTGTCTTCACAGTTCACTTTACAATTCACAAGATTGCAGAGGCTGGCAGGGACCTCTGGAAAACATCTGATCCAACTGCAGGTTCAGGCAGATGACATTTTTCTCACCAGCTCTGCCATGTCCCTGGCTGCTGCCCTCCTGCCGTGGCTGCTGGTGACACAGCCCCACCACCAGTGCAGTGGGGAAAAGCCACAGGAGACCTCCTTGCAGCCTGACATTCTATCAACAGCGATGTGATAGGGCTGCCCTGTCCTGGACCTTTCCTGTAACGCTGTGGATGCTCGTGGTGGAGTCTCCTGCGGAGCTTCTCCCTCCCGCAGGTCTCTGCTGTTTGCATGGCTGATGCTGCAATGAGCAGACATGCATGGCTGCCACCCAGCACTGGTGGCTGCTCTGCACTGTCCTGCCAGACTCCTTCACTTAGACAAAAGGCAACATTTCCTTCTTGTTTCAAGGAGCTCAGGGAAATTTGCATCCAAAAATGGGGAGCGGTGGCGCAGATCTCTCTGGCAGTCTGTACGCCTCGAAGGAGGAGTCCCCAGTCCTGCTGTAGCTCCTGCCCGATGGCAGTGCTCCACTCTGCTGGGTGAGGAACTGTACGAAATTACGTGCATCAAAGAGGATGAATTATAGAGAGAAAGATGACAGCAGCGTGCCGTAACTCGATGTGCTGAGGCATCTGGTGGATTTAAGTTTGGTGCTGGATTAACGGCAGGTTTTATTTTAATCTAGTTACTTAAAGTGGGAGTTTTTGGAGAGTACACACGTGTTTATCTATCACTCCTCCCCAGGGGTGCACAAAGGGCTCTGCAGGCCGTGTCGTGCCAGCCAGAACTGGGGCAGGGGAGCTCTGCCAGCAGATTTGTTGTGTGTGGTGAGGCAGTGCAATCAAAATATTTCAAATCTGAAAGATTTTGCACATGGCTTTTAAATTAAAGAGCACTATTTGGACTAATAAATCTATATAAGTGAACTGCAATAGCCTACACTGGTTCCATGAGGGTTTGCTCCTTATTGAGCCCAGGGGCTGAGTATTCCTCAAGGGACAGAATCACAGAATCATAGTATTGTAGGGGTTGGAAGGGACCTCCAGAGATCGTAGAGTCCAGCCCGCTGCTAAAGGAGGCTCCCTGCATCAGGTTGCACAGGTAGGCGTCCAGGTGGGTCTTGAATATCTCCAGAGAAGGAGATTCCGCAACCTCTCTGGGCAGCTATGTCAGTACCTCGCCACCCTCTGAGTAAAGTTTCCTCCTAACATCTAACCTAAATCTCCCCTCTTTTAGTTTAAATCCATTCTCCCATGTCCTATCACTATCAGACTGTGTAAAAAAGTTGACTTCCCTCCTGTTCATAAGCTCCCTCTTAACTATTGGAAGGCCACAAAGAGGTCTCCCCGAAGCCTTCTCTTCTCCAAGCTAAACAAGTCCAGCTCCCTCAGTCTGTCTTCACAGGGGAGGTGCTTTGGCCCTCTGATCATTTTCATGACTCTTCTCTTCCTCTTCTTCCTCCTCTTCCTCTTCCTCCTCTCCAGGCTGAACAGCCCCAGATCTCTCAGCCTTTCCTCATAAGGGAGATGCTCCAGGCCCCCAGTCATCTCTGTGACCCTCCACTGGGCTCTCTCCAGCAGTTCCCTGTCATTCTTGAACTGAGAAGCCCAGCACTCCAGATGTGGCCTTATCAGGGCAGAGTAGAGGGGAAGGATCGCCTCTCTCGACCTGCTGGCCACGCTCTTTTTGATGCACCCCAGGAAACCATTGGCCTTCTTGGCCACCAGGGCACACTGCTGGCTCATGGCCAACCTGTCATCCACCAGGACCCCCACGTCCC
>JANHGO010000069.1:22539047-22552758 GCA_024606505.1 Aquila spilogaster
CTGCCCATGGCAGGGGGTTGGAACTAGATGATCTTTAAGGTCCCTTCCAACCCAAACCATTCTATGATTCTATGATTATTTCAAATGTGTTTCTCTGCTTTTATGGATTCAGTAGCATGCTTTCTTTTCAGAGTATGGGAGTCTGTTTCATTGGTGAAAGAAACTTTGAAAATTTCCTTCTTGAGGTGAGCAACATTAAATCTATGACAATCTTTATGTTCTGTTCTGATTTTCAGTAGTAATTTGTAACACTGTCTATGGAAAAATCTCTGACAGCTTGTGGCCCACACTAAGTTGCAATTGTCCCATTTCCCCTTACAGTCCCAAGCCTACCCAGAAGCTAATGCCAACCGCCTGTAGGAAGTAGCTTGCCCCTCTACCAGCAAGCAGTCACGTTCTGTAGCAAAAGGAATGTGTGAACTCACACTCCTATACCTTCCAGGCTCTGACAAGTGCTTGGGATGTGAGAGAGGCAACTGGCTGAATCCTGCTGTCCCCTGGCATAAGTGAGGATGGGGGAGTGGAGCCCAGAATTACTGGTAATAGGGACTGCCCTTCCTACTTTTCTCTCTAAAGCAGCATCATGGAAGAGGCAGTAAACTGCTTGGGCAGAGTTTGCCTGTTGAAAAGCTATTTTCCAGCTTCACGAGAATGTAGTGAGAGAACCTGAAATATGCTGGGAGGTTTTTTGGGCCATCTTCTGACTTAAACAATCTCTTCTTATTTGGTAGTATTTAGAACCTCAACCAGGTAACTTTGTTTCCGTTGAAGATAAGAAGGTGATGGGAACACACAAAGGTAATTGGCTAACCCACCTTAACTGCTTTTAGATAAATGGAACAATACTGCTTATATTTGGAGGGACAAATTTTGTGGAATTCCAAACTCGTCTACAGGTTTTTCCCAGTTTGATAACTCTAATAATCATGGAAAACTTGCTTTATACAGTAGTAGAGCCTTGAACTACAAGTGATTCTTTCTTATTTGTTCCATGTTGCAAGAAAATAAATTATAATTATTATTGATACTAAGTGACTGTTAATTTAATACTGAGATGATTGTTCGTGTAGTTTTTTCACAATTATTGTGCTTAAGTTCCAGATTCTTTAGTATCTAAACTTTGCAGAAAAAATACACCATGCACCTCAGTGATGCACAGTAGGACATTGCCAAACACGGGCAGCTTACCTTTTCCTTTCCTTCTGTGCGTCCTTCCTTTGCTCTTTCTTCAGTTCTAGCTGCCAGAACTTAGTTCCTCTCGCAAATAATGTGTGGAAGTAGGATGTTCTACTACTACATAAAAGTAAGGGAAGCTGGTAAGACTGGTAGCAAAACCACAAATCAAAGCTAAAATAAAGAAATGGTTGTCTTTTATAAACCCTAAGAATACCACAATTGAAATGGATTAGTTTGAAACATGTGCTTCAGGTACAGGTGAAAACTTCCAAGTAGATGTTAGTTTAGTTTGTAATTGGCAGGCTTCTCTAAGGCAACTTGGTTTGTTATTCTTTGTTTAGTTGGTTCGTTATTCTTTGTTTAGTGGTAGAGTTTTAGGGAAGTGATTTTAATGTATTTTTCTGAAAGTAAAAGGTTAAAGGTTGCTAGCAGCATTACATTTTCATGTTTCTTTAGGTTGGTTCCTCTACACAATAGGCCAGAGGGCTAGACTAGCAGGCCTGAAGGATGCTTGGTTCGTTGTAGACAAAGATGTCAGCACTGGAGATGTCTTTGTGGTGAGTTAATTAACACTGGTATTGCAAATGACTAATGCAGGCATTTTGTGACTCCCGCTGTACGGAATGTGTTTCTAACCTAGGCAGAATTTTTGGCTTTCCTCTTGGGGGAAACAAGAACCAACTAGTGCAGCATCAGCAGATTTGAAACATCTTGTCCAAACTGGCTTTTCTTGAGTAAAAAATTGGTTTAGATTTTGGCATAGAACTTTTCCAAACAAAGGACAAATACTGAAAAGAATCAGCCAATCTACTGAGCTCTCATTTTCTACTCTAAAACATGAGGTTTTTATTGTAGTTATTATGGCACAGTATATAAAATGTGTGTTATTTTGTTTTACTGTGTGTTGCTACTTTCTTTTTCTAGTGAAAGGAGTAGTAGCCAGTAATATAGTTTTATCATTTTGAAAACTGAGGCAGAATATATGTAATACTGTGAAATCATTAGTGTCTTAATGACTAGTCATGTGAGATGACTGGGAGCTCTGCAGCTTGCTAGCATTGTTAATGTTTCTGGCTGTTCATGCAGTTGTTATTCTTATTTGATACTGATGTGATTATAATGCGGTGTTCTGCTACTTGTTGATGTGCCTGGGGGGAAAAAATCATAATCAAAAGACAGTTGAGAGGAAACAGGCAGGACAACTAAGAAATTTTTTTTATTTTTTTTTTTTTAATGCCCTACAGTAAGGTTCTGTGTGTGCAACGCCTTTGTTGGGGAAGTGTTGAGTTGAGACATTGGTGAAGAGGGAGGTAGCACCTTGAAGTAGGATAAGGAGGGCAGTAGACATCTGAACTCACCCTGAAGAAGGCAGAAATGTGATTGGAGAAAAAAGAATACAAGAAGTGACGTGATTGAGATTTAGAAGACTGACAAATAATTCAGGCTTGCTTTAGCCTATTTTTTTCATTAAAGGCTTTCACCTGGAAGCTGATTAAGTGCTAATGAATGCTTGCTTTCTTACTCATTTTGCCTTCATTTTGATATGGCTTGATGCTTCTATATTTCATGCTTTACTTCACAAGTTATACACTCTCTGGCAAAAACATTAGCATTAAATAAACATTGTATTTTAAGGCACCATCAACAGATCACCCTGCTCTGTACAGAGATCTATTGCGGACAAACCGAGTGCACTGGATAGCAGAGGAGCCTCCTGTAGAGCTCATTAGAGATAAAATGATGGAATGTCATTTCAGGTTTCGGCACCAGATGGCATTGGGTAATCAAACCTTGTTTTGTTTTTTGTTTTACTCAATTTGTGAAACTGTGGTAGTGTGTTCAGTGTAGTTTTGCAGAAATAGTTGAAATGTTTTGGCTTGCCTTTCTGTTTCTGTAGTGTCTTTATAAAACAATTCTGTGTAGTAGTATCTTGACTTATATGTGTTTAACCTAGTTATGAAGGTTTTTCTTTTTTAATGTGAACTTAAGGATTAACTAGCAGGTGTTTGGTCATTTTCTGCTCTAGTGCCTTGTGTGCTGACTCTAAACCAAGATGGGAGTGTGTGGGTGACGCTAGTGAAGCCAGCAAGAGCTATCACACCTGGGCAGGTAAGTTATTAGAAGTGGTTTTCTTTCCTTTTTTTTTGTGTTTTGGCTTATCTGGCTAATAAAACAAGGTAGTGTTCTTATTAGCTGGAGCAAAATAATTAATTTATTTGCATGTGAGAGCAGTTAGCTCTATTTTGACTATTCATCAACTGTTTTGAAGGAGATTGCTTTTAGTTCTAAATGGTCTGTTGTTATCCATATGGCCTGAGAAACTGGCTTACAAGTTTTAGAAATACATGAAAACATCTCTGGTAATCAGTTGTATATGCAGAAATGGAATCTGTTGTTGTCTTGAAGTAGATTTAACAAGGCATTAGTTTGGTAATTGGCTGCTTAATATGGTTTTAATGTTCAAATTTTTTTAGTGAGGATCTGTGTCCAGTGAATTTCATTGTCCCAGAACAGTACTGAGAAAAGGGGACTGTGTAAGGATGCCTTTTAACACTGCTAATGTAAAAGGTACTCCATCACATTGAAAACCAGTGGTTCTTCAACATTTTCTGTATGCCCTCTCCCAGCATACGTTCTACCCTCCCTCTCCCTCTCCAAAACTTGGGGGCCCATGGGACACATGAGAAGGCAAATTGTCTGAGCTGTTTGTAACAGAGAGAGATGCACTTAAGAGAAGTGATCTGAGCTGAGAAGTTGAAGTTCACAGTGGAATTTCCCCTAACATGCTTATATTTACAATCATGTGAGCCAACAGATCCTAAGAGGTTTTTTTCCTTTTTTTTTTTGTTTTGTTTTGGTTTTTTTTTTGAGATTTGGTCAGAACAAATATAAATGAATACACTCATTGTCCAGCAGGTCTTGAGCAAAGGCTGCAGTTTCTCACCGTGCCGTTTGCAGCTGCTGAAAAGACTCCCTGTGTTTATCTCCTAGTTTGCCGTGTTCTACAAGGGTGACGAGTGCTTGGGCAGTGGGAAGATCTTAAGGATGGGCCCATCAGTGTACACCGTGCAACAGGGCAAAAACCGAGAGGAGGGTCCAAAGAAGGAAGAGATTGACAAGATAGAACCAGCAACATAACACATGGGTTTGTATATTGAAGGACTTTGGAGAATTTGCTGCCTGAGAATAATAAACCCAATAATAAACGTATTTTTTGTTGATCTGTATGTTCTGAAGGTCAGTTGACCATCGAGTCCCAGCTCTTGACTGTTAGCAGTGAACAGGTTTAAAACTAAAGCCAGTTTGGTACAATTTTACTGGACTAGATGGTGATATTTATGTTAATAGGTATCAAGGGATGTCTTAAAGTTGTTCTGTAATAGTTACGCGTACAAGAATTTTAACATTAAAATCATGTCTGAAATCATAAATCTATCTTGTACGCATAAGTGAAATACTTTTTTTTCTCCTTGAAGATACCTGTCCCTAGGTAAAGTCCATATGTTATTTTACAGTAAATGTATGTTTGTGCTTTGAACTCTGGAAGCGGAATGAATGATATTTAAGTTCAGTATTTTGAATGAACTCCAAGCAACAGATATTTATTTTTCATTTTATATAGTTTTATAAGAAATGCTTTGGATTCTTAAGCTGTATTAAGTAGTGGCTTCAGATGTTTACATAATTCAGAATTACAAATCTAGAGGTGTAAAACCAGTCTTGATTGTTAATTTATTTCACAGAACTGACTAATTTTTTGTTAACTGCTGAGGGCAGAAGCTGTTTGGTTTGTCTCCTGGAGAAGAGAATGCAACGTTGGGCTTCAGAAAAACGCACATTCATATGCATTTCCTTATTATGTAGCCAACTTAATATAGACCCAATAATAATTGGATCTTGCCATGTGTCAAAATGGAGTGGTATTAGGAAGAGCTGAATACCCCTGTCCAAATTATCTACATTTATAATGATTGGGTGCATATTGAGGACACCCTAAGCTTATAATGAAACTTTGCTACAGCAAGTCAACAAAAATAAATTCCTGTCTTCAATATGGTAATAGAAGGTAACTGTTCTTAAAGTACAGCTGTACAGGAGCAGGGCTTTCCAGATGGGTGTGGAGTCTAGAGATTTGCATCCAATTTGGGCGGTAGGAAAGCTGTACCATGAATAGATCTTTTCAGCAGATCTGAAGACTTGGATTACATGTACATCCTTTTTTGTTGTCTTAGTATCTTCTAAGAATTCCTTTCATTTCTTCTGGTAAGAAAAATAAAAGGTAGTCTCTTCCAAGTGTGGAAGTAAAAGGGGGAGAAGACACTCTTCAGTGTCTACCTGCTAGTCTGGCAAAGTTAAACACACAGTTCAGGAAGCCCTATGGAAAAAACCTAGAGTGTTAAAATCTTTTTGTTGAGTGTTGTCAATGTGTTTGACATTACAGTAGATCTGCTTGAGAGGGGAAAAAAGCCATCCTTTTTCACTGGTGCCAAAATCAATTCAATTTAAAAGTCTGTCTTCAGAGTGTCTATCCTTGCGCAGGTTAACTGTAAAGGCTATACATGCTTCACGTCAACTCCTGTGATTTGTGTTAGGTTAGTTGTGTTACAGGTCCTGGTCATGACTTTTATATGGTTTTCCTAATGTTTTCCTTATCTTTCCTGAAGCTTTTGTTGCAAAATGTGGAATTAATTACTGAGGAGTTAACACTCCACATTGTCCTCATCTGAGTTTTCCAGTAAATATCCCAATTAAAATCTTCACAAATGTTTTGTGTTATATTAGTGTGGTGTTTATTATTACTTCATCTCACAATGCTCGGGTATGTTTGTTGTTTGATACTGTACTGGTAGAGGTAGGTTTGACTGTGAGGACATGAAAAAGGACATAGCCATTTCTGTGTTTTCAAAATTCTTTTAAAATTCACAGAATTGCAGATGTTGGCAAGGATGTCTGGAGATCATCTAGTCCAACTCCACTGCTCAAAGCAGGGGTGACTAGAGCAGGTTGCTTGGGGTGGTGGTGTCAGATGTTGAGTATCTCCAAGGATGGAGACTCCACAACCTGTACTGATAAGATCCCCCTGAGCCTTCTCTTCTCAAGGCTGAACAGCCCCAGCTCTCTCAGCTTCTCATTGTATGACGGATGCTCCAATCCCCCCTCATCAGCTCTTCCATATCTGTGTCAGGAAGTTATCAGCACTCCAGAGACCTCCTGGACTGCTTGTGCCTTTTAGTGTTGTCCCTCCAGCATGTATCAGCGGTTTAAGTCCTCCATGAGGACCAGGGCCTACAACCGTGAGGCTTCTTCCAGTTGTCTGTCTTCCTGATCACACAGTCTGTAGCAGACACCTACAGCAGTGTCACCCATGTAGGTTGCCTGGCTGATCCTAACCCACATGCTTTCAGCTGGCTTATTGTCCACCCCCAGCCAGAGCTCCGTGCTGTCCTGCTGCTCCCTCACATCCACGATGACTCCCCCACCCCCCCAGCCCATCCTTCGTGAAGATCCTGCACCCATCCATGGCAGCACTTTGGCTGCGTGACCTGTCGCGCCGTGTCTTTGTGATCCCAGTGCGATCAACCCATGCGACCTCTAACTCCGCTTGCGTGTTCCCCACACTGCGTGTGTAGCATACAGGCACTTCGGAGGGGCATCTAGAAAGGTCCCTCCTGCCTGGATCACCCTGCTGCCTTAGCTTGCCAACCTGGTCCACGCCTGGGTCTCCCCACGCCATCCTGGATCGCGGTGCCTGGTGAGCAGCAAACCGCCCTAGACACCAGGTTGGGTCAGCAGCTGGAGCTTCTGTCCCCTGTGGCCGGGAGTGTCCCGCTGCTGTCACACTGCCTGTCCCCCCTTCGGTACGGTGGTGGGTTTGAGGTCTCAAGGCCGCAGGGTTTCAGGGAAGATCCAGTTAATCTCTCCCCCATCACCTCTGATGTGGCCCAGGGTGCTGGCCTCCTGCCGCGGCTCATGGTGACACAGACCCTCCACCAGTGCCCACCTCCCGCAGGCAAGGTGCCCAGCTCCGCTGGGCCTGGGGGGCTGCACCCTCCCTCAGGAGCTTGGTCTGAGTGAGTGAGGTCACTGTTAACATTTCCTCATTCTTCAAAAGAATGAGACTTACTGGTTTTTAAAGTCCTGAAGTTGCTGAGTAGATACTGTTGTGGTTGCCACCACCTGGAAATGAAAGTCAGATCTTTAGCGTTGGTAAATGACTGCAGAACCAGTGACACCCTGGCTGGTAATTTTGTTTAGCTTAAAGCTCTGTTTGACACTAGTAGTTTCCAAGCGTTAACATTTCTCTTGTATAATGAGTCCTTACCTCCCTTTAACGTTCATGTTTCTACCAGGCAGGGTTTCCTTTCCTATGTGCCTCCAAGGATTTAAACGCCTACGTTCTTTTGGCTCTAAAACTCCAAAATTTAGGTATTGTATAGCCACCTGTGACCCCTGGACTTACTTAAGTGTCCACAAGGTAAGTTCTCAGAGCTGCCTACGATGTCTGCTTCTGGGCCTGCCCAAAACCCCTGAAATCACATCAGCCTGGGGACACTGAGGTACTAAACTCTGCTTGGAGCTCAGGTTGAAGATCCGTACAACAGGTTCCCATTGTCCTGGTTTTAAACTCACTTGCTCTTAGACAGTCTTTTGAACCTGCTCCACAAAAGTTTTCTAGGCAAAAAACCTACTTGGTAAATTTGAATAGGCTTTGCCAGAACAACAAAAACATCCCACAATAATTTTGATAAACTTGCTATTTTTTTGCAAGAAAATGTTCATCCTGCCCTACAGGCTTAGTAGTTACTTGTGGTTTTCTGGGTGTGAGCATTACTTCAGTGATGGGTGGAGCTGCTGGCTGGTTTGAGCTCTGCTTTACCGCCTGGGTAAAGCGTTGGTGGCTACGAGCACAGTGAGAAAGCACCTAACTCCAGGGGATGGCTCATTCAAGCAGGGGGATGTGTTTCCTTGAAGCCTGAATGTATTTCCTTAACCTTTGAAGAGAAAAGGACTTTTTTCACCCTTCCTCAGCTTTTTTTTTTTTTTTTTTAATCCTCTGTCAGGTGGGCTCGCATTTTGTAAATCCCATTCTGTGGACAAATTCTCTCAGTGCATTATCCCTGGGAAGGCTTTGCTGCTGGATTGCTGGTACCATGCTGGGCACATCCTGAGCCCAGGTGACTCGGGGTGCTTGCTTGGCTAAGGCACAGTCGCTGCAGAAGTCATGAGTGCTTTTAACATCATTACGGTGAATTTAGGAGTTCTGGCAACGAGATCCCAGGTTTGCTGAGAGCTGCTGAGCCAGTGCCTCATAGCAGGAAAGTTTAGCCACTGCTGCTTGTAGCGTAGCTGGCATGGGGCACAACGAGCGTCTGCTACAGCTCCTGTAGGACGGAGGCTTTTTAACAAATGCTCCACTTCCCTCTTTAAACATCTTCAAAACCGAATACAGCAGCAATCCAGGATGGCTAATGCAGAAAATTCATGAGCTAATGTGCTGCTCTTCAGTCAAGACCTCTCTAGCAATGCTCTCAATTCACTTTGGAGGCTCAGGGACTTGGATTTTATCATCAGAGCTGAACCTCATTGTTCTGAAGAAACCTCGTCTGAGGAAGAGGTGAGTATGGACAGTGTTTGGTTAGTAGAGACTCATTGTCTGAGAAGGATGGAGGCTTCTTCTCAGCTTTGGTGCAGCTTAGTCTCTTGCCGTGATGATGAAAAAAGACCTTTGACATGATAAAGTAATTGCTACTGTTGCTCCCAGTGAATCTCACCATACTGCTGGGAGCTAGGAATTAGTAGACATTTGCGAAATTCAAATTACAAATAGCTTCTTGCATGGGACGTTTTACAACAGGTTGCACATGTCTAGCAACATGAAGCTTGCATGTTTAAAACAGCATTTCCAAATAGTTTGTACTGTTCAGAGGGGGTGGTATGTTTCTCTTTCCATCCCCTGTGTTTCACCTGGGTAAAGATCTTAACCACCGACTTCCTGCATGAGATCCATGCTCCTCTTGCACATAGGGTCTTCAGCAAGGGCAATTTGATTCTGTCCTGCACAGGGACACAGCTTCTCAGGGGAGTCCAGCAGAGCAGTCTATAGAGGCACATTTCTCCCACTGGATCTGGCTGTTACATACAAGATGAGCAGCACCATCACGATTTCTGACTGTGTTTGTGAAGAGGACGGTGGTTTCGGTAACACCAGTCCCCCTTGGCCGGCGTGCGGTAGTGTTGCGTTAAGAAGCGCTGCCTGAATCCCAGGTCCCAGCCTGGCCTGTGGCTTGCAGCCCAGCCCGCACCATCGCGAAACGGTTGTGAAAGCGCATAGTGGCACAGCTGTAATGGCTTGGAAATGTGGAAGTAAAAGAGCGAGGTGGGAGTGGAGGTCGGTGCCTGGGGTCGGGCAGCCACGCTCCCCGCGAGGGACCACCACTGACAGAGTGTCTCTCATGCAGCCTTTGCCAAGGCTGCAATTTGGCCAAGGTTTGGCTTGAACTGGGTAAGAGCAGGCTGACTGGCAGGTGAATCTTCTTTTTTTTTCTCTACTGCAGAAGATCAGCGTCGACATGCTTTTTAAAATTCATTGGCTTTTCACTTTTTTTGTCATTTTTCTCCCACTTTGGACAAGAAATTGCAGGCAGGTGATTTCACTTTCAAGTTGTCATTAAGCTTTTCAGGTCTTGAAGTATTTGGTTTCAAAGAGTCAAGTGAATAACTATTTAAAAAGAGAAGGACTTTTCCCTTCCAAAGTAGAGAACATGATAACAAGAATTGGATTGTGTAACTGAAAAACGGCAACTCATGTCAGATAAAGGCTGGGTCCAAATTGAAATCTCTGGTGTACCCTGTGGATATGTTTGAAGCCTGTATTGCTGAGTGTATAATGGCTGAAAAATTGCACTCTGAGTGCAGCCTTATTCCAAAAGTGTTTCTGTAAAACCTGTTTTAATTGCTCTCCTGGTTTTGTTCCTTCTCAGCAGCATCCCTGCCTCCAGCTGGTCCTGCAGAGCTGGAGGACAGAGGTGATCCCCATGCAGGGAAAGCAGGGTTGTCCTCTGATTCTTTTTTGACCCTGATAGTTTCTTTGGAGAGGTGAGACGTTGCATAGGTATTGTGAAAGGCTTCATTCACACTGTGGCAGCTTGGTATTTATGGTCTGGCAGTAAAAGCATTGGCTCTTAGTGTTCACGTCAGCTTGTAGGACTGAAAGAACCTTTCATCCTCCTGCTTCAAAATTAAGTGTTCACGTGCTTTCTCTCTGTAGCTGCGAACCATGGGGAAAAAAGCTGATGTTGTTTTTATGAAGCCTTTCTTTTTCTTTTTAGAATAGATCTATCTTTTCAGCATACTTACGAGCAAAAAAATAACAGTATTTTGGATTCAACATTTAAGTTTGTACATATACATATTGCCATTCAGCCCCTGTGGACAAGGCTGAGCCCTCCTTGGGAGCTGGGAGATGACTGTGTGCAGCCACCTGTGCTGACTCATCCCTGCAGTTAATGGGACAGGACCGGAGTGAAAATTCACAGCACAGCCTCTGCTGCCTGGATTTCAGGGTCGTGCCATTTCAGATGTAAAGATACAACTTCCCTTCCACCTTTATCCCCAAACCAGAATTTTCAAATCTCTTTGTCCAAAAAAACCCCTTTCAGCTTGGAGACAGGAGGGTCCGGCAAGGGTCTCTGCTGTCCCTTCTCTACTTGGGAAGGTGTTGGGTTCTGCAGCCAGAGGTGGCAGAACAAGGTGGAGGGATCTCTGTGTCACCAAACAGCTCCGAGTCAGGCCATGGCAAGCAAGCAATACCATCTGCTCTGCAGCAATGCCTTCTTCAAGCTGGATCCCCTCTAGAAGATGGAGCACATAATATGGAGAGTGCACAGCAACGTGAGTCTCCTGGGTGCTCTCCCTGAGCTCATGACTCCCTTATCAGTCACATTTGTGGTACTAGCCCCACCCCCCCCCCAAAAGGCTGAGGTTTCCCCACAGATGTAAGCCAGTCTCAGTGGGAACTGCCACCAGAGATGAAGCCCTTCCACCTCCTGCCTGCTGGTCCTGATACTAATGAACATTTCAGCTTCTCTGGAGGTCTGGTGAACTGGAAGCCAGGAAGAAGCTTCTGAAGGCAAGAGACTGTTCAAGGGAAGAGGACAAATGATGTGGAAAGCTGATGTGGAGTGAGGCTACGGTGAAAACATTGTATGATGTGGGCTAGGGAGGTTGGAGCCAACTGATCTATCAGTAAGGAGAAGCACGGATCAGAGAGAGTCAGGCTGAAACCGCAGATTTCTCTGAATGCCTTAGATGCTGGTTTCTTTAAATAAATCCAGATTGTCTAATTTCTCCAAGCAAAGAAAGATCAATAGCCCTGATTACCACCAAGGCCAAAAAAAACCCCAAACCAGGTAAGCAAACAAAACGGATTTGTTTTCCATGTAAGAAACAGGGAGAAAAATGGATGAGGGGCTAGGTACTGGCCTGAAAAATGTGGGTGTTATGAACATTGTGGAAGCATGCACAGTTAGGAGACAATGATGCCAGCAGGTGAAGAGGATGTCCCACTGATGAGGAACATACTTGCAACCATGCACAGTTTATGATTAGCATTTTCAAAATGCTTCCTCTGCATTTATGTGTATTTACATGCTTTAATGAATTAAACACAGTGAAATTACCTGTCATAAATGCGATAATCATCCCAATGTGGAACGCTCCGATGATGCAGCCAAGTGGTGTGCCATTTCCAGCTTCAGCACCAGGAGGCACCAGGACATCACGTTCATCCCTCCCAACCCTGGACGACATTGTTGGGAGGTGGTGGCTATAGGAAGAGCAATTAACGCAGCCATAATTGTGAAGTTTTCCCCTTTTTTAGCTTTTTGCTGAACCAATACACTGGAAGAATTGTCACTTGGTGGATTTGCTCAAGGCAGGGATAAAGCCGCACTGTCATTTCAGCACACTGATGAGCCACCTGAGAAGCAGCAGCCTTTTAAAGCCAAACTCCCATCGGGGCTGGGCAGCGATCATGGTACGAGTCAGGCAGATGACAGCCTGGCAGCAGGGCAAACACATGCTTTTTATTCAGAGTTCAGGTCCTGCCTGTCCTCCGTCCCCTGCACCATGCAGTGCTGGTCATTCGCTTTCGTGGTCACTCTTAAACTTCATCTAGCTCTTGAATGGCTGGAGGTAAAAAGAAGGGGTTTGGGGTTTTTTGAGAACTAGCACCAGATTCTTACACTTACTTGGGTGTGTGAGGGGTCTGATGAACACTGACTTCTGGGTTTAGTTTGCTGAATCTCTAGAATTCTTTTCTTCTCTAAAATGTCTTGCATTTTACTAAATGTATAGAGCATCAGCTAGAGAAACTTGAGAATGGAAAAAGTCAATGGACTCCTCATTCTATGCAATTTTACAGCATATAGAGTAATTTCTTCAATACAAAAGAGCTTCAGACTCTGAAACTCTGAAAGTTTTAAGGTCCTAGAAACAATGAAATACAGGGGGAGATTCCCTTAATCAGACCCTACCTGGAGAAATAAGATTTTTTCCCAGGGGACTGCCCTGCTCCAGACTTTGATAATTCAGTGGCACCATTCCCATTCAGTAGCACCAACTTTAGAGGATGCTCCCAGGAAAACACCAGCCTTGTAATTACAGCACATCAGTTCCTGTGGGGAAAAGCAACAGGAGATCTCCTTCCAGCAAAAAGTTTCATCAAGACTGCTCCATCCTGGATTTCTCCAGTAGTGCTGTGGAGGCTTATGATGGAAATTCCTCTGGTGCTTTGCATTCCTGCAGGGCTTCTGCGTTTGTGTCTCTGTGGTTGCAATGAGCTGGATGTACTCTGCAAGCGGTGTTGGTGGTAGCTGTCACCCAGCAGTTCTGGCTGGCAGATGGGCCATCTGGGTTGTCCTGCCAAACTTCGAGTTGGACTCTTGGACAAATCTCTTTTTCTTCTTTTGCTCTGAGGAAGCCCCTAGGTAGGAAAGAAGAGACTCAGAGATACATAGCATTGACTTGATGGGAGCCAGCTGTTTCATCCCTCTGTGCATACAGTTCTCTTCTGATTTTAATGAAATTTGGTCAGAAGAGAGGCGAGAGGTTCACCCACATCCTCTGGAGCAAGGAAGAGGCCCCATGTGCTCCTATCCCCTGGGGCAGGTGCTGTAAAGATTCTCTCTCTCTGTCTCCCAGTCTGCTGCTTTCTCCAGGGCTGATGAACAGCAGCACGGCAGGAAAATCCTGGGCTGTGTCCACTGCTCACTGCGATGCAGGAGGAGAGACTGAGGAGTTAGAACCAGCAATGTAACATTTCTTCTCTTATTTGAAGGACTTCTTCAGCAAAATTTGCATCTAAAAAAAGGGATGAGTAGTAGCACAGATCTCTTTGCCAATCTGTACATCTCAAAGGCTGCGTCCCCAGCCCTGCTGCAGCTCCTGCCCGACCAGAGTCATCATAGAATCATAGAATGGTTTGGGTTGGAAGGGACCTTAAAGATCATCTAGTTCCAACCCCCCTGCCATGGGC
>JANHGO010000069.1:22555407-22573103 GCA_024606505.1 Aquila spilogaster
CTCGCCAGTGCTCTGCCTGGCCGAGGATGATCTGGTGCTTCGCACGTGGAGCTTGTCTCACCGCTGTGTTTTTCTCACCCTTTTACTCCTGCCACAGCTGCGCAGTGCCGGTGGGCTCTGGGGGGCTGTGTGGCTGCAGGGGTGAGCACTGGCATGGGCTCTCCCTGAGGGTGCTCTCCTAAGGTCTTCCCTTGCCCCACCAGTCACGTCTATCACTTGCCCACGCAGAGGGAACAGTGGCTGGGAAGCACCTGCTTGTGGGGGCTTGCGGGGAGACCTGTTCCTTCCTCTGCTTCTCACCCAGCAGAACTGGTGCTGGAATCACTCGTACTTTATGAATACTTTCACTGCAATTAAAAACATCATACACAGGGACCCACTGCTTCAGTTGCCCTGTTTATACATGCACAGCACTTCACATGCTCATTATTTCCTCCAGCATGTGAATACCTAACAAAACCACAGACCCAACCCTACGTTCTTCACTTGGAAAGTGTGATATAGGCTTAGCATGCGAACCAGATCATTCGAGATGGACTTCCAAAGAGCTGCTGTCAAATGACTGAAAGGAAGAGATTTTTCCTACACGTTAGCCCAAGGGGTTGGTGTTTTTGCAAGCTGTTATACTTGCAGGGGGAAAAAAGAATGCAACCTGTAAGAAACTAATGCTGGAAACCACCCAATTGGATGCACTGCAACTATTTGAATGAAAGAGAGCAGCAGCACCTGAAAAGCTGGAGCTTTGAGTTCATTTCTATTTCACGAGTGGATCTGATGTAAAATGATGGCTTTGCTAAGATCAGGATAGGCTCCAGAAGCCTTAGGCCATGCTGGGCAGGGAGCGGTCCCACGCTAGGGCAGAAGATGGCCCCAGGACACCCGGTAGATCTGAGAGACAGGGCACCTCTTGACTTAAGCACAGTCCTCTCCATAAGGGGCGGCTCGGCCCCGCTCCACCTCTGCGGTGTCTCCTGACCCAGCGCAGAAGCTGGGGTCTCACAGCAGCCTCAGCTGCCTTCACAAAGCACCGGTTCAGAGACATTGCTCTAGGCCTCCCTTCAAATAAAGAAAATACTCTCAGAGTATGTAATATTTGAGTCTGAAGGAGTGGATACCCTATTCATAGTGGTCTTTGAGCAGAGGGACGGCAGCAGCAGATGTCTGACCAAGACAGAAGGGGAGACACCAGCCCAGTAGAGAGCTCCAGGGGGCTCCTGGGGGCACTTACAAATACTTCTAAGTATTCAGAAGACAATAATGAATTAACACGGTCTCTTTGCAACACACATGTCGGATTAATCTAATTTTCTTCTTTAATACAGCGCCTGGCATGGTGGATAAAGGAGCAGCAGCAGATGGGACGTGTCTTCAGTAAACGGTTTGTTTGACACTGTCCCACGCTGTATTCTCATATGCAAAACACAGTCAGTGTGGGCTGACGTTAATCGGTATGAGGTAGGTGCAAAACTTGCTTGGCAAGAAGAGAAGTTTTACAAGAGCCCCCTTGGGCTTAGTTTTATTTGATATTTTCATTCACAGTTTGAACGATGAAATAAAAGGTAGCTTGTAAAGGCTGCAGATGCTGCCAAAGGACTCCAGGCATCCTCAAGGACAGCACTAAATCCAAAATGAGTATGAGAAACTGGAGAATGGATACCAAAATCAAGAAACTAAAATGGAAAATGAATCCAGTGCAAACTGCTACTTACAGGGAGGAAAACTGAGCTGCGTATGTGCAAACAGGAACATAAAGGCAAGGCAGAAGCTCTGCAGAAGAGGCTGTGGAGCCCAAATGCATCCCAGACTGGCCCTGGCACTGCAGGTGACGCTAGTGTGGATGATGATAACATCTCACCTGGGCTGCTGGGGGACCTCCTTTCTGCGACCCCCCCCCCAGACCTCAGCAGGAGCATCCTCTGCAGCTGAGCTGCGCGTCTAAGCATGACATAAGTATATGGACAAACTAACTCGTCATGCTATGAAGTCCTATTACAGGCTATTTGCAGATGTACTGGAATTGTCATTTAGATTTTTAAGAACATTAGACAAATCCCCAGTTATCCCAGGTTGTTGGAGCAGCTGGGCAATGTGATCGCTTAGGTTACTGCAGCCTTATTGTGCCATGATGCTGCCACTGGTCCATCTCTTCGGGAGTCCTTTTTCTTACAATTTGCTTATGCCAGATGTCATTGTAAAGATTAGGACAGGAAAAGGGAATGAAATGGAAATTTTTTTTTTTTTTGGTTGTTGGTAGGCCTACTGCTTGCATTTTGTGGGCTGCTCTGGTCTCTTCTCTCTCTCTGCCATCTCCAGAAAGGCTACATTAGACCTGGGAAGGGGTTGAAGAAGGACAAGAAGGAAGGCTAAAAGGTACAGCAGCATTTCTGCGCAAGGAACAATTACAGAGATCCAAGCTGTTCAGGTAGAAAGAGACAACCCAAGTGCTCTAGGATGGAGCACTTCCTCTTTGACCTGGAGAAGGTGATTGAGAAACGATTGCTCACTGCCTCTCATGGTGCAGGCGGCAAAGGTGTTCATCACAGGGGACAGGAATGAAGCTGAAGACGAGTAAGAACTTTTTCTTGCTGCTTGTGACCAAATCAGGCAACCCACTGCGTACCAGAAGTTTATGTGGGTTCAAAACACAACAGGACACGTTATTGGAGGAAAGAATGGGCTGCTGGAGACAAGCACAACCCCTTCTGCTGGGGAGCCCTGAGCTGCAGCATGCTGGGGGCTGTGGACCCTGCTGGGGCCACCTCGCCATGTCATGTGTGGCTGGCTGATAATCCTCTTTTCCTAAACTTCTGCTGTTGGCCATTACTGGAGACAGGATCACGGGCTGGTCTGTGAATAATTATTGAATAATAAATAAGCCTCAGCTTATTTATGCTTTTCCACAGTAAAGTGAACTCATACTGGAGAACAAACTCAAGTACTAGTGTTACACGAAAAAATGAACTTGTACAATAAAATTTAGAACAGTTTCCCTTTGGGCTAATTGCTTGGGTTTGTTTAATGGCATGTTTTGGCAGAGCTGTTTGCAAATCGAAGATCCTGTTTTTGATTTTGCCCCTAAATCATGACAGTAACCAGACTCTCTCCCCCTGACCTCACATACTCCCAGTTTATAGCCTAATGTTTAGAAACATTTATGGAAAAGCTGGCCAGATGATACTGAGAAATACTTGTATTTTCAGAAAGCTGGCAGACATGCGCAGGTCACTGCTGTGCCTTGTGAGATGCGTGAACAAAGACTTGCACAACAGCCTGAAAAGTACAGAGTGAGCAAGACCATGGCTTGGCCTCAGCTGGCTTGAGAAAGCCAAGAACATAGCCAAGAATGTCCAAAAAGGTCCTTCTCATTGCAGGCTTTCATGGGCTGGGCTGGCTGCCTCACACCCTTCTAGCTCCTCTCCAACCTCCTCTTCTAAACCCAGTGCTTTCCTGGCGGTCCGCTTTGCTCCAGGTTAGCGGAGGGTGTTTTTCTTCCATGGACTGCTTCCCAGGTGTGAGAAATGCCGCGGGTTTGGACTGAAAAGCAATGCATGCGGTGGTACCCTGTGCCAGCAAAGGGCACTGGGGGGGGTGTGTGTGTCTTTCCATCCATCCATCCACCCGAAGCGAACTCCCCACGAGATACCACCCAGGGCTGGGAGCACCCCGCAGGGAGCAGTGCTGGCGGCTGATGATTTACAGCCTCTGCTTCCTCGGTGAGAGTGACGGGTACGTGTACGTCCCTCCTGCTACTTTCTAAACCCCAGGAAATGCCATTTGGACCCCGAGCATCTGTACTGCACTTAAAATAAACCACCAAAAGAATACAAGTTCAAAAAAAATTTCTTAATTTATTGTAAATTCTTTCATCTGTGCTGCAATTCCAGTGTTCTGCACATTAATAAATATACATTTGTTAAAAAAAAAACAACCTCCAGTGCCTAATCTGCCATAAAGCTTTTAAAAAGTCATAAAAATAGGTTTTAATTTTTTGCCATTAATACAACTGACCCTCATTTACTGCAACAATTCTGATCAAAATAAAAACTACCTACATCTCACTGGGACAAAATATACATACACAGATGTAAAAACAACTAGTGTGGGTTATACACAATGCCTGAGCACACAGCCAAGTGCCAGACCCTTAAAACATTCAAAACTTTTTTCAGTCAGAAAATGTCACACAGTATGTTGCATAATTTTTAAAGGAACAGCAACCTTCCTCCCTCTCCGCTTCCAAAGGCCTCGATACATTTGAAAATGCATAGGAATATAATGAAACCAAGATTGCAGTACATATTATTTCATTTTTTTCCTCAACTCCTGCATTTTATTTAGCTTGATTTTCTGTTTTTTTCCCTTTCATCGCACACAGTTAAACAAATGAAAGCCAAAAGGGCTGCTACAGTGAGCGAGGAGCTCCTGAAAGCCTTGGCAGCGGAGAGCAGGTCATGGCCACACCATTGCTGCCCTTTGAGTCGCGTATTCCCACCACGGGGAGCTGCCAGCAGAGCTCTGCCCCATGCTGTTGGATGCAAACTTTTTCACGTCTTCTTTTTCCTGTTCCTGTAAACACTGCAGGAAGGTGAAGACAGTGGAGAGGCCACGCTTAACTTTCCTATACTTGTGAAACCAGCATATTTTGTGGGAAACACGAAACTTTAAGCCATCCATGTGCTTTTTGAAACACTGAGAAGGCCAGGGCTTAGTCAAAGAGCTGGGCAGTGAAACCTGGACATCTTTAAAGACTCGTATTTCTGCTTTGATTAGCAACGTGCTGCCTCCAGTGGGAAAGAAATTAACAGCAAAATAAAATACTGCGCCTGAGGCAGAACTTGCCCCACAGGAGGAGGGCCCTCTTCTTGGGACACGCAGAGCGCTGTTTTGTCGCAGAGCCAGACTGAAGTCAAAACCTATCATGCAATGACACCACTTGTTTTCTTGTTCTTGGTAGGGGAAATATTTATTTGACTTCTTCCAGGCAAGGACTGTGTTGAAATCTTAGATAAAGATAAGACTTATTTTTAGTCCTGAAGTTCAGTTGCTGAACATTTCAATGCACTTGGGAGAAGACGTCAAAACACCAAGAAATGAAAAATCAAAACATTTTTTGTGGGTTTTAGAAGAGGTTACGAAAAAAACATACTCTGTCCTTAAAGTGTTCCAAAATCTGTCAATAAAACTTATAAATTAATCATAGATTTTGATGTAATCTTTACTGTTTTACTTTGAAAACTGCATTGCATCTTAAGGTGGCTTCCATGCAAACCTCAGTTACTCTATCAAATGCCAAATTCAAGTAAAATTGTGCAATGTTCATATAAAAAATATCAAAACCTCTTTTAATTGATTTCCTATTATCAAATTAAGAAGATCAGTATAAATGTAAAATATACAAAGGAAATTTTTCTTTAGCAACACCATACAAAATATATAAAAGTATCTACACTTTTTATATATATATATAAAGGATTTTTTTTTTCTTAAGACGACGTGTCCATAGAGGGGCGGACAGAGATGCTGGCATAGAAACGAAAGGACACTTGTTGGGATATTCCTCCCTAGAGCCCAGCAAGCCGAAGGGTTCACACTGTAGCCGGACAAAACTCCACAAGAGACGTCTCCTGGTGCTTGTCTTAAGGCCGACGGACTGACTTACTGTACGTCCACTGCGATAATAATGTGTTTTTCCTTGATTCTCCCCAGTAATAAACAACCCCTGTAGCACTGTCCGCACTGCGAGCAGGTACCTGGCCCTCACAGTGCATCCCTGTGGCCATTTCCATGCGTTTTGGCATGGGTTCATGCCGCGCGGAGAGTACCACACAGCAGCCTTACAGCAGGTGCATCCGGGCACTGTGTCTCCGCCGCGAGCGGTCAGTAGTCTGCCATAACGTGAAACCATGTGGGAATCAATGCCCACCTTGTCCTCCTCGCTATGCGGCCACTCTGACGAAGTCCGAGGCGACCCCGCGGCGAGGAGTCCAGAACCACGCAGCAGCGATCACAGTTTCCTGATGGTTCAAATTGAAGTTTCGTTACTGCCTCTGTTAGTGGGAAGAAGTAAGCATGCAGGCTTAGGGTTAAACAGGCACAGGCAAACCACTCCACCCGAAACCACCTAATCCCTTCTAGTAAGGGCTCATGCTCTGTGAATTTACCACGCCTTGCCAATACAACGCTTGCAAGGGGGATGCTGCCCTGGAGGGCAAGACCAGCTGGGTGAAACACTTCCAGGTAGTACACAAGATGCAGTCTTTAGAGGAAGCTCTGCAGAGGGCTTGTATTTGGCTAACGCTTAGGTGAAGATGCAAGGTTCACACACAAATCTTACCAGCTGTTAGAAACCTGGTATTTCAGACATTCATGCGATCTGCTGTCCAACAGCAGCGTTTTACATTATGCAAAAGGTGTGGAGATAAAACAGTTGCTTAGTACAAACTGGCTAGTTATTCTCCAGTAATGACTGTATTACCTGGTAGGAGCAAGTAGTTATCACTTGTTAAAAACATCTCTGTTTCCTGGCTAACCAGGATATATTTCATCTCCTAGCAACCCAAAGAGGTACTTTTATAGTGAGCTGGGAATGGTCTGTGCACCCAGACAACATGGGTGTCTAAAGCACAGTGGGACAATGTCAGAGTTAAAGCTGGGTGAGAAATTTTCTCTTGGTTTGGAGAAAGAACGATACTATTATTTGTGTTAATAAAAAATGAGTCTATATGCATAAATTGTTTGCGCAGACTTTACATATGGCTATTTTCCTCATTTTAAGTGCAAGAATTGATGTGACAAGTAACAAGGTTTCTGAGAATACCCTTTGGCTGAGAGCTTGCTCAGCCTTTTGTTAATGTTTAATTTAGTTTACAATGGCAAATACGCACACTGATCGCCAGGCAGTGGGTGGGAATCGTGCACCTGGTAATTTAGGGTCAGTAGCTTGACATGGCACTTTCCCTACAGCCTTTGGATCTCCTGCCCCAGCAATGGTTTCCCTCTGCCCAATGGACACCCATGCCATGCTCCCCTCAGCCTAGCTCCTTTCCCCACCAAAACACTGGACTTCCTCAGGGGTCCTCTTCGCCGGGGTCTTGCCCCCACCCACCCTGCTCCCTGCTGGCTGCCAGACACCCACAACAGCTCTTGCCGGTCTTACTGGACATGCATCAAGAAGTGCTGCTCCATGTTTACCTTCTGCTTCTCCTCCTCCTTCCGTACCTGGTACTGGCCACATTAACTGCACCCCGTTAGTGATAGGTCCCTAATGGCCCCAAACACTCTCCATGATGCAAAAGGGGAGGACAGGTGAAAAACAGAGGGGAAACCAAATGTTCCCATGGTCCAAGGGGGGTGAAGGTGAGGGGCTGAGGGCACAGAAGCAGAAGCAGGGGGTAGTCCCGAGCAGAGCATCCCTGAGGGCATGCATGGCTCTCAGGACCACAGGTGGGCATTGGTAAGCCATCCCAGATGCCTGGCAGCATGAGGGAGTGGAAAAAGCCCATCCTTGTTCTGGTGATGTGTGTAGCCAAGGGCTGGGGAAGGCGATGACCTCGGCAGCTCACCAGGCAGGGAGGGGATAGATAATTCATGTGGATGTGGGAGCCCAGTTCGCTGTGACCAGGGGGCACCATGCCAAGTGCAGCAAGTCCCACGGCAAGATGACGGGGCAGAGCTAGGTTGCTCTAGTCCACAGAGTGCCAGTAACACATCAGCTTGCCAAGTCAGAGGATGCCAGGGTGACTGGTAACAGGTGTCTGTCACGGCACCTTGCCCGTGATACCTATTTTGGCCTTCTCCATCAGTGAAACACTGTGGCTTGGGGACAAGGTATGGACAAGCCATCAGGACAGTCACTGGTGCAGGACTCTGGTCCAGTCACCAGGTGAAGTCCTTGCTCACGTGGGAGTTTGGGACTGGAAAGTGGAGGGAGAGACCAGAGCCATGTGAGGTCTGCCAGGGCATCCCAGTGTGGCACTTACTCTGAGTCTGAGGTGTCAGCATGTCCTGTTCCCACCTGGACATTCATGGCCATGCCGTTGAGCTGGTCTCGAGACTGCTCCCTCCGAGCATTTTTTACTGTCACCCCCGAGTCCGAGGGAGAGCGGACCCCATCATTTGTCCCCAGCGAAGTACTCCTGGATGAGATCGTGGTCTGATTGTAATCCGATAGCTTTTCCCGCAGTCGATTCTTCATATTCTTATCCACCAGCGGGGGAGGGTAGGTGACTTTATTTTTTAAGATGCCTGTTAGGGAAAAGAGGGAATAATGAGAATTTTGAAACTTATCAGTAATTTCCTTTATCAAGCTGAACACATCCAAGAAGCGACATTTTATATTTCTTAATCAGACTTCTAGTTTGTCACTTTATTTCAAAACCAAAAGATTAGACATCAGCAACTACCTGCTAGCTTCCCATGGTGTATCTGGTTACACAGGTTGGAGCCATTTGGAAAGTGTTCTTCCCTGATAGAGCTACCATATGAACTAATTAATGCTCATTAACCCCCCAGTCTTCCAGTCCAGCTGTGAGGCAAGGTTGGCTGTACTACCTTTCCTCTGCTCCGGCTGCTGGTTATTCTGGTGGGACAGAGGTCTGTTCTCCTTCTGCTGCCCTTCGTTCTCCTTGTCCTGCGGTGCTTCGTTGCTGTGGTTCACCTGGTTTTCCCTGTGAAGCTCTACGTTGACCTTGGTCTCGACTTTGAGTTTCTGTTTCCCGCTGGGGTCCTCACTGTCGCTGGCCGTTACGCACTCTGTGGGCCAATAGGGTTTCACATGATTGGGAAGGGTATCAACTGCAACGCAAAAAAACACTCACTCGAAAACCACTTTTGATATGTTTTCTTAACCACTGCCCAGCCAGTCCTGTTCCCTGTGGCTGGGGAGGAGTTGTGTCAAACCAGAGCAAACGTTCAGATGATCCTTGCTGGACTGCACTGCCCTCAGGGTGCAGCGAGGCCCCAAAAACACACGTGGTAGGATGGCAGGGTGTCCAAACCCTTCCCAGAGCAAGGTCACTGGCTCCATTACGGAGAAGTGTGAGGCAAACCTGCCCTCTCAACTCTCCAGGGCCAGCGATCCCACCGGCTCCTTGGGGAGGTTGGCTTCTAAAGGGTGAGGGCACCCAAGGCACCTTATGCTGTGCCTATGCAGAGCACCAGCACACAGCCTGGACGTTTGTCAGTCAAAGCTGACTATCTTTAGGACAAGATGAACTATGCCTAGAAATGACTGCATCCTGCCACACAGTATTGATATTAATGGCCAGTGATCTCCAGCTCCTTAGGTCCAGGATCTACCTGACACCACTAAATCCACATGCCTGTATTGCATGAGGAGAGGCAGGTATTTCTTCCCCCTGCCCTCAAAACAACCAGCTTCTCCCTCCTCTTCTTCTTCCTTCATATGAGACTTTGCTGGCAGGGTAGCACCATTGCCGAGCGCTGTTGGCACCTGCCTGTAAAGCGCACGCTCTGCCTGAGCACCGTAAGTCGCAGATTTGCTGAAGCATCCTTTCACTTGTGCTCAGCCACCCCTGTGAACAAGCCTTTGGAAGGAAGAAAGGTCTCTAAGCTGGGGACAACAAGGATCTCTGCAGAAGCAAGGCACAGTGGTCGGGATGCTGTCTCAGATGTATGGTAGACTGGCACATTTGTCCCATCTACTCTAAAGCTATTTTATAGAAGGGAATAAATCCACTGCTCTCGCCTCACACTGGTAGTACCTTTGGGTGTGCTGTGGATTGGGCCACGTTCATTATTTTTGGAAGTAGATGTGTTCCACTTTTTCTCCGTCTCGAGCCCATCTTCCTCACTGTCCGATGAATGGGAGGAGGCATAAGAGCTGCTGTGTTCATCAAGGGACAGTTCACTGTCAGAGTCTGAATCGTGTTCTACAAATGCGGAAAGGGGAAACAAAGTGATGAGAGTGTGGACAGGAGTTGAACAAATCTGACAAATGCACAAGGAGAAAGAAAAGGCAGGCCTCTGGTTCAGGCCGTGCCAGGGATGAGCTCTTACATCCGTAAGTGTACATAGGATTAATTCACAAGGACTGCAGCGTCCATCTAAGTAATTATGAGAAGCACAACTGCTCAGCTCAGCTAGTGGGCAGGACCTTTTATGTGCATAGGAGGTGCAGAACAGAATGGGGACACTTTTTTCCCTATTCAATATGCAGAACAGTAACTCCATAGGATCTTAATCAACACAACACACAGGCAAACCAAGGTACCTAGAAATATCAAGAATCTGCAAATGCACTTAAAAAACTTAAAAACTGCTACAAGGCAACAAAATTTAACGTCAAGACCCAAATGAAAGGAAATCAGACACGAGACACTTCTGATTTTCTTGTACAAAACACACTGTAGTAAAGGAGGATATTGCCTCAAGGTCTCAAACGTTAAAAGATCTCCAATTAAAAATCAAGAGCAACAGCACATAATTCGTGAGAAAGAAAGGGGACGCCAGAAACTGTCAACAGCTGTGACAGCTGTCAGATTAAAACTGAACCATCACAAGAAGCAGATACATGATATTTCCATTCCAGGATTCCCTAGTAAGGCAGCCATTGCATAGCTCAATATGCCAAGAGCATAACAAGAACGAGACACACCAAGTCAGACTAACTATTCTTCCTATTACAGAAGCCTTTGAAAATAGTGCTGAGAAGCAGAAGGTGCACAACTGGGCCAAAACGTTTAGAAATAATTCTTACCATTGGATTTTGATGGATTCCTATGAAAAATGGAGGAATCTGCTTCAGTCTGACCAGCCCTTGCTTGACTTGAGGATCCACTGAGCTTATGAGCAGCCTCATCCCTTTGAGAACAAAAACAGAGGACAACTTTCTTTGTTACTTTACTGTTCTTAACAACAAGGCAGACATGCAGATGAGATTCTTCCAGTCAAAAGCAAACAGCTGCAGTGGATACTAGCCAGCCTGTGCTTGACTGTCAATGTGGTCACTTTTACAGCAAGACGTAGGTGATCCTAATGTAGCTGTCTGCCTTCGGCCACATGAATCACACTCTGAAAAAGCCTGAAGTTAATAAGCTAAATTGCACTCCTTGAGACACGTCTGAATTTTAACAGGCAAGCAGCATGGCCCATATAGTTAACATAAGTTATGTTAACCACTGCATTGTTGGAACTCCCCACTGAAGATGCATGCAAAAGAAAATGCACGAAAGAAAATGACAGTCACATAAAACAGAACTGTTAAGATATAAAACAAGTAGCATTTGAACCACAACATTTCTGTTTTCCACAAGAGCAATGAAAAGGGAAAGGCAAGCACCTGGAAGCCATGCACCTGCCACCTGATTACCTGAGAATATAAGCAAGGTAGCTATTGTGGCTCTTGGCTGACCTGACGGTGCTTTCTAGGGAGACAGTGGATTCCCCAATAGTTGTGCGATACATATTTGGCTCTTCTATATATGTGTTGTTACAGTTCAGAGATCGCTGAAGAAAAAAAAAAAAAAGACACAAAGCAATAGTGAATGATCCTACCAAAAGCCCATGTTACCCACGAATGTATTAAGTTATGAAGGAACCAAGTGGTTTTTGATGCTGAGGAAAAGAATTCTCTCCTCTCAAAAGTTTTAATTAAAATAGTAATCAAAAGTTTTGAGAGTAATCTTTGTACATCAGCAATCTTTGTACAAGTCACTGAAAGCGATCAGACAATTCACTTAATTACAGACAAGCCACCTACAAGTTTATTTTAGGTAACTTCTGCCAGCAAAAGGATGGTTTTTTTCCCAGTGTTTTTTCCTTACAGTTAATAATGTAGCTCTTGTTGCAGTGGAATCGTCTGGAAGAGGTTTCTTCCCAGTTAAAGTGTTCTTCAAGTGCTTCCTGACCTCTTTGTTAAATACACAGTGGAAGAAGAAAATGAACAGCCCCTGGATCGTTTTAGAGAGAGGAAGAATAAATGTAAATGATTTATTACTGCCAAACTGCAAATACAGATATTAGAGAAGAGCCGTTTTGAAACAACTGCTGAATTCTAGTTCACAGACCATGATTTCAATAGCAATAACTATTTTCTGTCTCTGACTGAAATGGCATTGATTGATCTCCTCAGACTTCTTCATAATTTCCTTCCAAGTTCAAATGCACATAAAAGGCCTGGGAAAATATACACAATGAAGTAGTCCTCCAGGGTTTACAAAGCAGAGCTTGTGGTAGGTGCCACCCTCCCTTGTCATTTGGGAAGAAACTTTCTTCTCAAAATATCCAACAGGGACCTCAATGTCCCACTGGAAGACATGGCAGGGAGTTTCAGGGTTCTACTTGCACTAAGATTTTAGAGCTTTTACACTGACGATGAGACAAAATCAATAGCAGCACATAAAAAATATCATAGCCTTTAGTGAAAACCTCTGGAAATGGGGAACTTGTCTGGTAGGTGTCCTTAATACTGTTGTTGCTAAGAGAACTTTAGAAAGCCTTGTGAGACATGGAGGGATATTGGAGGCAGAGAGGTCCCAACTTTTGCCTCATACGTTCCTTGGTTCAGCAATACCTCCTGGTGTGAAAATCACTAAAATCCCCAGGGCTGGGCAGTTTTTGGCTACCAGGAACACACATTAACAGCTTTCACTGCAGGCAGGGGGCATGCACGTGTGTGCCATCAGATGAATTTGCTCTGAGGGAATTCATGCAGCTGCCAAATTGTTATCAATTTTGGTTGGAGGTATAGTATATAGAAGCCAATCACTCATGAAGTTGCAGCTGTACCAACATCACAAGATGCCTGCATTTCATGATTTCAGCCAAAGCAATTGACTTAGAGTAACTTTAAACTTCAAGCTCACTTTCTAAACATTCAATCAAATGCAATCTTAGCTGGCATTAGCACTTTGGGATTATTCATTAATAAAATTCACATAAATGTCTCTTTAAAAATACAAGTTCAAAGAAGGCAATGACGTGAAACGCCACATACCACTGTGCCTCTCTGGGCAAGTTTGGAGAATTCCAGCTGCTGACTTTCCTCCCTCTCATCAGGTTTATATTTAATTTAATTTTGGTTTAGGCTTGTGGAAGCCTGGTTCTACAGCCTGAGCAGGTGTATTTATTTCAGAGCATACCAGTTGCAGTGGCAAAATAACCTTGCTCCAGGCTGGCCTATCTGGTGTGCTTCCAGGGCATGGACAGTCATCTCCGGAGGAGACCCAACAGATGACTTTTTTTGTTTGGCTGCAATTTGTGGCTGTTGTGCTGCAGCTGACAAGAGTGCCCTGCTAGCACTAGCTGTTTTAATACTGGAGGTGCTTGCCATGACAGTTACTGTCATCCTTGGTCACATTCAAATTGTGACCAACATGAAGCTTCATGACTACTTCCATGCCAGGTCTCCTACAAATAACTATTTTCTGCATCTTTAATCAACGAGTGTGTACACTAGGACAGGCAACCTACTAAAACCCTAATGCAACGAGTTGTATTTTAAAATCATTATTTGACTCATTTCTTTAAACAGTAACTTAATTTGTGAAAGCCTTGAACTTGGAGCCATCCACTCTGGGTGAAATAAAACAGTCTCTTGTTTGCAGTAGCAACAGAATGACTCTTAACAATGAGCACACAGAAGACAGTAACAAAGATTTTGTCTCCAGAATGATAGAGGTATAATTACCTACTGTTATTTATCTGTCACAGGTTACAACAGTAGAGCACTTATCTTTAGAATGACTAAAAGTGAGAGATGCAATTACTCAAAGTTATGGTTTTGGTGAAAAGAACCCTCTCTTTGAGAAAAGAAAGCAAAAATTGTACTTGACACCTCTCTTCTTCTGAAGTTAGCTCATGTTTAGCAGGTTTTTGGAGGTCTGGGCTCAGCAGCGTGCTCCCCAACAACTACCACAGACAAGACGCCATCCAACTTACCTGCAGGCAGCTGAAAATGGCAAAGAGATAGTGAAACGTCATGACGTCGCTGTTCACTGCCATCAGCCCCAGCAGCCATGTGGCACTGATGAGCAGCAAGAGCAGGAATGCTGTTCGCAGCACAGAGCTGTAAAGCAAACACAGATGGGCACTTGCAGTGGGACAGGATACAAGAGAACAGCCCAACTTCTCTGCACAGGCGGTGCTACGTGCCCAACAACTTGGCAACTGGAAAGGCCCTTTGGGAAAACTGGGGCAGTGTTCACCAGCTCCCAGTTCCCAAATCTCTCATTGCACTACTCAATGACTTAGCATATTCAGGTAAAAAAAAGGTGATTTCTTTTCAAGTTCATTTCCAAGGTTTTCTTCAAACAAACCAGGCTGTTTGCCAAGTCCATGCTGTTCAGCCTTGTTGACTCTGAGGAAGACATCTGGGCGGTAAATGGCCACGTCCGTCTCATTTCTGTTTGTCAAGTTCACTCTCACATTCCTTCTCAACATTACAGACCAAGGTTTGTACTGAGGGCACTCAGGGGAATATTTGTTTGCTTAAAAACATTATTTTCACAGACACTTTCAAAAGATGGCCACAATTCTAGTGGCAAAAGTTTTGTATTATGAGTAAAATAGGTGCCATTAAGTAGCAATTATACTCCATTTATTTAGGGAGATTTAAAAAAGAAACAAAAAAATTACCCAACAGCCAGGGCTGAATAAATAGCCAGAAGTCATCTTTTGAAATCTCATACAGCTACCTATTTGAAAAAAGAAAAGGGCTGTCTTGCCACTAGCTAATCACATTTCAGTTCACAGGTAAATTCCGAGCTTTGGGCAAAACAGACGTTAATGGGAACAGGCTGCCACAGCAGCTCGGGAAGGCGGCAAGTTGCAGCTTGTGAGGCTTTCTGCTCGTCCTACCGGGAGCAGGATAGGGGGAGGTTGGCTGGCCCTCAGCACAGGAACCTCAACGGGTCTCTGCCACGACATGGCTGGTGACCCAGGCATTTGTGAGGGGAGACCTCTGTGAGCAACGGGTGAGCACAGGGAGACCCAGAATTACATCTACGTGGTCATACCACAGGCAGAGGTGAAGTGACAGTGTAGTAGGGAGTATGACGAAAGATCTGGAAGGACTGTAATGATACCATCCAGAGACCAGACCTTTCCCTCTCCCCTCACTTCTTGTGCCTACACTTGGTGGTGGTGCAGAGCACCATGGTGGAGGTTTTACAGAGCCTCCAAGGGAACCCCAGGAATGCGCTGGTGAAGCAGCTCCAGTTGCCTCTACCAATGCTAACTGTCTCCTCCAAATATCTTTTTTACTTCCTGCTCCAACACTTGCCTTTAGGAAATTCTGTTTCTTTCTTATTCCTGGCCAGAACTTTTTCTATAGGTTTTTGAACCCAAACTTACATGACTCCAGTTTTTTCAAATGAACGTTGCCTTCGTCTGCACGATGCTTTCATTGCTAGTATAAAGATGACAGTGTTTACCTGAAAGAGAAATTGAAATAACAGCATGGATTCTTTACGTACATTTGTTAGAGCTCAGGTTTCAATGAAAATGCAATTTTTATCCTAAAATGGTTCATGGTGCCAAGAATATTTTTCCTTCAATTTACAGGTCTCTAAGTTCCAAGATTCATCTTGTTTCAAGCCAACATAGTCCTGGGACTTGATCTGGATGAAACCCAGTAAGATGGCCATCAGTAAGATGGCCCTATGCGAAGAGGCTTGAGTGAAAGATAAATACTCAAGAATGGCTGTCCTTGTACAGACCAGAGTCCACTCAGCCCAGCACCCTGTTTCAGCTGGGCCAAACCAGAATATAAGAATACAGTAACAGAGAAAGCATATAGTGATAATTCCTCTGAATACTCCTCCAGACTTCACTGATTTCCACAGCTGGGATGTACTAGGTGGGGTGGTGCATTTGTATTTAATCACTCATAGTGAGTATCAATGCAGAGAATTTGTCTGGTCATTCACTATCCAAAACCGTGCAGAGCTTTACCACCGCCATCGTCCTGTTTCTGGGAGTTTCTAACGCTGTGGAGAAACAATGCAGCTCATCCTGTTTGTTCTGAATCTGCCGTCCCCTGCTACCACTTCTGTTGGAAAAGACACTGAATGGTTGGCTCCACAGTCATTTTCCCCAGACCACCATGCTGTTATAGGGTCCTCCCTCCCCCCCTTCTCTGCAGCCTTCTTGTCTCTAGGCTGAAGGCTCCTAGTCCACTTAGCTGGTCCTCCAGCGGGGGTTTTCCCATGTCTCTGATGACTCGTGACCACAGTCTACACTGCTTCCAGGTCTACTTCATACTTTGTGAGATGAGGAAACCAGAACTGCCCTTGGTATTCAAGATAGAGTCACACCACGAATATTTATCTTCTGGTGCTCTGTTACTGAGGGAAGCTTTAAGGGAGAAGTTAAACACCAGCCCATTCTTTAAAATTCCTCAAATTTGAATTATTTAATATTCCTTTAGGACTTCTGGATGCAGTGACTTGTTATGGCTCATTTTGTTGATTTTTTTAATAAGCTCACCAACCAACCCTTCAAACATAGAACAAAGCAAATGGGAAAAAATAAATAGGTTTCTGGCCATATAGCCATTGCTCCACAAGCAATCTTTGCACTGGCAAGCAGCCCTCTGATTTCCAGGAGCTTAGCTCATGTCTTCTCTGTTTAAGCAAAAGAGGCAACCTCAAGTACATTGGCTTCAAATGTAAAGAATACAGTTGCTTTGCATTATGACTACTGTTTGACAAAACAGAAAAGGCAGCAGTACGGAAGAGGCAGCTCTGGATGCCATCTCCACCATACTTACAACTACAACAATTACGATGGGCCCAGCAAAACTCCAGATAAGGGTGTCATGAACAGACAACCAGCAGAAATCAGGGTTCCCATAGCCTTGTGGATCCAGACCAACAGCAAGCCCTGGGTCACAAAATGGAGAGAAAGTACATCAGAAAGATGTTGCTGAGATCTTCTATATAATCAGGCACATTTTCAAATCACTGTCTAACAAAATGATAATGGCAAAATGTGTTCAACAGGACAGCCTGGGAAATCAAAATCAAGGCAAATACTGAGATAAAACTTTTGTAAGTCAACCTTTATGTTGGTCACTCCATATCAAATTATACTACGAGTTTTGCCTATCAGAGCAAAGTTCAGCTGCATAGAAATGACAATAAATGCAAGTCCCATATTAATTCTGTTTCAGCACAGTTTTATAGCCATACTCACACAGTGTGATGAAGCCTTGAGGGTGAGTGACATGTTGAGGAATTTCAATAAGCCTATGCAGCAGAATGACATGAATCATAACTGAGGAGATGCCTATACTACAAAAAAAAAAGTGCATTCTTAACTGCTGTGAGCCTGCTGTCACTAAAATAACACCAGAGACAAAGGAACCTGGGAACTCATGGGAGTTAACCACTTGAGGTCAGGTGGGATTCATTTTGAGATGCCATCCCAGGTACCTCACTTTGCTTTCAGCGCTGTTTGAAATGGAGTTTGCTAATGCCCCTAAGGCAATTGAGTTAAGAACACACCTTTTATTGTTTTATTTTTCAAAGCCTGGACAATTCCATGGGATTCTCTGAGTCCAACCTCCACCTGCTGATTTACAGTGCTGCCTGATTTGGTGACCTACACCTTGCCCATATGGTGACAGACTGGGATTGCTGCCTTTGACCTGCAAAATCATAGAATCACAGAATCATTTAGGTTGGAAAAGACCTTTAAGATCATTGAGTCCAACCATTAACCTAACACTGCCAAGT
>JANHGO010000069.1:22573203-22622930 GCA_024606505.1 Aquila spilogaster
CAGTCAGGGGAGTGTATGTTTGCTTAAAAACATTATTTACACAGACACTTTCAAAAGCTGGTGACAATTCTAGTGGCAAAAGTTTCATATTCTTAGTAAAATAGCTGACATTAAGTAGCAATTATATCCCATTTGTTTAGGGAGATTTAAGAAAATAAACTTAAAAAAACCCAGAAACTGAGATCTAATGCTGAGTAAGTAGCTACAGAAAGCCTTTTGAAATCTTATATAGCTACCTGTTTGTAAAAAGGGGCTGTCTTGACACTAGCTAATCACATTGTAGTTCACAGGCAAATTCTAAGCTTTGGGCAAAATAAGACTTAATGGGAATGTGCTGCCGCAACAGCTCAGAAAGGCGGCAGGTTTCGGCTTGTGGGCTTTCTGCTCATCCCGCGGGGAACGGGATGGGGGTGGAAGTCAGTCCTCAGCACAGGAACCACAGTGGGTCCCTGCCTGACATGACTGGTCATCCTGGTATGCATCAGGGAGACACTACTGAGCCACGGGTGAGCATGAGGAGACTCAGAATTATGCCCACCTGGAAATGCCAGGGGTGAGGTGAAGTGTTGGCAGTCAGCATGAGGAAAGGGACATGGCAGGACTACAATGACACCATACAGAAACCAATCTTTTCACTCTTCCCTCTCTTCTCATGACTGCAGCTGTCAGTGGTGCACAGCAATGTGGTGGAGGTTTTTACAGAGCTGCCAATGGAGCCCCAGAAATAGGTGCTGGTAAAGAGATTCCAAACTTTTCTACCAGTGTGGTCTGGCTCTTTCTCCAAATATCTTACTTATTTCCCACTCTGACTTTTAGGCAGTTCTATCCCTTTGTTATTCCTGGCCAGAACTTCTACAGCTTTTTGAACCCAAACTTACACGACTCCAGTTTTTTCAAATGAACGCTGTCTTCGTCTGCAGGATGCTTTCATTGCTAGTATAAAGATGACAGTGTTTATCTGAAAGGGAAATTGAAATAACAGCATGAGTTCTTTCTCCAAATTTGTTAGAGTTCAGTTTTCAATGACAATGAAATTTTTATCCTAAAATGGTTTGGAGTGCCAAGAACATTTTCCCTTCAAACCACATCTCTTCAAGTTCCAAAATTCATCTTGTTTCAAGCCAACATCAGTCAAGATTTCTCTAGGATTCCATCTTTGTGAAGCACAGGAAGACTGTCCTGTGCAATCAGCATGAATGAAACACAGAAACTCAAGAATGGTTCTCCTTATCCAGTCCATAGTCCACTCACCCAGCATCTTGTTTCTCTGAGGCCAAAGCAGAATATAAGAATTTAGTAACAGAGCAAGCACTCAGTGATAGCTTCTCAGAAAGCCCCTCCAGCTTTCACTGATTTCCAGGATGGTGATATATTAGATGGAGTGGTTCACTTATAGTTTATTACTCACAGTGAAAATTTGAAAATTTGTCCAGTCACTCAGTTTCTTAAATCATGTAAGGTTTACTATTGCCATAATCCTATTTCTATCTCCTCAGAGAGCAATGGTGTAGCTCATCCTGTTCTGAATCTGCCTCCTCCTCCTCCTATTTGCGTTGGAAAAGACACTGCACAGTTGGCTCCACAGCTATATTTTCCAGGCTACGACACTATTACAAGCTTCTCCCCATCCTCTTCTCGGTAGCTTTTGTCTTTTGAGGCTGAAGGTTCACTTAATTGCTCCTCAGTGGGGGCTGTCCCATGCCTCAGGTAACTCACAGCCCCAGTCCATACCACTTCCAGGTGTACTTCACACTTATTGGAGAGATCAGAACTGCATGTGGTATACAAGATACAGTCCTATGTATCCGTATCTTCTGGTGATCAGTTACTGATAGAATTTTTAAGGGAGGAAAAATTCAAATTCCCTAGAGTTCCTAAAATTTAAATTACTTAATATTTCTTTAGGAATTCTGGATGAAGCAACTAGTTGCAGCTCATTTTATTGACTTGTTTTACAAGCTGCCCAACCAACCTTTCAAACATGGAACAAAGCAAATGGAAAAAAACAAGCATCCTTCTAGCCACAGGGCTAGACTGTCCACAAACAATCTTTGCACTGGCAGCCCTCTGATTTCCAGGAGCTTAGCTTAGCTCACGTGTTATCTCTTCAAGCACAAGATGCAAGCTTGAATATACTGGCTTCTAAGATAACGAATACTGCTGTTTCAGACTGTGACTACTGGTTGACAAAACATAAAAGAAAAGGTAGTAGAATAAAAGAGACAGCTCAGGGTGCCAACTCCACCATACTTACCACTACAACAATTACGATGGGCCCAGCAAAACTCCAGATAAGGGTGTCGTGAACAGACAACCAGCAGAAATCAGGGTTCCCATAGCCTTGTGGATCCAGCCCAACAGCAAGCCCTGAGTCACAAAAGGGAGAGAGAGGTCATCAGAAAGGTGCTGATGAGATCTATGTAACCAAGCACAGCAATAACACTGTCAAATCACTGTCTAGCAAACAAAATTCTAATGGCAAAATGTGTTCAATAGGACAATCCAGGAAATAAAAATCTAGACAAATATTAAAATAAAACTTCCGTAAACCAAAACCATTACACTGGCTACCCCATATTAAATGACACTCTGAGTTTTGCCTATCGGAATGAAGTTCAGCTACATAAATCTACAGTAGATGCAAGTCCTAAGTTAATTCTGTTCCAGCATGGTTTTATAGCCATATTCACACAGAGTCCTGAAGCCTTCAGGGTGAGTGACATGTTAAGGAATTTCAATAAGCCTACACAGCAGAATGACATGAATCATAACTAAGGAGATGTCTATACTACAAAAAAGTGCATTCTTAACTGCTGTGAGCTTACTGTCACTAAAATAACACTGGAGACAAAGGATCTTGGGAACTCACGGGATTTAACTGCTTGAGCTCAGGAGCAGAGGCTGAGATTCATTTTGAGCTGCAAACTCAGGTAAGCCTACCTCACATTGCTTTCAGCACTGCCTGAAATGGAGTTTGCTGATGCCCCAAGGCAACTGAGTTAAGAACACACCTTTTATTGTTCTATTTTTCAAAGCCTGGAAACTTCCGAGAGAGAATCTCAGAGTCCAACCTCTACCTGCCGATCTACAGTGCTATCCAATTTTGTGCCCTACACCTTGCCCATATAGCAACGATTGGGATTTCTGCCTCTGGCCTGCAAAATACTGCAGTGTTCTCCCTTCTTCAAGAGGCAGAAATCGATCCCTACAAGGCCCTTGGCCAACGACATATGGTAAATGGATGCAGCATGTTGTGTGGGCACCAGGGGCACCTATTGCGCTGAGCATATGACCTGCCTCAAGCAGGCATCCAACGTTCACGGCAGCACTGCTCTCTGCAGTGAGGATTTGTGCCTATTAATAAACACCGTTCTGAGTTGAAGTCTGTGTGCTTTGACAAAAAGACACCGAAAAAAAGGGAGAGCTCTGTTTTACACTTACAGCATAAAAACTGGCACGTGGCCAAGGTTCACATCTGGTACAGGCCCATGGTCTATGAAAATTAAACTGGCTATTTAGCGGAGCGGTGGATATTGGATCTGTTTTCTCTGAAGTGTGGAATGAGATAGGACTGGTCTCTCTCTCTCTGTTCCCATTGGCTCTTCCACCACTGCCTTCAGCAGTTGCCATCCAGAAAGAATTAGCCATAAATGATTAAGGGACCATAAAGTATTTTATACAGATGTAATTCTATAGACACAGGCTGTTTCCCAGGACTGGATTTCCCCATTAGTGGGACTTAAGCTATGGTTTGAGCAAACATCTGGCTCTAAGAGTAACTGGCAGACTGCAGTATTTTTTCACTCTCAAAATCCTACCCTAAAGTTCCCCATTAAACACATGGGGCAAACTGCAGTCTTCAGGTAGGCGGTTCAAATTTTACTGGAGTCAACAATATGTGAAATGACACTTTACCCAAAGGCAGAATTAAGCCAATGCAATTTAATATAAAGACCATTTTGGCACACCAATTAAACACTCCAAATGTGCGGGCTGTACAACAGCTCCTTGATGCTCACGGGAACTAAGGATTCTCTGCTGGGGAAGCCCAGCACCCACCCCACGAACATGCCAGGAGCACACCAAGAGCCACGTTTTGACCCGTCCAAGTTTCTGCAGGCCCTGCAGCAACTGCACATCAGCCTTACCTCTCTCCTGACTCATCACCTTGTTTAGGATTTGCAGCAAATCTAGAGATTTGGCAAATACTATGATCTGGGGTACAGTGATTTAAGGACGATGTAAGAACCTGTTTTAACACGAGCTCTTGATGGCAAGCAGTTATTGCAAGTGTATGCCAGTCAGTTAGCATGTTGCCACAAAGAGGGGTCTTGCTGGATGCCAAATCCAGGATTTTGTTCCTGAGGCAAGGAAGTCATAAAATCCCTTTCCTAGATGGATCAAACTACATCTTAAAATGAGCCAACTTAAAGTGAATTTAATTTGCTTTAAGCAAATTCCAATACTGCTCCCCATGGAGGGATATTCCACATCCTTACTTTTTTGATGGCTATAGGCCTCCTCCCACCCTCAACCCTACATTTACTCACAGCAATTTGCTTTTGTATGGAGTGATTAAATGTGGTTCCCCACCACTGGACTGTTCCTTACGTAAACATTTTGCTAAGATTTTTTCCCCCCTGAAGTTCAGGTTTCCCTTTTGCAAATAGCCTGGTCCCTTCATACATCCCTTAGGAATTCTATGTCCCACTTCAAAGCAAATGTCATTTCGAGCATAAAAAATATGAAGAAAAAAAAAGAATAACAGGTTAAATTGACCGCTGCTGCAGATTCATTTTTTTTCAGGATATCTGCAAAGGAAATGCACTGGGCTACATAGCTTTCTTTTAAATAAAATTAAAATGTCCTTTGGATGACCAAGACTAAAATTCTTTTCCAAACCTAAACTTTTCCACTATTGGAAAACATACACAATCCTTCTCTCATCAAGAAATTTAGAAGAAATGGTGTTCAAAATGCACGTTAAGAAGTTGGAACCTTCTTTAGATAATAAACTTTAAAACACTTAACAGAAACTTGTTTGAAATATGCATAGTAACAAAGCTATCCAAGGGCAAGAAATCCCAACTGCACTATTTATAAGGAAATTAATTTCTATTCAGACAATTTCTAAACCTGGAAGGTCAAACTAATGGCTTAGCTTTCTTGATTCACTCTTGATTCCACAAAATCCTCTGACTCCCTCAGTAATAAGGATCTGACATTTTCATTTAAGTTAACCGTAAATCAGTGGATTCAGAATTTATAGTACAAGAGACACCTTGGAGCTGTAATTCACTATATATATGTATAGTTTTAATACTGAAAAATTGTTCCATGCTACAGGGAACAATTTCTAATGAGAAAAATGTAAAAGTGGTGCACTTGTAATGTACAGATAACATAATACTGCTGCTGAGACACTCTCAATTCTCTAGAACACATGAGAAACCAAACAAGAAATGAGAAATCCTTCAGATGAAATACTACTGAAGACCTACGTGTTCTGAAACGCAAACTGGTTCCTTCCATCAGGTGATAATACTTCTCTTCTACCAGAAATGACACTGCCTACTATCTGATGGCACTGAATATTCCTGTGTACATTGCAGCGGTGCCGATAACAGCTGCACAGGTCTGAAATTCTATAGAAACCAAAGACGTTTTCTATTTGAAGTGTTGGGGGTATGTCCAGAGTGGTGGAACCCTCTGGACCTTCCACTGCGTCCTGGATAAACTGATAGAAGCAGAAAATACTTATGCACAGCTTGACACAGAAAAAACTTAGCATGTCTCCAGAAAGGACACTCTTCCTCCCTATCCTATGTTTTTATATTACTCTCCTTTAAGTCACACAGAAAAAAAAAAAAACACGTATATTTTCAAAAGTCTAACTTGTTCCACAATGTTTTTCCAAGTGTACATGATTGATAGCTATTTATTTGATTGGATAGATCTCTAAATCTCTGTCACTGCTGACTGTATGTTGTTATCTGTAAAAATAAATGAGTAAAAGTTAACTGTCTGCCGAAGATCTGATTTCCCATATGGCAAAAGATACATGCTGAAATAGTTGAAGCAAAAAAAAAAACCCCAACTGTTCTGCAAAGCACTTCCTAAGGAGCTGTCTGCCTGCATTAAGGTAGCACCATGTGCTCAGGGTAGCACTGGAAATGTCTGACTGCAAAAATAGGAACAGTGAGGGTGGAGATAGATGGGCTCCTGCAGAACACCCTGGAACAGTTTAAAAGATTACTGCCTCCAGCCTTTCATTTCTTTTCCTCAACTGGAAGTTATTGCTTTCCTATCTGAAATGATATAAAAGGCTGCTTGAGTAATCCCAGCTCATTTTCATGCCAAGTAAAACAGAGCTGCTGAAATCCCCTTCAGAGAGCATTTACTGCGGGTCATGGGCACTGCAGTGGGAATGCCCAGGAAGGACAGCAATGCCCCATGGGTAGCATTACTTCTGAAGCCACTGCAGCCACCTCCCCAGAGACTGTGACATGGATTTGACTACAAGCATGGGAAAGGACTGTTTAGGATGACTACAAACAAACAAGTCCTGCTTTAATCTGGGTGCAATTACGTTTATGTTACTGTAACACCCTCAGTACGACTTCAGCTGGGACAACAGACATTTGGGGCGCAGATCTGCCAAGCTCCAGTGACTTCTATTTGTCACAACACATCATGCAGGAAAGCACTCCAGTGATAACAGTAGCTGAGTGCATCCACAACCATCTTGGATGGGGTCACTTTCCTGTATCTGGCCAGTGGAGATGGCAGGGAAAGCAAATGAAGCTGCTTTGGAGTGGTTGAGGGTACCTGTGATAATGGCAGGAATGCCCCAGCCAACGACGTAGTAGAACCGCATGTGCCCAAAGTTGATGTTCCTCACTTCAGTCAACATCCGGTAGATGTGGAGCTGCTCCACAAACATCCACGCAAAGGTACTCATGTAGAAGTAGTGCAGGAGGATGGCAATCACTGTACATACAAACTGCAGAAGGGAAAGAGCAAGGAAATTAGAACTGCTTTTCTGAAATATGCAGCCTTGTGAGTCACAGGCCTCCCAGTGCAGCTAGACAGAAGTGTGATAGGAAGGGTTTGGCAGAAAGAACACACTGCCGTTACATTTCAGTTGTTTTTTCAGAGATTCAGAAAAGCTGTGCATATTGTGAAAGCTATGTTTTTTTATATTGTTATGCACCAGTTCTGAATCTGCTTTGGCTTTACCCTATTGGTTCAATGTGCTTCTGGTCACTGCCCCCTGCCCTTGCCATGTGTTCTGTGGTTCAATTCTCTGTGCGTATTTGCTGCCCAGGTGACACTTCCAGCTCTTCTGTCTGAATTCTTTCTGCTTGCAGGTAGAGCAGTGCTGGCAGAGCTCCTGGCTCCTTCTCCTGGTGTGGAGCAGGATGTGGGGATGCCCTGCAGAGGCTGCAGACCCTCTGCTCAGCCTCACACACGAGTCCCTCCTCTATAACACTGTTCCATCAAATTCAGCAACAGTGGGTTTAACTGCACCAATCAGACCAGTCTAGTTGCAAAGTCAACAAATTGTTCTCAAGATCTGCTATCTGCATCCCTGCACTGACTTGGTGTCTCCGATTTACACACCAAGGGCCAGTCCATGGATTTTTCTGTTACTTTGCTCTTCCCAGTGAGAAAGCTGTTTCTCCATGGAATCGCACTATTTTGGTATAGTTTTGCTTTGTTTTAAAGTAGACAATGTGCCGTGGTGATAATGGTAAATAACTTGCATTTGGCAGAGGTGGAGGAGAAGTGTGAGAAAGATCTTAGATTTTCAGCTGAGGTCCTTCTTGCTCTGGAAAACCTCATTTCTAGAGAGAGAAATCAATGAGGTTTGAGTCCAGGAGGAGTGAATATGCTTAATTTGAGCAAAAAATGATCTGCAGACTTCAGTCAAAGAAGAGCAGACTTTCTTGGAGATATTTTCTTACCAGTTGGATCACTGAGTCAAAGTCCCAGCTCCATACAGGACCACCCAGTTTGATGTGATTTTATGTTCTTGCATAAGACATAAGACCAGCATGCCATTTTGTCCCTGTGGAACTGTGCCATAAGGATCTCTGACACTAAGGCTGGTGTTCAGGTGCAAGGAGTACTAAGGAGGAAGAATCTCCTGAAGAGCTGGGATGACTTATATGACAAGATAGTAACTCAGGACTGAGTAACAGAAATCATATGAAAAGGAGTTAGGAAACTTGCATTAATAAGCAGGTAGGGATGAGAGTGTTTGGCTATACTGTGGTCAGCAGCAAAAATGAAAGACTCATGGAAATCAAAGAGACTGGGCCATTAATATGACTAAGAGAAATAGCTACGGTGGGCAAATTGGCAGCTGAAGTCAACTTTGTGATAAAATGGCCGCTTTGAACACTCTGAGCTTCACAGACTTATATTTTTGCAATATATGCCAACTAAGTTTTGACTCCAAATGAAGAGTTTGATGGCTGAAAATAAGAATGATCACAAGCATCGTACAGCCAAGACAAAATCTATCTCATTAGCTCTATTCATTTGCTTGTTTGAGAAGCAAAGCAAAGGACTCTGCCAAGGACCTGTTGATAAGCTTGAGTTAAGAGCACTCTGAGTGACCACACTATTTTTGTTTCAAAATATTTTACATTGTGCTTTTGATTCTTTTGAGGCGCTGTCCCTGCCTTCTGATTTTGGTGTGACATTTTAGTGTTCTTGCATGGCATAATGCTCACATCCACAACTCAGATTTCCCTGCTCAACTTTGCTGACAATTTTATATTATGATTGCCAGCTTTCTGGATTCACTTACTGTATCAGCTCTATTACAGTGTCAAGTGTTATTGAAAAAATGTCTCACCAAATAAAACGTCTTTCCTCCCTCTATGTAAGCGGGGCTTTTTTGTTTCTACTGGCACATATATATGAGTAGACTGTTGCCCTGAACATTACCTTTTTCAGGTAAGAAAAAAAAAGTAAATAAATCACTTTCCATCAATTGTCCAGGGAAAGATTAAAACCTCACCCAGAAATGTGACTGTTAATTCACAGAAACCCATAAAAGCCAGGCTGGGTGCCAAGCAGCGCAGCATTATTTGTGCTCCAGCATTCTTTCCCTCTTTATGTTCATCAGTGCATGACTCGTTAGACAGCTCTCATTCCATACAGACAGATGAATAATTGTCTCAAGTAGACATGGCTTACGACCCTCCCACCTTCTCAGTTTGACTGGGTAGGCTGTAAGGAGCGGCTTCCTGCTCCATGAAGTGCATTCTGCAACTTAAAAGATTTTCATAAGTGGGTTAAGGGTTTGGGCTGTTTCACCGAGTCCTGGTAACAGCACAGGACAGGATCGCAGCCCTGAAGACTGCAAATGGGAAGTAGCAGAGAAAAACGTTGTGAAGTACAACCAGCAGTAGTTCTGGCATTGCTAAAGTGAACTGTTTTACTGCTCTTGAAAGCACTTGCTTGGTGCTCCACTATATTACAAAAGGAATCTGGAGATGAGAAGCCATCTCTCACTACCTGAGTTTTGTAAGGTGCTGCAGACACCTAGGCTCGTCCCTCTGCTCCACAGTATTCATGTCAGGGAACTGAAAGCATGTTAACTCCCTGCCAGTGAAACACAGTGAAAAATGAGTGCTGTGCTCAAGAAGACATGAGAAAGGTCAAGTTACACAGAATGCTGTGGATCAATTGGCCAGGTGAGTTCATTTGAGAAACAGTTATTTTAATATGCAAACTCATATATTATGAGACAAAGACAATGCAGGTCACACATGATGTGAGGCCATATCTGAGGGCAGGTCACTGTGAAATACCTCACTGCAACAGCAGCTAAGGGACTGGAGTTGGGACAGAGGGGAATATCAGAATATGGGACTGGAAGCAGCACTGTAAAATGGAAAGTGTTGTCCAGTTTAGCACTGACAATTTTCCAAAAGGTAAAATGGGGGAAGAAAGCCCTGAAAAAAGGCATCAGAGTGATATGAATCTTAGAAACTGAGGAAATTAAGCAGTTCACTTTTACTTAGTTTTCTAACTGAAATACTGTTGAATACGGGGTTCTAGGGAAGACAAGAGGTCTTCAAATTTATTATGAGAAGGTTTCAACAGCATCCAGTTACCACAAGGTGAAATTACACAAAATCTGAGAGCATAGAATCACAGAATCATTTGAACTGAATGGAACCCTTAAAGTTCATCTGGTTCAACTCCCCTGCAACAACAGGGACACACACAGCTCAATCAGGTGCTCCGTCCAGCCTGATCTTGAGGGTCCCCAGGGATGGGCTTCCTCCACCTCTCTGGGCAACATGTTCCAGCACCTCACTACTCTTACTGTAAAAAACTTTTTTTTCACACTCAATCTAAATTTCCCCTCTTTTAGTTTGAAACCATTTCCCCTTGTCCTCTCACAACAGACCCTGCTGAAGAGTCTGTCCCCTTCCTTTTTACGGACCCCCCTTTAAATAACGAAGGGCCTTTCTTTTCAAGATTTAGATTAAAACATGACATGTACAGAAAGGATTTATAGAAGACAGATTTTCTTTAGGGTGTTCAGATAATCCCTACGCGAACACTTTGAATGTTCTTTATATCTGCTAAGGCAAATTTTTTATTGCATCTCATCACCCATCTGTCTGCTGTCCGTTCGGTGAAGGAAGCACTTGTCTGCTTGTCTCCTGCCTGTCTGCATGGCAACCATGACTTTTGAGATGAGTGCTACTAAGAATTAAGAGCGATACTACATATAATGCTACAGAGCTAAAATAGCAATGAAATTCTAGGCACAGAACACATGTACTGTGTATTTCATATTCAGTCCACATGTGGCTTATGTTTCTTGATGTGCACAATGCTGGAGGTGTATGCGCTAAGCTTTGGCAACAGGTATGATGGACTGAAGCCAGAGGTCACTGTGACTGGAGAGCACAAAGCAAAGTGACAGGTTTCCTACTGATTCTTGAATGTGGCAAGCTGTCCCATGCCTGGCAAGTGGCTTCTTCAGAATAGCCACGGTGGGTATGCAGCATGCACTGAACACCTGCACAGTAGCTCACTGCCGATAATCTACCAGTCAACACCAAAAGCCATTTGGGTTTGTGGGGTACCTGCTGCAGGAGAAACTGGAGAGCCTCCTACTGAACGGACAAAGCAAGACAGAATGCATACTGATGGAAAGGAAGGAAGAAATTGGAATCCAGGATTCAGTTCCTAGGATAAGCCTTCAACATTTTTTTGAAAATAACATACAGATCTATTTCCTAGCATTGATATTCGTCATAAAAAATACAAAAGAATACATTCAGTCTGACATTTAAACAACTGTTTAGGCCAAGCAGAAGTAAAAAAGAAGAGAAAGTGAAACAGACAGAAGCAGATAAAAGTCACAGTATGAGCCCCTGATTTAAAGTCTGACAACTCTCACAATAAGGATGAAGTAACTCTTACCGGGTTTTCGGTTTGGTTGATTCCAATGAGGAAGACAAGCTCGGAGAAGAAAAGTGCAGCCACCAGGTTCTTGTGGATGCTGTGCAAGTTGGACCGCAGTGTGCGGATCAGAACCAGCAGGACGAAGGTAATCAGCAAAGCCACCAATGAGATGGAAACAGTTGTGTAAGTGACAATCTTCAGAGGAAGTACCTCCCCATTCTGTAGGAAGAGAGATTGATAGAACCTCTGAGTTTTTCCTTTCTTTTCCTCCAATCAGACCTACTACTTGGAAAGTCAGTGCTTTCATTACTACTGAGTCAATGCACAGATTTGCTTCAGACCAAGAGCAGTGCGTGATACCACCTCTCGAGTCACTCGACATTTTGAGCTTGCATGGGCAGTATCCAGAAAGAGCAGGGAGCTAAGTGGGAATCTTAGTGTATCTCAGGCTAGACTGCCCCTCTTGAGGTTGTCCTGAAATGCTAAAAAACCTGTGGAGCTTACGTCCTTGTTCCTGCTATTGTAGTTCTACATGTACCTAATATCAAGTGGTGCAACAGCTATTAGGTATCCATAATCCTTGTCTCATTCCCTTCTCTGCATAGCCTTCTGCAGCACAGGCTAGCACAGTATCTAAGTATTGCAGGCTATGTCACACACACTGACCAGGTGTAAAGCTCTTTGAAGGCCCTTGAAGACCAAAACCCTTGAAAATCCCACTGGCACACGAGCCTGGGATCACCCACCTCTCGTTTTGAAATGTCCATCAGGACGGCAAAGCTGGTCAAATGGTTGCACTGGCAGGCAATATGGCTCTGGTTTCTGGAAAACAGCTCACATCCTCTGGAAGACCAGGCACCTGTTCCGCCAATCCTGCAGGGAAAAAAAGGCATCTATGAGAGGCATCCTCAGATCTCACCCTCACCTCCTGCTGCCGCTGCTCTCCAAGAGAGCTCTTACTCCATGAACAGAGAGGACTCTAAGTATCAAGACAGAAATATTTATAGCGGTCACCTGCCTGACAATGTAATCACCTTAAAAAGCCCTGAGTTGAAATATTGCTCGCCAGCTGTTGTGGCTTTGCAACAATCTGTTTTGAGTTAAAAATAATTTTAAAAAGTCCTCATTTTGTGTCGGTGATCATAAAAGCAGTATGGGGAAGTGATCGCACAGAGCAAACTGGTCATAGCAACCGTATGAGGTAAAAAACACCAAAACCACAGAGACGTGTTTTTCAGCCATCTCTATTTCCCTACACTTAGTAAAGCTCTCACATGAAATATATTTCAGCAGAAATATGATTTCATCACAATATTCCTCTAGAAAGTAGACAAGAAAAGTTAAAAACAGGAGATAACATTTTATATCAGGAAATGTCTTCTATTAACATCATGGAGGAACCGATCCCTTAAAAATTCTACCCTATTCAGCCTTGTTTAACTCCAGAAAAGACTTTGTGTCTATATTAATTAATCTATCCTGAAGTTAATGAGTAATAAAAATTCTTTTGTAATCACTGAAAGAGTTTTTCTCTTCATGAGATTACACAGGTGATCTTTTACATTCAGTACTAAAACATTTGTTAAATAGTTTTAATATCACTTTCTCTTGAAAAGCACTCACATTTTAGAAAAACTCTTTCATTATGTTTACAAGCTCCTTTATAATTGTGGCTGCAGGAAAACGTAACACAGACAACAATGCATTGAAGCTGCCAGCAAATAGCAAATGGATGAATCACGTTAGAGCTAATGAGTTATTCAAGCCCATACAATGTTTAAAAATTTATGAAAAAGGGGCTTGTCATTTCCTCATAATTGGCAGAATCATCTGTACAAAGAAGCAAATAGCACATCGAGAAATTGCTTATATAACCTTTGGGCTGATACAATCTCAGACTACTTTACAAGCAGGCAAGTCGAGTAGTTTATTATTGCTAACAAAACAGATTTCCGTTTGCCTCTTCGATCCTCTTAATGATATAATCTCCATAAGCTTTTGACTGGGAGGCAAACATTTCGTAGCTTAGCTTGCTCTTTTATTTCCAACACAGGACATAACCTCTTAGTGGATTTTTCCATACGTTTACTAGAGTTTTGGGGTCATTAGAAAATGAGTAACAGCTATTCCTCTAACTGTGGGCTGACAATACCATCCTTTTGCTATATATGTGGTTTCACGGTTACATATGTAGTACTTAAAATATTACAAAATTTTAACTTGACAAACACATAGCTATCATAGAATCATAGAATGGCTTGGGTTGGAAGGGACTTCAAGGATGATCAGGGATTGCTATCTCTCAACACATTTTCTTTTCAACACTCCAGAAGTATCCCCAGCAGGACCGTGCTGCTTCCATAATCCCGTCCACTCAACAACAGATGCATGAGTATATAAAATCCTTCAAAATTTTCAGATCTTCACTAATTATGTCTGTATTTTTTAACTTTACTGAATGCAAGATCTCTAAACAAACCATATCCCAATATTTCGTCTTCTCCCTCTTATTTTCTCCTAGATTTGCCCTCAGCTTATGCTCACTGTCCTGTACTGTCTACTTACTAACAACAGCAAGAGGTCTAAGGTTCCAGAGAAGGTATTTCCTTCCCTCCATTTTTTCACTAAAACAAATGGAAAACGATATATAATAGATGGTGAAAGGAAAGTTGCTTCTTATCAGTGCCACTTTCTTTGAGTTGACTTCTGATTCAAAAATGATTTCTGAGATTTATAGTCTTAACATTTTATCTCCTTTTTACCAACATCAGCTTTTTCATTTATTTTTTGCACTAGCCCTGTCTGAGGCAACAGTGGTTGGTGCCTGCTTGCCCTGCACTCTGTCCATCGTCACTAGCATGTGACAGGAGAAGATGCAGCCCATATAAGAACTGAACAGTCTTCTGAAGATGCCCTCCTAAGAAGAGGACATGGAACAATGAGAGTCCTGACTAAGGAACCTTAGGTAAGTCATGAATCCAGGCACTGGAGCTAGACTACATTTGTCTAGCTGTACACGTGCAGGCAAAAAGAATGGGCAAACAGATGGAGACTGTGAGATTTATTACTCTTGGATAATACTGCAGAAAGACATGGTGGCACTGTATTTGTTAGAAACCACATGGCCAGCCATTTGTTTGAACAGTTATGATGACTATTTTTTATTGTTCTCAAGTTAACGGGAAGTGAGTACTTGGCTCCACCAGGAACTATATGCCAGTTGAGTAAACTGAGTGAAAAAGGTTCTCCTCCAGACTTATCCTCCTAGTTCTCTGCTACCGAAACAGTTGCCATGCATAACCCTAAAGATGGCAGAGACATACATGATGGAGTGATTCCAGAAGACACAGACAGGCTTTGTTCTCTCCTCCGTTTCCAGCATGGCATACTCCACTATGATGGGCTTTTCCATCAGGTTGGGAGGAAGCTCCCCGTCACTGTGAATGGCTGTGCTCACCACAGGTGTGTTAATAATAGGGCGATTTGGTAATCTGCAGAAGGAGAAAAACCACAAAAATGATCTAAATGTTAAAATGCAAAGCACAGATTTAGCAGACAGAAGACTTCCAGTAGATTTCACTCAGAACATGAGGCAGATGTATCACCAGCCTTCCACACAGCTGAGCTTCCAAGGCCTGCTGGCTCTGCTCTTGCAGTTATTCTCCCACAGTGTGCCAGAGGAGCACAAGATACAGCATTGCAGTGACAATTGTAGCACAGATGACATTTGGTTGGTATAAAAGAGCTCTGCCTCCCCTGCATGGAAGAAGCACGTGGAAAGGGATCTGCACAATTCACAGACAGGTCAAACACTCACCTCAGGCTCCTTCGGTCAGGATCATAGTTTTCGGGCAGGAGATGTCCTAAGGACCGGTATATAATGACCATGGCAACAGTATGACGGGTTGAGTCATCGGGGTGTCGCTTTCTTCTCTTTGTAAACGTATTCTCAGAGCTCAGTGCATCACTGTTCACCTTAGAGGATAATTTTTGATTTGAAGGCCTCATCGTAGGTACTGCTATGGAATTAACACAAATATTAAACTCCTTCCACGCAACATCAATGCTACCATTTAAACTGGTGATTTTGCTATGCAAAGATAAAGAAATATTTCTGTTGCTCTAAGCTTACAGCACTGAGCATGCTCCTAGTGTAACATTTTTAATAAAGTTTTAACACATTTCATAGTTATAAAGCTGATAAATAAATAACCATTGAATCATGAATAACCATTTAGTCCAGCTAGAAAATAAGCAGTTTCTAAGCTAGTGGATTCGTAACTGCATAAATAATCTGTGCGTGATATAAGGAGAAAGTTAAAACAATATCCATGTTATTACTTTGCATGTATTTATGGCAAAGCTGGAGATAGTTGTGTGTACAATGGGTCACACAGGAATCCGTATGCTCATTCGTTCACATAATGAGCTTCCAATTTTGGCAAGTATCTCTTAACATTCACATTCCCTTCTTCCTCAGAGAAAAGATAAAAGGCACAAGCAGGTGTCTTCTTTCTGAGGAAAAAGCCATACAGATAGATGTACAACCTTATTGGTTATTGTGTATTATTTTCAAAAGTGTTACTATTTCCCCATTCCAGGGATATTCAGTCATGGTATTTGTATAGTTACTGTCTAATTTACTCTCTTGGCACTTGCTTATGGTAAGTCATGGTTTCCTCTCAGCCATCTCCGGGTACTTCAGGCTCACAGACTCCACAACATGCCACCCATTTCCCTGCCCAGCTCAAGGCCTTCCACTTGCTCTCGAGCTGCAATGGGACTGCTCTGCTCCCAGACTGGGATCTCCATCTCCCACATGCCCTCCTTCCATCCCTGCAGGGCCCAGGAGAGGGTGGCTGCAGGGGAACAGCTTGGTGGGAACAGCACACTTCTCTGGGTGACACAGGATTGAGGGACCTGACAGACAGGTACAGCCAGTTACACAGCCCCCGGCAGGCAGAAGGCCTCTGAGGTATGCACAGCTGCTCCAACCCAAAATAATGCTTGCTTGTGCAGGTGATCACCGCGCTCTCACCCTAGTACCGCTCTGCTTCACAAGGATCAATCACATGTCCTTGGGAGCGAGTCAAAACTTCCCTCCAAATGTCAGCAGGTTTTACCTTTCCTGTCAGAAGGTCTGAACAGAGTATCTGGGAAGATAACAGATGATTCCAGATCTTTTGGATAATCCTCTTTAATCTCATGAAATCGTGGTATTCTAGCTCCCGTAAAATTAGACTTGTCAAAGATGTCAACAGCAATAACTGGAGAAAAAAAAGTTTCCCATAAAATTAAGTTTAATCCATGCAAAGATGATATTGAAACAAAACAAAACATGGTTGGATGGTTAAAACGACACAGAGAAGAAATTTACACCCTCAAATACAAAGTCATAACTAATTGCTCTCCATGAATCCCTAAATGACAACTGAAAGTTTGTGTTTCAGCACTGATACAGTTAGGAAATCACATGGTTATAAGGACTGCATAGGCAATGGAAAGGCACTCGCAACACAGTATTTCATACTGGGAAAACAGTACTGCAAACTTGGGAAATAAATAAATGGCATGTTCCAATTTCAGACTTGCTTCTGTAGGGAAGGCCCAATCTGCTGCTTCAGAAATACGTATTTTCTCTATCAGCTTAGCTGATTTTGCATTTTAAAGAAAATAACCTGGATTTTATCCAGGAATACTCCTTAGTCCTCTAGCCCTCTTTCCTCTGTGCTAACAGTTACTCTCTGGCTCACCTCATCAGCTCTGCCTGCTGTCTAACTGCCAAAATATTTAAAGGCAGCTGAGTTGGCTTGAACTTTCCCATTTATGAAAAGTCACTGAGTGCCAATTTAGACGTTATAATAAAAGCGAGAAGCTGGAAGTCCTGGGGGTAACCCTACGCTGAAAGCTGTGATCTGCAGCAAATTTCTATATGAAGAAATACCCAAGTTAAGATCTGCAAATTCCTATTTCTTTCCCAGCCTCTAAATAACTCCCAGCTGAACCATTAGGAAACTCCATTAACACCATGTTCACCTGGAAAAAGTGTTCAAAAGAAAACAGACCCCCTTCAGCACAGAGTTGCCTCATCTCTCCCAAGCTCTTGACTTTTTACTCAGGAAGACCTGGTCTGAAAAATCAGGGTTTACAACCTGCAAAAAATTCTGGGCTTTGTTTTTTTTTTCTCTTAGTTAAAACACTCTACATACATTCTTCTGAATGTGGAGATAAAGATATCTTGATTCTGATATTCCTAAATCAAAAGGAAAACTTTAGCTTTGGTCTATTAAAGAGAATCAAAAGTATTTTGGTTTGGCTCAGTTCAACAGCAATCTTTCTCCCCTGGAGCTGACACAGGACTTTGTAGAATCATAGAATTCTTAGAGTTGGAAGGGACCCTTAAAAACGATCTAGTCCAACTTCCCTGCAATGAACAGGGACAGCACAGTTAGATCAGGTTGCCCACGGCCTGATGCAGCCAGGCCTTGAAAGTCTCCAGAGATGGGGCATCCACCACATCTCTGGGCAACCTGTTCCGGTGCCTCACCACCCTCACCATAAAAGACTTCTTCCTTATATCTAACCTAAATCTACCCTCTTTAAGCTTGAAACCATTTCTCCTTATTCCATGACAACAGACCCTGACTGCCTCATGCCTTTGCTTTCCTCTGGAAACTGTGATATTCCAGCTTCCCATACTGAACTCTCCATGTGACTGTGGACATGAAGCCCTCAGCACAAGGTCAGTAGGCAGAGGTGAATGTGCATCTTATACCAGCTGGTGCAGTTGAGAGAAACAGGCAAGCTTTTGGGCTCATAAGCCCTTCTTCAGGTCTGAAAACATAAGCTCAGGTTGATAATAATTCAGATCACTAGCAAGAGAAAGGAACAGAACTGCAGAGCCACTGAAATGCTGCCTGTGAGGGAACCCTGGAGGTCACCCAACCTCCTGCTCAAAGCAGGGCTGTCACTAGCACTGGCCAGCTCACGCTGTTGGCATCTGGGGAGAAAATGACAGAGACAGAGGACAAGAAAAAAAGAGGAAAGAGGCCAACCATGCCATGGTTTCCGTTCTTCATTTGCATGTGTACTGTGGGGACATCAGTGAAGTATGTTACAGTCCTAGAAGTGCAGGAACTGTTCTCTGTTAGAGATGGCATTTATTTGGATAGGGAGGGGAAGAGTCTCGGTACATCTGATGTTTCCTTCTCAGTTTAGACCCGCAGAGGATTTACTGGACCCCAAGGATTTTTCTCTGGTGATGGATTTTGCAAGGCTGAAGGTTGTTTGAAGGCTTAGACGGATGATTCTGAGAAAATACCTTTCAGCATATGTACATGAGTTTCTGGATAGGTTCCAGGGCAGTAAGACACGTGAAATTCAGAGGTATATGATCAATAGCAGGGCTTTTTTTTTTTTTTTTTTTTGTACAGCAGTGATTTTTTAGGAGGTGGTGGGGTAATTCTTTTAAAAACCTGACGCAGTACACTCAACTATAGTAGGTAGACTTAAAAGGCATTATCTTCACTCACAAGCCTTGTCCATCACATCATCTGTACACCACTATGGTTGCAACAAAATGCCACAAAGAGTAGTGGCACAGCCCACAGGGAAAGCAGGTCAGGAATGTCCCAGGACACCTCCATGGCAATTAAGATCAAAGTTCAATTGACTTGAAATGAATGTACTGAATAGGTTAGACAACACATATCTTGTGTTTCTCAGTTGGTGTTATTAAAAGCAATAGTTAGCACTTCTGTCTCACACAGTTTTAAAGCACTGATACAATGCAGCAGTTTTCTACACAGGTACTCACTCATGTTAGCAGCAATGATGACAAAAGGTCTCATGTAGGTTTTCTTCATGTTCTGAGCGATGTTGTTGAAATAATTCTCATAGTGCCTTAGCAGATGAGCTGTGCCACCCTCCGTTCGCTGAATCTGTTCCCACTGTTCCTTGTTGTTGGGATCCAACAGGGCACTACCCACTTTGATGATATTCTGAGAAGCAAAGGACAAGTCTAAGTTATGAGGCAAAAAGAGCACTGGATTGCAAGTGACAAATATTTAAAATGATTGGCATTGCTGCCTCAGGGAGTGCAAAATTAAATATTTTAATGTAGACATGTTCCTCTAAAGCCTTATGAAAATATGCTCACCAGTTACTGACCCTGAATACATATATATTTATTTTTTTTACATGAAGGAAAGCCCTTCATACTTTCTAACTGGAGGCTGTAAGATAACTACCTATTTTTAACTCCTCTTTAAGATGGGAAACATCAAGAAAATACAGAAGGAAAATCTAACCATATTCCACAGAACCACAGTATGGCAGAGGCTGGCAAGGCCTTCTATGTCCCTCTGCCCAACCCCTGCCCCAGCAGGGATCCTCAGAGCAGGGTGTGCAGGGCCACGGCCAGGTGGCTTCTGGACATCTCCAGTGAGGAGATCTGCAGAACCTGGGCAGCTGTGCCAGTGCTCAGTCACCCACACAGCACTGAAGTGTTAATTGATGCTCATATGGCACCCCTGTGTTCCAGTGTGTGCCCACTGACTTCGTGTTCCAGCTCGTATCCATTTTCTTTGTCTCTGAGAGAAGTGAGATAAAGAAAAGCAGAGTGCTTGTTATGTACACTGAAGAGCTCATCTAGGGAAATTAAAAAATGTGATATGTTAAAACCACAAGAAAGCCATGGATATAAATATAGCGTTCTCATCTTTTCTCATCTTTTTAATGTAGCTGATAACTATGGCAACCCGCTTGGTGAAGCAAGCAAATAACAAAAGCAAATATTAACTTGCATATAGAAACTTGCATATACACATAAGAAAAGTTAATGTATGCTGTTTTTCCCCCATGTTTGTTTCTTACAAATGGTGTCGAAAAAGCAGTCCTAGATGAGGACCTACTGCTTCTTCTCTTTGTCATGAGAATATTCAAAGGAGAACGGAAAAACAAGACTAAAAACCAATGTTACATGACTGAAATGATGAAGGCGCTGAGCACTGTTCAGTCTTGATGTAATTACTGACTACACTGTTGTGTAAAAACCTAATTCTTAATTAAGGTAAAATTTGAAAAAATGGTGGTAGGAATTAGTTGCTTCAAGCTCTGTCATAGATGAAGGAAGTAACTGGATACACATAACCCTTAATTTAGAAGCAGTCAGGGAAGGTGCTATATTCCCTAAGTATTCTCTGAAGTTGCAAGCTTCTATTTGGGATATAAGAGACAGCCATTATTACTACTGCTATCTGGAAGGAGAAGCACTACATGTTTCCCCAGGAACACACCGCAGCAGAAGACACATGCTGTACTTGGTACCAGGCTTCCTCACTACTTGAGAAAGTTATTTATTTTTTTGATCTGTTACATTTTTCTGGCTCCCTCCAAAGACTACATAAGAATAAATTCCTTCTCCCCTTGTGCTCCCTCAGCCTAGGATGTAGCCTCCTTTTTCTCATGAGCATTACTGATTAGTTTTCAAATTCCTGACCTAACCTAAAAATATTTAGGGAGTTCTTGCAAACATCATCTGTATGCAATTCAGCGCCAAATGCAGGGAATAATAAATTAAAGCAGAGGTTTCCAAACCACTGTTTCCCAAACCACACGTTAAAAAACCCAGTTCCTTCTCAAGATCTGAATTGGGAGATTCATTCACCCCAGAGCGAATAGTTACAAGTTTATCAGCAGAAGGTCTCCTCAGGAAAGAAGGCATGGAATCTCTTAAAATTTGTTTTTTCTAAACTGTTAAATGTTTCAAAGTTCTTCATTGTCTGTTGGCCACATAGCCCAAGACACTGAAGAAATTTCTCAGCTATGCTTCCTTCTGCTCCCACCTCATGGGGAGGTGGTATGGCTCCCTTACTTCGTGGTGCAATGTGGAGCTCTCTGTGTTCAAGTGAAAGCCTGACTGAGCACATCCTTCCTTCACAGCTATAACTTTCCCCCTGCCAAGGAGGGTGCTATAGCTTGTTCTCTAGACATAATCAGGCTCTTAGTAATAACTGGGTATTCCATGAATGCTCCTACTAGCAGAAGTCCTCTGGCACTCATTTCCAATATTTGTATGTGCCTGTATCATTTAAAATCTCAATAGTGTGGAGTTTCTTTCAGTGTATCAACACTTTAATAGATATTTTTCAAGTGTTTCCAAGTTGAACTGTTAAAAAACCCTTGGAGTCAGTCACTGACTCAGGGTTCTCTACAAATTTAAATGAAAATGATGAAATTAGGCAAGTTTCCCAACAAAACTGAATACAACAGACAAAGCCAGTAATACCCAGGAACAGTACACATGATTATTTTTTAAATTTGAGGTATTTTACTTTTGGATGCTAGTATGACACTATTTAACAATGCTTTCTGTGATAAATATATATCATGCATATCTGTGTACATACAAATATGTACAGCCAGCTTCCCACTCTAAATTGAGAAGATCAACTCATTTGTGAGACAGATTAGAGCAGCTACATCATACTCACTCCTCCTTGGTCAAAGACAAAGTCAATTATCAGCCTTCAACTGCCATAAAACTTTCCAGGAGAAATGCACAGTATACAGTAGCCCTAGCACAGTATACAGTATCTCTTTTACCTCATTGAACTCCACATCCCTTGTTGCTGCCAGGTCAAACCCTTGCTGCTGGCTTTCATACCGTAGGACTCGGATCATCATCTGGTAAGCTGTCCTCACATCATTGCCATATAAGCTGTGTGTGTATTTGGTGGCATTTTGTAGCACTCTCATAATCTGTATGGTTTTGTCTCCATCCAATATGGTCTCATTGCGATGTAACTTCTCATTCTGAGCCAGAGACATAAAGAAAATGAAGAAAGAGAATGAAGGAAAACATTTGTTTATTTATTTGTTCATTCATTCACTCACTCATTGAAGACACTTCAGCACCAAGGAGTTGTTTGATCCAAGTGGTATTTGTCTTGAGAAAGAGTGGATAGGACAGCTCAGTGGAAAATGTAACTGAGATTCAGAAAAGCACAAGGGTCCAGTTAGGAAGTGAGGGGGTCAAGAACTCAGTTGAGGGATGGAGTGTGAGGGCCTCAAACTGGAGTCTGATTGATGATCACTTACAAAATAAAGCTAGAAACTGCAGGATTTCTCATGGAGGGTGAACATTAACAACATATTTACTACTCCTGAGACAAATTAAGCAATAGATGAGCAATCAGGAACAAAGTATAGCAAGAAAATCAAGAAACACCATTATAAGTTCAAGGGAAAATTACAATGGATCACCAGAAAAAAAGATCTTTGTGCTGGATCATCACCTATGCAAATCAAAACTGTCACAAAGTCACAGTCACAGAATCATTAAGGTTGGAAAAGACTTCTAAGATCATTCAGTCCAACCATCCACCTACCACCAATATCCATAGGAAGTCAATGAAAATATGACAATTCATATCAAATGGCCATTTGGACTACAGCACAAGTAGTCACTGGATGCTAGCTATAGTGCATACCTCTACACTTGGCTAGTGGATAAGCGAGTATACATATACATATGCCAGACTTCACTAGATTAGAGAAACTGTTTGCAGATTTTGCTATGCTCCAGGTATGTGTTCGTTATGTGCAAACACTGCCGTGTCCTGACAGGTTGGTCATACTAAGTACGAGAAAACACAGCTTACCATGACTTTCAGATCCACAAAAGTGTTGGTGGTACAGTTGAAAAGCTCGGGAGGCAGCCAGCCCTTCTCAATGTTACAATGGCGAACTGCATTTCCTGAAGGAAACAACAAATTAAACAACGTTGTGAAATGTTCCAGATAAATCTTCATGGATTTCTAGTTTCAAATTTCTTAGGGATACGCACATATTTCACTTTCCAAATCACCATTTCTTTCTGAGAAGAGTTAAAGACTGCTGATCCTCTTGAACCATTTTCCCCAGGTTTCGGGAAGGTCAGGCAGACTTTGGGTCTTCCCAACCACTCCCAGCCGTGTTACCCTAACGTTCTCTAACAAATTTGACAAATTATTTACAACAAACATGAGAAAGACTGTGTAAATATTTATGAAACCATACCCATGTTCAGATTTCCGTGCAACCGTCCGTATAGGAAGATCACCCTGATAAATGCTATTTTCATGTCAAAACATGCTGGTACCCTTGCACAATGCATGCAGGAGACACTTCAGGCAACGCCAATTTTATTTTGCCACTTGACAATGGTTTGTGAGCAGCTTTCTGTTTAACTTTTTACTATTTGTTGAATCATTTCAAAACATGATGCTTGGCTGTGGAATCTTCACAGTGAATTGCAAATTATCAGATTCAAGGCTTACGTTGTGCTAATTAACTTTGGATACAAGTGTCTAAGTGATTTAATTATTAATATCTAAACAACAGAATTATAATTGATGGAACAACATTGAACTACATTATTTCTCTTTCATGAATTTACAATTAAACCTCAGGTCCCTATTAGAATATTCATTATTAGAAATATTAGTTTATTTGATTGTTCTGTAAAATTAACTTAACGTGTGCAATTCCTAAGAGTACCCCTGCGTACTACTTGCTAGAAGAGACACTGGCATCACCCACAAGAACAGTGCATATTTAATAAGAAAAATTATTTTAATTCCATTTCATAGTGTTTATCAATGAAAATACTCTCTAATTAAATAATAAAAAAAAAATCCATAGAAGTGGAACTGGGGTGACCATGAGTCTTTGGCACACCTACAGGCAGAGACCTCCTCCCAGCAGTATGTGGAAGGGTTACATAGCCCTTTGTAACTCACAGAGCCCAAAGAGTGCTCACAGCAGGTAAGAGTTCCTGGCTCTAGAAATGAGACAGAGGCTTTGTTTCTCATGGAACAACCTTCAGAAGAGATTGTGGACTTGTTTTCAAAAATCTGCTTTGGTTTTCTGTAAGATAAACGTTTTCAGGGACACACATGAGAAGAAACAGATTGCTGTTCATTCACAGTACGAAACAACACAGCTCATGTGCTTGGTAAAACATGTTTTTCAGCCACATTAATTATGGCTTAGAGCAGAGATATTTGGTGGAAAACTGTGAGCTCTGTTGTACCTCTTTTCTTTGCTGCCTGCAATGCCAGTGAAGTGATTGCCATGCGAACAGACTTCCTCATTTTATCTTTGCCCACAGGAGCTGTATTACTGGAGACTGTGCATGAGTCTCCAGAAACTCGGAGTTACCTGTGTAAAGAGTGCTCGAGCAACAGAAACCAGAAAATTGGACGGCGCCTTTCTGAAAATGCAGATACAAAATTTCTGTTCTTCACATGTGTCTGCCTGCTATTATTTCAAATGTATTGTAACAGTTCTTTTGCGCTGGATGACCTCTGAGCACCTTGATGGAGCTCCAGGTGTTCCTGTTCATTGCAGGGGAGTTGGAATTGGACAGCCTTTAAGGTTCCCTTCGAACTCAAATAATTCTATGATCCTTCTTGTGATCTCTAACCTCGATGAATGAATGCCATTCCCAATATACACTTTTTTTTTTTTTTCTGTTCCTCCCCCCCCCAACAGGCATGTAGATAACACAGTTAATGTTTTATCTAGGGAACTTACCCACAGATCCCTTTGGACATGGCACAGCAGCTGGCTGGCCAAACTTGGTCTGCGGCCACCAAATACCAGCCTCAAAAGCTTTGGGACACCCGTTATAGATTACTGAAAGCAGAAAAAGAAAGGATGCAATTTTTCTGTCAAGGTAAAACCACAGAGGAGCAACAAGGAAGTACTGCAGCCTGCCAAAGGACCCTCCAGTGGTTCCCAAGCCCTGCCAGGATCCCTGCTCTCTGCAGCACCTCCCAGGCTGTGACCCATCACCTGCTCCTTGCTCAGCAGCACGGTCAGACAGGCATGGGCAAAGGAGAGCACAGGATGATTACGGGGCTCTGCACCTTAGTTCTGTTATCTCTGCCCACTCCTTTCTTGTGGGAAAGCCTTTCCCTGTTGTTTCACCCACACGCTGCCGTGCAATGACTGCTGCAGCAGCTTTATGCTGATGGCAGGAGGAAGGTGGGTGAGCGGACAGGCAGGGCAAGAAAGGCAGGGAGGAGAAACAGAGGGCATCTGAAGTGTGGCACAGGACGTGCACTGGACCATGCACTCCTGTCTCCCCACACCCCACCTCCCCACTGCCACCAGTCCTGACCCTACACCCCCACTGCTGGGCAGTGTGTCTGGCTGGGCCATACCTTCACAGCCCCTGGCAGTGACCTCAGCGAAAGGGTTGTCGCAGCGGTTGCACTGCCGCCCAATGACACCAGGTTTGCAGGGACACTGTCCCGTCTCCATGTCACAGGAGCGCGTGTGGGATCCGGAGGGGAAGCAGTCGCAGGGGTAGCAGGTGTCACTGGTCTGCGGCCGGTAGTAATTGGCCTGGAGAAACAGAAACAGAAAGACTATGAGGTGCTTTACTTCTATGCCAAACTGCCTCTGTTTTGTGCTCGGAATCCTGCTGTTGGAGCGGCATAAAATGGTTCACTGAGCACAGCACTGGATAATAATGATGTTGAAATTAATAGAAAACATAAAGCTTGATCATTCTTTCTGGTAACCCCAAGTTAGCTTACTGCATTAGGCAGGCTGAGCATGGCAGGGCTGCCGGGCTGCCTGGGGCTGCAGACCCACGGCTCAACCACTGTTTGTAGTGGGACCCATACCACTTGTGTACTTGCTGCTGCTGCTGCACAGAAAGCACATTCTTGGAGGACCTGCAGTTTTCTCTGTTATGCAATTTGACTCTTGTCTAGCACAGACAAGCCTGTAAGAAAACCTCTTGTATCGTCCATTTATGCTGCATGTACAGTGTGGAGAGAAACCAATGATCACGTATTCAAATTCCATCTGCAGACGCTTTTGATCTGAGGCACTATGCGATTATATGAGACAATGGAGTGGGCGCCCCACTGACTTGATTTAATGCAACAGTTGCTGAGTGTCCTGCTGGCATTTAGGAAATAAGTGCCGGGCCAGATTCGCTGCTGCTGGTTCAAACAGGCAGGGCTCCTCTGAGGTCATCCCAGCCTATTGTAAAACCCATTGTGAAAAGCCTATTGTAAAACCTCCAGGAGGGAGGCACTTCGCATCCCCACTCTGCATCCCTACAATTTGCAACAAGGCTGGAGAGAGCAGTCCATGAGGGAAGCGTTTAATCGCCATTTTATTCTCCACTCCTAAGCAGCTAAGTCTTCTGCTGAAGACAACTAGGCCAGCTAGCCCAAGCTGCAGCATGGTGATCGCTGCCTGCAACACAGCAACCACCTCCAGCATTCCTCTGCACCCAGCTCTGATCTCCCCCGATAAATCAAACTGCACTTCAGAAAGAGTAGAGCCAGGCTTTCCTCCTCTCAGTTTTGCTTTCCAAAGGCAAATAAGATAAGAGCTGCACAGTATGATTTGGTCAAAGGCAGTGCCAGCAAAATGTTTGGGGTAAACATTAACTATGCTGTGCACATAGAGGATATAAAGCACAACTGTGTACGCTTTGTCTTGGTTGTTGCAGTTATTAGTGATATAGTTACTTTTTAAGCTAAAGAATTTTGACTTATAACTGGCTTCTTCTGCTTACCTTGCAGCGGCATTCCCCATTGGTCTTATTGCAGTCGGGATCAAATCCTTTGCTAGTCTCGCAATTACAGGGACCACAGATGGGATTTCCCCACCAGCCTCTGGGACAAGGCAAGTCAATCCTATAAAAGAAAATGACATCCAAAGAAAGTTCTTTTAAGCTTCCTCATAAAAGGTGGGAAAGAAGAGCTCTGAGCCAAATCTGTACTCAATTCCATTAGCTCACAGGGCATAATACATCTCCCTGCAGCAGCTACCACTTTCTATCTGTCAATCACTATGTATGTACACTGTAATAAAAAAAGATAAAGGATATTAGTTCTATGAAACTCTAGTGGCAATGCTTCTCTAAACGCTTTCAAGGATAGCTCCTTTGTAAGGGGTATACATCTCTATAAGCAAATAAATAGCTCTTTCCTCTGGGAGGAAGGGAGCACCCATGCTGCCAGGTGGTCCCTGGTCCCACCAGCCCCATTTGTGGCACCACTGGGTCAGCACAGGCTGAGGCAGGCTGGACAGTGTGTGCCAGGCTGTGCCACATCCTGCCCTTAGCATACCCACTGCCACTAGCACACCTTTGGAGGAGGATGGAATGTGTGGCTGGGGACATGGAGGAGGGAACAAAGGCCCCTTTGATTCAGGCTAGCTGGAAGTGCCACAGATACCTCTGTTGGCTGCACTTTGGTGAATGCTTCAATGGTGCATAAGCTGATACCACCACTTGAGGAAGAGATTTTACAGCCTCCCTGCCTTGTAGAGCAGCACAGCTAGCCAGAGGCTGACCATCAACACACAAGCTGAAGGATAATCCTTGTTTTTGCTGGTTCTTTTTCCCTTGGGTAAAACTCTAAGCAGGTTTGTTTGTCCCACAACCACTCCAGCACTAGTGCTTGTGAAGATTGCTCTGGGATGGGGCAGTGAGCAGAGACCTCAACAGCTGATAGGGTATCAAGCAAGAACCTGAAGGATGGTGCTGCCAAGGCTGCCGTCAGGAGTAATGCACAAAGGAATTCCTTCCCTGCTGCATCTCTACAGAAAGAAGATCTGATTGCAGCCTGTTTCAAAGACCGTGCTGAATGTTGTTTATGGTAACTGCTGGACTTGTACTTTGCTTTTTAATATGGAAGAAAAAAACCCAACAGTGCTCCACTTGACATGAAGTCAGCAGATAATGACAGGGGACAACTTCTTCACGTTGCTAATCCAGGGGAATGAAAAATGAAGAGTGAATCTGGCAACACTATGGCCAGCATTTGCAAGCCCACACAACAAAAGGCAGAGGAAGAAGTTTGCAATTTTCAAAGGGAAGGAAACAATATCACATGAGGTATTCCTAAGCAGGTAGACAAATGCACTTAATTTGCACATCATGAATGGTCTCGGGATAGGAGGCTGGTTGCTGAATGCTAACCTGAGACCAAGAAGCTGCTGATGAGGGAATCAGCAGGTTTCTTCCACCTTCTAGGCTGTCCAGAAGATGCAGATTTTTGCCAGCCCAGGGACCAGACCCAAACTTCAAAGCCATTATACACGGCCAGGTCCCCTACATGTGTGCATTGCTCTGTGTGTGTGCTGGGGGAGTTGGAGCAGAAGTGAAGAGCCAGCTCCAGACAGGCCTACACTAAGATTCAGGTCAGATCAATGCTGTTTAGTGCAGCACAACTGGTCTAGCCCCTGAACTGCTGGTGAAGAAAAGTGGTCTCTGAGTGTATGGATGTATGCCTGGTCTCTGGAAAGAGGGCTCAGGAGCACTAAAGGGCAGGGAACCTCCAATTACCATCTACTACAAACACGCGAAGTAGAAAATGAAAGCTAACTGAAGCAGGAAGTAAACTGGGAAGACTGCTTCCTTAGGAGGAGAGGTAGCTGGAATGATCAGGGAGCCAAAGAATGAGAATAATTCCCTTACTTGCTCTCACAGTACTGCCCATAGTAGCTCTGTCCACATTCACAGGTGTATCCATGGGATGAGCTAGGTTTATGCACGCACGTGGAGACATGCTCACATGGGTTCAGGTTACATACATCAACACAGTCTCTTCCAAAGTACCCTGGGGAGACAAGGTCATAAAATTACAGCAACCATTGTAATTTATGATTTGCATGTCTCTAAAAGACCGTCTATTTTAAGCTTATACACTAATAAAACATCTTCAATAATCAGCAGATACCCTCTGAGACACTGTCAGAAAAAAGCTACTCTTCCCTCTCAGCAAAAAATAAAGTGGGTTGCTCTTTTCAACAGCCTGTTAACATGCTTGAGGCAGCCTTGTGTCTTTGGTCCTCAGTTCTACATGCAGGGCAAGTTCCACAGACAGTTTTGTATTCTCTCCCTGCACATATGAGAGGTGACTGCGCTGGGTGCTGACAGCATGTCCTGGCTATATGCACCAAAACAGGGAAAACATTCAAACTATCTTGATTAGGATGCAGGGTGTGAGACTGAAATCCAACAGCAGAAAAGGCTGGGAAAGAAAAAAAACAAAACAAAACAGAGGAAAAAAAAACAGAAAAGACAAAAAGAGGGAGTGCACAGAAAGAGCCCTTTGGACCAGAAACTGTCTTTCTGTTTGGTTGAAACGTTGCCTAGAACAAATGATCCTTAGTCCATGCCTGCAGTTTCAAATGTAGTACAAGTCAGAGAAAGAAAATACTGATTGGAAGAGCAAGAATCAGTAGGTGAGCACCAAAGCAGCAGCAGGATACTTGCAAAGGGCTTGCAAAGTGTCCTGCTGCTGCTGCTGTTTTTCTTCTGATGAGCTCATGGAGAAGTGATTCAGCTCCTATCTGAGCACACAGGATGGGTCAGTGGGTTACCTGGGTCACACACACAGGAGTAGCTGTCCCAGTCATCGCTGCAGTAGCTGTGCTGAGGACAAGGGTTGGAATCACAGGGGTTATCCACTTCACAACCCTCCTTCACATTGATCTTGATAGCCTGTTTCATGTTCAGTGTAGCTATATTTGTAGATGTCTCTCCCATTCTTACTCCCTGGTGATACAAGGCAATTATTTTTAATTTAGAGTGCTCATTCTGGATACAGTACTATGTGTTTCGCTACTAGTATTAATCTACAAGGCTACAGTTTAGAGAAACATCATCTGATGAGTCAAAAACAGACATTTTCAAATTCTGGTCTTTGATAAAATAAAAGGAGAAAAAGAGAAGAGACGTTCTCCTGTGAGACCAGATTTGTACCTGGGAAAGTGCATGGACATTATTATTTTGATCCCTAGATACTGATGGAGGAAACAGAAATGTCTGGGGAAGGATGAAAAAGGAAAACCCATATTTACCTATGTCTATTTTCTTAGAAGTTCAATATTTGCCACTACACTTTTCATACCTGCATACAGCCATAAAATCCCTGCTGAACAGAGACTTGGTCTCCAGAGACACCTCCCACAATGATGCTTTTCATTTTCAGTCCAGGTAGTTGATTTCCAATCTGCACAGTGCTCTGTTGAGGAAAAGGGTGACTGATAAAATGCACTGCCATTCTCTGCAACACAGCTACTTTCTCAAGGGATGAACTTCAGAAACAGCTGGCAGTAGATAATGGAAAAAATATTGAAGCAGTGAGGAGCTTGGACATTTGAACATGACTTTTTACTGACTTGTTCATAAGATATATCATCACCAGAACTAGTAAAGTAATATAACTTCATTAGGCACCAATCTCTGCAGAACATGGCTGAAAGCATAAATATTTGTCCACAGAATCTTTAAAAAATGTTACTGTAGTGCTTAGTGGCAAAGTTATAACACTGCTGTACCTGGTACATCCCATAGTCCAATGACATGACAGCTAGGTATTTGATGTCTTTTCCATCTTTAGCACTCTTCAGCTCTATCAATAAATGATGCCATTCCCCATCACTGACTCGTGATTGGGTCATCTTCAAACTGGCAACCTGAGTCATGCCACTGTATACTTCAAACTGCACATAGTTGTTCAGTATCTGTTGGGAAAAAAAAAGAAGTCTATTATTTGGCATGTAGTTGTATTTGATGAGACAGAAGGCAAGATTACATTTTCTAAGAAAATCCACCCCCCCCTGAAATACAATAAAAAGCAGAACACTTGCAGTAACTCCTCATAAAACTTCAGGCACTCAGTTGCTAACTTTACCGAGGAGAAGAAAGACATCAGAGACACATTCTTTGTGTTTGTATTAATGCACACTACTAAGTTTGTTAAGAAAAAAATATCTTAAGCCTTAGAATCTGAATTCTAGAGTTATACAAGGATGACAAAAGGATAAAGAAGTCATTTGTATTTGTTGATGTGCACTTAGCTGGATGGATGAAGCTATGCAGTTGATGTGGCCATATAGACAGATGGGAATGGAAGAGGATTTCTTAAGTCTTTTCTAAGCAAAAACATCCACAGTTCTACCTGAATGTTGATCTTGGATGCAGTTCCTGCATTTGCTTGCATCAGCATTCCATTGACTTTCCGTGTTCTGAACATAAGCCCAATGTACCATGGCACAGAGATGGTAATATCAAGTTCACTCCAAATAATAATGCTTTCACCACTGAAACGCTGAGGAGAAGGCATTACTGTAAAAGACAAGACAGAAATTCTTCATATCCTTCAGGACAGAGGTTAAGAGGGGAAATGACATGCAGGGCAGCACCTCCACGCTGCTACTGCATTACAAGGTGAGGAATATTCCTAGAAAGGTAAGCTCAGGATCTCTGCTGGTAGATTTCTGGTGATGAGTGGGTAGACAAAGCTGGAATTACAATGGTGACATCTGCTGCAGATGTTGTCAACATATCCTTGATTACCTGCTTCTAATTAACAGATTAAACAAAGAGGAAAGGCTCTGAGACAACAGGAAATATTAATTAATTATAAATACTCCAGGGCCAGCTTATTTAGCTGTCTCAGTTATGTGGTCTTTTCACAGAGATAGAACTCTTGTGGAGTTACCAAAACCATGTGCCTTAGATTTCCAGAGCTGACAGCTGAAGTGTTGCCCTGATGTCTAATCCCGCACAACCATTCAGTGGCTGTGGTGTTGGACCTGCTGTTGGCTCCTGAATGATGTCCTCCCTCTTTTGACAGACTCCAAGAAGGGGACTACACAGTCTGTGGACAACCACTGAAAAGAGCCTGGTTCCATCCTCTTTGCACCCAGCTTGCTTAAAACTTGAATCCAGTGCTTGATCTCTGGCTCTCTGGGCCAGCGCATGATTCACCAGCCCACACTGCAACCACATCAACATAAACCATGACATCCATGTTGATCACAATCATTGCCTCCTTCTCATCCATGCATGCAACAGCCAGCTGGCTCCATCCTCCTCTATCCTGCCAATCTTCACAATAGCCTTAACTCCCAGTTTCTTTGCTAGTGGTTTTACAGACCATTGCTGAGGGTTTTAAGCCTGCCTGCCTCCAGAGAACAGAGCCAAGAGGCAAACCCCGAGGCTTCCCACCTGCTAGAGGCTGGGAAAGCTGTTTGCAAGCTTGGCTCCTGGGAGAAGGAGACTGGCATGACAATGAGCCACCTTCTTCCTTTTCTCACCAGTGGTGACTTAAGGTGCTCAAAGACATCATTCCCTTCCCACACTTCCTCCCAACTTCTCTCCCTTCCCTGAGGCCAGGGTGCACCTTCCCTTGCTTGTAAAACAGAAATACCCATTCCTCAGCCTTTTGGCCTCTCTCCACCCACAGCCCTTCCCCAAGCCTGCAGCCAGGGAACTGCAGGGAGGGCTGGTGGCCACATCCAATGCCCACAGAAGGGACCCAATTGACCCTTGAAACCTCAGAGGTGAACACACATGCTTCAAATCATCTTCCTGCCTTTGGAGCTGCTACAGAAAGCAGATACGTCACTAGCAGTAGTGACAGTATCTTTGGGTTCTGTGTTAGGTGGAAGCTAGGAGAAGACTTTCACCATCCCCTTCTGCCACCCCCACCCTGCAGACCCTCCTTTCCAAGCCAGAAGCATAACTGCATGCTCTGCCTGCAGCCCTGTATTCCCAAGCTGCTGCTGCTCAGGCAAGATGAGAACAATTTCAACCTAGTTCTGGCCCCCTGGGTGAGGCATGCTGTGCTGAAGTGTTTTGCAAACACTGTGGCATGTGTACCTCAGCCTGGAATCTGCTATTCCAGGGTACATGTCCTGCTAAGAATAAAAAAGAATACCTGACGTGGGGTTGATACACCAAAAGAACAAAATCCCTTCTTGTGCTGCAAACTATTCTAGACTAAGTGCCATGGAGGGGATAATGGAAATGAAGCCCTACCACACCTGCACCTGGGGCAAGCACTGGGCAGAGTTTGTCCTTCCATCTCTTGGAAAGTCGTGTCCAGCTAAAGCGGGTGCTCTTTCCTGGAAGTCCCCAGTGCAAGAGGACTCCAGAACAGCAACCCTGCACCAGATGTGACAGTGCTGCCTTGGAGGAGCAGGCAGCCTGCAGTGCACTGACCTCCTGGATCCCCTTGGGCAGGCGCCTTTGGCTTCCCTGGGGAGAAACTAACGGTGGGTTCTTCACGCCCTATGGAACACACCTGCTGCTTCTTCCTCATCTAGTATTAATGAGGTTTTATACATACATGCACATTGTGTTCAATCAAAGAAAAACCCAGTTAAACTGAAAGTGCTCGTACTCAGCAGAGACTGCCTTCTTGCCAAGGAAGCGGTGATTAAAAATGCACATTTGACCCTGGTTTGAGTCAAAGCCTAATAAAGTCAGCAGGATTCTTTCCACTGATTTAAGAGGGCTTAGGATTTGGCATTTTTATTATAAACAAATTACCGAATACTGCCAAGTGCTGTGGAACTACTTTGGTCATGTAAGTAAATTAACGGAAGCTGCTGTTACCCATCAATAAGTCTATATAGGCAATCTCACACAGATTTGAAACAGACAAAAGTTGATTTTTCACTTGCAGTCCACTGTTACTTATTCCCTAAATTGCCACATTGGACACAAATGCTCTGAGATGTCAGTGACTGGTAATGGGATGAGATGACACATAGAGGGGTACTTGTGTCTTACCTTGTTCGCAGTTCTTCCCTCCGTACTGCATGGGGCACTCACAGATGTAGGTGTTCCACTTGTTGACACATGTGCCTCCGTTCTGGCACCAGTTGGCTTCGCAATAGTTCCTCTGTGCTGCACAGCCTACAATTCAGAAAACAGCTACTTGACACAGCTTCAGCAAGGAAGGGCTCTGAATGACTGAATCTGAGTTTCTTTGCAAAAAGAAGACATAGTCACTACAGCCTTTTTGTTTGGTTTTGTTTTTTTCTTCTAATAAATACACTTGAAGTCAGTGAAGCAAAATGTGGATGGCAAAAGTTTTCACGAGCTGGGCAAGTGTCAAATTCGTACAGACAAACCTATCAATAGCTTTTCAATTAAATCACTGAGCTGTAAGTCTCTGTAAATTAAGAGAAAATTTGGGGCAAGTATACGGCAGCCACTGCAGGAGACAGCCAGATCAACCAGTGCTGTGACTCAGCACCACTGTTCTCAATTTACTGTCATGTAACCAAGAAACTAATCAGCGAAAGGCAACGCGTACTGTAACACAGAGGAATAAAGCTAATATACGTTTCAAACCATGTGGGAACATGCTTTGAAATGAGGAAAAAGAAATCCAATCTCAAAAGAACACTTCTTTTCTTATGTCCTTCCTGATGTTTATTTCCATGAAATGTTAAATATCATATATGTTAAAAAAATGCTCCAAAATAAAAAAGTAATTTGAAGCTTATGCTACAGCTTCCTTCTTATTACATGATCAACGCACCAAATGAAAAACAGAACTTATCTCTTACACAGACCTTCAGCAGGGTGAAAGGAAAGGACTGCCATTCTTCTGTGTAAGAGACAGATTTACATTGATGAGAACATTCTGTAAGTCAGAATTAATCTTTGTTGATCCAGGGACAAGAAACCAACCCAGAAATTCCAACAGGCTTCTGCATGAAGCCTGCTTCAGACATGGAAAATGCACAATTTGACTTACGGGATAAACATAATTCATGAAAAAGTCTTTATAAACAATGTCTTTTTCAAGAACTAATCCCATTGCCTTTCAGAGCAAAGTGACATTGAAAAGGTCGTTATTTCTTTGTGTATAAAAAGGAGTAAATTATCTGTGCAAATTCCTGGGAGAAACTTGCAGTGATGTAGAAGGTCAAAACAAGCCTTTTCTGTGTGACACTTACATGTTTAAGTGCACACCGTAGCCACAGGCTGCGGTGTGTGTCCTTGGCACAGGCACTGACCGCACCTTGCTCAAACAGACAAGGTGTGCTGAGCAGGCCTGGCTGCAGTCGTGCCAGGGACGGGGCTGCTCACAGTGTCCACCCTTCTGAAACGCTGAAGTGCTGTTTTACGTACAGCTAGGGCAGAGAGCTTTCTCCTATTGACTTTTGAGCCTTTGGATGTTCCTACCTGGCAGCGTGACATTATTGGCAATGAAACTAGCCATGTCAATTGGCTTGCTGTCAATGGAGAGGTTCCTCATGCAGCCGATGAACTGCCTGTTGTGCACTGGGAAATCTTCTGGCAAGTTTGGGACGCCACCGAGCAGCAGAGGGCCAGTCAGGTCCAATGATCTGAAGGAATAAAGAAATGATCACTGTTTCCTGCATGCTGTTTGTTTTGTTTTGATTCTTGTCTTACTGTTTCCGTAAGCATGTTGGAGATGTTGAGTTTACTTGTGTTGCCTTACACCTCCCTCTGCTACAGCAGCACTTTCAGAGCTTGTAATCAAACAACTCTCTGGTGAAACAGCTGTTCTCGGTGACAATGCAGAAACACCATCACCTGTCAATTAGGGGCTGTCCTAAGCACACAAAACCCAATGCCCTGTTTCGAACAGTGGCCAACACGAGGAAGAAAATGAAAAATATGGAAAAATGTATAGCTGTGAGTCAATTCTTTCTGACTCCAGGAAGCCAGGGGCTGGTTTAGACTCCACAACAAAAGCACTGAGGTGTTGTAGACTTTCATATAATGACTTCATTACCATACTGTGCCAATCCTTTTTAAGACTTCTGAAGATCTTATTGGTGGAAATAGATTCCACTGATTGATTCCAGACTGCAAAAAGTCTACCATTTGGTCAGCTTAAATTATCCCTAATTTTTATGATGCTCTCTCTCCTTGGGATTCTAGAGGAGCATGTGCATATCAATGGCTTTTCTGCTATCATTCATTATTTTATACCCCTACTATGTTATTTGTTGTCCATTTCCTCTTTAAACTCAACAGGAATAATCTTTTTGGTCTTTCCTCACAGGAAACCTTTTTTCTCACTCCTGATGAGTTTCAGTGACCTTTTCTGTGCCTCTTTCATTTCCATCTCCTTTGAAAACAGGACCGTTAACTTAAGTGATGGAAGTAATAAGCTCTTCAGCTACTCCCTTCCTAAAAAAGCTTAACATTTTATTTGCTTTACTCTCTACATTTTCATGACTGGGTTATTTTCTGGGGCCATCTACACTGATCTCTGGTTCTTTTTGGTGAATTTTTTTTCTGCTTCTTTTCGATGCAATTTAGGCACATGTCTGTGTCTATGTGAAACTGTGTATTGCACCAAGTGTGCCAACACTTGGAGTAGCCTCCACCAAACTCTATCTGCCAAACTAAAACTTGTCAGTTTTTCTTGTTAAATTGCATCTGTTTTTCTGACTTCATTTGTTTGATTGTTAACCTCATATTGTTGACTCTTCCCTAGAGGAAGAGAATGAATAGAAAACACAAATAGAGGAAATTCTTACTTCTTTGAGCCAGTCTGAGTCCCCTGGGCAGCACAGGTGTAGTTTCCAATGAGGCTCCCGAAGCGTACAGCCACTGCTGTGTCACAGTCATCCACGGTCACCACTGCCACCTTCTCCCCCGAAGGCCCATGGGGAATTCCTAATCGCCCAATGTTGGGCTTCAAGAATTAAATGGCACGTCATACAATGCTACATACATGCAAGGATTTAAACGCTGGTTCAGATGGCTTAACAGCACACTTCTTACTACTCCCAAAGGGGGACTAAAATAGGATGCGTAAATGAAATAGAAGAAGTTAAGTTGACTGACAATACCTAAGCAAGAAAAAAAATAAAATGGATGATTTTAGAGGGTTTCATACACACCCAGTGTGATACACGGCATGGTCAGAAGTGACCTCAGTATTTTCCACTGCTGAACCAACCTGGCTCAAATCACTTCAAAAAGGTGTTTTCTCACTTCTGCATAACAAACTCTAATTTATTTTGCTCATTTTGCAGCCCCTCACCTCAACTGAATGAAATCACTTGACTTTTGACATTGTTTCCGCCCAAAGACAGAAAAAACATAGAGTGATGTAATACCACAAATGAGGCTAAAAGCTTAGACCAGGTTTCCTCTGAAGGGGAAGCTCTGTCAGAGCCAGCAGAAGCACAGCGCAGGCTCCAAAAAAACGCTGTATGAAAGGTTTTCTGGCAACAGGGAGAGAGTTTAAATGAAGGCTGCTTGTGTCTTACTGCTGCAGGATGGGTATGGACACCCCATGCGCACTGCTGGGCCAGCTGGAAGCGCCCACTTCTCATCACAGGACAGAGATCAGCAACACACAGAGGTGGGCAAACAAAGCCAAGAGGTGGATCTGAGCTTGCTTATACAGACTGACATCATGGGTGGTGCGTGAAGGACAGGAAGAAAGTGTATTTTAGAAAAGCAACAGAAGCTCAGGCTTGCCCTGCTCTCTGGGTTCAGCCAGACAGCAGGAAACTCCTGCCTGTCCAACCACAAGGTATCCTGGTGAACAAATGTGGGCACCAAAGCTAGAACTATCACACTCAGCCTCACAACCTCACTGCTACCCTGTGCACAAGAACTGTCACCCTCACTTCAGCAACTACCAAAAACTGGCAGAATTCGGTGGTTCCAACAGACAGGAAAGTCTACGGGACTACTGAGAATCCAAACCCAACCAACCCCACCACAAGCACATCCTTCATCTCCAGTAAGCATGCACTAATTTCCCATTGGAGGGGCACAAGATCTACCCCACATCACTGACAGGAGACCACATCTCATGCATATACTCTGACCTGCCTCAGGAGACTCATCTCTCTGGTGGAGAGGGGTGTCATTATGGTTAAAAAAGGGAGCAAATATAAACAGCAGCATGATAGCCTCAGCGAAGAGCTAAGGAATTGTGGAAGAAAACTGTTTCATGCTGGTCTTGCTGCCGTTCCTCTGTGAGCAAAGGGACACCTCACAGGAGTGAACAAGTCAGGGTCTGACCCAGACATGCAGCATAACTGAAAGCCAAGGTATGCTTTTAGGACATGTTGATCAGCAAGGGTTGTAATCACAGGAAAATGGAAGCTGGCCGGGCATTATATGGTAGTTTGCTGTACATCCACTTCAGAACACACATGATTCAAATGTGTTCTGAAATCCATTCTTTGTAGAGCAAGCAAGGAAGCAGTAAGGGGATAAAAGCCGATTCTTTCTGCTACAACTGTACACATTATAAATACATTAAAATACTTAAAGTCATATCATCATCAGTAAAGACAGCGAGATTTATTTATAAGAGTAATTACCCAAACACATAAAAAACTTTTTAAAAAGACGTTTCCTGGTGTCAGTTCCAGTTGGAAAGTATTTTCCATTTCCTCTACTTAATGTGAACTAATGTGATCACACAGTTTGGCAGCTATACAGTATAAGGTTTTGACCTCTCCTAACTCATATTAGGGCAGATTTTATTTTTCTGGTACTCTCCAGGCTTTGTTGCTGCCTAGCTTGGGAAGACAGGAAGCATATATAGTTGCGGTGCTGAAAATATTACAGTGGAAACATTACTGAGCAGCTTTTCAAAGGAAACAAAAAAAAACATAAAAAACAAACTAGCCGACAGGCAGACATTCCCTTCCAAAATTAAAATGTTTACATTCTGGGCGCTACTTCTACTCACTCAAAGGAATGATTTGATTAACATTTATGTTCTCTTGCTTCACTGAAATAATCTATTGTTTCTTACATGGGAGCCTTGACAAAGGAAGGGTATTTACTCTCGCAGCAGGAGGGATCTGCCCAATGTTAACCAAGACTGCAACCTGATGAGACTCATCAGTTTGCAGCTGCTCCTTCACAGTCAAGTAGCCACAGTGGTAAATGGATTTTTTTCCCTTCTTTTATTTAACATTGAAATTGCAAAGTTTTTCTTTAGATGCTGACTGGTAACTGCAGTGCAGACCTCTGGCATCTCTTCAGCTCTGATGACCACACAGAACCACAAACTGAAGAAAAATAAATGAAATACTCAAGAGAATGAAAAAAAAACATGTATGCAGTTCAAACCATCCTTAGTTCAAACATGGCACCATTTTCTGAACATGCTAAAAGTCCCATTTGATAGAACAGGCCAAAAATGGAAGAATATGTTGCTGATAAAGAAAAGAAATTCTTTGAGTGATTTAATGTGACCTGGACTTCTTATTTCTTTAACATGTGTCAAGTACTGCACTACCCATCTTCTCAGGACGTAATTTAGGGAATATCCTACATCTGAAATAATGTAAATAAAAACAAAAGACTGGAATGGAGGGAGCCTAAGTTAGGAGTTCTTGCAAAATTTAATCACGAAACTGATTTTATTCATTTAATATTTTGATTAGTATTAAATATAGTTTTCTAGTGATTCAAAGGGTATCTGGAGTACTATGAGAAAATAATCACTTTGAATATGAGTCTTAGAGAATTAATCACACAACACAAAACTTGGGATCTAATGACAAGAACTTCTACAACAGGCTTAGAGATTCCCAGCTATCAGTGATGGAAAAGTACAGAAGAATTAACTGTATTAACTGACTATAAAACTATTATGAACCACGGCATGGTTAAAAACATAAAACAATCACAATGAAGAGTATAGAATACTGTGGATAATTTTGACTTCATTTACTGAAAGTAACTTCAAACTGGAGCTGATGAGCAGAAGCGCGGTCAGGGCAATGGAAAACTTACCTTATCAAACAGACCAAAAGGACTCGTGAAGGCTAGGAAAGGAAAGCTGGGGAAGGGTTTTGGAACTGAGAAGACGGTATCACTGCAATGGATGCAGTACAAGAACAAATGGGTAAAAGACGCCCAAGAGTAATGTAGGCTGGAAATAATCAAGTGATGCCCAGCGTTAGGAGGGGTCATCTTTGGGAGAGCAGCAGGGGCAAAAATTATAAAGAACTTAATTTGTATGCAACTAGAGGAACTCATGTGAGCAAAGAACTGACCTGTGTTCCTAAGAAAATAAATCATAGCAACTAATATTTGCAAAATGCACAATAAAGTCAATTCCGAGTGCTAAATGACAGCACAAACATCTAAATTTCAAGCATGATCTCCACTTCTGTGGAATATTACTGGAGCAAGACTGATCCCTAACAGGAGGAACAGCTAACACAAAACAGCATCAAGTCACACTATTATTTTCTGGAAATGTGTTCAAGGAGTTAAATGCCGGACTTTCATCTGGGTCCTTAGCAGTCCTTTCTGCCTGTCAGCCTCATCTCCTGAAACACCACGCTACCCTGAAAAGGCACGTTTCACTAGTGTGCCAATTCTGCACTCATGAGTAAATGTTCAGTGTGGTGTACAGGAATTTACCAGCATGACCCCCATTAATGGCCATGCAAGTCACGTAACTGAGTTCCTGCTCACGGAACTGAAAATTTAGCTTGCATTGCCCTAAAGACTGCCTTTTAACTTACTGCTTGCCCAGAAGGGAGCTGGGATTCAAACTTCAAAGACCACATGCTGAAAAAGCGAGTAGCAAGGAGAGGAACCAAGCAGTGCCACAGAGAACTTGGTCACCCTTCAACAAAGTACAAAAGAATATATAAGTCCTGGACTGAAAACAAAACAAAAAAAAAAAAGAAAAAGAAAAAAGAAAAAGAAATGCAAATGTTGCAGAGCATTACCGTTATCATGTAACGACTCTTCAACTATTTGGTGTATCCCATATTAAAGTCTGCTGCATTGGCATCTATGCTTGTTTGTCATAACTGCATACCGAGTAATGAGGAGAAGAGAAGGAAGCAGGGCCCTGACACATTAAAGAGCTCCCTTCATTTTTCTTTATCTGTGAAACAAGATGAACCATATTTATGTTCCTCAAACAATGGCAGTAAGCACATAAAATAGTAAACAATGGCCATTTTCGGGCTGTGGAAGTGCTGTTCCTCCCCCTGGCTGCCAACGTGGCTGCAGGCCACCTGCAGGCATTTCCTCCAGCCGCAGTTGATGACGGAGTGAGAAAATGCCACTGAAAAAGTACTTTACTAGAGATGCCAGATCTGATTGCAGCGAAACCCAAGTGCGGAGCGATGAACTGTTTTGACACTACCCCACAATTTCAACAGAAAGGAACATATGTAGATCCTCACAGGTGCCTGAAAAAAGCTGAGAAGCTTAATCTGTGAACTTGTGTTGTATAAATGGAGCCGGATAGAGGAGAGTAGGTCATCAAAACACATATGTTTATAGTTTGCGTATCTACTGCACAAATCTACTCCCATTCCACTTAAAACATCAGAGAGAGATTCTGATGTATCCCAGTTTCATTTGGATCCTTTATTATTTTAAAGTAAATATTTAACTGCTGGAACTCACACAGTTACTTATTAAAGATACAGATGGTCTAATAATGCATAGTGAGTGGAAAAGACATACAGATTAATGGATAATGGAAGCCTTGTTCTGCATTCTTAAAACATTTATGTTACATTTTTACATTATGAATAATATTGTTTTCAAAAGTCATGATGCAAAATCATTGCGGAGGTTTAAGCAAATAGTCCACCTTTGGTAAATTTATCTTGAATTAAACCAGACTAAATACTGTACACATAAAAATATTGCCAAGTGTCAATGTTCATTTAGTCAATCAGCAGCAGCAATGAGGATTAGCTCTCTGGATCTCACCCTGTATTAGTTAATCCATAAGATCACAGAATCATAGAATAGCTTTGGTTGGAAGGGATCTCAAAGATTATCTTGTTCCAACCACCGTGCCACCCACTAATTCAGGCACCAGACCAGGCTGTGCAGTGCCCCATCCGACCTGTCCTTGAACACCTCCAGCTATGGGACATCCACAACTTCTGTGGGCAGCCTGTTCCATCACCTCACCACCCTCTCAGCAAAAGGGCTTTTCCAAAGATCTCACAAATGTCTTCACCACCTGGAACACTTTCCACCAATTCCAAGTTCCATTCTCACACAAAAATTTGTCATTTGACTTCTTGCAAAGATGGAAAGAGTGACAGGAGAGCATTTTTGGTCAGCCACAGAACAGTGTTCCATCTTCATGGGTATTTCTTGACATCAAGCTCAAAGCTGTGCTCTGCAGTCCCAGACTTGGCCACAGCTCCTTCCATCTGCCCAGCCACCCCACCGAGCCCAGTGAAGAGGCTGACAGTGGAGGAGAGGACTCAGTAGCAGACTGCAATTATGGCCAAGACTTTGAGAACACAAAATGGGAACTCCTGAAAATGAGACCAAACTGATCTAGCTATGCTTAGCATCAGGAGAGCTGTTTTTCTCAGAGGATATACATAATGCCACATGCTGTAAATGCTGCCTTTCCTCAGCTCACTGTATGCATCAAAATTCTGCTTTAGAAAGTTGGACTTTTGTTCAAATGCTTTGTGTGGCATGGTTTAATATGCAGAGCTTGGCTTGTTTGTCTTTAAAGAAGTGTGAATCTGTAAAAAGAAAAGCCATCCTGAAGTCAGTGCCAGCCTTTCAGGGTTTCCAAGAGTTTGCTTGCTGGACAATAAGTTACCCTTCTGTTTTTGTTAATCAGTAGCTAATGATTTATTGACTGTTATGAGTGGTTAAAGGTTAAAAAGAATCTGTTTCCTACCTACTTTTAATACAACACAACACTCCTCTGCATTGTTAACACGCTGGTTCAGACCCCAAGTGTTGCTCAGTGCCTCACACTCCCTCCCTTTGGGGCTCTTTTCTTCCCAGCCTTTCCAGCTACAGTGACAATAGGGGAAAATGGAGCCACCAGCAGTGAGTCCCATGGGATGCTGCTGCCGGACCGTCCCCCTCCGGGCTCCCTGGCGCTCATTAGGCCGCCCGCCGGCCCCCCGGCCCCTTCGTTAACCCGCGGGCCCCTGTGCTGCCATCCAACGCCTAGAAGGCAGCGAGCCCCTCTGATTCCCAGGCGATGCCGTGCTGCTTCAGTGGTCAAAAAGCTCATTAACCGCCTGCCGCCACGCTCTGCCTGGGCCAGCAGCCCCCGGCCGGCCCCGTGAGAAGGATAAATAAATAAGCAGGAGAAAACAAACGCATCGACCAGCAATGAGGAGAGAAATGCCAGCGAAGCTTAGTGCCGTGCTGTGAATTCTTCCGATCAGTTGGGAAATTCTAAATTAGGTTAGATTGAGAGAAACCATTAATGTTGATCTCTGCTTTTTTTCAAGTTTCCCTCTAGAGATCTCCAAAGCACCTTTAAAATTAGTGATGTGAAGAACAGAAAATCTCTTACAAACATCCACTGGATCCCTCCTGATGAGTCACCAGGGAAAAGCAGGCCGCATCGTTTCACATCAAACCCTCATTCCTTTGATGTATGCATCCCCTTTACTCCCTGAATATTTTAATGGCATTTCTTTATACAAACTTGGCTCAAGTCTATAGAGAAACATGAGAGCCTGTGACAGTGAAAAGGAAAACCCCAAAGCTTCCCATCAGTGAATCAAAAATGCAAATGCTGAAAAGCCACCAGACCAGTTCCCTTTCCTAGAGATCTCCCTGCAACACCAGCAGTCCGCATCCAGGCTGGGCTGCGGGGCTGAGCGGGTTTTACTGGCCTGGTTTGTTATCTCCATTTTGTCTGCATCTAGCAGGTAGGCTGCTCACGCAGTCAGGGGATGTGGCACGTGTGAGCAGCACTGCCCTGTAGGGATGGAGCAGCAGAGATCGAGCAGCCTCATGTCCCACCATGTGGCAATGGCACGGGGCCTTGCAGCAAAGCTGTGAAGAGCAATATGCACGCACAGCTGGCATCCAGAAGTACTCCTTTTATCACAGAGAGTGAACAGCACCTTTCTCCATAAGTCCCAAACAACTCTTGCCAAAGCATGCTCTTGAATTTGACTAATTCTGGCCCTCCAAAGCCCTCTCTTCCTCCCTGTTGTGCCCCTATGGCTGTGCTCCTTCTCCCTACCCTCTCCTGATCTCAGAATCCTTTTTCTGCCTTTTTTTCTGCCTCCCTCACTTCCACCTGCTCCCCTCACAGCCTTGTTCTCCTTCAGGTGTTCTTCTCTCCCACTTCAGCAAATCTCCCTTCACTATTTGTCCCTGCGTCGGAGTACAACTCCCACACATATTTTGCTTTCTATAAATACAGTACTTATTACATCTTACTCATGCATCCAGGATGAAAACATTATTGCTGTCAGGGTGCAGGTAACACCTAGAATAAAGCACAACACAGCCAACTCTCTCCCTTAACCTTGTCCCAGGTGGCATCTTGCCAAGGCTGGATATTAGGAAAAGGTTCAGGTTGGATATTAGGAACAACTTCTTCTCAGCAAAGGTGGTGAGGCACTGGCACAGGCTGCCCCGGGAGGTGGTGGAGTCACACTGTGCCTGGAGCCGTGTGGATGTGACACTGAGAGATGTGGTTAGTGGGCATGGTGGGGATGGGTTGATGGTTGGACTACATGATCTTAGTGGTCTTTCCAATCTTAATAATTCTACGTTAATGTTTCTAACTGTACTGTGGCTCAATGCAGGTGGCTGGGACACAACTGGGTCTATCAAACCCAGGAGTCCCACACTGCCACATGGACTAAGCGAGGGTCCCCCAGACCCTCTAGTCCCCAGGTAATTGCAAAGCCCTGCTTCCCCTCACTCCACAGACAGATGCAAAATGCCTGAAAAGTTAACAGGGAATCAGTGAATTACTACAGATTTAGTGTGTGATTAAAGGGAGATAGCAGTGCACTTCAAAGTCCTTGAACTGAATTCCTGAGGTGCCATTTCAATGACTTTGCTGAAAACAGCATGCCATGCTAAATCGGTGTTTCACCCCCTCCAAAATAGAATAGAGGGTGAAAATAGAGGGTGTTCATTTGCAACAACAAGAAGGACAGAGGCATTTTTTGGAAGAACAGCAAACTTTGTCAGAAACAGAAAAGCATAAAAAATAGCGGCACTCGAGGAAGGGAAATCAATGGTTGTCACCACAGGTGCGATCCTAATGACTGGGGTCCAAACCCGCCAAACCTGAAGAAAAGTATGTGATGTCACAGTGCCAGTGAAACCAGAACTGCTGTCACTGCTCCCGGTGCTGAATGCCACTTGGTCCCCCATCTCTGAACATTTGGCTCTGCGGGGCCCAGCCTTCAGAGCAGTACTGAAGCTGAGGCCTGATGATGAGCTACAGTCCCTCCAGCCTGCCACCTTCCCGCCTCTTCAGCTTTCAGAGGAGCTGAAAATCACCTTTTTGAGAGATGCTACTAAATCTCCACATCTGTGGTGTGAAGGTGTTAGACAGCCCGAGCTGACACAGGCTGCCTGGTGCCAGCTTGCCCAGGGCTGTCCGCAGGGCAGAAGGCCCAAAGCCACACAGCTGAGGCCCAGCCAAGGGGAGGGGTGGACACAGGCTTTAAGCTCTGTTTCGTTTTGACCTCAAGACTCTCTGTGCAAAAATCCTGGGTAGTGCTTCTGAAACGTCCCTTTTACATGCAAATACAAAATCACCATCAAAACAAGTATGTCAGGTGCTGCTCGCAAATTCTGCCACAATAATGTTACAAAAGCACTGGGGAGAGAAAGACAGCAAAGCATTCTGCACTGGCCTGGCCCACTTCCTCCCTAACATTTCTCCAAGCTGTTACAGATAGCTGAGCAATTCAGGGCTGGGGAGCAGGACACGCTTTGCATTTCAATGACCCTCAGATGACTTTCCCTGCTTTACACTTTCGTTTCCTGAGACACAGATTTAGAGGCCAGTTATTTGTTATTTTGTGTCAAGGCAATGGAATGTCGCTCTACAGCCAAGCCCTGATTTCCTTTCTCAGGTGTTAATCACTTTTCACTTATCTTTTACCAGAAAAAATAATAAAATAAACAAAAATAATTACTACTAATTGAAACCTGCAAGAATAGATATCCTGTTCTGCGAGAGCAGGTTGGCTGCCCCCATTATGCCCACTAAAACCTGCAACCATGCACCATGTCAGAGGAGGACAAAAAAAAAGTACATACTAGCCGGGCAACCCTGGAGTGATTTCCAGGAGGTGTTAGGAATGAAGGAATGATTATCACAGGCCAGTGCAAGTCCTGCTAAGGGAGGATTACATGGATGTGGAGGAGTATAAGACCGGGACAACCCCACAGCAACGCTTCTCCCACCTTCCCAGCTCTCACCCTTCCCACCCGCAACACAGAAGATGGAGCTCTGGATGGGTTTTCACAAGATCCTGCCCCATTTTACGGATGAAAGGAACTGATGCTATTTTCTACTCATGCTCTTTCCTAATAAAATAGAACTCACCACAGAACCGTTGAGTTCCTGCCCCAACAACACAGCTCACACTTGAGCTAAAATTTTCCATTAGAAAGGGAAAGGCTGACACAACTTAAGGATTTCTAAGGACGGTAAAACCCCCAGAACTTCAGGCAGGTAACTCTGCAGATTATCTGCCTTACCTGTTAATGACATTGTGTGCTATTTCTAGAATTGGTCAAGCTTTAGTTTCTTTTAGTTTAGATCAAACCTATGATCTTATGTAGGACTTCTACGGACGATCCTCAGGACTTCTGTAGAAGTTGCTGAGTTGAGGCTCGGCAAAGATGGGATTCTGAATCATGAGGAAATGACTCACACACTCAGCTATTTCTGCAGAAGTTACCTTTCCTCGTGACAATTTCAAAATTGAGTTTTGAGCATGTAGGAAATGACACGTTTTGCATTCAGACATGAGGCACATTTTATGTGTTGGACAAGAACAACATTTTGGTCTTTGTAAAATCCTGGCCTGCATTCAGCAATGGAAAATCTAATTTCTTTCCCTTCCTTTGGATGCTTGTAATTTTAATTGCTCGGGTTTTTTTTTTTCTCTTTTTTTTTTCCTTTTTTCAATGGCCATGCCCGCTAGCACCAAAACCCACTGTACAGATACATAATGCAAATGCATAGAAACAAATTCCTCTAATTCAAAGGTCATACCCATACTTAGTGGGTGCCTCCAGCAGTAGCTAATGTTGAAAATATGGACATAGCTTCCCTCTCTGTTTATTGATGATACACAAAATAATTCCAGTTGTATTATACTGGCAAAAAAGTTATGCATAAAATCAAGCTAATTGCCTTCAATGGCAAGTGTGTTTCCTTGGACATCTCTGAAAGTTAATATGCTATGTTCGGGATAGGAAACTACATTTAAACTATTTACTTTTTTTCCTCTTATTCAGATTTTATTTAGATTTTCTGTCTCTTATTCAGGAATGAAACACAAAGCCAGAAGGCTGAATTCCCCTCTGGATGACACCAGCACAAAGACTGTGAAGTCAGGGGTGCTGATACCAGTGAAGAAATTCAACAAGACCAAGTGCTGGGTCCTGCACTTTGGCCACAACAACACTATGGGCCTGGAGCAGAGTGTCTGGAAGATTCTGTGGAAGAAATAGACCTGTTTGTGTTGGTTGACACTTGGCTAAATGTGAACCAGCAGTGTGCCCAGGTGGCCTAGAAGGCCAGTGGCATCTTGGCTTGTATCAGGAACAGTGTTGCCTGCAGGAGCAGGGAAGTTATCATTTCTCTATACTCAGATGTGATGAGGCTGTACCTTGAGTACTGTGTTCAGTTTTGGGCCCCTCACTAAAAGAAAGACATTGAGGCGCTGGAACATGTCCAGAAAAGGGCAATAAGCTGGTGAGGGGTCTGGAACACAAGTCTTATGAGGAGTGTCTGAGGAAGCTGGGACTGTTCAGTCTGGAGAAGAGGAGGCTCACGGGAGACCTTGTTGCACTGTACAGCTACCTTACAGGAGGTTATGGCAAGGTGGATGTCAGCCTCTTCTTCTACATAACTAGAAACAGGACTAGAGGGAACAGCCTCAAGTTGTGGCAGGGGAGATTCACATTGGATATTAAGAAAAATGTGAAAGAGTGGTCAGGCACTGAAATGGGCTGCCAATGGAGGCTGTTAAATCACCATCCCTGGAGGTGTTCAGTAAATGTTCAGATGTTGTATTAAGGGAGATGGTTTAGTGGGAAATACTGGTAGTAGGTGGATTGTTGGTCTAGATGATCTGGGAGGTCTTTTCCAACTTTGGTGAGTCTATGCTTCTATGACTCCAAGAAGACGCCAGAATCAAGTGAAGGATGTATTGTTCCTTTGGGAGTTTGCTCACTAGGGGCACAAGCTTGGTTATATCGTATATCTAATGTATAACTTTTTGAATAATTTGGGGACAAAAAAAGATTTCTGTATTTACAATAAAACTAGTTTTTCTGAAAGGTCCTTCAGATATACTACAAGGTAATTGCAATTTATAATGAATACCATGAAGATAATGGACTTCAAGGTTTACTTGACAACTTTCAAATTTTGTAATATCCTTCCCCTAATTTACAAGTGTAAAGTGACTGGAGTTGGATGATCTGAAGGAGTTCTCAGAAAGCTCCACAGCATCAGAAAGATTTTCTGATCATCCAATAACTGTATTTTGTGAATCATGCAAACCTATGCTTTCTCTTATAAACAAATTACATTGTTCATATCAAACACCATCTCTTTCTTTCTCTTTTCAAATGTATGCTGCAACACAGTAAACATAAGATGTTGCCTTAGGTTATGGCAGGGTATTGGATATGCATGATAGGATATGATTATGTATGATGAGGTTTGACTCAATGGAATGTATACAGGACTGCACTACAAATTAAACAGAACCCTCCATTTTATGAGAAGGAGGTACTGTTTTCTAAATGGGAAACTGAAAAAGTTCTAACATGAATGTTAATACGTTTTAGAAAATGATGCACGTGATGTTCTCCCTATGTTTGTTCTGTTGGGAAAAACGAGAAGAAACTTCTATCTAAACTTTAAAACTGAAATTATGTGTACAAAAAATTGTCATTAGTTATTCTCTCAGGTGTTCAAAGATTAGAATTAGGAGGAAAACTTCATTTTTTTCTAAAATAAACAATGCATAAATACCAGGCTATGCTTCCTCCAACCAAAGATTTCTCTTTGTGATTATGCATCAGCATACTCCATGCCTCCAGGTGTTAAATCATTTGATATATCATTATGGAGTTGTAGAAGACTGATGCCTACCCATCCTCGCCATGTGAGAAATACTGTTTGTGTATTTGAAGATGCGTAGTTCTGAGCCACTGGCATCTGGAAAAGTACTCTGGGGAAGCACAGCACATTCTTTTCTTATTATTCTAGTCTTTTGGAAAACATTTCCTAACGACATTGTCAGAGACAGAATTCTAGACTAGAGGAAACTTTGATGTTATTCAGAGTGACTCAATCTGATTATAGTCACTGCCAAGGGAGACTACAGTTTTGTACATTTTTGTGCCGGGCTGTCATGTTTTCATGACATTTCAGTGAAGTTGTTATATACCCATTTACTTCTTTCATGTAAACACTAACTAATAAAATGATGGTTTACAGCACAAAAAACGGTTTTCA
>JANHGO010000069.1:22630181-22739551 GCA_024606505.1 Aquila spilogaster
CCAACTCCTTGTGCCCCCCCAGCCTCCTCGCTGGTGGGGTGGGGTGAGGAGCAGAAAAGCCCTTGGCTCTGGGTAAGTACTGCTCAGCAGTAACCAAAACATCTCTGTGTTATCAACACTGTTTTGGTCACAAATCCAAAACATAACACCATACCAGCTACTATGAAGAAAATTAACTCTATCCCAGCCAAAAGCAGTACAGTTGGACATGACAAAAATTGCACATGGAGACGGATAGTGTGCATGGAGTGAAGGTGGGTGGTTTGGAACAGACCTGCAGATGCTTTTCATTTTATTTTAACAGTAAGAGCACTGACTATCTTCCAGTAGATATACTCTCAATATACGCCTCTTCAGACATCTGTATTCACAGGGCTCCCATATGACATTCCTTGTTCTGACCAATGTATTACCTGACTAACTACAGGAATCGCAGCAACTGAAGCCCTGACCTGGCCTGGGGCTGCTTTTTTCTTCCTGTCTTTTCCTCCATGACCCTGTCCCTCCTTCCACTTCGTCCCCTGAGTCCCAAGCAAGTGCAGATGGGCTCTGTTCCTCTGTTGCGAGCAGCTTCATTCCAAGTCTACCTAAGCTGGCAGCAGTCCCAAATCCCAATAAACACCGTCAAGACTCTCAGCTGCCCCCAGGTCTGTCCGGAGCCCAGCAGGGCACACAGGCTCTGCCCAGCAGCGCTGGAGAGCCACCACTCAGATCGCATGAGCAAATGGGGATCACTGAGCTCTTCTCACATACGGAGCTAGTTGGTTTTGCCCAGATGTGTGCTGCCTCCCAGCATCAACAGCCAGTCTGTGGGGCACTACTAGTAATCCACAGTATGGAGGATTTGTGGATGTAGACTCAAAACGGTAAGCTCTGCTGGCGCCGTAGCACAGCTGTACAGGCACGGTTAAATAACTCTTCGGGATCAGCTTCGGCCCTGAGGAACCCACAGGTGAGGGAGAATGCTGCCTTCCCACCCACTCGCCCGCCGGCTGAGCAAGCACAAGGGGAGAGCTGCAGCACGCACCCGAGGTACGGAAAATCAATTACAGCGTGGGACTTGGCATGGAATCAGAGAGTGTTCTGGCACCTGGGAACAGCTTTCAGCTGGTGGGTGAGGGATAGATCCTCCCTGGGAAGGAAAGGTAATGGCAAATTCTAGTGTGCGAGTAGGCTGAGAGCTAAATCTCTACAGCATTAGCTCAGTCTTCGGTGATACTCAAGCTCCAGCTTGCCCCAGATGAAGGCCAGTTAACTCAAGAGAAACCATCACTTAACACAGGCAGGACTTTTTCGAAAGCATATGAGTCTGATTTAGAGCAATGCACCTCCTGTGCTTTGAATTCATAATGTACTGAAGATCAGCCCTAAGCAGCCCTCATTCCTTTTAAGTTTATCTCTAACTGAAGAATTTGCTTGTTTTCTCCAGCAGCTGTCTTCAGGCTAAACGCAGGTCTGGGCTCTGCTGGGTGGGAAGCACACAGGGATGGAAAGCAGCAGGTCCCTGCTAACTGTAACCGTGTGAAAGGGTGGGCTACTCCCAAGACAGTCAAGCATCTGAAACAACAACCACGGCACTTTTCAGTCTAAAGACATGCAAGGAAGGAGTGAAAGAACGGCAGGTTACTATCGACTATCAAACATGAGAAGAAACGTTAGCCCAGTTATGGAAAAACGGTAATGTTTGTCCTGAATATCTCATCCTGGTAGCCCGCAGGCTCAAGTGACCAGTACAGTGGAGACACTCTCCATCCATCATTTTACACCTCCTGACCACAGAGGAGGATCCCACACACACACACTGCCCGGTCGTATAGTCGTTACTTTTGTGAGTCATTCTGTGAGTCATTCAGGGATTTGTTCATCCCATCCCCCAGAATTACTGTACTGCACTGCACATCAGACACTCGGTGATAGCATGTTTCTCTCTGCTTTTCTCAGGTTTTCTGTCATTTAGGTAAAATTATCCTGTGCTCCCTTAAACAGATGCAGAAGGAGCTTCTGCATACAGAACGGTAACATCCTTAAGCGACTTTGATGTCATATATGTATAAGTAACACATTAAGATACACAGTATATAAATATACATGTACATGCCCTTTATAATTACGGGAACATGTCCATACGCAAAACATTTTTATCTTGTGCCAAATGATGAATTCTACCCTGAGGCAATGAGTCAGGTAAAACATTAACATAAATTTGATAGTATATCTCAAATTCTGAACAAAATTGCATTTCTGTCAGAAGTTTGGGAGAGTGGCTTGAAGTTTTCACTTAATTAAAAACACCACCCACTACTGGGCTCATTAAAATCTCCTGTCCCAAGCACTGCCTAGAATCATACATGATCCTGTATGTGCACTGAATGCCAGATAGTTCATGTGATATTATTGCTATTGAGCATCATTACCATCAAACATCCTGGTGGTTTTGCTCCTATTCCAAACAAATATCAGCATGGCTAAACCTATTGACTGTCACTCATGCTGGCAGGCTCAGGAGAGCCAAAGGATAAGGACCAAACTCTGTCAGAGGCTGACTGCACTCTCATCATGTGGAAAGGAAGCACATCACCAAGGCAAAGAGGGCAGTTCACATCACTGCTGGCCCTTAGGCCAGCTATCCTGTGAACAAGCAGCAGGTTGTTTCTGCTGTTTTTTATCAGTTTTATTTGCCAGGCTGAAATCTTCCCCCTTCTCCCTTCTCCCACCTTTCCTTCCAAAATAATTTAAAAAATCCCATTTCTTCTGAATTTCTTCTCAATATATATACCTCTTGAGAAAGCAGGTCACATGCAGGTCACCTTTAATTTAATAGCTTCCATTGATTTTAATGGCTGCAAGATCAGGTAATGTGTTTGAGCTAACAGTGTCAGCATGCAGCTTTCCTCCCTGCCATCCCCGGCTGTCAGCAAACATCCATAATGGCAAGTAACACTGCTAACAGGTAAACTGATACCTTGCTACTGGGTAGCTGACAAGACTTTTAATATATAACTGAAACTAGAGAATGGTTATAAAACACTCCTAGTTCACTTCTGCTCTCTTATAGCTACTAATTCCTTCCCCTACGTGTTTTCCCTTCCAGAAATTCAATACAGAGCCAACACTTCCTTAGTAGAACATCCATGTGCTTCCCTTAGGCACTTCCGCTGAAACCAAGGGTGTCAGCTGTTACCAGGGGAGGAAGCATCCATTTCCATCACTACACAGTACATGAAAAGACATTGCTTCCCTTCCTCCTCTGATACAATCTGTTTCATTACTGCAATGTTTGACAGTGCCTGCACATACCAGGATTTGTAAGAAAGCATCAAATACTTGAGCTGACAGAGAACTGATTTGATGCTTCTCTGCAAACATGGTGGCACAAAGCTGGTTCTTTACTCACCTCTTACAACGGAGGCTCCAATGTTTGTCCCTAAGTGGCAGGGGACTCTCATGATGTGGAGTTAATTATAAAACAACATTTTCCAACAACACTAAAGGTAAATATTACCAAGCTGTCCTGGTTTCAGCTGGGATAGAGTTAATTTTCTTTCTAGTAGCTGGTCTAGTGTTATGTTTTGGATTCAGTATGAGAAGAACGTTGATAACACACTGATGTTTTCAGTTGCTGCTAAGTAGTGTTTAGTCTAAGTCAAGGATTTTTCAGCTTCTCATGCCCGCCCAGCAAGAAGGCTGGAGGGGCACAAGAAGTTAGGAGGGGACACAGCCAGGGCAGCTGACCCAAAGTGGCCAAAGGGATACTCCATACCATGTGACATCATTCCTACTGTATAAACTGGGGGGAGTTGGCCTGGGGGTGGATCGCTGCTTGGGAACTAACCGGGCATTGGTTGGCGAGTGGTGAGCAATTTCATTGTGCGTCACTTGTTTTGTATATTCAAATTCTTTTATTATTTTATTATTATTATTATTGTCATTTTATTATTATCATTATTAGTTTCTTCCCTTCTGTCCTATTAAACTGTTCTTATCTCAACCCACAAGTTTTACTTAATTTTTTCCCCAATTCTCTCCCCCATCCCTCTGGGGGGGGGGGAAGTGAGTGAGCGGCTGCGTGGTGCTTGGTTGCTGGCTGGGGTTAAACCACGACACAAGCACATCACTTCTGAGCTGAGTACAGAAAATAATTTACAGGAGTCACTTCTACACTTCTTATTTCATTATCGTTATTCCCAAACTGACTTTGCACAGGGTGGCAGCATCAGCAGGATGCCACAAAACTGCGTGCCACATTCATGAAATAGCTGCAGCAGAAGTTTCCCACCAGAGTTGCCCCCTGCATCCAAGTCACCCATTCCTGGAGTCCAAATTGCAGTGATGCTCAGCCAAATACCATCCACAGAGCTGCAGGTGCCAAAACCCACTCAACCTTTGCTCATATACGACCATGATCATCTCAGATTGCAGGAACAGTTTTCAGAGCTGTGAAAACTCATCTACGAAAATTTGCTTTGGAGTGAAGTGATTTAGATTATGTATCAAAGCCTGTTAGTCATTCTCCTTAAAAACTAAAGATGAAAAATTAACCTCAGCTGTGATGAAATCTAATACTCTGTATGTGAATTACAGCATTATCTGAAAGCTCCAAAGAAGACCGAACACTTTTTTTCTTGCTAGATGCTGTACAAAAGTGGAAAGAAGGAAATAAACTGAACAGTTTCTAGCTTAGTTTTAAAAAAGATACTTTAAAGAAGCTTAACAAAAAAAGGAACTGGGAAAAGAAGGATGAAGCTAAGAAAGTACCTGATGCCAAGCACTTGCTGTGAGTACAACAGGAAATTTTTGAATTGCTGTTTATTTCAGCCTGCTCTGCAACATATCTCACATTTCCAAGGCAGGAGGAAAGGGTCCAGCTTGAAGAAGCCTGTCGCTGTCTGAAGACACAATGGTGGGTACGAAGAGGACAGGCACAGCTGTAATGACCCCAGTAGCAGGATGAGCAGCCTGGCAGCACTAGCTGTAGAGGCGCGAGTAGTAAGAAAATTTCAAAATGTCTTTGTGGGTTTTGCTGTGCAAAAAAAGCACGGAAGCGACACAGCAAGGGACTGATGAAGGGATAGGCAAAGGTGATCATATTTATTAAATAAAGAAAACCTGCTGATGGAGCAAAAGGCAGATGGAAGGAGATGAAACTCAACATGAGTGAGGGATAAAGAAGAGCAGGTATAAATACCTCTTTCAGGGCTTTTTAATGCAAGACATAGACAGATGAATGAAATGGATCCCTACGGGTATCTGGGACGATGGGTTACACATTTCCCATGGACTGCATCGGGAAGAGATGTCTAAAAAGGAGCAAAGACCAGAAGCTCCGCAGGAGAAGAGCAGAATGGAAGAGGCAAGGAGCCCTGCGGGAATGCTGGTGGAGGTAGCCCCTGCAGCCCTGCCACCAGGGACAGGGTGCTGCTGCAAAATGCCAGAGCGAGCCAGAGGCAGAGAGGAGGGAGGGGAGTCCAGAAGGGGCTGGAGGTGGGGATCAAACGCGAGCTGGAGGCAGGGAGGAGGGAGATGGCTCGGGGGAGCTCTGCCTGCTCAGGACGGCTGCGCGGTGTCTGAGCGGAGCAAAGGGGATGGGTAGTGATGGGATGAGGACCTGCCACTGCGGTAGGATTTTGGAAAGAGCGGAAGGATGCAATATAATATGAGTGCATAATTTAAGCAAACTCATGAGTTTTGGGTACTCTGTTATTCAAACATCTTAGCTGTGTCAAGTTTAGACACAGCATCTCATTTATCTTGGCACAACTCAAAGCCTTAAATTATCTCTGTCTTTTCAGCCTCCTCACAGAAACTTTACTTCCAGCTTTGTTAAAACATGAAGTAGCCAAGGAACTGCTTTACAAACAAATACCAGCTGAGGCGAAGGCTTACCCCTGCTGCAGGGCGCGGCGGGCAGCCCGTCGGGCAGGCCTGCGGAGCTGCCTCCAGCTGCCACTGCCCCGCAACGCTTGCTCCTTCTTTCATTACGGGAGAGCTGGTGCAGCATATGCACTTCTCAGACATGCTGGAAAGTCCTGAGAGCATGCTAAATACATATAGGTTAGCATATCCTACTTGTGCTGTTTACTCCATATTGTGAGCTCCCCTCTGCCAGCCCAAATTTAACCATTCTGGAATAAACCCTGCTAGCAGGAAGATGACGACTTCGGTCTCTAACACGGACAGCAAAGGGCACAGTGCCGCTCTCCACACAGTGACCCTGCTTTTCACCACTTTTATGTCATGTGAGTGGCAAAGGCAATGAAGTCAGTGGTGTTTCCTGGCACGGGCCCTCTGCTCTCCCTCTCTGCCCTGAGTTTCCTCCTGAGCAGCGGGGACTGGCTTGTTCCCCTTCGAAAAAACTGGGGCAAAAGGACAAAATGATGACAGTGCACACGTGTTAATGATAGGAAAACACCAGCTGCTAACATGTGTTACCTACCAGTCTGCTCGAACAGCAGCAAGCCCTGAAAATGAGGCAGGGGTTTATTTTTAACATCCATGTCAGATCTCTTTGCCTTTTAAAGAGCATCCTGGGGCTGCCTGGGCCCCTTATCTGCTCGGTAACTCTTCAGCGAGCCGCTCCAGCGGCGGTCCCTGCAGCTGTGCCCTCCCCTCCTCGTCCACCGAGGAGCTTGAAAGTGGAGTGTCCCTCCGCTGCCTCAGCAAGTGCCGTTTACTCTGCTAAAGTGATTCCCTAAGAAATTTGCAGGCTATGGAAACACGGCATGTTGCAGTTTGTAAGGAAGAGCCTCACAGTGTCCATAGATGCATGCACCGTGACACACCAAGTTTCGCTTCTATTTTTCTGTGCTCCAGATAGTAGAGTATATTAAGTACAAAACTTATAAAATAAGTTTTAAATTTTAATTTTTTTTATTTAAAATAACTAATGAAAAAGGGTTTTATTTCCTCAAGAAAATACCCTTAGGCTAGGAGACCCTATCTAGGAGTCCAAAGAAAATTTTAATCCTCCCATTCAAACTGCCACACAAATTGTGATGAAAGGATGCAGTGCTGGGAAATAAAGAACTTGCTGATCATATTAATCCTTCATCTTCCATTCAGCTTCCTACACCAGTATCCTGTTTCCTTTTTAACAGCCAACAATGCTCCTCTATTTCCTTACGCGATCCCCCATAATGCTATCATGTCAGACTTAAAAGCAACGCTTCTCAGTAACTAAATGAATTCTCTAATTTTTGTTACAGATTATAGAAGAGTTCTGACATCTATCTGTAAACAGTGACACCGTACACCCTAAAAGCCCGCTTTTTGGTTCATCATGAAATGGCTGGTTTGCACAAAGCCCCTGCCTTTGGTTCAGTCAAAGGGAACCTGTTCTTGACAGCTACCGAGGGCGCAGCTGTGGGACAGGGACCCCGGAGCCCACTTCTGAGTGTCATGGGCTGCGTGCAACGATGCTTTTTGCATTTCTCTTGCGTATCTTTTTATATAGCAGACAAAAAAATGATTTAGTAAGATAGTCATTGATTACTGAAAAGTGTCAACCATTTAATAACCAAAATTTCCAAACCAGAGAAGCTTGCGCTAGCTAAACTTGTAATTTTACAGAAGAAAAGACAGTTATGCGGAAGAATTTTGCTTTGCTTCAGAAAATTCTACACTAGAGGTTTGTAGTTACTACACTGAAGGCTCCTGCACTGCACAATTCTTTAAAAAGATCCAAATCAGTGAATTAGTTGTTTTAAATACACTGACACTTGTGAGGGTTTAAAGAACTGAAAACTAAAATAGTTCCAAGAATCTGAAGGTTTCTGTGATAGTACTTTTGAAAAGGATGTACTAGATGTGATTTTGCCTTCCTGAGACAAAACTTAATAGCCCTCAGAGGGAATTTTTGTCCCAGGCAAGGTGAGCAAGACCAGTACCATTTGTGCAGAGCAGTGCACCTGGTTAAATAAATAAATTTCAGGTCACCTGCATACATCAGGTCAGAGCTAGATGACCCATGCCTCTATTACTTTACAAATAATAGGGTTATCACCAACACAATTAGTCTTACCTTATTGTAGTACTGCACCTGGACTGAGTGCCACTGCCCATCGCTGACCCCTCCCGGAACGAACGGTGCCACCGTAGTGGTTGTCTCCCCTGCAAGGGCAGGCAGAAGGGAAAAAATAAGTCAACATCACTGCAAACTCTGCTCTGCACTGAACTGAAACACGGAGAGACCCTCATCAGGGACGGGATGCAGCCATCTTACTGTAACATGAACGAATTTGTGTTTTTGTCCTGCGAGACAGTAAATATCCCCAGTTTCATGGAATTATTTTGGTGCACAAATACAAAAATAGCTTCTGGCACATTCAGGTGAATTATTTTTTTATTATGCTTCTGCAGAGTGCGGTAGCAGATGCATTGGATAGATACAGTTATTGCTGAAGTGGTCAACTGAGGAAAAAATGTACATGAATTTTTCTGCATTTCTGCCAAAAGCAGCATTTTGAGGTTTTTTAATATGATGAGTATTGTGCTGGGATATTTTGTCAGGGAAAGGAAGACTACTCCTCGTCAGAGCTGAGAAAGTGAAAACCAGAAGTACTCTAGTATAAAACCCATGGTAACCTTGGTCCCAGCAAAATTTTACCAGCGATTAATGAAATTACTGGCGGCCTTTCAGTATTTAAATTTGAAAGCAAGTCTTTGCCATTGCAATTGGAAAGCTGAAGCTTTTAAGCCAGGTCTGAGTCAGCAGAACCAGCTCAGTAACCAGGCATATCTGTTCTGAGGTAGCAGCAAAATAAACATTTGTGTTGAAAGTACATAAAAGGCCTGGCACAGAGAAGGGATCGCTAGGTTTCGACTTTTTTTTTCCTTTCTCTTTGTTTTTTTTTTTTAACAGTTGGAAAATTCTACATAATAAACCACAGGAAAAATAACTCCCTCCCATAAGCTACAAAGTTCATCGTATTGTTCAGCTTAAAATGTACTTTCAACTCTCTATTTGCAACAAATACCTTACCCTGTGTGAAGTATTATTCCCATGTCCCCTACTCTCCTTTAACTCCCATCCCATATACTTCTGTTATTCAAACAATACAGATTTCAGCTTAGCATGTTTGACATCTTGCTGTGATGTTTTTTATCATTTAGTGATAAAAAATCTGCAGTGAAAATTGTGCTTTTTATTCAGGTAGCAAGTTTCTGCAAAGGGAAGATCACCGGTCTCCAATCCTTTCGCTTTGCTTTCTGTGAAAAAGTTGTTGCGACAGGTAAAACAGTCAGATCATATATCCAAAACTTGTACAGTTCGTTAAAAGCCACTTAAAACTATAAAACATAAACCATTCTCCTTCCAAAGAAAATACCATTTCTAACATACAGGACCAGACCTGCTCTCAGGTGCAGCAGTGCAAATCTAAATTTAGTTTCATGTATTTTAAAGGAGTTCCTCCACATTTAAATGCATATAAGTGCAAGTAGAATTTATTTTTTTCTCATTCATCCTCAGGGTGCCTTCCAAGCAATTTGATTCAAGTTTAGACAGGCGGAGCAGAGCTACAGAAGAAAGCACATCTCTCCGACTGCAGCATGTTATTTTGTTACGCTAATCCATTCAAAAGCCTGCCTTAAAATCTAATTTGGACAACTTTGAGGTAATAAAGGGGAAATGAGACCGGATACCTTCAACCCAAAGGGCCCAGATATGCTCTTCAGCATCGCTGGTAAAACAGTGGGGTCACATAGGATTTACCGTGGGGTCTGAAGGCAGAGACCGTCACTGGCAATGAGCATACAACACCGACACTGGCTGTGTCTCTGCTTCTACTGCTTTACTGCTTGCTCTGTGTCACTTTTCACAAAAATAAAATAAGAGTTCACTAGAGCCCACATGTCTATCCTGAATATGTATAACGGGAAATAACAGGATTATTTCCTGAGTTACATGCCCAGTACAAAGGTACGAAGGTCTCACTTGACCTCCACGTAACCCCACTTGACCTACGTGACAACAGCCCTTCCCAGATATTTGTTTCTGTCCCAATGGAAAGCACCCCCTAAACCTGTGACAACTAGGTGTTGTCTGCCCTGCTGAGATTTAGTAAAGCCATCAAAGCCTTCCCACTGAACTCACAGACCTGCTCCTGGGCTGAAGCAGGAATGCCAAGTGGTCCACCAAGAGGGACTCCAAGAGCCTCAGCAAGCCTGCTGAAGTCCTGCGGGTGATTCCTGGTGGCTTCAATGTGCTTCAGCCATGCTGTATGACTTCACCTGCTACCCCTGTCATGGCAATTAGCACAGTCAGGCATGAGTTTTTGGATGAAACTTGGGCTTTTTTAACTCAGGAAACACCCCTCTGCTGAGGCTGGAACGGTCAGGGTTTGTTCTGATCACACTCTCGTCAGGAAGAGCTTTGCCACTGCCAGGGCTGATTTTCTGAAGGAAACCTGTCCCCTGGGAGAAGACCACAGAGGCAGGGATACATGCCACCATGAGCTTTGCCTGCAGGCCTTCCCCTCTCTCTGCTCCCAGAAGCACCAGAAGACACTGGCTTTGTCCTAGTGCAGAAAGGAAGCAAATGCCAAAGCCTCCGTTTCTTGTTTCCTAGCCCACTGTAGCAATGAGCAGGCAGCCTGGTTCTAAATTTGTTGTTGTTTACGGCTTCTTCCAAGGCGAGGTGCTTCTACAGTGCAAAAGTGCATTCCAGCAACAGCATTGCTTGTCACCGATCCCTAACAAACGGCATCAATTTTCACTTGTCTGCTAGCTCTTCTTTTGGTTTGCGTGTATTTTTTAGATAACATTTACGCAGCTAGTTTCACTGATGGCGTAGTGTAACAATGCATAAACACACGACCTTTATCACAGTGTGATAAAATGAAGTCTCATTTAAGCAAATGTTGGCTCAGAGGCCAACTTTCAGTCTAGCGCCAATCTTTTATAGTAGTCGTAAACTCTGGCTTTTATAACTGAATGTTGACAAGCTCCTGTCTATGACAGCAAGTGTAACCACCACAAGCCACTACAACCTAGAGTGCTTTGCAACACCCGACATCAGTTGTTCACTGTACAACGTCAGCCAGTTACTCAATTAATGAGGCAGCAAATAGCTATATAAAATCATTAAAGTGCATTTCCAAACGGCATGAGAGGATGTCCTGATCACAAGCAGAAACGCTTGACTCGAGCGAAATCTAACCTGCAGAGAATGTGAGCTGGATCTGCTCCTCAATGATCTCCAAGGCAATGAAGTCGTGCTTCTCATTAAAACGCCCGTTGTAGAGGAGGAGAGCGTTCCTCTCCCTGGTTGCAAACCTAGAACACAGAGACGAGGGGTTAGTTCATGCTTAATGGCTTATGAATTAAAGACTGATGGTCAAGTCGCCCATAAGAAAGATGGCACTGTATTTAGCAGAAAAGCAAGCCTGTGAACCTTTCTTCAGACAGCAAATTATAAAATTGAGGAGTCAGCCGCAGGATAAATCTGCTCTTTCAAAATTGACAGAGGCAAGAAAGATAGAAATTACAGAAATCTACTCTGCAGAGATCTGTTGTGGATGCTGACCCTCACAAGGGGTAAAATCAGGCAGACGCACGATGCAGTGTGAGTATCTGACACTCGCCAAACAGTAGCACTTACTACACTTTGCAAACAGTCCAAAAGCTAGAAAGCATTTTCACATCAAAGGGGGGTTACTTGCTGCCTGCTTGCTGTCTAAATGCTACAGGGTACAAGGAGAGTCATCAACTGATTAAAAAGACCTGATGGGGAGGCAAGGGGAAAAGAAAGATAAGAGTTACTTTAATAATGCCATGCAGACAATCAGGGTTCATCAATCAACAGGTCAGTCAATTGGAGGAAGGAAAACAAACACTTAAATGATTCCACTAAATCAGCACCAATGGGGGTTTTTTTGTTTTATTTTTCTTGTGCTTCTAATATGGGATGTATCACACCTTTCCTGCAGAAAAAGAGGCGACCCGACTTTTAAAAAAGCCTGTTCCTTTTGTCAGCACAGAACTTTTTTGCAAATTTCTGTGTGTTGTGTGCATTTTATAATTTTTAATTGAATCCTATTATCTTTGGGGATTTACATACCATCGTCTTTCATCTACATAGAAATACTTAAATAGAAATACTTAAATAGAAAGATACCTTTCATCTACTTAGAAATGCAAAAAATCTATTACACTTCACATAAACATTTTTACACAGATTAATATTAGAGAAGGAGAGAAAGAGAGAGAAACCATGGGAATGTCTTGTGTTTCCAAATGGCAGTGTAGTTTGATTCTGTATCTTGAACTTCAGGAAATATGCCTGATTTAAATTAACCCACTTTTCCTACAAATGACTCAAATGCTGAACACAGCTAATGAAAACTGCCTTCCACGGACAGAAGAAATGATTCTTGTGCCTGTCATGTCACATCTACTAGCAAGACTCTCATGCGATGCAACAAAACCTGCATTCAGAGAATGTGAAAGAAGCAGTATTTTAGAACATGACGGTCTGGTATTTGAAACACAAAATTTCAAAACCAAAGAATATTTTTTAACAGAAGTTGTTTGTCAGACATATGTATGTTGTGTATCACACTCAGCAGAGACCTTTCAGAACCAGGAGCTTGAACTTGAGCTACATTGAAATGGGAATTTTTATTCCATACATTTTTTAAATATTTTTGAAGGAGAATGAATTGTTCTGGTTCAAAAAACAGAAGTCAAAATTTTGACATTTCCAATAAAATACAAACTCCAAAGAATATCCATTATAGTCCATCAAAATATTGTATTACTGTTTTGATTACTTTTAATCAGTTTTGAAATACATCTTTATTTCTAAATTTATTTAACATAATATAAAATAATATTACAGAAGTAGAAGGTAAACCAAATGAATTAAGACAATACCGTTGAAATATTTCAGTATTATCAAAACACTGATTTAGTTTTCACTTTTCACCATCAAACAGTTCATCCAAAGGAATACAGTTACTGTAAAACATTTCCCAAGACTGTATTTTGTACAATCCAAGGCTGGATAACTGCTTCATCAAAACATTTTGATCAGATTTATGCAGAACATATATGAGCAAAAAAAAAAGAGAATAATATTAGTGATGCTTCTTTAGTGGGCAGAAAGACTTAGTTTGATTAGCAACAACAGGAACCTTAGCTCTGTTTGAATGTATTTTTCTGATATGGTTACAATTCTCTACTACAATTTTTAATTATTAAACTATTATTTATTAAACTATTAAATTATTAAGCTGTTTTTTATGTTTCTTTACTCCTTGTGTGCTCAGTTCTGTTCTTTGCCACTAGTCGAAAGCATCTTTTATATCATACTAATAGTTAAAGCACTACTGCTTTTGAACTTGTCTGATTATCACCAGCTGGGGAAAAAAAATACTGTTTTTTAATAAAAGGGATATTTTTAATCTCAGGACATAGGAAACTACAGACACTTTCTTAGAGAATTTTCAATAAATAGCGAGAAAAACTCTCCACTGACAGTGTCTCTTGGAGTGAAGCAGTAGCAAGTGTTGGAAGGAAGCAAGGAAGACATATAATGTTGGGAGCAGAAAGACATGCCTGGTCAGCAACCTAAATACTTTTTTTAAAAAATCACATTTTAGTTATGAGACTGGACAATGCAAACATTCTGCTCTTTGCCAGGAGACGGTCATGAGTCACTTGAGCCTGAGGGAAGCTAGACACCCTGGGATTTTATGAATGCTCCCAAATCTCAAAATATGTAATGGCAAATCATCGCCTAGTCAAACTGCTAATTCTTCCTTATCCTCACATAATGTTTTCCACCTGCATTGGCGGATAATAAAAGCCAAAGAAATAACAAGTGTAAATAAAAGTGAACTTCAGGTTTGAAAAGCTAAATGTGTCGTTATCGCAGACACTGTGGGATGAACCCCATGATGGTCTAGACTTTTTATAATCACATTGAGTGGACTGAGCGGTGTTTAGCTCATGACTAAATATGCTGTCTTGGTTTTAAAGATAGTGAAGAAACCCTGGTGTAAGCACTACCTTGCTACAGTGGTTTGCTGTTTCTCAATAACCCCTACACAGAGCATTTGAGTCGCTCTAACTTGAAGCACCCTACACGTCAAAGATCTCTTCCTGAAAGCCTGAAAAGTGACACCACACGGCTGAGGGGACAAGCCAAGGGTAGTGCAGGTAATTTATGCTGGCAGCCAGCCCAGGCCGCTCCTTTGCACTCACTGTAGGTCTGACAAGTCCAACAGAGCCTTTTGCTCCTCAGCATTTCCGCGTACTTAGATCTGATGCTCTAAAACGATCTTCACAGGCGCGAACCGTGCCTGCGCTTTCCAGTTTAACCAAAATGTCAACATTCCATAAAATTTCAGACCTTGGGATTAAGGCAGGGGAAGGCTAAAATGGAAAGAAGCTGCCTGGCTCCTGACAGATGTAAAACACCAGGTATCTGCTGGGTGCTGGATGGGACATGTGCCTGGTGGTGTCCTCCCTAAGCACTTTCTCTGGACAGACACACAAACATATCTGTCATTGTTGCTGTTGTTGTACCTATCAACAAATCCCCGGCCTTGCCCTTTGGGGTCGGGGCTAACACATTTTTTTCTATTTACTCACAGTCAACGTGAGGGAGAACCAAAGGTCGATCCTGACCGGATAAACCACAGAAAAGCTGCAAACCCACCGCCTCGCCGGCGAAGAGGCGTGTGTACACCTGGAGCTCTGGCTCCACGGCAGGCAAGCCCTATGCCTGACCCAAGAAGTCTTCTCCAGAAGACGGTTTTTCCCCCTGGGATGTGTGAGCCAGGGGAGGAGAGCCCTGGTCCACACAGTGTGGCTGCCACCATTGCTCCCCTTGCCTCCCTAAGTGCCCGCATGGTAAAAGTGACAGCCAGCCCAGGAGAAGACTGTCCAACATGGGGATGTTGGAGCAGATGGGATGGCGATGAGGCTGGTCGTGCCTGGCAGCCGGGATGGGACCAGAAGCAGAAGCTGGCTGTGAAGGCCAAGAGGAGCGAGGGGAGGAGCTGGGACAGTTGGGGTTGTCCACAGCCCAAGGCTGGGAACCAATGGAGAGCAAGGACCTGAGGAGGACCAGCCTGTGCTCAGCCATGGCCTGATGAGACCGGGTCCTCTCACAGGCTGGGAAACAGGGGAGGGCAAGAGCGCTCCCAAACAAGGACCACGAATGGGTCGGCTCTGCAGCCGGCCTGAATGTCAGGAGGCCACTAGCCCAACTAGAAAAAGTGGCAAACCCACCACCCACTCTTGCACCTCTCCGGCCGAGGGCTGCTGAGAGGTGGCCAGAGAGGCCCTGGTGTCCCCTCTCCCTGCGCCATCGCCCTGCATTGCAGCAGAGGAAGGTCGGGAGTTAGCACCTCAGCGGCATCCTCGGCAGGGCAGAAAATCAAACGCTTTCAAGTAACACGACTGCTCCCCACTGGCAGGAGTCACTGTCAGAAATCCCGCAAGTGACCTCTACACGTAGGTAACTCGGTTGGTGAAAATATTTAGCAAACACCCTGCAAGCTCAAGGTGAGAAGCCACCAGCCACAGAGCCCTTCCCCACTGGGACTTACATGAGGGAGACGGTGAAGTGGAAGCGCTGTCGCAGCCCCTTGAAGGTGATGAAGGACTGTGGTGGGAAGCTCCTGGTGGTCATCTCGCAGTACGGCCGCTCGTATTCGCCCGGGGGGCACTCACACTTGAAGCCACCGATCAGCAGGTTCACGCAGGTTCCTCCGTTCTTACACACCCCTGGAGCACAGCGGCCAGAGCGCGCGTTCACCTCGCAATACTCTCCTGCAAGGGGAGAAGCAGACGTCAGGGAAGGTGACACCTCACCCCAGCAGCAAGCTGTGACATTCAGCTACCCAAGTGTTTCTGCTAAAGGTTAGGCTGCTTCCAAACTTCTGCACCTAACCCCCTCTGCAATCGAGGCATGAACCTGTAATTGCAGGGGGTAAGGATGTTGCATTGTCTTTCAAGTCTGAATTTTCAGAGGGGATAAGATTTGCTGAGCAATCCTCTTGCAAATATTCAACAACGTCGGCCTCAGTTTTCAGATTCCTTGGCTACTTCCAGACCCGGTGCTAAATATACAGCTGGTGACAGACAGAGCTATATGGGAGGAGGTAACACCACCAGTTAAAAACTTGCACGCTCCCTGTCAACCAAAATATGTGTAAATTGTTCCGGCATTTCACTATGGGTTGGAAATTGTGTAAACAGATAAACAGATAATGATTGCACTTTGCCTTGAGTACAATTTGGTTTTGCTGCCCATGGTGGCGGCAGGGCACAGCTGAGCTCGCGACAATGCTCACAAAATGTTTATAGAAAGAATAAGCAGGATGTTGATGACATATGTATTGCTTCCACCTTTTCCCATGCATGCATCCTGCAGGTGACAGCCATTTTCTGAACCCTTCAGAGATGGGCACAGTAACTCTCCGCAGAAGTTACAGATTCTGCGTGCCGCTTGCTGAAGCTGTCTTCCCCCCAAATGCTTCATCTTTACTCAACTCTGAAGTCTGTATTAAGATGTGTTAAATGCAATACTGAAGAATGAGGTATTTTGCTTTGTATGTACGCCCTAATTTTTCCTCCGTTTGCCCCAAATCTGAGAGTGAATCACAATTTAAAAAAAATAATGTACAGAGAATATTTACTTTAAAAAAATCTGTTGCGGTTGGGACAAAAGCAGCTGCTGAATTAATCATTGTACAGAAAGCTAAACCCTCTATGTGAGTTAATTAGTTAACATTTATGTTTTGGCATGTATCTTCCTAAGGTATAAAGCATGTTCAGATCCCACACATAAGACCGTTCAGAGAAACTGAAGATGGCATATATAGTTGAATTTTACCCAGTAACAATGTCTGACAAATAAACGTAGAGCAAAACTACTCAACACAGCCAGCTGAAGGAATACATTGCCAACAGTTCGATATTTGCATGATTACTCGCTATCAGATTACACAATTACATTAATTCAAGCACAGTTAAAACCGGTGGAAATCACAGAATGGTTTGGGTTGGAAGGGACCTTAAAGATCATCTAGTATGCATTCCTGGAGGAAAGTAAAAGCAGCAGGAGCTGTGGGCAGTGACTCACAAACAAAGGCAAATTAAAACGGAAAGTTTTGCTCCAGTCGCTGCCCCCGCAGCCCTGCTCCCACAGGTTCCCACGCCAAAGCCTCCCGTGCTGGGTGGCAGGCTGCAGCCAGCAGTATTGCCGCATCCAGACCTGGATCTGCACCTCTTTTCTATGCCAGGCTGTAAACCCCAATGGCTTGCAGCTGCTTTAGCCGCTGCCCCAGGGGTAGCGCTCTCTGAGACAAGGTGAGGCGGACAGCCCGGCCGTTTCGGCTCTCCAGCTTTGCTGCCTCTCTCCTCTCGCATCCACATCACGTGCCCTTCAGGCAGGTACGACGTACACTGGCAAAATGCAGGAGCAAATACAAGAGTGCCATGATCATGCAGCCAGTCAAACGCATGCCCTGTCCAGGTGGGCTCAGCTCCAGAGGACGGACCTCCAGTCCTGCTCCGTGCTCCCCGTGACCGAGCAGAGCCATCATAAAACTGCCTCCCAACGAGTGCATTTGTGGGAATGTTTCAGTGTATTTAAAAAGGATGTAACACAAAGCACAAGGGAGCTGAACACAACTCTCTATAATAATAATTCTCACAGTTAACAAATTATGAAATATATCTTTCTCATCATCCTAGAGGGAGTGCAGTCCAACACCTCTGAAGTAATAAACCATATAGCCAAGGGTTCAACTTCAAGCCTGTGCTTAGAGCTTTTCTGATTCAGCACTGATGTTCCTATATTCTCACTGTAACGTATTAAGATGAAATGCTGTGAAAACCACTTGATAAATATCTTCCTGTTTCCATTTATCAGCTGTGAGTATCAGGCAAGGTTATGTGAATACACCTTCCTTAATACTTTAAAATGCTCTACAATGTGTTTCTTTTGGGAGAAATTGTATATATCATCCAAGACAGAAAATTCCCTCACTGTATTGGATATGCCAAACAAAACGCACACACATCAGATGCTCTAAGAGGACACTACAGAAAGCACTTCTTGATGATCCACTGCATAAGCACAGCCAATCCCCCTTAATACACACCCATCTTGTGTACAAAAACTCTCAAAAAAATGGGAGAACACAATTCCTATAGAAAGACTAAACACAGGTTTGTCACTTTAAAAAAGCAGTAGGATATTTTGTGAAATAAAGCTCCAACTCAGAGAGGAATGTAATCTTGAAGGCTTTCTGAAAACAGAGTGATGTATTTGGCAAAAGCAAATAACGTGCAGGCTTGAATACACAGGGAGAAAAAGGAGCGAGCTAAAAGGAGAGATTCCTGGCACCGTAGCACACTGTGGAAATGCCATGGCAATACAGAGGCAAAATATAAGAGCCTAAGCTGGAAGTCATTGATGGTTCTGTGTTAATTCTGTGATACAAGAAGAATGTATAGACCATTTGTTTAGATACCTGTACAGGCATAAAACTATTTAAGAGAAATGAAAGCTTACAGAAAAGTTCTATTGAATTATGTTTATTACTGCTTTTCATTATAATGCTTAAAGAAGTAATTTAAAACAACGTAGTTCAACTTTAAATAAGATCCTTTGTCCTATATTCATTCACCTGTAGCAATCATGCATGTCCCAGTTACTAAAATTATTCTGAATTCTCTTTAGTCTGTAATGTAAATGAGAACTGCATTTGATGCATATTCTTTGATGTTGAATTTTCATATTTTATGTATATTTACCAAAACATATTAAAATAGTGGTTTTGAAATCTCTACAGTAATTCCAAGACATCACTGTGGTTCAAGGCACAAAGGTTTACCAAGAAACTCGATAAATCCTTCGTTACCTTTTTTCCCCAAAGTGCCTGGAATTATTTAGAAACAGGGCTTTTTTGGTTTATGGAGTAGCCATCTGAGCAAGTATTTGAAGCAGGGCTTTGATCAGCATTGGCAACAGAACACACCTTTGTGTCGTTCTTGGGTTTGTCACTTCCAAGGGCGGCCACCTCATCCCGGACACATTGCCATCCCACAGCACTGCCCGGCGGGAGCTTTGAGGCATGGCCTGAAAAGCGTCCTCGACATTTGAACTGAAGCCCACATGGACTTTAAGGATGATCTGGTTGTTGGCTGGAGCCGGAGTCGGAAGGCCCTAAGGGAAGAGCTACTTGAGGAGCTGAAAAGGAAGGGATCTGCATCCGCCAGCCTTCGGGATGAAAAGCGCCTGTGTGCCTGCTTGCAGCTGAAGGTCGGAGGGCTGGGACGTGCTGTCAGAGGGGATGTCTTGCAGTCCGGTGGGAAAAAATAGTACAGAAGGAGGGAGAGCTGCTGTGCAGCAAGGGTCTGGAGGGGCTCGGGTGATAAGAGCACAGCCCAGATAGCTGCCGCACACAGCCTGGGGTCGGTCTGTAACACTGGCAATGCTGGCATGGCGCACCCCCTCACCCAGCCCGCGAAACACCCCTTCGCTCCTCATGGCTTTTCCTTGGCTAATATAATTTCATTTTTCACACTGGCCAGCATTTTAGGAATCACTTATAAAACTAGGTACTTATCACGACTCTGCGAAATCCAAGCAGGAGATGTGAAGCTTAGTCCCTCCAGCTGCTAAATCTAAAGCATACACTGTCAGATAACACGGGCCACGGCTGCCTGTTATCTGCCAGCAGATTCCTGGGCTTTGAAAAAACCCTGGCCCAAGCCAGCAAACGGTTTACTGTTACAGGACTGTAGCTGCTCTTATAGGCTCTCAATTAATATTGATGACTCTTAAAGCTATGAGTCCTGTGGCTTTTACACAGCTCTTTATGTAGTGCTTCCTGGTTTTAAAGCCCTTGAGATCACAACGTGATAGTTGCTTTCGACACTGCTTCCTATTTGTAACCATCCTGTCTTTAATACGTCTTTTCTTCAGTTTTAGGACTAATTTTACAAAGATGTTAATCATAAAATTTCTCTTATTAACTTTACGTAAGTGAGGACACCACGATATCAGGCGTAGCATAACAAGAACAGGCAAAACCAAAGACTGGTTAGAAGATTGGGCTTTCCTCTGACCTATTCCAAGTAAAGTAATGGAAGCATTTAAAGAATAAACAATAAATTATGATTAAAAAAGTGAAAAGAAATACAAATAAGCTATCTGAAAAATGAAAAAATAATCTCACAATTGCAAATACCTTGTGAGCTAAACATTATGGGTTTCAAACAGCGCACTGGTGTGCATCAATGTGCCAGTCTTTGCAGAAATCTGCCTGTGGTTTTGCTGGTGAGTTGCTTGACCTTACCATGACAATGTATAACGTTGGAAAGCTTGCTGGAACCAACATGACGGCATTGGAATAAATACAGAATTACTCTATACTTCAGTTTACTGCAATGTGTTTCTACAAGATCCCCGTTTAGGGACTAGTCCTCAAAAAATTGTACTATTCTCTGATTGTTTTCAACTGAAATACTACATTAAATATATATTTACATGAAGCAGCAGACCTGCACTGATGTTCTTGTTCCTTTTTTTCCAGTTTCCCTAGACACATGTTAATGTTTCACTCAGTATCTGTAATTGTTTGACTTGAAATGATTCTTCTTTCCTTTCCTCCATCCTACCATTTGCTCTAGATACATATTAATCTTCTTCTCCATGATTGTAATTGCTTCACCAGAATGGAAAGCATTTTGAGAAGCTGATTTAAGCAGCCAGCCTAAAATTACGTACTTTAAAGTGGAAAGAAGAAACAACAAGAAATAGGGCAAAAGGAGAAACAAGAAGAAATAGGGCAACTAAATTCTTCAAAGAATTCCCATTGACCCATTACCCTAATAAAGAACCAACTATCATTAAAAATGTATTTGCTATCCTGCACATTATGGGAAAATCAATCCTCCTTTTCCTCTAGTCACTAAACTGCTACTAACCTTAACTGACAGTGATCGGCACTAAAGCAACCAGTGCACTAAGTAATAAGAAGGTTGTTAAAAACAAATTAGCTGCAGAATCAGCCTCGAAATCTCTGTTGGGGCAAGAGATAAAGAGGTTGGGATCCAATGCACCCACTTTAGGGGTGGTTTCACCATAGTTTAGGCTGACTGGGAGTTATCATAGTCCCCTCCTTTCCCCAAACACGTTGCACTTTCCTCCCCCTCCCTTGTGTTGGCATTCATGTAATCCTGCAGTTGACTGATTTGTGGAGCGAAGATGGCAAACACCATTCATTTCTTTATTGTAGGGTTAGTGATCTTCTGATTAGGTCCCTCCTAGGATTGATGGGATGAATAGCACAGCAGGCACAAGGGAAGGACGCAGGACCATGCACCCAGGAATGAGAACGAAGGAATGGTCTTAGAAAGGTTTAACTATTATGGAGATAAAGCTTTAAGCCATTTTAGATGGCTCGTATGAGTGCAGTGGCTCACGCTTGACTCAGGGGAACTGGATCAACACCTTCAGTAGATACCCACCTCTCTCCACTGACTGTGCACGGATATACTGCAGGAAAATTTGCCTAAAACGTAGGTGCAAGTCAAATAATAAAAACGAATATTGGATTTTGTCCATAGAGGGAAATTCATGACTTCAGTGGCTTTGTGGTGCATAAGCCTACCCTCAGAACCTATTGGGAGAAGTGAGCCTTGCCTCCCAGCAAATGCCACTTACCAATGAAACATTACACAAGCAAACAAACAAATAAAAATTTACTCATTTTATAAAAGAAGTTAGAGAGCAGTTACCCAGAAAAAGTAACAAGTCATTCTGAATGAAGGAGAAGCTGGATAAAACAGAAGTTAGAAGCCATTGGTGTACTAGTGACCGTGATTAATCAGGTGATGACTATATTCACATACCATTTTACACAGATTTCTCAGAAATGCTATTTGAAGAGCAGAGTTGAAGTCTGGGTCCCTTAAAAATCAGTGGCCAAACCCTGGCTGCCACTTCAGAGAGGCCGTGCAGACACACTCGTTAGACTCAATACTGACACTGATAGTTGTCACTTTGTGAGGTTTCTCCATTACGCTGCTACTAAACGTTCAAATTTGAAAACATACTTTGGTCTTTTCTTTTACCTATACATTTATGTTTTTAGAATTGGGACTGATCTAGGAAAATTAAAATCAGCCCCAACCCTCTTACAGGGAGAACCACCAGCTTAAGGTCCACTTTGGGGTCTCCCTTCTCCCCTTTGCTTTCTGCTCCCTTTGCTGCTTTCTGCTCCCTTTGCTGCTTTCTGCACTGTAAATGCATATTATGAGAAACAGGCAAAATAATACATAAATACATACATAAACACACACAACCACACACCACACATATACACTCACACTGTTTAGGACTAAATCCTGCTGACTCATAATGACGGCTGTCCTTTGTAATTTAAGTTGCTAACCATTCCAGATTTAACAAGATGTATTTGCAAGAGAGTAACCTAAGTTTAAAATACTAAGCAAAACAACAGCAAAAACATTCCTGTCACACTATATACTTATATGTATATAGCTTGCCAACTAGCGCTCTGAGGTGACAGATAGAAAATGATCCTATAATAACATACTCAGGAAATCACCATTTTATCTCTGAATCTGGTTTAATTTTTCTGTAGGCATAAGCACTAAGCTCTGAGCTGGTGGGAAGAGAGGGTGCAGAATTACCAGTGCGCTCTCGGCTATATATGTCATCCCTCTCCTTTACCATCACCCTTTTCCCTTCCCTGTGCCTTATTCCACGAAGTTCTCCCCCCGGTCATCCCTGATAATTCACAAATCAGATTCCCAAAAATCATGAGACTGGGTTAAATAAAGGTAATGAGATCTTTAACTATGAGATGCTCCAGAATAATGAACATGGGAGGCTTTTTATTTTCTTTTATTTGCCTCTGATGCTGCAGGTGGCTTCTGCTGGCCCCAAGGCACATGAGAGCTCTTGGTGGTCAAATTCCAGCCCAAAACACACGACCGAAATCGCATGTTCTGAGGGAGCTCCCATTCCCACTCCCACCCCAACAGGAAGATGCTAGTCCACCCTTTCCAGCAATTCTTCCCACCACGGTCCATGGGGACAGCATCCGCACCCCGGCTGCTCCATGGGAGGAGGAGGAAGGACCACAACGAAAAACTCCCCTGGCCAAACAGGGGAGGCTAGGACCCTGTCCCACCTCCTGATCCTTCCCCACTAGCAACCAAGCTAAACTGTATCTTACAAAAGCAAGAGCAGGGAAAGCTCAGGTCCCCATCTCTCAAGCTGCTTTAGGCTGTGCCCGCTGATGCATTGCACAAGCAGAGCAGCTACTGAAACTGTGCCTGGCCCCTCCCCAGTCCAAAATCAGGCCCCGGATCCTACACACAGCACCAGCCTGAGCAAAGATGTTCCTCTTCTCCTTGCCTCCTCCCCTTCCCTGGTCAAAAACCAAAGCAAAACAAAAGACACCCTGCAGGGATGGGTAGATGGATGGATGATTTGGGATTTGGGTTTTTTTTTGTGGTTTTGCATTTAAATGAGAAGGAATAATTGGGGAAAAAAAGAAACAATACTGAGGAGGATTAGTGATATTTGGGGCACATCTGTTGGAGAAATGAATTAGTCTGTGGATTCCAGAAATTATGAGCGTGTTCTCAAGATGTTATATGCTCAATTTGAATGGTCATTGGCCTTGTCCTCCTGTGCAACTTCCACCAGTGCTGGCAGGAAAAGAGCACAGACAAAAGTCACAGCTGAGTCTTTAATAACTGTGCTCTCTTCCTTGTATATTTGTTGAGGATTAAAAATTCTCAGTCATTAAACTTCCACTCTGTCTACACCAGATAGCTCGCCTTTCACCTTCCAGCAACGAGGCCAGGAGTGGTACTCACACCACAAGCACTACCAACATTTATCACAAGTGTTGTGATTTTTTTCCCTATAGCATCCTGATGAGCAAGGAGCCAGACACCACAGTAAAACATTCTCCATTTAAGAAAATACTCCATTTTGAAGTCCACTTTATGGTTTGGGAAAGAAAAGAGATAACTCGTGATTTTACAGCCCACGGATTAGTGCCAATACCTCCCAAAAAGTTTGCAGAGCTGGAGTGCGTGTTCAATGGCAAACTCATGCAGAGCTGCCTCTGTGTGAAGCCTGGGCACCGTTCTCCTGGCTCAGGCAAGTGGGCAGAGGTGCACGCAACATGCCTGGCTTCTCCCTGCCACCGGACATAATCATCCCCAGGCTTCTGAGGAAATGCTGAGGAAAAGCACTTTTTTTGAATGTTTTAGATGTGGCGGAGGAGGATGAGAAAGAAAACATCCATGCCTTCAGTCTGCCACAGCTACCTAACAACAATTTTTGCTCTATGGGGTCCAATGGGCAATTTCTTAATGTCTTAAGCTTTACTCTTGGATGATTTTACAACTATCTCTATGCTCTGTAAATTACTGAACCAGTTCTTGCCCTCACAAGGTATCATCTCCCTCTGCCTTTGACCCGTAAGGTAAAGCTTTAGAGACCTTTTCAGGTTCTGTCTCTCACCCAGGGCTATACACAGCACAAATCTACACATGAGAAAAAAGAAATGTACTGAAATTTCCAGTTTATGTCAAGCTCTGTGGCAGGTTTATATGTAAGACAATTTATCATAATGCAAATTGCACTGATTTGGGGTAAGATATGGTGATGAAGCAGTGCCTTTTAAAAGCCTAAGCTTTATCTCTGGATGTATTTAGCAGGGGGAAAGCATTACTGTAGATGACAAAGATAAAACTCAGATTATGCCATTGTGTCTGCAATTTGCATTATGTCTTACTTGGAATAAATCTCTTCCTAAAAATCCCACCTTAAAACTAATGAGAAAGCTGGAGGTGTAAGAACAAAACACTCCTCTGCATAATATACTTATATTAATTTACAGAGGAATATCCCTCCCTCCATTTATTTTTAAGAGAAACAATTATCCTGTACCTTCACTATATATACATCTGATATTATATTTTGTTTTCTCTGCTCTCTATGCTACTTGATTCATCTCCAGAAGTGTTACTTGAGGAGGGGCACATGGAGGGAACCAAAGGCTGGAGCAGCTACCGCAGCTTGCAGGACACGTTCCCTCTGGGACAGCCTTTGCAGTCTGGTCCGTATTTGCATCCCTGCACACCTGCAGGCACTTCAGCATGGGAACCAGCTGCCATGCCTAGTTCTCACCTCCTTCCATGGGCAGCAGTAAGAAAGAAAAAGGGCACTCAGACTTGGTGTGCCTCTGCTCAGATGACAAAAAAGACTATTTTATCATACAAAGCTGCCATTTTTACTGGGCACCGAATACCACCACTGGCACCGTTAATTCCCCAAGGCTGTTGTTCCACGGGCCATTTTGGCCTCACACTGGGCTTTTCAAAATATATTAAACAATTTACGTGAATGAGGAAAGCAAGCAAGGCGTGGTGGCTGTGCCAGGGGTGTGTGTGCAATAACATCTTTTATCAACAGGAACTCGGGAGCTGGAAAACCAGACGTGCTTTCAGGCACCATCAGGCTTCCCGCTCACTTTCAGCCTGGTTTCCCTAAGCTGCTTTCCACAGAGGAGGACACCAAAGGGCTGCAACTCCCAGTTCCCAAATTTGTAGGGAAGGGGAAAGCTCTAGCACTTATTTTTGAGCAAGTTAACATCTCAAAGCAGTTGAAGAAGGGAACATACCTGCAAATAACTGACCTCCGAAAGAGAGGAAGAAAGAAAAGGGCTCAGGCATATGCAGAAAAGGCGATCAGGGTCTCCCTTTCAATGGCAAACGTTACTGTTTTCTTTAAGAGTCCAGCCCTTATTCCACTAAGATCCCATTTAATTTTCTCCATGTAGCAGTTACAGACTTGATGTTTTGGCTCAGAACAAGAGACAAAGCACAGAAGAAACCATCTGCCCTGGTCCCCAGCACCCCACCGGGATTAACTGCACAAGCAGCTAACTCTGCACACCTCCATTAAAGGAAGACTGGTGAGAGCCTGCATTTTGCGTTTTCCATAAATTACAAGTTTTCACAGGAAAATCCCACTCTTGCATCTTCTGTGTAATCCAATGCTATGGCAAAAATGACGGCATTTAGAAATAGGCAGACCTCAAACCAAATCATGCCCCTTAACATCCTAGGTGGTCCCAGAAGCTCTGCTGGAAAGAAGCATAGTGGCCAATTTGTGAGAATAATTGAAGAGATGCCATAAAATATTAATAAAACAACCGAAAAACATGCTTAAAGTAAATCTACTATTACATCTTAGGAGGCTAGGATTTCAGAGCTTTATATTTTCATTTTATATGAGAAGTATTAGGTTAAAAGAAAGTTATGCTTAGAAACACTGTATAACTAACTTCACTGTGGATCATAGGAGTTCAGAGGTTTTGCTTGACAGAGTACACAGAACTGGCAAAAACAATCTAATGCTCATCAAATTTCCGTTGTTATACACTGAAGGCAAATTTTGAAAAAAATCAAAAATGCCCCTTTGTTTGTCAAATTAAAAGGATTAGGGTTAAAAAGATAATGCTATAATCTTATGTTTTGGTAGTCTCAAAAATATTTCATACACAGGTCAGGAACATAAACTGAAAACAAAAAGCAACTTAATCAGGGAAACGAACTTTTTCTTAATGACTCCTGAAAAAGGCCTTGTAATGTCACACACCTCTCGCATGGAAAATCTCAAAATCAACGTATATTTAAACCTACAGAATAGGTAAAAGTTCAAAAGTTACTTTTTAAAAAAATATTTTTAAACAGACTCATAAAAAATGAATCCAGCCAGCTTCCACAGCTTGAACTTAACTCTTCTTACAACACTTTAATAGATTAAAATTCAGTCTTCTTGTAAAATATGGTTTCATCTGAAAGTCACTTTAAATGATTACCATCTTGTTAAGAGTTAATGTACTTTATTGTGTCATCTAGATTGTGTTTAATTACTAATATAAGACACTCATCGTAATAATGTTTCTTACAATATGCACATCAGTATGCTGACCCCTTGAAGCTGGGTGGCCCCATCTAATTAAAATATGTTTTTCAATTATTATACTGGAAAATGCTGTATAATAGCTCTCATATGCTTAGCTATGGAAAATTTGAGAGACAGCCTAAAGTATCTTTATCTTGATATTTAGAAACTGAAAATTCAGGCCGACGATGGCTCGGGAAGCTGCGATTCGGGGGCACCGTACAGTGTGGGTCGCAGAACAAAACCTGCCCCAGGAGGAGCAGGGGCTGGGATGCAGGCACTGAACCATGATGCTCTAAACAAAAGAGCATTTGCAACAACAATGAACTTGTGGTTCCCACCATGCTCTGCACAACTGTATTGCAGAACTGTAATTATCTTGATGTTCAAGGCCAAGTGCCTCAGTCTGGTGCTCAATTGTCGAAACTTTCAATCACCATAACACAAAGAACAGACACACAAGAAACTACTTTATACTTTTTTCCTCCCTAACAGGACATCATCCTGATACCCTGATCTCTGCACCCAATCATTCTTCCTGCCACTTTCCTGTTGTTTATCTACTGACAAAAATAAAAATGTCTAACTTGGGAATTATAAATATGTACAGAAGCCCAACATGTTTTTCATAATTCAGTCTTACTGAATTGTAAGGGGGCTTCCCAGTTTTGTTTCCCAGTATTGTATTTACAGCCAGGAGAAAAGGAGCCCTGTTACCTTGTTCCTTGGAAGTTAAACTTCTTTTTTGTTTTGGAAGACCTAAAATATTTAATTCCAGTCTTCCTGGAATTTCTTTTTTTAGCCTTCACCTCTGATCTGCTGTGAACATTGTGAGGGGCTTTCCAGAACATGAGGCATATTGGAAAAAATACTATCTCATTATGATTTTATCTTCCCCACAAATAACTTAAAGGAAGGTTGTTTTTTTTCTCCTCCTTTCTCCTGTCCTTTTTCTCCACCTGATTTGTTTTCAGGGAGAAAAAAACAACCAAGACACCTAGCCATTGGCAAAAAAAACCCACTTAAAGTGTAGTGTATTATATGGGCTATTTTGACACTTAGCAAATGTATGTTTGGGTGTATTAGAATGCATTTGTGTGGCTTAAAATTTTATCCAGCTAACCGTTCTGACATTAAACTGTGACAAAAAGCCCCAAGTCTTATGTTACACAAGGCTCAACTTGGCTAATTAATAAAAATGCAATTGTAAACTATGGTCACAGAGAAGTTGGCCGTTGTTTAATAAACTGCTATTTAAAATATTTTAATTAAAACAAACCTCAGTGTCTGTAGTTTCTGTCAGATCAATGTTCTGCAATGCATATATATGTTCACAATTATGACAGTGTGTGGGAATTTAGCTATGTCAGTGAGGAAGGGTTTTACATGTACCTATAAAATTATAATATCAAATAGCTCCACTTTGTGTAATTACGCTCCACTTTCCACTTTTTTTTTAGTTATACCAATGAAGGTAAGCAAATGCATTATAACAAAGATTTTCAAAAAGCCTGGGAGAACTGTGACTCCCATTTAGGTGTGGTAACAGAAATCCCATCAACATAAAACCAGGAGTACAAGTCAAGAGCCTAAAAACTGCTGAAAATTGATGGAGCAAGGTCATTCAAGAACAAATATATGTACCACAGGTTAAAGACAATAAAAGAGATTTCAGACGCTAGAGCAAAGGGAATCCTAAATTTAGACCAGTCCGTTGTTAACCAGAAAGCCAAGAGGAAACCTGAGGTGCTCGATACATCTCTCTCTCCCATTGAACACCACTAACCAATAAGCTCATCCTCACAGGACGTTTTGTTGCCAAGAGGTGGGAGGGAGAGGTCAGGTGCCAGAGGTAGGCAGGTACCCATGCCAGACTAGCAGTTTGCCTTGCTTATGTAAAGCCAGCTGCCCGACAGCAAACACGAGCTCAGCTTGGCACGGCTTCGGGGTCAAATGTGTTATTCTCACATCAGGGATTTAACAAGATTTGACTTTAATGAAAGAGACTGAAGCCAATGTTAGCCATGGCAGGGGGGTTGGACTAGATGATCTTCAAAGGTCCCTTCCGACCCAAACCATCCTATGATTGTACCCGGCCATTAGGGCTCGATATTAACCACCTACATTGTAGAAGAGCTGGGGCAGCACTTCTTCAACCGCTGCAACACTGTCACACCGCAGCGTGCGCTCGGACGCCTCTCATGTCTGCAAGCTCCTGGACTTGATACCTTACAGCCCGCAATTAAGAACCTACCTTCTCTCCATATGGTAACGTAATCTAACAGACATCAATGGCATTAATAGCAAGTAGGTGTAAAAATGTAATTGTAAGCATGGAACCATCCTCAAACAGGTGATTGCTCAAGTTCTCTGGATACTGAATTTTAGCTACATGCTACTTGAAATTATCAACAACAGGAGAGAAGGTGCAAAATTATCAGTGATAAACTCTGCAGGTGACAAATGAGGGGAGTGGCTAAATGAAGAGAAGAACAGGTCGGCCACGCAGCCATCTTAAGGAGAAGGAAAAAAAGATAAGCTGTAATCAATAAGGAGGATTTCCTAGACCCTGAACTGTTTGGACGAGCTGAATTCATAAGTATCCTGGAGATGAACTGCTAAGGTAGCTTCTGAAGCCAGGGCTAAGTGATTACATTGGTGTGTGATCTGCTGCTTGCTTTTACAAAGCACCCATCGCACCTCCCCTGGGGGAGCAGCCGGTACGAACAGAAGTCTTGTCAAACCATTCTAAAACTAATGAAAAAAACCAAACATGACATTAAGTCTGTACCTAGGTTTCCACGTGACAGCAAAGGACTTTGATCAATGCAAGTATTTCCATGGGCAAGGAGGATAAGACGCGAGGCTCCAGAAGAGGCATCCGAACCCCTGGCACTTGCAGCAGTTCAGCTGAATCAAAGATCATTCCACGTGCAGCATCTCGGGGAGGGGGGCAAGGGAGCATTTGTACATGACTGGGAAAACTTTCAAACTTTAAACAGTAGCTAGACTATGGACATCAGGATGAGGGTAATGCAATAAAACTCTTTGCTTGGATTTAGGAAAAGGCACAGCAGATTGATATGAAGGCTGCAGGCCATTTACATCGTCTGAGAACTAAACTGTCAACAAATACACCACAGCAATCCAATTAGAAAAGGCCTTCTGCATCCTCACAAGTGAGCATAGGTTGAAGACTAGCTGAAGGACATACCCTCCAGATAAAAATCCACCTATAGAAGCGGAAGACCTCTTCAGTGAGTCCTGTGAATCTGATACAAACTCCAGATTTGCAACATTCATCTCCTGTGACTTGGTGACATGGACAGGAATATAATCAACAGAAACATGATAATATTTAAAAGTTGAATAGACTTCAGCTTTTGACTGTGTTATATAAAAATGCAACTTTGCTCTGTTTTTATTGTTTCAGTTACCTTCTGAAGCAAGCAGTCATGCAGTTGTGCTATCTGAGCCATAGCCTTAGGTCCAACCCAGCATCACTTGGGTCCAGTCATAAGGCTGCGGTGTGCTGGCCCCATCCCTGCATGGATTAACAGTGAGCCTTGCCACAAAAAACAAGCAAGGACCCATTTTAACATGCACGATAAATCTTGAGTTAAACACAGCCAGTGAGTGGGTACGCAGGCTTCTGCTGAGAATCTGTGTCAGGAAAGAAATGTCTTTCATGGGGATCTCCCCCAGGTTTCCAGCCATGGGCAGCCCAGGAATGGCCCAGAGGAGCTGCCTCTGTTGCTCTGGACTTGCCACTGACTGCTTTTATGTGACCTGAAAGAGATGAAGATGCTGTGCCTCAGCTTCCCATCCCTTTGGTGAGGGGGACAGCACCCTCTTGCTCAAAGGGGTCTCTCACAGGCTTCCTTTGCTCTTAGTAACTTTTGCAGAGTCCACAGTGATCCTCAGATGAAAAGTGTTTTATACAGGTACAGCTTGTAATGATCTGAAGTCATAGTTCTCTGACAATATAGATGGACCAAAAGCAAGAATTTTGCCAGGTGATACCTCTTAATCTGAATATCCAGAACTAGTACTTATTTTCAGGAATTCGTGACACAAAATGGACGCGGTGCTAAAAGGAGAGAAAGGAAAGTAAATATCACAATTGACTGCTGTGCTCTTCAAATGCAGCATGCACTGCCCAACAGCCAATGGAAGACTTATTATCCATGGCTAATTGCAAAGAATAGGTTGTATGGGTTCCTTATATGTTTAGATATTAAGTCAGCTCCTGAGATGACATCTGGGGTTCATTGCTTTTTGGCATGGGTAAATGCAACGGTCATATGGGGAAACTTCAAAGCACTGAGAGTAAGATTTATGAGAGGCTATGTCTCACGGTACATAGCTGAGTGGTGAAGATCATAAAAAGAGTAAATGATAGGCTTTTCCAGCTTTTGCACCAGTCATGCTCTGAAAAATGTTCGGAGGAGTTAAGCTCTGCTTCTGGACCGTCCACTGCACTGCTTACGGGGTCCTTGCCAGACACCCAAGCACTGTGAGCCCTTGGGGGCTTGGAAGGGGCCACAGGCTGGGAAGAAACGGAGGTACCCGTCCGTACACAGCTGCTGCCAACCCCAGGGACACAGCTTGCCATGTCTACACCAATAGAGATGTCTGCTTATTCATTAAAGGCAGAAGAGGGCTTTCCTCACAAAACTTTCATGCTGTTGAGACAGAGAAAGTTGAAGATTGATGGAGAAAACTGTGGTGGGACATCTGCGCAGAGAACACAACTAAGGAGTACTAATTGTAAGGAAGGATCTTACAAGTACGTGATCATTTCTCTCTCCATCAGATGTTATCTCAGCTGGAGAGAGTGACAGGTCCACAGCAATCAAAGGGAAATTGTGTTGCAGTTATGAAGACGTAGTCACTACAAAAATCAAAACAACGGCATGGCATAGCACTGCTGAAAAAGAAGAAAAATTTCTAGACCTCCGACATTATACAGACCTTCGCCAGGGTGGAACCACCCTACATAAGCTTTCTCACAGTACTGCCATACAGAAACTGCAAGGAAAGGCAACCAGGTATTCTCCTCTGAGGCACTGAGAAACAACAGAAGTTATTAAAAGGCTGATAGTCAGTGCTCTTCCTTGACTTTTCCTGCATCCAATATCAGCAGAAAAACGTCACAAAAAACTGTTAAGACTTTTTGCAAATGGGAACATATATAGCCTTTAAATTCTGAAAATAGTGCAAATCACCCAGCACCCTAATAACTGTAATTATATTTGAACTTTTGAAACTGAATATACTATTTTTTGCAGTATTAGACTTGTCTAGGCTGTTTTCATCTCTTTATTATATAAATGCACCTGGAATCCCATAGCATAACTTTGAAGACCTGGACTAAGGGACACTGTTAAGGCAGCAACGACGCAAAACATTTTAGTAACTTTACTGCGTTCCCTTAACGTTTGAATGAGGTATCAGAGAAATGACCCATGAAGCTGTCCCATACCATGGACAATGTCCCGACATTTATGGGAGTGTTTGGGAACGACAGAATTTCTTATTTGGTGTTTTGTATTAAAGACAAACTTGGTCACAGCTGTTTGAAAGTGCTGGCAAAGCCCCACAACCCTGTAAGGATAATCTTTTTTCAGGCTTGCTGTCACAAAACCATGGCCTTTCATAAGCTAAACAAGGAGTTAAAGATGCAGTAAGGAACCTGAAGGAATCAAATTAAGATTTGCTGTACAGGATTTGGCTGTTATACACCTGTGATCCCACCGCTCCAGTGGAGCTGCAGAAGTGTAACCGAGAGTGGAATTTCAGACCCTCTCACCCAAGATAAAACACTCATTACGGCTACCCTGGCTGCCAGATTTCTCTACTCGAACGCTGAAATTCTCCCAAATAAATCTCTCTGGCCTGAAAAATGAGAATCCGGTATCAGACCAAGCTGGGAAAATAGTATCTGAAGAATGGATGTAAGTAAAGATAACGCAGAAGCAAATCTTCACATTTACTTTTACTGCTATATGTTTGCAAGAGCCAAACGCTGAGAACTTACTAAACACTATCCATAGGGACTTCTGGCACGATGCTATGAAAACAGCTATAATTACCTTCTCATGACACAAAGCCAGAATTCACAGCGGCCACATTAGATGTCATGATTCCTCATGTCAATATGGTATCACAAAAATAAATCAGGAGGAAAAAAGTATAACACGTAAAAGATCTCTAATTGCTGTATTTGATTACTAGAAGATTTACAACCACTTAAGATTTCTGCCCTCTCTGAAGTGAAATCCAAGGAGAGATGCAGAGGATATGGGAAATTCTCTGACTATCTTTTTCCCTAGAAATTGCTCCTTGCTAGGGCTTACGTAGCAAAGAAGGCAGAGAGAATGCCATATGCTAAGGAGAACTGTGGGAACATTAAATCTCTTCCTTATTTCAGGGGTTGGGGTTTTTTTTCCCCATCAGAGTGCGTTTGTTCTGTGCCAATTAAACTCACTTTTTTGGGAGCATGACCGTCAAGGAGAACAGTCGTGGCGGCTGCTGAGCAGGACTGCAGGCATCGAACTGCGGCGAGAGCTGCGATGGCAGGAGGCACCCGCTCATGGCAGGGCAGGAATTGTGGGAATTCACACCCAAAAAGGTGGTGACTTATGGCCACAGTGGTATGCTCTTTAGGAGGCACCAGGATGGGGCTGGAAGTACAGCTCATTCAGGAACCGCTGTGGCAACCATGCCTCCAAAACCAGTGTGGATGACATGATGCATTTGCTCTTCAGGGGTTTGCCCCTGGGGAGTACAGATAATTCCACCTCTGTCCAAGCCTTCACCTACAGTGCATCTCAGCTGCTTCTGCAGTGCTCATACAGGAAATAAAGCTGGAAAAATTACACAGGCTTTCCACAGTGTTCAAGTTCATGAAATGGTTTGCTTAACTTAAATTGCATCCTTTAACCCTTTAGCCATGCACATAACTCCCTGCCATCAATGGCACAATTTTTAGCGTGTACATTGTTCACTTCTCTACAATAATTTGTAGATAAAAAAGTTAAAGGGGTCGCTATTCTGAAAAAACATGATTAAAAATATATGTCCTTCTTCACTCACCTCCTTACATCACAGGAAGTGAAGCTAATTCCAAATCACCTCAAACTAGCCAATAATCAGGTTTCAGAAATATCTTGTGGAAGCTCAGTTTACCTTTGTGCCTGTAACAGAAGACTCCTGAAGACAGAGAAACTTTCATCGTGTATAAATGACTAACAATTACACCAAAACAAATGGAGGGCTTCAAAGCAGGGTGGAAAAATGGGGGGAAACTCCATCCGATTAAGATAGGACATAATTATCTTCTACAGGAAATAAACGCTATATTTTTAACAGGTGACTGCTCAGATACATTCAGTACAGGGTTATGACTGTGTAGTGATTTTTCATCGAGTTGCAGCCTATCTCCCCAGAGAGATGACAGATCTTAGTATTTTCTTGTAATTATTTTTCTATCTAGGCTCTTAACTGGGAAATGGAAACATGAGAGCTCCCAGAGCAGGCTGCATTTCATTGACTATTACCATTCATATTTCATCTTTTACAATTCAAAGATTTGTAAATAACTCATACTGGTATGCTACTACACTGAGTTAATACCGTGGTAACATTTCAGTAATACCAGAATCTCCCAACTTCCAGCCTTAGCAGTTCTGTGAGCGAATACACACTGCTGCTATTGAAACCAACCTATGCTGCTTAAATACTAAATAGATATAAAATCTGGATCGTTGCAAACAATAAATATTTATATACAAGTGGAAAACACAGTATTACGATTAACAGATATAAACTGAACTTGCAAATGGATATGAACATATTTGAAGAAAGGACAAAAATCATAGGTAAATTAACAGTTCTTAAAGGAGATTGGGGCAAGATTCAATAATACACCTTCATAAAATATTTCTGGTAATAGATTACTTGTTGATAACATTTTCCACCTCGTTCTGTAAAGGGGATGAAAATGAACCAACTAATGGACCACCATATGTGGGTCAGTGTGTCAGGTTTGATGGAAAAAACATTGTCATGCAACATGGAGCCTAAAGGCATTCATGTAACATAAACCAACCACAGAGTAGATACGAAATTTCTACTGCATTCATTCAGCAATAAAACAGAAATATTCAATAATATTTGTATCAATTTACAGGATAAGGGATTCCAGAGCCCTCTTGATCATGGCTGGGGGTGTTTTCCCCTGGCCAACCTGACTGCAATCACGACCCGAACTGTCCTTCCAAAGAATAAAGTGTTTCACTGAAGCGTAGTTAACTCTGAAACCTAAAGATGGCAAGGCTATAAGCAGTGCTCACTCTTTAACTTCTGATCACTTTAATATCCTGGCAGCGGGACAGTTAATTTTTAACTCAACAACTATGCACTGGAAATACAGTTACAGATCAAATCTTTCTTTGTGTATGAATACTATTGTGCCTCTCCTCTAAATATGTACCACATCTGTTCTGACTACAGTGTTAATTATTAAATATGTTCATCAATTATTAATATAAGATTATTCTCTTTAATTTTTAAAGTATATTTAGCTTTTTTTTCGAAAGATTTCTAGCAAGAGACCCTGAAAATGTGATGTAGGAATGCATGTCATTCCAAAACCTAAGACATGGGTGAATTAACTCTATTTATATGCATATCTTTGGTTAATGAAACTTGCTATTTCTAACCATTCTGATTTACACTATAATAGCACATAAACATGTTAAATGAAATCAACTGGTCATATAATCTACTTTGTGACGCCCAATGCTGCACGTATTTTGCATTAGCTGTATGTAATGGATAATGGACTTATAATGTATTTCACTGTGGAAGTCACTCATGAGAAGCCTGGCAGGAAAATCACTCCTCAACAAAAACCAAACATCCCAACCACCTCACAGCTCTATTCAGGGTTTCACTGGTCAGGCAAAAAAATTGTCGCATCTCCTTAGGAAGATCCTGCTGCTCTAACCCCCGCTCTGATCTCAGGGAGCATCTCCTGTCCCCCCTGGCTGGGGAAAGCCCAGTTCACTTGCTGCTGCCACATCCCTGCTCACTGACTCCTGGCTCCTTCCACCGTCACGTTTTTAATTGCAGCCCTGAGCCAAAAGCCACAGAAAGTGAAGGAAAACCCTTCCACCTGGAGGGCTGGATCCAGCCCAGTAGGCATACACATCAACTAGATTTTTTTTACGTGGAGACTTAAATAATTTATGTTTTCAATTTTTTATAACTTCAGCAGTGAGAGGCAGCATTGGGAACAGCCCCCTCTGCTTCACCCCTCATTTGCAGGGGTCACAGCAGACATTGCTGAGCCGTCAGCTTAAATTACAGCCGGCAGCACATCAGTGCAGAACGCTTAAATGTGTGTGCAATTTCAAATACATAAATAATCCCACTGACTTTACTGAAGCACCAGAAAACATTCAGCTAATATTCTTTCATAACTTCTCAGGAGTATTTGAGAAGCAGCACTTTGATCTTTATTAGTTGTCAAGTCCATGATGAGGCAAAGTATACTCCTCAGCAGGCTGCTGGAGACAGGCCTGGAAGCAGCTACGTCCTTCTGGAGTTTATCTGGACGTTTACAAACTGGAGCTGACTTGCGGTATTTCCCACAGATGCATGTTATTGCAGTTTCTTGGGACCATGAACCATCCTCATGCTCTGGGCTTGCTGACGACCTCCTACTGAGGCTGCGTACCCCCACTATACCCTGCTATGAGGGGACTGCTGAGGGGCTAGGAAGGCGTTAATGGGCAAAACCACGAACCAGGGGATGTCCCCCACCTTCTTCCTTCCAGACAGAAGAAATATGTTTTCGTAAAGCATTTTGAGCAGGAATTCACACCATGCAAATTGCTTCAGCAGCTGTTGGGCCCCCTGCATCATGACCTGGAGCGAGGCACGGTTCCTACCACCATGCACGCACAGAGAAATGGGACTTACCCTAAGTGTCGTGTGACACTCACAAGCCTTCTCTTGACCAGAAAGCAGCGCCAGGAGTTTTTCTCCCTTTGACTAAGAATGTCAGCAATTTCAGCTTGACACAGAGCTGGCCTGGCTGATGGTCTAACATAGAAATCATGGGACAAAGATAAGATAAACACATACCGGTGTAGTCCTCGTAGCATTCACAAGTGTAGCCCCCTTCTCGGCTCCGACACAGCCCGTTGCTCCCGCAAGGGTTGGAGTAGCAGAGGTCAATCTCCGTCTCGCAGTAGTCGCCTGTGAAACCCGGGGGGCATCGGCACCGCAGCCCGTTGATGGGGTGGATGGGGCGGAACAGGACAGTGTTGGAGCTGATGAACGGGGCCGAGCTGTCGAACTTCAGGACGGAGACGCACTTCATGTAGTTCTCACAGGGCTCGCGCAAGCAGATGTTGTCGTCAAACGGCAGCACCCTCTGCGTGGAAATCATGGTCAGCAGGGTCCTGTTGAGGTAGATCTGCTCCTGCAGGTCCTCAGAGGGGAAGAACTTGTTTCGAATGCCACCAGGGAGCAAAGCCGAGAAGGTCACGTTCAGGATATTGGAGCTGACGTCCGTGTCATTTTGGATGTTGAAAACGAAGATGCTGTCCTTGGCGGTGGAGAGCACTGTTGCCACCCCCTCCACAAACAGGGACAGGAGGGGAGAAAGGAACCTCTCCTGGGACATGTTCTCCAGCCGCACCGTGATGCTGTTCGTGAGCATGTCATCCGTGATGATGGTGACACGCAAGGTGCAGACTGCCGTGACGCTGTGGACACCATCTGAAGGGAAGAGAGAAAGATAACAGAGATGTCAGAGAGCAGGCTTCAACCTATGGACAAGGAGGATCCTGCAGACCTGCAAGGCATTTCAGGGCATCGGGATGGGAGGGGGAAATGTATCCACCTTCTGCAGTGATTACCAATGCCTTTCCTCAGGAAAACAAAATGAAATCTCGTAAGGATTGCAACTCAAAGGACTAGAGACATCTCAAAGAGTCCAGAACACCTGGAGAACATCCTAGGCAAACAACTGGCAAGGGCTAGTGAGCAGACAGCCAGCCTGAGAGCCCCAGGATGGCCAAGGGGAAGCCAAGGGGAAGGGGCCTCTCACGATAGCGACTGAATGGATCCTCATACAAGTCACTGCTAGTCTACAACCGGTGCTGGGAAGTTGTCTCTTTTCACAGCACACCACCAAAATTACCTTCTCCGGGCGTGGTCTCAGGCTTAAAGAGCCAGAACTGTGCACAGAGAACTGTGACCAGAGCTTTAGGTAAAAGTCACCTAAGGAAACAAGTCTTCACATTTGAACACCTGAACTTCTTCATTCTTCACACCTAAATTCTTCAAAATACTTTATGAAAATCAGAAAAAAAACCCAAATAAAATACTCCTGCAGTGAAAAGCAGGCATTTAAAAACTCTTCCATTTTATCCTTCCTTTAAAGCATTTCTGATATTGCTGTAGATGTTCTGCAATAAAACCCTTAAATATATAAATATAACACTAATACCTGACACTGGACTGAGAGATGCCACTGTAAATCTCAGTACACCCTGAGGCTTATAGTAGTGCTGTGAATGTACAAACTCTAGAGCATTCTATCTTTATGGAACATAATTATGACACAGGGAGTGCTATAATTAATCCAAATTCAATGCGAGCATGGAATGGGAAGTTGCGTCATCACTGAAACCAAACTACTTCGTTTAATTCTGCCTCCTTGCTGACATTAAGGACTCATTAAAATACAGATCGCATTACAGAAAATATGGTTAGTATTACAGCAGCATCTAGAAATCCCAGGAGAGATCAAGACTGGTTTCTGATAGGAAATGTTCCTTCTCAAAGATCTCATAGTGTAAATAAACAACCAGAAATGGGGGTGAGTTCATCTCATGAGAGAGATGATCTGGTTTGAGTGGCCAATACCAGGCCCACAGTGGGATTAAGAACTGAATCCAGTTCCCCTAGGTCCCAGTTCAGTGCCATAGTCTTGGCCCGAAGTATCCCACAAATAATCATTTCAGGAGTAACCTGCTATTACATTTATCTCAATTAAACCATAAGGTACGTGCGGAAATAGATTTTGAATTACATCAATGTAAAATCACAGCAGAAACTGCATTTGAATCAATCTAAACCCAGTGTGAGATCAAAATGCTAATAGCACAGATTGCTAAAGGTCATTTTCCTAAGGTTTATTATCTCAAAGTATAAGTTTATGACCCATTATAGTCTCTTATATAAGGTCTTTCAAGAACAGAAAAATCAGTACAGCTCCCTTCCTATTCACTGTCACCTCTACACCCCAAGTGCTGTTTTAAAAAGAAATGTATTGTTTGAAGATTTTTCCTCCAATAATATAGTAGCAATATAGTAAATTACGGCAGCATAATTAACCAAATGGCTTTTGACTCCCTCCTCCTGATCAGGTTGTCAGTAAAAGCTCAGCTGTTGACTTTTTTCCACACTGAAGCAGCTTTTAGGCAAACAGAAAAATCTTTTCTCCTGTGTGCTACTTTACTACTGCCTAGCTAAAACCAAACAGTCAGAAGTCGTCATTACTCGGAGTGATCTGTTTGATGTGCTCCTCACAGACGCTCATGCACCAGCTTTCACTTTCTCCCAAGTCTGCAGAAATCTTTATCTCCTCTTCCTCAGACTCATTCTAGAAACATGTAGTTTCAGCCTCCATCGAGACGCAAAGCAACCTTTAAAAATGACTGGTAGCCAAAATCCTCATTGCAACCTCCTCCTCCTGTGCAGTCTGTGGATTTCTGGCCAACAGACAATACAGGATATACCATATTTTCATAAATTACATCCTCAGACTAGTTTACCCACTTCTGTCAACTGCACAGCTCATTCCCCTGAAAGGCCAGAAGCAGAACAAACTATTCAGTTTTTTTTTTCCTAAGCAATTGACATTTGCCTGCCTGTCCCATAGGGTGCCTTAACTATTTTGCTATTTGTTGCACAATATGCTACAGAAGTTCTCTCATACCAGCAAGAACGCTGGACAATGGGTCCTTTTCTTAAGAAAACACTATGATCTATAGCCCATGGTATGTATAGTAAGAAGACAAAATACGATCCACTGTCTGACAACGCACTAGAGTCTACAAACTGTCATAATCAATATCAACTGTCACAATATGCAAGAGCTTCCCAGCATTCACAACAGCTATTCTGACACAGTTAATAAATCACTGGAAAAAGCCCGGTGTCAGATACCACACAGCCTCCTTGTTCCACAGGCAGCACAAAAGAAAACCGGGCACAGACGTATAGCTGCAAAATGAAGTCGTGTTTTAAAAGCCAATTCGGCTTTGTGCAGCCCTGTTGCAGAGCATTAAAATAAAAAGGGAGTAAAAAGGAGCTGAGCATGTGTACTATAGGCAACAAAAGAGCGGCACGGCTATACAGCCGGCCGGACAAGTGCCTCTTTCATATCACCAGTGAGTCTGAAAGCAGCATCATGGGATCCGACCATCTATTCATTCAGAAATTCATCAAAAGTTGAAACAATCTGTGGTTTTATGGGACCAAATTAGTATCTATTCTACTTTCAACAGACAACATTCGCTTTGAGGCCTGGAACAAGTGCAATAAAGAAAGTGGAAATTTTGTCCTCATCTTTATTGGGAATTGAATTAAGCCCTAAATACACAATAATATATGTGTTTTGAGATTCACAAGTGACATACTCCATGGAAGTTTCAAATGTTTACTGCCAGAAATGTCAGAAAAATAATATTAGGAAGTAGTATTTTATGGAGTGGTAATACTTTATGGCCTTTCACTGTCTGACATGCCTACCATAGGCAGCTATCCGATATACACGCACAACCAATCTGTTATTCTGCTAACAAAGCTCTAACAATGTGATTTTTTCAAAGTTCTCATGATAAAGCTGTAAAAAATCCCTATCATGTTTTGGCAGATGCAAGATGGCCTCAGTCAGGGGTGTGAAACACCCTTCAAGTGATGCTACACAGGAGAAACTCTGGCTACACTTTACTCTTTGGAGCAGACCTTCGCACAGATGAACATATACACATATGCAAGGCTTAGCTGTCACCAGTTCTCACAGCCGTCATCTGCTTGGCTTCAACAAACTAACTGGATGCAGTCGTCTTCCTGAAGGAGCTCTAAACACACAGGTCGTGCTGGCAGATGGGATGCGTAGGCATCCTGCTAAGAGGGGTTTGAGCAGACAGCCTGGGTCTTAGCAGCCCAAGCCACTGCACTGCCACCCAGATGGCCTGAGAAAAGGGAAACACAGGACGAACCAAGGAAGATGACAAGATTCAACCTGTCCTTTGGTGGGCTTAGGTCCTAAAACCCTTGTACCAATGGCTTTTGTCACTCTGCCCTCGAGTTTGTTTTCTGTGAAGTGGGAATAATGGCACTTACATGCACACTGTGAAGTAATGGGTGCAGATGATGAAATGCTGAGATACTGGGGTAATGAAGGCAACATAAATACCCTAAACAAATCATAAATCGTTCTTTCAAAAGCTGTTGCAGCCAAGTTTATCAAAACCAAGATGGAAAGATTAAAATAAAAGACTCTTAGCGTCTCACACATCAGTGAATGGACAAAGAGGATTCTGGGCGGCTGGGTGGCTGCACAGGAGAAGGTGTTCATTACAAATGCAGTCCCTGCACACTGAATTTATATCCTGGCAATATTATTTTATGTATACTTTCTACAAAAGAAATCTCCAGAAGGTGGAAATCAAAGCAGACTGTTGTCTTTTGTGTCATTGTCATTGCTGAATAGGCTACTTAAAAACAGAACTACTCACCTTCATCCTCCATCAAAGTAATGAAAAGATTTAATAGCAACCACATACCCTGACGCATTACAAAGAGAAGACAGTAAGACTGACAAAAGCTTGAACCTCTCTAAAATACACGAATAACTAAGAATTGATTAAATAGTCATTGTTTCATGATTACCTTTACTTTACGACAAACCTAATCAAATCTGAGACTGTAATCTCAGCTTTCTATCTTCTGGCAGTCCATAAACCAAAGAATTTTATTATCTAGAAATGTAAACACAGCAAAGTTTAACTGAAACGCATATTTGGCAATGGCAGCATCTAGCCAGAAAGGTTCTTTCGTTTGTTTTTTAAGTTGGCAGAAATAAAATAATTAACACTTTTTTGGCTTATTATATACAAAGGTCTTAGGGCTAATTATGAAAGCTGCCTATTTTATATAAATAGTTTAGCATCAGAGCTTTCTTTCATAGATATCCCAACCCAAATCTATTCTAATTCTGCTTTATAATGCATCTGGAAATAACAGATGTCAGAGTCCTTGGCTAGCAAAATGTAGAATAAGGACATTTCATAGGTTCAAATAACCTCTTGCTCTTCCCAGCACATAAGACGCAGGCATGCCCACGGGTAGCAGCCATTGCTTGGTAACATGCCTTGGAATGATCCAACCTCCATCCCCCACTGCTTCCAGCCATGTCTTTACATATGAGAGTTAATACACACCTAAGTCCAGTACTAAGCCTTGAATTACTGATGAGGATGACATACTTTTAGCGTCCTCTGCACTGCTAGGGCGGCAGCAGCATGTAAGTAGCAGCAGCTCGCAGAATGGAGACTGCAGGCAATACTTGGCTGCCTGAGCAGAGCTGGAACCCAAAGCACGCTTCCCGCTGAGCAAACAGCTGTAAAAAATCAGCAGATGTCCATAAAAGTGAGATGCATAGTCCTGTGCTAAGCTTCAGTTTGCCTCAGAAAGTCCGCAAGTCTTGCAGGTCTGAGTCCCTTCCTTGCATTGTGCTTCCACCACCATGGAAACAGATTTAAAATGCATAAAATATCAGTGTATTAATATTGTCCCTTCTAAAGCACTGCTGTAGGCACTACAAAGCTTCACTTCTATGAGTAGAAAGAAGTCTATGAGCATCCATAAGACGAACTCCTTAAAATATTTTCTACATTATGGAAAAGTTCAGGAGCTTATATAGCGCAGAGACAATATCCTGAAAAGAAGTAAACTGCACAGAAAATGGCAGGTGGGAACCTAAGTAAGATGCTTTGCCAAAACAGCAGAAAACATTACCAGAAAGGAAAATGATAACAGGCATAACGGTGAATTTACAGAGACCCTACCTCAGGGTCTTCCCAGTTAGCGAACAGCCTCACTGGAGAAGTGTTTCAGGACAGAAACTGTATATGTGACCCCAGTTTGAGCGTGTCTTCAGGGCACCTTGGCAAAGGACGTGGGGGCTGGTGTTGGCCTCAGCTCTCCGCAAGGCCAGAGAGATGGGCAGTGGGAAACGTCCCCTGTGCATCCCTAAGTAGTCTCTGTTTTGTGGTAGGAACAGATGAAAGTACAAATGTCTCTTTTGCTAGAGAAAAGTGATATTATATGCTGCAATAACAGAAAAGTAACATCCATAAGAAATACAGTCCATCACTTTCCTTTGGAAAAACATAAAAGTATTGTATATAACATCCTATCATTTCTTAGACAGGCACTAATGGACTCTGTCAAAGCCTCCCTTTCCTTTAGATCAGAAATGCCACTGATGAGCAATTCCTTCTTTATATCAAGCTGGATGAAATGACATGGAAATGATTCCCCTCGGCCACATGAAGCTTATGTTATTGATTTTGTCCATTCGTTCAGACTGCCAGTCTCAGCTCCGCGCATTTAGGAGCACTGACTGCCAACACAGGTTGTGGCCTTTGGAAAGGATATATAAAAATAATTATCTATTATTCACACAGTGCCAAAGGTTCACACTGGAATGACTGCTCTGAAGAACGTTGAAGCCTAGGTCTGCTCCAAAGACCATTACGTCAACAGGAAGATTCCCATTGACTTCAGTGGGCTTCGCTCCCGGCCAAAATTGGGCCTAGAGCCTAATTCCCTGAGTCCTTGCCAGTGCACTTGCACAGAGCTTTACTCCTGACCTGGCACCCCCTAACAAGAGCAACAGTCTGCCCAGGAAAAGGTTCAGGGTTGAAAATCAAGACAGCGAGAGCAGAAAGCTAAAGATGAAGGATGAGCAGGGCAAGCGTGTGGACAGTAGAAACATGGACCACGCACCATGAGTTGTAAAGGTCGTAAGGGTTTTCCTAAAATCAGGTGTCTGAATCTGTACCTCGACATCTCTAAATTTCTATGAAGGATGAGCAGCTACAGCTCCCCTTCTGCAGATGCTCAGTTTTGAAAACACTAGCCAATGTTGCCGAGTGACCTTTGAAGAAAAGGCGGTTTGGAAAGGTCACAGGAAGGGGGAAGAGAACAACGTGTTACCTGGTGTTATGGGGGGATTTTAGATCACAGGGCGAGGTAAAACAGAAGGCAGCTGAGCCGCGTGGCGTATGCAAGCACACTGGCAATGGGGGCTCAGTTCTAACTGAGCTACAAGGGAGGGGAGTGTCCTGGCTAAAACATGTCTTTGTGGGGAAAAGAAGGTATCTGAGACTAACTAGTCCAAGGCTGGAAGATTGCTGGAGGACAGGCAACGGTCCACGCTGGCCCAGAGTGAGCGCCTTTGTATGACTGCACCGGCAAGCAGCTCTCCCTAAACCAGCATTAACCACGATGCCTCCAGCACCGTCCCGCTGCCACGGCAGCAGCTCAGAGCACCCGAGGGGTCTGCCCCAGCCCACACAGGACGTGGGGTGTGGACCTTGGTTGTGGCTATGCCAGCCTGTGCCCTGCCACTGCACTGCCCCATGGCAGCGTTAGCCACATCCGCGCTTGCGACATGGTGTTGGGGTCGGTGCAAGCAAAGGATCCCAACAAGTCTGTCCAGACGCTTCCAGGCAAAGCCACCTCTAATGCTCACAGGCTGCAGACACTCTTAAAAACACTTCAAGTCAAACTTTCAGGTACTTCTTTTTGCAAGACAAGTCATCTCTTCATCCTGACAGAGATGGATATCTGGGGCACCTGGGGAAAGTGGGCACTGCGACCTGGGACTTGCAACTCATGGCAGCTCTGCCTCAGTGGTCCCCTTGGCAGCAGCCATAGCAGTACCAGCTAAATCAGACAGCTAAAAAAACCCCAAGCTGTGGGAGGAGAAACCATGCATAAAGCAACTGCAAATTCCCGACGTGTATAAGAGAAAAAAACCTAATTTTGGCATCATTATCTTTAATGTAGCCTGTGCTGTTCAGGACTATTTACTTTGTACACAATACTGAAAAGAAAAAAAACATATTTCAGTTTGCAGCTTTAACAGGGGATTAAGAACAAATGGATGCCAACTGGATTGCTCAACATTGTACAAGACTGCCATTAGCTTTTCTGAAACCAGCACCTGCAAGCTGAGAATTTTGAAATGCTAATTGGGTCAGTAACACTAGTCTGGGGGAATATTTCCAGAGTGTGGGAAGTAAGGCAAGTTGGATCTGCTGGCAGGAATAAGCACTCTTGAATTCTGACTGCAGCGAGGCTGAAAATACACCTAACTTCCCTGAACACCCTCCTGCAGCATCACTTCTTGCTCTTCAGGTACCTGGTGCACATGGGTTGTAACTGTTGTGGGGGACGAGAGGCAGGCAGGGGAAGCTGGCAGGGATGCAGCAGTGACAAGGCAGGCAAGGAAACAAGTCCCTGTCCCGAGCAGAAAGCACAAGTAGAAAGGATGAGGGATACTTAGAGGGAAGAATGATATGTGGGAAGATAGAGTGAGCACGCTAATAACCAGCTCCGTCCAGACCATTTTACTGACGAGGAGATTTTCCTGCTAGCGAAAATGCAAAACGATTTTCCTTCCTGAGCTCTGCACATCTCCGTGTACCTCAGCTGGTTTTCCTTGTTAGCAAGGACTGGCGAGACTCCTCTGCCCGGCCGAGCTCACCAACAGGGCTGAGCTGCCCCAGCGTCGCGGCTCTGGCTGGCTCCCCGCCTGCCGTCACCGGCAGCACTCTCCTGCCCGGCTCCTGCCCACGCAGGCCCTTGGTGGGGGTGCACAGCCCAGGAGACCACCCCGCTGCTGCTTCGTGGCCAGCACACGAGCTGCGACATAGCTTTTAAACTCCAGCTGAAGAGGCAGGCTTCCATTTCATGCCAACGTCCGCGGAAACTGTGCATCTTACGGCACTCATTGGACCTGTTCAGATGAAAAACCCCACTCCAGATCGCTACAGTAGATAGTCACAGACTGACTTGCTGGGGGCTCCGCCACCTCCTGTAGAGCTTGATCTCATTTCATATATAATCAAAACTATTGCCTAATTACTGTGATAATTTTTAAGCCTCGCTGATCTTCAAAGGGAGAGGGTTTTAATATCATTTACATTTTAATTCTAATGAAACGCAGAGCTAAATGTCCCTAGCTAAAAGATGGTTTCCCAGCAGGCTTGCATTGCCTGCAGCCACATCTGGCAGCGCACCGCAGCGGTGGTGGCAGCGGCTTGGACGGGGCACTGCCGGGCAGGGGGAGATGCCAGCGAGCACCGGGGTGCACACAGCCCCGGCACGGGGAGCCCAGTCACCCACTCACGCCCCAGCCATGGGCATCTCTACCTTCCCAGCAGTAACCAGCTGTATACAGGAGTCGAAACAGGTTTCTTAAAGATCCATGAAAGCGCTGGACAAACTAAACTGCAGTCACGGGATGCTCCAGCGTTAATCTCCATTCAGGGCACGGTCTTCAAGTAAATGATGTATTTTGTACAGAGTAAGATAACAGCAGCGTGTTTACCCTGAGACACGCTTTTACGTCACTAACCCCACTTCAAAAGAGAGAGCCCCCGCTCGGGGTGCCTGGCTGTGCTGCCAGGGGAGCAACCGATGGATTGCCACAAAAGCCTCCATTCTCCTCGTAGCTACACATCCCCTGCAAACATTTTTACTCACTCGGTCTGATTAAAGCAAGAATGTCCCCAGGCAAGCCAGGGCTCCACTTAAATCTCCTTTTGCAGTTTCAAAGCTGGAGTGGATGAAAACTATTTTGGGGATGGCAAGGGGGATGGGAAGAGTTGGGGTGGGGGCCTGGGAGTTTCAAAACTGGGAGCAGCTATAAGGAAATAGTTTCTCTGCCTCAGTGTTTGCACCCATACTGCATATTAGTAACCTCAAAGGTATCCTTTCAAAACAGTATCAGCAAAATGAAATCTTTCAGGTTTATTTTTCTAAATGTCTCCATATTCCCATGTTCCTTTTGCCTGGAGATACGCTCTGCTCCTTGCTGCGACCCACAGTGAAACCACAGGGACGCTGCCTGCTGGACGGAGTTCAGGTTTGCTATCTTGACTGGAAAACAAAGGAGGGAACAATGAAAAAGACAATGGTCACGTTTTTCTGATGTCATTTCTGTTTACAGACAAGCTTTCAAAACAGTTACGTATCAGCTGAAAGAGTTATTGATATCCTGGGCAATGCAGAAACTTGCCCAGCTCTCTGAAACAGAAAAACCACCAGAACAATTCAGCTGTGGTAGCCCAACAGGTCGCCGACTGTGCTCGTGCACTGCTGAAGCACAGCTTGGGAAACTAAGAGGATTCTTAGGCATTCATGTATTTTTTTTTCAGTTTTCTGTAGTTTCAGTCATCATAAGACCATTTGCAAATTAATACAAGGAAAAAACAGATGGCTATCCATCCAGGGAAGGACAAGCAGTAATGGCTATGTGTCAGCTTCCACATGCACAGGGCACGAGAAAGGTTGGTTCAGCTACTCCTGCCCCAGGAGGTTCAAACACACTCGAACATGAGGGACCCACACAAGCAGGGTAATGCTCTCATGCTGCTTCAGTTCACATCAAATTTGTTGATGGAACAATGACTGGGGCACGGATGTCCCACCTGTAACACGTATTTCCTAATGGAAAGGTTTCAGAGCCTTTATAACTCTCTCTTTCCTCTCCTTCTCTCTGAAGTTCAATTAATGTTTAAGAGTTTTTAATAAGAAGATGATCAAAATCAAGAGAAGCGATGGGGAGTATCAGGGCCCATCCACTGGGGTCTGACACAAAATACAGCCATCTCCCACAGTCTGAAGAATTTAGACTTTCAATTAGCTTAACTCCATTAGAAATCAAATTAGAAGCAAATAAGAAACTTGAGGAAATAACCTTTAGCAAATAAGAAATTGAAATTAAAAATATTTGCTTGCATCATGTGATTAAAATAAAGAAGTAAGACTAGAAAGATAAACAGGCAAAAACACCCTTACCAACTTTTGTAGTTTTGGGAAAGACTCACCAGGCACTGGCAATATTTGTAGAAAAAATGCTATGTACTTTGTCCAGACTCTCTGTTGATAGGCAACCCACACAATCTTTTAAAAACGCAACGCAAAACCAAGAAAAAACCCTTTGATTACCTAACCATCTACGTGTCACTGGCCACTAGCAATGAGATCATCATGTTTTTGGCCGCATGGTCAACTGCGAAGATTATTCTTGGATCCCTGCCGTTGTTAAAACTAGTATGCTGGACATGAATCAAAAAGGACAAAGCACTTGTTTCCTGTTTCTATAGTCCTAAACATGCAGTGGGTATTTTTCTCTCCAAAACTTTGCCAGAGAAAACCAGCCCCACAGACAAAATCAGGAGAATACAAGAGCTTGACTCCTATCGCTATACGTCATCTTAGGAAGCCGATGCAGAGAAAGGGCAGGTCAAGTTACGACAGATTAAGGTGGGTAACATCAGTGACTCGGAGCCACTGGTGAAATGCAGAAACTACACTGATCTTAAGAAATGATACTGTAATCTCAAATGCCTATCTAATGATTTCTATTCAGCTGAGCTGTAGAAATGGAGTCATAACTACATGATTCACATCTTTAAGAATCGGATAAGATTTTCTGCCAGACACTTTATAAGGCACAGATCTTGAACAAAACAGATATTTTGCATTCTAGGACTAATATAGGGCTACCCAACAATTTCCATAAGCAAAAGATTCTCTTTAAAGGAATTTACTATACTGGATAACAGAGGAAAACACTTGTGCTCTCAATACATCCTCGATCTGACCACAGCATTAGCAGGGCACCATCAGGAGTGTGCCAGGCTAGACTCTGCCCAGCATTCAAATGCTTCTAGCCAAGGGCTGTCTTTCTCTTCTGGGTGATAGTTCTTTCCTTCCTACTCTGCCAAGGCTGCAGACAATCCAGAAAAGTGGTATTTGGTGAGCTCAGGGTATCCAACAGCAAGCACAGGCTCACTACAGGAGAGTGCCAACATCCAGCAGGCATGTGCCCACCACTGAGCAGGGCAGGATGACTCCCTGTGCCACCTGCATCATGCACAGCACAAAGTTTTACTGGTGCAGTGACAATTTATCTGCCATTTGCAGGCATCCCATTGAAACTATTGCTCCTATCAGATCGCTCGACATCCTAACATCCAGTAGCAAAGCCCTCTCTTTCAAACCAAGCAAGATTTCCAGGTGGAAAAGAAGAGACATCCAGTGAAAGCTGGACATATGATGACCTCAATGGTGCCATGGAAGAAGCACTTTTTGACTCCCATGGAATAAACTACCCATGGAAAAAATTTGCATTGTACACTGAGTTTTCTCAAGGCTATTGGTATCTTCTACAAAGTCTAATGAATATCTCTCCTTCATTATAGTAGCAGTAGATTGCTATCAATATCTTTAAAGGCATTATTTTTTCATTGTTTTATTGTATTTTATGGAAAAATATAAAATACTGAGCCTATGCAAAATATCCTCAAAAACTGTCACCGTTAATGTTGAGCCTTAAAATGTAAGTCACTCAGGAAAAACATGAAAATCCTCGTTCTAGGAATCCTTACTCATACAGTCCCACTGATATCAGCAGACCCTGAGCATTACAGGACTATTGGACATGAAGCCTTCAGCCTGAGCTCCCCGACTGTACTTTGGTACGACTCCAAGAGCATGCAGCTTCCCGAGAAACCACTGAGTCAGAAGGGCGAGATTTCACCAAGCATTAGTAGAGGTCCTATCACCTTTCCATAAAACATACCAAATTCCCATGTCAGCCATTTGTATGCATGCAATATGGGATAAATATTATCCCTGAGTGAGTATAAATACTAATTTTATTTTTCAAAAAATCCTTTTTAAAATTTTGTGCTATACACTGTGAAAAGCTGTCTGTAATTCAGGATTTTCTCTGCAAAGAGCTTATCTGAATTCCTGCAGGATGCTTCATACTGTGGAGTCATTTCCCAAGAGCTCAGATGATTGCTGAAGTTTAATTAGTTGAAAGGATTTGCTGTTTCAGTGCCCAGAGCACACTTTTTCACCACCTGAGCTCTGAGGCCATCTGTACAGACAGGACATCAGCTCTCTGGACAGTGCCCTCAAGTGCAGCCACGCATTCTCTCTTTCCTCTGATAAAATTAGGCTTACATCACGGCCTCAATCCAGTGATACAGTTCTTGGAAGAAAAGTGTATTTTAGGTATTTTCTAAAATTTCCTCAGTTTTCAAAAACCTCTTTAGCCCTCTTTAGATTTAGGCTGGTATCTCTGTACTTGGCCAGTGCTGAACATCTTCATGAAAGAGCTTCCTAAAGTTCTGACAGGGCACGGAGTTACAACACCCGCAGTCACTGCACTGGGTTAATAACCCCTGCAAACATCCCGCATGAGAAGACTCGCTCCTTCTCTCCACAGGGCCTAACAGAAACGCCTCTCTGCCTCCCAGCCTGCAAGAAGCCCACTGAAATCTGAGGTGGGTTCCTAAGATAGCCAAATCCTACCCATGGTGGTCCACAGCTGCAGGACCTCACAGCTCCGGCTGCTTGAAGCATTAATTTCCTTGAATATCTCACAGGTGGACTCTTGGGAAAGAGAAGCAGAGGTTCAGTATTTGTGTGGAAGTAATTATTTCTCTCTGGACGTGACAGCTGGTGATGGGGAGAAAGGCAAAGCAGCTGCAGTCCAGATCAGGAGAGGTTTATAGGGCTGCCAGGGTGCCTGAGCAGCACAGGCAGCAGCGGCTCAGCAGAGGCCAAAATTAGTGGAAAGGGCAGCAAAATTCCCGTAAACATGTGCCAGGAAGGGAGAGGGCTTCGGCACGCTCCAGGTCAGAGGAGGCACGGGCAGGAGGGCTGGGGGCAGCGCGGTGGCCAGCGGTGATACCCGGCTGTCACCCAACCGGGCTCCACAATTCATCACGCAGCCGTCATTCCTCATGTCAAATAAACACAGAGCAAGATGCACACAAAAGTATCACAACAGCTGGCTGCAATGTCTGCAGAAAATGTCTGGTGGAGAAAAAACATTTCTACCAGAAATCTCCCTATATCGTGTCACTGAAACCGATATAAATTAAAAGAAACATATCCATTCCAGTAAACCTTTCACTGGGAATGACTTGGATAATTTCTACCACCCCACATACATTTTTTTGATGTCTACATATAACTCAAAATCCTGTACCGGTGAGGATGACCGTATTGAGTCCCTGCTCTTGACCTCCAGCTCAGGCTGTCCCCATTACAGCTGACTCCCGTGGCTGCTAATGAGAGGTGCATGCTGCCCTTTCTCCAATATCCGCAGAAGAGCAGAAAATTGCCCCAGAGAAGCTGGCTTTTACTCCTCTTTTTTCTTCTTTCTGCCTTTCCAGCCAAAACAAACTGCTGCATTTGTAGCTACAAGGAGGTGGAGGTGGAGCAGGGCAGTTCACAAGGGTGAGCTACGCTGAGCAGCGAAGCAGAAGGAAACTCGTGGGGGGCAAAACTGTTCACAGGCACGAAGCCTGCGGGGTGGGGTGTGTTTAGCCAGACTTGAGCCTTCATGACCTCTAACTTACTCTAAGTTTATTACAGTAAAATTTAAAAGTGCCTCCCCAGTTGCCAAATGTATCTTCTACTTCAGTTTCATTAAAAAAATCCCTTCTAATTAAGGATGGATGTATAATTAAAAGTAAAAAAAAGCAGTAAAATTTCAGGATGGATGGATGTACAGGATGGATGTATAATTAAAAGTAAAAAAAAGAAGTAAAATTTCAAAGAATGTTCAAGCTCAAATTGAAATATTTTAGCCCTGAAAAAATTACCAATTTGTCCTTGCCTCTTCTTCAGAGACCTGTTTGGCAAAGAAGATGTTTCACAGTCTCCTCTTATGGAAAACCAACTCCAGGACTGCCGCTGGCTCTGTGTTTAATGGCTAAATCCTTTCAGAATTATCTTTGAAAGAGCCTCTTCTGAACAGGAAACTGTGCTGTGACACCAGGCTCCTGTGCTCTGTAAAACAGCTCTAGCTCTGTAAAATGACCTCTCTCTACTCACTTTCTCAGTTGGCTCAAGACATCTCCTGCATGTTTTTTCTACAGCGGTAACCCAAGGCTTCAGAAAATGCTGTAACAGGTGGCTAAAGTTAAGTCAGCACCCAAAAAGAGGAAACATTTTAATATTACCTCATACATTTTTTTTTTTTCTTACATTCACACTTGTAACCAGAATTTAGCCAAAAAAACCCAGGGTTTTTTTTGTACAGGTCCATGACTCATGCCCAGACACTAGTCAAGGCCAATAGATAGGATATTGCAATTTGTTAATATACAGCATCATTTAACATCTGCTGCATTTTACTGAGTTGTCTGGGATGCGCAGGATGCTTTGGAGACCATGAAAATATGGGGGGCTCCTTAGGTCTCGGAGTGTATCTTGTACCTCTCTTTCGGAACTGTTTTAACTTGCCAATCAGGTAATGATGTTTCTGTAATTACTTTAAAAGTACTGATCTCCCTCAGTGCATGCTGTGCACTGCTGTGTAAGTAGTGGGATTTGAATAATTATACTGTCCTAGAAAATACCAAACAGTAATCCTAAATTACCAGCAGAAGCTGAGTAACATAGTAAGAAATAATGTGACAACGAGGTTGTAAGAGCATGAAACACAGAACAGTTCTCTATTACCACTTATCACTGTGAAATAAATACGGTGCTTCCCTCTCTCCTCTCTGAGTAGAGAGTAACGCACTCAGCAGCACCGAACTGAAAACACTCTCTACCCAAAGGAGCAAAGTAACCACTCTGCTCTGCAACAGCCTAGGTGTACTGGAGTTACTCTAGATTTGCACACAGGTACCAGAAGGCAGAAGCTGGCCAAATCACTTTAAAAAGACTGAAGTGCTTGAGATACTAAGACTCGAGAACCCACCTCTTAATACGCCATTGCTCTAATTTCTCTTCTTAAAGCATTTGCACCAGTAATCAGAGGTGATCACTGAGCTCCATCCTGCACCTTTAATTAATGTCTGTTTCTGAAAGCCCTGTCTAGAGAAGCTAATCCCTCTCTACTCAGCTGCTAGATTTGCAAAGCAGGGCAAGGAGGCAGATGCACGTTTGGGGAGGTGAACAGGACCCAGCTTGGCATCCCAAACTGCCATAAAACATCTACTAATACTGAAGCCAATTACTTCAAATGCAAATTGTCAACAGTCAGTAAAGAAGTGGGGCAGAGAAGCACAAGCAGGGGAAAACCACGAATGCAGATATGAAAATTAATCATTCAAGGGTAACTACATATTCTCTTTTGTTCAGTACTACCAGTGTGGGCTTAGGTCCTCTCAGCCCTTGTCTGGAGCAGATGCTTCTGTTGGAGCAGATGCAGGGAGACCTGCAGAGCTTGCAAAGAAGAAAACTGGGAACTGTAGCAAGTCCTGTGTGCAAGAGCGCAAAGGAGATGGGAAAGAAAGGAGAACTGGCACACCAGCAAACGCAAATTTAGTCCTCAAAGCATTAGTGTAGTGGCTCATAGGATCCTCATGAGCCGGGAAACTGTGTCGGAGAGCTCACGTTTTGCTGTAGGCATGGCACATTGAGATTTCCGCGCCATTATGGTCACTGCTGCCTCTATTCGTGATGTATTGCCAGTTACCCTCTGCTCTGCCAACACGGGGGGCTCCGTCTCCCAATATCGGTTTTCCCCTATGCTTCATCCTCTCTCACGTGTCTGCCCCTTCCGCCACCTCCCAGAGCGGCCACAAAGTCCTCCCTCCTATTTTCACTGTAAAATTCTCTCTTCTGAGGCACCTATGGGAAAATGCCTGCCTGTGATGGCAGGTGAGAGCAGGCGCCAAGTGGCTTCAGTCACTGATGCCTTCTTCATGTGCTAATGTGGTAAGGAAGGGTCCCAACCGCAAACGTAGATGTAAATGTACATGGCTGACTGTTGGCCTTGCTCTTCCACCACCCCTCACCCTGAGTGAGCCTGACAAACTTTTACCATCTCTTTTCTCAGCCCCAAGGGATGGATGTCTGTTCTGTGTTTGTACATCTTGCTCTGGGTCTCAGCAGGCTGCCAACGTACAAGGTAACAGTAATAGAGCAGAGGTGTCTCTGCAGAAAAGGATTTGTGGTTCCAGGGCATATGTTTGTGGAGAAATTACTGTGTGGGTTTAGGGACTGCTCAGACTGATTGAGCTGCAGCTCCCACAGAGACCAACGCGCAGAAAAGGACACGCGTACCCCAAACTCTCCAAACTCGCAGTCAAGAAGCAAACATGAGACAAAGCCAGGAGACAGAAATGAAGTAAGTGACCGTTACTGGTAGCTTTATGGTGAAGAGGCAAACCTGTGGTCTGTAACAAGGAGAACGGGATGTGATGTTGCCTTCTGGGAGCTAGGATGGGATTAATACAATAAACGTATGGAAGGAATATCACCTCAGGAATACAGTAGAGTTTTCTGAGGCAGTATTTTCAAGTGAAAACTAATGAGATGAGCAGCGGGCAAGTCAATGCTTAATAGGATCATGCGAGGAATGCAAGACTAGAAAAGCCAAGAGGAAGCCCTCTCCGAGACCACTCTGATACCCACTGCAGGTCAGCAGAGACACCGCACAGCAGCCAAAGGGTGCAGGAGTGCCACAGAAACAGACCTGCGTTGGCAGGGCTCACGGGTGCTTTCTGTGATGAAAGGTTAGTACTAAGATTAAATGGTCTTAAGCAAAGAGGGTGCTAACCTCCCTGTGTTCACAGCTGACAATTCAGAAGAGCTTCAAGATAAGTGGAAAAAAACAGGGGAGGCACTTGGCTCAGAGGTCTCATCATTGGCTCCAGCATATAGCATAAAAGAAAAGATAAACTGATTATTTTTCTTACTTCCTAAATATACATTCTCACTTCTCAATTGTATGCCACAATACACAGCACAAGAAGCTAAGCCACACATTATAGACTGATGGCTGGTGTTTGCCTCCGCTGCTGACAGCCCCGCAGTATGTAAACATCTTCCTAACACAGATGTACCTCTCAGGTCTCTGTAATCTGGGTTTTCTGCAAGCCTGGGGGAACGGCTGAGTATGTGACACTGAAAATCCAGCTCTCTGTTGGCACTTTTTATGGCTCAAAGAAACCCTCAAAAGTCAAAATACTCATTAAAAGAGTGAAATATAAGTGCTCAATGACAGCTACATTAATGTAAGCACACACAATGTAGAGGGTATGGGAAAGAAGTGAACTATGGTAAAAACATTAATAAATGATGCAATTTGTGACCTAGGCAACATCGCTAAACAGAGAACAATGATTCTTGGACCTGCAATGGAGAGAGAGAACAGAGATAGAGGCAGAGGGGTAGGTGATGCAATGCTAGACGTTGCTAATAAAAAAACATACAATAATGCAGAGGAATAAGGAGGTGAAACATTATGGGAGTGAATAAATGAGACAAAACCCAAAGCAACTATAGGAGGAAACTGAAGCTGGACATCAGGAAGAGATCACAGCACAATATAAACTTGCTTGGCTTTTCACACTATATGGAGAGGCAGTGAATTTTAACACACTATATGTTTTCACACACGGTAACAAAAATATCTGTATTTTCTGCTTGCAGAGCTACAGAACAATTCTGTGATACAGGAATAGTAGAATCTAATTACAAGAAAAGAGACTTGAGAGGTCTTACAAATTAAAGCTAGAACTAGCTGGTGATGCATCAACGTAGTAGTTTAGTGCTAGTAATGAACACAGCAGCCAGCATATTTAAAAGCGATTTGCTAAATACAACAAGAAAACCTTTAATTCTAGTGATGCTACTATCAGCAGGATTCAGACATGACACAAGCTAATTTAACCCAACACAAACTTCACTGGTTGCACTTTTCTTATGTAGACTAGTTACTGACTTTAATGATACATGATAAAAGTTGAGTATCTTTAGACTGTTTTTATTTGAATCGCAGAAGTAACTTCCAGTCTACCTGGACCTGAGAGATGGCCACAGTATGTTGAGTTCGCAACTGCTGCATGTGCCAATTTAACTGGGAGCACCAAACCTACTTAGGTTAACCCTCACCTCCTCTAGTTTAATCTCTCTCTCTCCCTCTCTCTCGCTGCCAGTTGCTGTGCAGCATGTGGGCTTGGCTCTCGGTACTTCATGAAGTCATCCGGAGAATGCACATTCAACATTTCAAGCCGGGACTCCTCGCTGAGCGTGGGTTTCCCAGCCAATCCAGCCGCCCCGCAGGCCAGTGCTGCTCTTCCTCTGGCAGCTTCCCCTGCACAACGCGGCCCCCCCAAGTACCAGTTTGTTCAGCTCAATTAAACAGTCCCTCATCAGCGTGCCTTGGGAAAGGACAAGCTTCCAGTGAATGATAGAGATTGAAGCTCCTGTATTTATTATATTCTGGCTGGTTTCAGAAGGACGTATGTCCGTATTTAGCCTAGTGACACCACGACAGGCACCAAATGATGTTCGGGGATTTTAGAAGTAGGAAATAGTTGTTTTCTCTTCTTGATACCTCTGTTACAAAAAGATACTAAATGGTTCATGTAAATGAATCCAGAAACACCAGACTTCCTAGTTAATCTATTTGATATATTGATAAAAGTGAAATAATAGATGATTTTTTAAAAAGTGAGTATTTACACTACTTCTGAATCCTCTCTAAGGTCACCTCTCGAGCCACCTGGTAACACTTTCAGATTTTAAGCTGCATTTTACCAGTAAAGGGTCTTTTAAAATTATGCCCACCAAGAACAACACAACATTTTCCTGTTTCTCAAGCAGATACACCCCGCACAGCTGGCAGAGTGAAGACATGATCTTTTACCTTAAACCAAATCCCAACCACCCAAAAAGCTCCAACAAGCGCCTCGCACTCGGCAATACGCCAGGCTGCAACCCTCCCACTGCGGCATGGCAGCTCTGTCCTCATCTGTTGACCTCAACCATGAGAAACCTTCTGCCATCCTCCCTCTACCTGACAGGCTCGGGAGCCTGTTCTTCTTGACACTACTGCCCCGGAGGAAAAAAAATGACAAACATAGGCTTACTAGCTGGAAATTGTTTTAAGTGTACTCCTCCTCCTTGCAGAGCTGAGAGTGAGGAGCTGAAAGGTGATGTGCGTGAGAGTTCCTTTGATAAGAGGCCAAGAAATGACACCAACAAGATAATCAGGCCTTCAAACCAGGCATGCACATCTGGGACGACTATCTCCAGCTTCCATTTGACAAGAGAATAATCCTATTAATATGAGTCCCTGACACCAGGTTGAGTGCCATGGCAAAAGACAAAGATTAAATGACTTTAACGTGGCTTCTCTCCGGCTTTTATTGGTGTCCCAAGCATCAACTCATGCAGCGCAGGGAGGGGGGGGACTTCACTCCAAGAGGTTTTCTCATGGATAGGTTCAATCCCAGCTCGGTCACTCTGGCACTAGAATTCCAACTATAGAAATTTTGGGGGGGGGGAAAGATGGCCTCTCAGACAGGACTGTGGGACTTCACATGGACCGTCCAAAAAGCCAAGCCCTGCACGCTGATCCCTAGCTACCTGTTGGGAGGGAGAGCGGGGCTGTCCCCACACCGCGCAGGGTAGGACTGTCCTCGACACCCTGTGCGCTGCAGGGTACCACACCTGGGTGAGGATGCCACCAAGGGCACGACACAACACGTCTTGCCCAGCGTTATGTCCCGCAACGGGAGCATCCACCTGGGCCTCACACTGGGCTCCCCCATGGTGGGCTCTGTGGGAGCGGCAGGTCGTCTGACACAATGAAAGAAGTATATGAAACATCTGTCCCCAGCTCGTATCGGCAGGGAGGGAGGGAGACAGCCTCTGGAGCACAGACTGGGTCTGTCGGGAAATGCGCTAACCCCGAAAGAATGAGCGACTCAGCTCCCGTGGCTGATGTCAGCTGCTCCTGACTTCTCCTGCCTCAGGTGAGTTGATTCATGCGTTTTATAGCTGTGAAGTATGAAAGATGCTATTGTTCCTCGAAGATCCCCACAGGATGCAGCTTCCACCCTGTTTGGCCCTGTCCTTGTCTCCTTACCAATGGGGCCGAACCACAACTTTGCAACCCAACACTGCCAGCTTTCGAGAAGATCAGCTCCAGGTCATTCCTTGGCTAACCCTTATTTTCCTTCTCCTCAATCCAACTAACCATACCTCTGAGCACACAAGACCACGGGAGAAAAACTGAAAGCAGAAAAGGCTTCAGCTCAGCCCCAGGTCTTTCAACTCTTTTCCTGATCTGGTTTTCGCTGCCTCCCCCGCCTTTGTTTTTTCTCACCAGTCTGGTGTGGGTAATGAAGAGAGAATATGCATTTTGCCTCCAGCAAGAGTTTTTTTAGTTCAGATCAGCTGCCTCTGACTGGAGTAGATGATTCTGGTACAACAATGGGATGCAACCCACAGCAAACTGAAATAAGAAAAACCTGATGGCTAATTTACTGGCTGCTTCAAGAACAGACTCTACCCTGACCCTTTCTTGCCTGCAGCTGCTACGGTGCTTTGACGTACTGCTGCTCTCCTGCAAAGAGCAAGACCGTACATGCACCTACATCCAGAGGTCGATTTGGGGCTGAGATGCACAAACATCTATGCTGCTAGAGACAGCCGGAGTCCTCCACACTGACCTGGTGAAGGTGACAGTCCTGCAGGACATCTGGCAGCCCGGCAGGACACTCTGCGCCTGGCCTGGGAGAGCCACCCTGCGAGGCTCCGCCAAGCCCCGGACAATGGCTGAAATCACGGATGTGCACCACAGCCTCGCCAGGGAAAAGCCAGCACTCAGGTGAAACCCATTAAAACCAGCCCAGCAATTAACAGCCCACAGCTCTCAGTACAGGAAAATCAACTACTGCACCACTTGAAGTGTAGCACATGTACATACATGAAAATACTAAAAGGGAGCTTCAAAAGATACACTGCGAAGAGAGGAGGAGCTGGGGAGGCTGAGCGCTGCCCAGAAAAGGAGCCTACAGCAGTTTTTTGTCTCATTGCCTTTGCCAGTTGCCTTTCATAAACAATGTTTGGGAGAAAAAGCCTCCATAGATGTCAACAATTGCAGTTTATTACATGATCCATGACCTATTTGTAAACTGACTCAATTTCTTAATTATATTTGCCTTTAGATGGTAAGAACCATATGAAAAATTCTATCTTTTATGGAGCTCTAGGTGAGCAAATTACCAGCTTCCGGAGCCTTCCTAACATCTCAGCAACTTCTGGCACAAGGTCATTCAAGGAGGAGTATGGAAAAAATAATATGTTTGTGAGGAAGAATGTGAATCATCTGTTATTCCCATATTGCTCCAAACCAGAGCAAACAGCCGAGCTCAGGTAAAGCTCAGACACACACAGCATGCCTTCCTATGGCACTGAAGAAGGAGAAAATTCAGCTGGTTAGCTTGCATAGGCTAGCGTTTGGAAGGTTTTAGCAACAGTTTAAAACGTGCTGGGAGAAGCACATCGATCTGTCTCTGATAGAGTAATGCAGGTTAACTCAGGGGTCGGCAGCCGTTCAAGGCTGGCACCCAGGGGATGTTCTTCCTCCTTGCATCAGAGACTACCTGTGCCAAGAGAAACCAAGCAAGTTCTTGGAGAAGCTGCTTCTGCAAGGGGTAACATGCTGCAGACCCAGTGATTGATAGTGTTAGGTCTGGGCAAGCCAGTGGCACCCCGCTCCTGATAAATTTTACTGATCATTATCCTATGTTTGTTATTCTTTGTTTTATTCAGTGCATTTCAAGAGTTATTTTACAGGACACAGAGAATTAGCAGAGTTAAGCTGCAAAATGTTGCTCATTAAAAGACTTCTTAAAAGGAAAGTTAAATAACTAAAAATTAAAAAATATTCTTGAGCTGACCTTTTGGCACCTAATTAAAGCTTACCTTGCAAGTTAAAGAATAATAAACTGAGCAAAATAATACCTTTACAGAACATAGCAATTAGGCAATTTAAACAATAGTAAGACACGCTGAACATATTTCCACTGAAGACAGGAACAGAAGTGTAACATCCTTTCCTGTATAATGGTCATTTCATTTGCTACTCCACATCATTTGGATGATCATCATAATTCTACCATTTATAACAGAACGTCAAAAAGGATTAAAAAAAGAAAATTAAACAGCTTGCAGAATTTGCATCTAATCTAGAGTACGCAGTTAATTATTATTAGGAGGCGCAGTCCGTTCCTAAACTGCCCCTCACGCCCTGCCTCCAACGCTCCCGGCTTGGGCTGCTCAGCTCCTTTACGCTCCAGCACTAAACTTTGCTAAAACGTCCCACGCCGGGCCGGGCGTGGAGCCACTGCAGCAGTGGCTCCCGTTCCGCTCCCCACGGGCTGCCCTGTGCCTTGCCACTGAAATGCTGCCCGCGGACTGCTGCTGGCACGCTGCGGGTTGCTGAGCACCACCTCAGCTAACACCTGTTAGAGGCCCCTCTAGCTAAGATTTGTAGAAGCAATGGCCGCACTTTTTGGGCCACCTGACTTCTCTGAGCACCAAAATGTGGCCTTAACAGCAAATGTTAGACTGAAAACACTATACAGTTTCCAAAGTCCACCAAAGGGTCTCTCTGTGCTGTTTTGCAGACCACTAGTTCCGAAACAGGAGCCTAAGGGACTTCAACCAGCCTTGTGTTCTGCAAATGAAGCCTCTACTGCAGATCTTTTTCAGTGCAAGGAAGGAGAAGACAACCAAGCGTTCCTCTGCTCTGCATGGACATGGAGAGAAAAACGCTCCCTCCTGGGATTTTTGTTTGACATGGAGGAGACCCACAACTGCAGATGGTGTAGAGCTCAGATACCCTACTTGCAAAGATCTGAGATACCTCCCAATGCATACCAAGCCTCATTTTGAAGAATAAGAGGCAGACAGAAAGCTAGCCATATTGAAAAAAATAAAAGTAAGCAACTGGAAAAAATCATTACAAGGTCTTGTATCCTACTGCATGATTTAAAAAATGCTGGAGAGGAGACTCATGTTCTTTCCCAATTCAATTTACAGTTGAATTTATATTTCTAGATCTCCTCAAGTAAATTTTTTTCCTAGAAAGACACACACACACTAAAAACGTCCATTAAAAATTTGAGGATGAAAGGTTTACAAGATTTTTTTTTTTTTTTTTAATGTGCTGAAAATCCCACTTGCTGCATTTTAACCTTTCAGCATTTTAAAGGGTCTTGTTGCAACCTGTTTGTGGTTCATCTCTGGTTGCTTGGGAAGCAGTAGCTAACATGTACAAAATATAAGACTGGTGACTAACTAGCACGGGAACGAGTATCTTCAGGGCACAAGTGAGGTAAAGCCAAGCATCAGCCTTCAGAAATAGCAAGCATCAACCTTCAGATACTAAGTTCCCCACCAGCAATCTATGCTGAGGACCTCTTAGAGGAGCCAAATGCGGAGCTCTGCAGAGCTCACAGTCACCAGAGATGTGTTTGCAAACATGGAGGGAAGAATGGCTAGGATTCTCATTTCCATCATGAACAGGGTATTCTTACCCTTTTTTTTCTTTTTCTCTGCTCTGTACGCGGCAAACGGCCTTTCCAGTCAAGCCTTTGTTTGTGAAGGGTGGAGACATTTGTTTTTACAGTCTTTACACAGACTATTTAAAAAACACAGCTTTCTTGCCTTACGCTGTGTAAATAGAGAGAAACGATTCGCCTATCACTACTTGACTTCAGCTGTTAACAAGTAACCCACACCTTGATGAACCTTTTGTGAAGAAAAGGATAAAAAAATACTACTATCCAAACAACCACCTGATTACTATTTGAGCTGTTCTGTTCTACCAAGCTTGTGTTCACGCACCTGAGGCCTCGCAGAGAGCATACAAGACCAGGGGATTTTTTTGTAGGCTGGTAACACTCCACACTGGCCACAGAAAGTATCTGTCTCTCCTTTGAAAGTAGAAAGCAGAAAGCTGCTGACAATGGCTCTGCTGATGTCCTTGCAGCTGCACCAGGCCAGATCACACCTTCCTCCCCAGCATCCCGCCTTAGTGAAATCCCTTTGCATAGCCCATAAACCTACTGCAGTCAGAACAGACACAGATTTTTGTATATGTGTGTGTATAATTAAAAAAAAAATTGAAACTCTGCAAGAGAAATTTGCTGTTTGGGGCTGGGTACATGGTACTGGGGCAGTACTATTTGCTGTCCTAAAGGGGTATCAAGCAGGAGCTGCCTCTCCAGCCACAGGTGCAGAAGTCACCCCAGTGCTGCGCAACACCTAAGATTTGTCACCGCATGCCACTAAATAATGTAACTTTACTTAAAAGCAGAGCTGAGACATCTTTCTAAATCTGCAGGGAAAGGACAATTTTATCAGCAACTTTTGGTTGGAGCGTTAGAATACCCTTGAAGAACGAAATCATGTTGGTCCGATGCACACTTCCAAGCAAACCTGCCCACCTGTGAGCATGCATACAAAGCTGCTGCAAAGCAAGGGAGCACAAGAGGTTGAGCAGAGCAGCTTCACACCACGCTTCCTGCACAATGAATGAAAGACTTGGGCCACCAAAACTCACTCAAATCTTGTTGGAGAAAAGCTGGTTAGTTTGTAGCAAGGCAAAAGAAACCAGTCCCTTTCTATCTATGTGTATTTCAAGTCTGGCGGGAAGCTAAAACATCACTGTCCTCACTCCCAAAGATGCCAAGACAAAGTAACTCCATTGATTTTGATGAGGTTTACATGACTGTTACTGAGGAGAGAACTTGGCATCCCTGATTTCAACAGTAAAGGTAATTTAGCTCTGTGAGCCTCAACCAAATGATGAAACAGTAATACATGTGCCCTGGGAATACCAGACTGATCGGGAACACCCATCCCAGCAAGACCCATCCCGAAAGTGCTTTTGCAGTTCAAACTGGGATTTGTATGTGGGCTGTCCTACCCGCTCTGGGTCCCCATGGAGGCTGCAGCTGTGGGCTGCCGAATTCTGGTTTCATTGTCCCTGCATGACGCTCGTTCCTTTTGGCAATTCTCATTCTGCTTGAAATGCATGTAGAATAAAATGTATGAAAAGAAGGGGAAAACCCGAGGTATAAGGTGTCTAGTATTTCCATTAACTGAGTTTATCTAATGTACACTTCTTTTCCAGGTCCAACCACACAGGGAAAATGCATGAACATGCTCATGCTCTCTAATAGCCACCACATAGCCAGCACTGGGTGAACACGACAGGCTCCCTAGCCCCACATTATCCCTATTAAAAAACTGCCCTGTCATAAGGACAGCCAAAACTTTTGGAGGCCATACATGTCTGCTTCATGAACCAGCATATGTATTGGCCTGAGCTTCACAGGGACAAACAGGCTGCCAGGACCGACTTAAGACTCTGCATCTAATGCTCGTGTGCCCTTACGCACAGAAGATGGAACGATGCCTCTTACCATACCACTGTTTACTCAGTGTCTGTATGCAGTACCTGAAGACCCTGCTAACATAGATAAGTGGTGGAAATGTCCCAAAATGGATGCAGCTCCTGGCAGACTGCAGGGAGTTGGCACTTGCAGAACCTCCCTTGTCTGCATTAGACTCTATTACTTGGTGTAAGATGAAAGGTGTATTGTGTATTCACTGTGGACAAGAGGCTGGTCTATTCACAAAAGCTGTCTCAAATCTGAAAAATACAGTCATTTTTCAAACTGTCTTTAATTGTTTGTAATATTTGCCATATGAAGTAGTAAAACAGTACAGCAATGCTCCTACAGCTATCCTATGCAAAAGCTGGAGGCAAATGAACTCACATCGTGGAGACCGAAATGGGAGAAAACACTTTGGCTCTCCACCACAAACATTTTAGACACAGTATATCAATTTTCTTCAAACCATATCTTTGTATCATATCTTCAAATTCATATCAAAAACATATAAACAAAAATAAATCATGATCAGTCTGAATGACAGCAAAGTTGCACACTGAAAGCCAACAAGAGCTCTAGTTAATACCTGTTTATTTTTACAGGCAAATCCTGAGCCAATAGTCTTTAAAACCAAGTTTATGATTTTTCAGAATTATGTAAATATATAATATGGAAGATCACCATACTGAGGTCACCTGTGACTGAATTTACTATGTTGATACAGACTGTTTAAGGACTATTTATTTAGATCTATGTATGGTCCCAAAATGAACACCCCTACCTCAGTCTTTGAAAAAATGCCAAAGCAAATGAAGAAAAGATGTAGCTGACCCGGTGTCCTCTGACACCTACAGCCTCTGTGCTGCCCCTGCTCCCAAATCTCTGCTGCAGCAACTTCTCCCAGGGAAAAAAAAGATAGTTCAGCCTTCTTATTTTTGCTTCCTTGCGGACACTCGGTAACAGCAATTTCAGTCGCTGCCAAAATACAGAGGCCAGTTCTGTGATCTGGACTGGTCTCCATTGGTTTGGTTTGGGGCTAAGTGCTGCCAGGCATACTCCATAGAGGCCACTGAATAAAGGCCATTGAATAATAATTAATTGTTTTATTAAAATACCACATGCGTAATCTGTTTAATTTTTAATTATCCAAGTACTAACTGTAAAACAACTGAAAGACCAATTATTTTCAATTATTTTGATACTCCAGAAACCCCTGGAAAAAAAAGACAGTGAACTAAAAATAGCAAGTGAAAAGAATAAAGTTTAGATTCTGTTGTTCTGCATAAAGAGAGTACTGCAGTGATGTGAAGGAGTTTAAATTTGTATCTATTTGCATAGTAATGTAGGTACATTAAGTTATTTTTTCACTGAGTTTTATTATACTGTGTTTTAAATCTTTAATGGAACTGTAATGGAAAAAGTGATTGTCAAGATCAAGATCAAGAATAAGAGAAGGAATTCAAACTGGCATGATATCAATAAAAGTCTTAATCCAGCTCCCAGTGAAAACAATAGGAGTTTTGGCATTAGCTATAATGGAAGCAGATCTGAGTCTAAGTATCTGCGTTTCAGGACTTTGCAGTATCTCTTTAGCTTTCAACTTTAATGATACCGTTCCACACATTCTGTTTTTTCCCTTGTGAAGTCATACCTTCACAGGAAAATATCAGTGTGTTTTACCTGTGGATTTGAGTTCTGTTGAGGAGCTCAAACATTAAGATCATAAGCCAAATATAATCCTCACGTTCACAGATGCCAACATGAAGTAATCCCAGAGGTTCTGATGGGGTTTATACTACTGCACACGTAGTACGTCAACAGAAAACAGACACACATGTATGTACACTGCAAAAAGACAAAAGCCTTCGCCTTTCTTACGGTATTAAAACTCAAATTTCTAAAATCAAATGTACATTTCTGGGTTTATGATTTTTTTTCTTTTTTCCCAACTCCTTCATTTTAAGGAGCTGTCACTTTCAGGTTTGAAGGTGAACCATTTCCAGCTGCAGATGCGGAATATGATAGTTTTTCATTTACAGGAATGAGTTTTTTTTGTTTGGTTTGGGTTTTGTTTTGTTTTAACTCAAAGAAGTATTTTTGTTCACTATTTTCCATCTAGTCCAAATGCTATTAAGTAATTATATAACAATATAGGCAATTTCTCATTCAACACTTTTTACAGAACTGCAAGTTGCATTGCCTTAAAATATCCCAATATATGACTATATATTATATTGACAGACATACAGACACAGCCAGATGTATGTATGGATCGAGGACAAAAACCTATATTGACAGTTGTATCTTCCAAGCAGTGAGTTTAACTCCCGTGTCCTTTGCATGCTGGGCAACACAAGAAGTTCCCCAAGACCCATCATGTACTCCTCTCCTCCCACTCTCCCCTTCCATGTATTCCCTCTCTTAATAAAGCTGTAAACAGGAATCTCTACACCTTCAGAGACAGATGTTTTGCCAGGTTCAGGGTACCGAGGGCTGGGAAGGAACCCTGGGGCAGTCAGGAAAGGAAAACCTTTAGGATTAAGTGAGTGTGTCCAACACCAGCAGCTTCCCACAACAGCTTTTTCCTTTCCCTTCCGCTTCCCTCAGTTCTTACACTCCCACCTTGGGGGGGCTGCTTTGCTTCATAGCTAGCTCCTGACTCTGCCCGTGGTTTCTGTTTGAAGGAAGTCAGACTGGCTTGTCTCTAAGAGAAAATGTACTTCATTTCTTTTGGAATATAAACCCAAAGGCCCTGGGACCTCACCTTCTTGAGGCTCTCTTCCCTCCAGACCCAGACCGCTGTTTCTCTCCCGATTCACTAAGCAGCAAAGGTTTTCACTATGTTATTCAACACCACTTTTGTGAACCAGAACAAAATATTCTGCTTGATTTCTTTTAAAGTGCTTTATCACGACCCAGGGTTGGAAACACTTCATGCATGTGTTTGTACAAAGTAGTCCATCACAAACTTCAAAAGACTATCACCCAGAAAACTATGTACCTAAAACGAGACAAGTCTTCATAGTAGTGTTATCTTTAAAGCCAAAGTAGCAGCCGTGCTAGTTACTGTTCTGGTTCAGGCCTGAAGGATGCAGAATAAAGCTTTAATCCTTTTAAACAGCTCTTTTTCTGACATGACAGTCAAAATAATGTGGAAGGTGGGTCATTTTGCATCACTGTTGTCTGGAAATGTCCATTGACCGCTTAAAGCAAGAAGAAAAACCTAAGCAAATCTAAGAGCCGTATATTACAGTAAGGTTCACCCTTTACAATTACTTCTGTGTTTTTTCTTGCTCCTATTTCTTTCTGTTTACACAGAGAAACAACTTCCATAAATATCTTTAGCGAATCTGCCCTAGTGCTTGCTTTTAATTAGCCTCATTATCAAATACCTCCTTAGGCAAAATTTTACACACTTAAAGTACATATCTAGGGGCCCAACATACGCACTTTCGTATAGGCAAAGTCCTGGTTTTCTGCCTGGACAAAATTGCTGGGAAGAGAAACGAGACTTGTCCAAGAAAACCTAGAAGTGTGATGACTTTGTAGATAATTCTTACTGAACTCAAAAGCAAATTAAAACAATTTACTGCCTATCTGATCTGCCAGTGCTTTCTGAAAGAGAGGGAAATTGAGACAGCACTTGACATATTCCTTTTACAACTACTGTATTTAAATTAGCCAATTTCTACTACACAGTATATGCAGCAGAATAAAAAAGGGGCTTAAATGCAAGGTTTCTGCTATGAATAACTCTGAATAACTCAGGAACATATGATCAAATGTCCAGTAACTGATTTTGGATCTAATAAAAAGGGAATCCCAGTAAAGTAGGCTGTTTTCTTTCTCTCAGCATCACAGAAAGGACGTTCTTCATTCACCAAGACAGCACACCAATGAACTTAAATCCTAGGTTGGAGAAGACCATTGTTACAAACACAGTGATAAAGACCTCCCGGACTGAACAAAGTACCCAACATTTTGACATATTAAGCCTTCACAGTCTTAATATTTTTACTGAAAGCAAATCTCTCCTTTTTACACTTTTTCCCATTATTGTATTATCAAAATTAACATGCAAGTATATAACGCCTGTGGTTTTAAATGGGAGTGCACCTCTCCAGTGTGCAAGGCTGTCACTATTCCTGTTTTGGGCTTAAACAACCCTATGTAAAATAACTGCCTGGGCTTACACAGCCAGTAGTTTAAGGTCTTGTGTCCCTTTTCTGGTGGAACAATGATAAATCATCCGACGTTAACTCACGCCTTTCTGCCTGATCACTTCCCAAAGCTAAGAATGCATGGAATTGCTTTCCCCAAAAACACCCAACAATGCCAAGAATGCGCTCGTGTCCAAAGGTTTATAAAAGCAGCACAAAAAGAAAAAAAAGAGAGCTAACATTTCAAGTTGAAGACAATGAGCGGTGACCAAAGGAGACAGTTACATTGCCCTACGCACCACAGCTGGGAGATTGATACGTGGCTCTAACTGTATAACACATGCCGTGTGGTCACTTTAGTTCTTAAATATCTATCTCCATGTGCGATACAGAAAGTTCATAAATCTCCATATTAAACACTTTTCTGTTAATCTACTCTTTTGATCCTAGAAACCTTCACAGCTCTGAGGAATCTCACTGCAAGGCCTAAAATGCGAGGAGCCACGGCCCATGCCAGAGGAATCAACTCAGGTCCACCCTTGTAAGAATTACTTCTCAGAGAAACACTCTGCAATGACCTCTGGTCTTGGTCTAAGAAGACAAATCTGATGAAGTAAGGCTTGTATGATCAAGCTCTTACTCAAAGCTGCATAAACGGAGCTCTTTTACTGCAGTATTCATCAAAGCAGCATGGTTGCCACCAGGATGAGAAGTCAAACAGTGTTTTCCCTCCAAGTAGCTCCCACCAACACCTCAGGAGCAATGGGCACCTACTTGACGAGCCGCCCCAAGCAGGCCAGGTGCCATCCATCTGCCAGAGAGACACACTCTGCCAAAACTTTCATAGTTTTCACTCATCATCTTCAGGTGAAAACACTTACTCATCAAAACAGCAAGATACAATTAATGAAAGAGTTCTCTATTAATAATTGAAAGCAGGACATGGCACAACATTAAAATCTTTACATAACTTCCTGTGTTATGTTGTTCAAATAATCCTATTTTAATAGATGGAAGTTTTAAAAGGAAATTTATAGATTAATTCTTTCTCTGTTTATTTTAGTAGAGAGGGATTCCTGGTGTGAAGAGGAACATATTTTTGTCCTTCCATTATCTTCTGCTTTTCAACATTTCAACGCTGTCTGATACAGAGTCCTCACTCAATACTTTGGAGAGTGCAAAAGTAATGAAATAAGAGATCTGTGTCCCTTGTGTGGTAACGAGAACCACCTGAGATACTTCTGTGGCACAAGGAATGAATCTTCTGCATGACAGTTGCACTATGCAGAAGGTATGGTAGACTTGGTGTCTACTGTATTCCAGCAACCTTGCACACAAGTTTGGTAATATATACTGCAAAGCAAACATACCAACACTGCATACGAATCCAACCGCATCTGCAAGTCAGGCAGTAAGTCATCTGAGCAGATGTTATATGGTTAATTATGAGTATATTTTTTCTCTGAATTTCTCTGAAGGCCAAGGTAAGACCCCGATAAAAATGCTGTCCAAAAAGGCCAAGCATCTATAGGCATTTATGGTCTACAGTATTGCAGGTAACTATTAGCCAAGACAAAGTCAGAGAAGTTAAACAAAATTACTGAGCTGGTATTTATCAATACACAAACAGTAGATTATGGATGTCCTTAGTCACACAAAATTTTCAGTGAACAAAACGCTACATTGCATAACCCTCAGGACGTGTGACTTGGAAAGCAAGGTTGACTCTAATGCTGGACAGCTAATGGCTGTCCCTGCTCTTCATGGGCTCACGTTCTGCCATAGCATTTCCAGGCACCCTTTCTTCACCATGGCATGTGCTACAATGCTAGCTGCGATACAGTCAAGTGAAGAAGACAAGACAGGCAACCCAGCTTGTCTGCAAACCAGAAAGGACTCAGTGAGGAAAGGAGGCAGATCCTGGTTCCTCACCCCATGAAACCAACTCTTCAACTATTAGAAGATAAATTGTGAAATGCTGTTGCTCTAAATCTTTTCAGTGCACCAAATGGGTCCCATTAACAGAAGCAAACCACACGTAATTTGGGTTTTTTTTGAGGTGAAAGCACTCTTCCCTCACATGCCAAAACCTCCACCCTATAATCCCCATTGGTCTCCTCTCTCCCAGGTTTGCTTTCTGTGGCTCTCCTGACCTGAGGTCAATGTAACCGCCACACCAGGGCTATACCTAGCACACCCAGCAGCTGTCCTGGTCAGAGCCAGTCTAGGTCTGTGTGAGCATACACCAAGATCTTCCACTCCATGGCTTCCAACTTCAAAATCATCATGTGAGAAGATGCACCTCCAGAGTCAGAAAAAAGCTTAGCTGAGAATCCAGCTCGACAGCTTTATAGCAACAAACGATAGAGAAATCTACAGGGCAGCAAAACATCTTTCAAACAAAAATGGTAAGACACTCAGTGAAGAACAACCAAAAAAATTAAGAAAACCATGTATGTGAGCAACGAGTGGATTTTCTTTACATCAGTCTGATGAGAATAAACTCCACGGCATGTAACTCCCTCCTTTGAGCTACCTGCAAACACAACACACTAAGATGAGTTTTGTCGTCAGAAATTCTCGCGGCTCCCTCTGAAAGAAACTCTGATGAAAGGTAATTAGTGTGTTGTATGTAAATAGACTTGAAAGGAGAACTTTGCTAATAAAGAATATACTGATTAATGCCCAGTTAAGATCTCCAAAAGTAAGGTGTGCTTACAGACTGTTGCTCTCCCTCATTGGAGTGCATCCTCTGCTCTTCTGTTATAAATCTCTTCAGATCCCAACATGCTAAAATATGGCACACAACAGACATTATCTACAGTAAAGGATTAGGTAGTTAATTTATCAGTGTTAATTTAGAGGCATTTACTTGTTGAAGTAGTTGCACATTTAGTCCATAGGCTTACCATGAGAACGCAACCAACATCAGAGTTGTTTAACTGGTCCCTCAGAACTCAGCAAACCGATCTTTATCTTGCTCTCTGCCAAGTCAAAGGAAAAATTCCCATCCCCGGGAACAGTGCAGGCTCCAGCCCGTATTGCACTTCTTCCAGAGCTGTGGCCAACTTTTCCCTACACTTTTTTACAAGGAGTTCCCAATGCTTAATAAAGACTCTTGGCTTTTAGATAGAAAACTGCTTTATCTAGTTTTGCTAAACTTCAGGTATTAGACTTTGGAAAGGTCAATACTTCTTTTTACACTAATGAGAATCTTCCACCAGGTAATTAAACCACATGCTTACTCATGGTGTGCAGTAACATACTCCTGGTAATTGCCATATGACTGCTCCTGGAACAAAGTGTTGCTTAATGGCAGAATTAGGCCCTAGGACTCTATTAAAATAAACGCAGCACAACTGTCAGAGTATGGCTTTTTCATAATAACACGTGATTTTAAAATGAAGTTGCAGCAGGTTGGGAAACCTTGTATTAAAGCTATTAAATATTTGCTCATGAACGTGGCTTATTTTTTTCACCCAAGGTCTCAATCTCACACAGGTCAGAGTCTTTCTTATAAGGGATCACAACAGCAGTAATATCCAGGAACAACAGGCAGAGATAATGATGCCAAATCCTCTTGTTTTTTAAGTTAGACCCTTAACATTAACTTAACACTGATTTTTTTTCCTCCCTTTTTTTTTTAAATTTAGTCTAAGATGCTCACTGATCTGAAGGATTAGGATGTGCAAGTCCCACTAGCTGTAACAGCAGTACTTCAAATTGTCAGAGGAGCTTTATGGCCAGGGTTAACCCAACTTGCGCTGTACGTGGAGAAGAGGCGCTGCAGTAAAGCACAGCAATGATCCAGCAATGATCAAAGTTACTAGGTGCCACCCAGCCTGTAGCGCTCGAACCTGGTAAAGTCCCTTGACCTTGTTAAAAAGTGCTTGCTGTAAGGGGACGTACATTGGTAGTGATACCCACGTAAATCACATAATTCTAATGATTTCCATGAAGAGAGGTATCAGCTGGACTGGTGTAAACTGAGTGTGATGGCTAGCTAGCAACAGCTCACCCATATAAATCCAGACTTAATGAATCTAGAATCTGACTCTTGAAGACACTTCAGATGGTATCAATAAAGGAGAAAGAAGAAAGGCCTAAGGTGCTTCCATGCTAATGTAAGAATATTAGCTCTCCTTGCTTGCAGCCTGTGAGAATTCATTTACAGAAGTATTTGAATGTTTATGAAAATTTTTTCCAATGCTGTGTATTCCAAAATCAGGAGCTAAGCCTTAAAGAGAACAAGGAAGTTTATCCAAGTAAAAATAAATATTGGTATCTTGCTATTTGTGCTATAAAATTAAGCCATTCAATAACACTGGGGACTGGGGGCTCCTGAAGTTTCTCTAGAAACCCACGTTTCTTAAAATGGGAAACAGATTCCTGTGAAATAGCAGAGCTCCAGGTGTCAGGGCATTAAGAAAACCAGTAAGTGTGCTTGCTTGTAAGAGTTTCATGACAGAAAAAAACTGGTAACGTTGTCTCCAGTACTCTCCTCTGGCTAAGGAACCTGTTTTGCCATCCTGACCATGCCGTGACTGCTCGAGGAGCGAAGAGCAGCTCGGAGGGAGGAGGAGATGCACAGCCTGTGCGCGGGAGGCACCCGCGGCCCTTTCAGGCTGGACAGTGATTTGTGCCAATGCAAATCTCCCGGAAATCTGAGCATCAATTTTACCAAGAAAGGACAGGAAAATGCTAACTAGAAGCCTACAGTTACCAAAATGATTTTATAATATGAAATGTCTGTACTTAGAATGCAAACAACTTTTTAACTATTAGCAGATTTGACATATTTAAAAAAAAGGAAAAGGAGTTGCTGAAAGGCCAATAATTCACACACTTCATGAATTTGCAGGCTGTGTGAAATCCAACAGACTAACTCAGCAAGTCAGAACTTCGTGTGCATGAGTCAGGATTTGATTCACGAACTGATTTTTTAAGACTGCTAATGCACTCATTACATCCTCAAAGCCCTACTAAATGACTCTCTGCTCACCGTAATTTGGGCTAAATATAAGAACAAGGCAACATGTTCATGTCTTTTAATAACAACATAGTTTACGTCATTGCCTTAAAAAGCTCTACAGGGTTTTAAACTTTTTATAAGAGAAATATACATAGATATTGACACATTCAGAAATACATATAGAGAGATAATTTATACAGAAAAATACGCAGAGGAAATGCAAGCCTGTACACTATTTAGAACTGGGCCAACTGCATGCCATGGAAAACAGACTGACCTAAAGCTACAGTGAAACAACAAAACAAGCTCTCCTGTGAGCTACAGCTGCAGTCCTTTGTCTTCTGTATTTGGGTACACACAAGGATCCTGCTCCTAGATCGCCAATGGGAAAAAGTCCCACAAGGGTGCACCGGGAATTCAGTTAGCAAGAGCTATGTTAGCACTGTCAATATCGGCAGAAACACCGGAAGGAAGTTCAGGAGAGTATGTGGGATCTGAATTCATGGGAGAGAGGTTTTTGTTTTATTTTAACTGCAGTTAACTAGTGCATGTCACCTACCCTAAGGGAAATCACAGTTGAGATAAGGCACCCATATTTTCTGTAAGGTAAACTCTACTGACCTCAGCAAATTTGCAAGAGGATTATAGAAGTCCCTCATCTTCTTGATCCTGTGACTTGGGTAACTAAAGTGAATTGTTTGAGCCAAATCAGAAAACATAACATATTTTCTGTAGTGAAAATAACCCCAAGAAGTACATATTGTAGGCAGAAAAACTACACTTGACATTGCACATGATTTGGAGGAAAAAATACATAACTCATCCACTAAAAAAGTCTTTGCATCATTTCTGAAGCACAGGTGCCACGTATAGAGGGAAAAGATCCACCCCAGATGGGGCAGATCTGGCTCCTGGTTGCCCTCTCTTCACACCATCCCTGAACTGTGTCTGAGAAGAGAAGCACTAGTAACAGCTATCAATCACAGATTATTTCAATTATGCTTAGCCCAAGGAAGCTGCATTCCAAAAAAAGACAAACCCCACCCCAAGAGGGAAAGGAGACCTCATATTTCAGGGCAGCTCTGCCTGATGCACAGCTCCAGGCACCCTGCTCCATATCCACTCTGCAGCCAAAGCCCCAGCAACCACCAACCCCACCCCTCTGCCTTACTACCCGTGCAGTGAATGTCTCATCCTCTCCTTGAGACATCTCCTGATTAGAAGGCATATTCCATCAATGCACCTTTTTAAAAGTAATTGTACCATAAGGAAGGATTGTGTCTACTACGTTTGTTTGCTTTCTTTTTCATATGGCTGCCATTGGAAATGTCACTTTTAGTACATGGACCAAGAAGCAAACCGCGCCTCTGATCTGTCCAACAACCTATGCTGCAGGTATAAAATAGAATTAAGAAAAACAAAAGAACTAATTGATTCCCTCAAGTGATCACACAAAAAAACCCCCACCTAAATAAACAAATAAAATTACCAGGACCTCAAATACCTTTCCGCCAGTAAACCACAATGCAGAACAGAACCTGGGAACGTCCTGCAATAACAACAGCCAGTGGGATAAATTGGCCTTTTTTAAGTATAAAGGACATTCTGGAGATTAAAACTTGACATGGAAAAGTCCAAGTTCTCCTTACCCCAACGACCTCTGTGGGAGAGGCCAGTTCCCAAATCCCTCAAAATGAGACCATGAATTTTCTGCTTTTTATGAGTACTCACACAGTATCTGTGTCATTATTACTCAGAACTGTAGCTGGCTAAGCACCGGCTAAATGCGCTGCATTGGCCAAGAGAAAAGTCAGAGACAGCCCCAGCCCCAAGGTGTTTACATGAGTTTGAGATCCTTAATGAAGCTGCCAGACAGCACAGAAAAGATTGACAGATGTTCCCGGTGGCGTAGCAAGAATGGTTAATCCGAGAGGGAGACAAATACGCGAGACACAGTAACCTAATGGTGTCACCGTATAAGCGACCTCAGCATTTTAGGTATGCAAATCACTGTAAGCGTATGGCTTTTACCAAAATAACGATTCTAATAAGAATAGATCTCAACAGAGGAAAAACGTTACAAAATCCCCAGGCAGGCAAAATCCATACGAAAAAAGGACAAACAACAGGATCTAGACTGCTTACCAAAAACAGTAGGACAAACAACAGGGTCTAGACTGCTTACCAAAAACAGTCTGTCCTCCTAAAAATTAATTGAAAATGGCAAAAATCAGTTTGTTAAAATAAACTCTAGCACCCTGTGGGAAAGGAAGTCAAACTGTTGACCTGGTCTTGCAAAACTCTCCCTACCCAGGCAGTTAGAGTGAAGTTAATGCAATTGCTCAAGAAAGAGAGGACAGTTCACCCAGGGAAGAATTTGCAGTGTCAGTGCGCAGAGAGATGTTTATGAGGGATAGACAGAATTTTTACACCTTAAAATTATTATAGTAAGCTTCTGTGTCTCTACACTCTGCAGTGAATTGACCTGTTTATACCGGAAAACTGTTTTACCACTTGCAACCAAATTACACGTATTCTAGTATTTTAGGCAGAAACAGCAGAGGCCATCATTGCTAGCCACATCGAATCATGCCAAATATCCCTGCAAATTTATCCTTGTTAGCACTGTTCTAAATTGTTTAATTGCAATAGTCTATTTGCTGACAGTTTCTCAAACCAATTTATTTGGAGAGTCAGCATTGGAGAGTCTACTTCCTGCAGCAATGCGTGATGGCAGGACTAGTTATAAGCCGTTGGTATCTACATGGGAACTAAAAGAGCTCCACCAAAAAGTGAAATTAAATTAGTATTCACCTCTCACAGTAGAAGGACCACTCAAATGTAATTCAGCAAGATTATAAACAGTTTTAAGATACTTTTATACACAGATAAAAAGGTTTTTCATAGGATGGATGTCCTCTAATGCAGACAAAGCTACTAACGTAAGAGTGATATTGCCTAATATCTACTATTTTAATTCTGATGATATAAAACTTGGATATTTTGGGTGCTCTTTCCACCAAAGTAATGAATAATTGTTCTCAAACTCCTAGTCCAGAGTCATGTGACATTATAAGAACTAGAGCATACACATAGACAGTATTATAACATTTATGACACAGGAAAAGAGTTGCTTTCTCAATGTATTCAAGGGGAAGAGGTGGGAGATTTGTGTCTTTAAAAATGGTATAGATGTTCAAAAATTACAAGAAAGGAGAAAAATATTTCCTGTAAAGTCAAACACCTCACAAAAATGTCATCATAGCACTGTAGTTTTGCAGGCTGTAAGGCATCACACCCCAGACCACCCGAATCTCTTCAATACGTTTAATGCCCCGGGTAACGCAGATTGTGCTGGGCAGGCTGTGGTCACACTAGCAGCCAAACCCTGCTCTCCTCCCCGCTGGGAACAGACCCGTGGAGTCAGGCCGGACACCCTGCGTGACTAAGGCTCGTGGGAGCTGGTTGTAGTGAAGCGACAGACCTCGCTGTAATGTGAGCAAACGTAAAGAGATGCATTTTATAGCTAAACCACATAAGACACACTATATGATGCTAGGTAACCAAAATGCACTGCCAATGGATAGAAGACAGGTTGTTCAGGAAAAGAAAAGGCTAATGGGATTCTTGGCTGCACTAAAAAGAACCCTTTATGCCATGGTACAAGCCCCAGTGAAACTGTATCTGGCCTATCATCTCTGTTTGGGGCTGTAATCCCACAGCAGCACACAGCCCCCACCTGCTGCACCACCCTGACTGCCTTTACCCGCATGTTTGCCTTAGGATGTCTCTCTTTGCAGCACCCCTCAAGCTCTGCGTCTGCAGCTCCTGAAGTAGCACAAGGAGAGCATCTTCAAAAACCCCTATTGTGGGGCCCCACTGAATCATACCTGGTTTGGGAGCTTCCTACAGAGGCAAAGAGGGAACTAGGAAGAAATTGGATACAGGTTTAACTGCATTAATTCATTTGGTTTCATTCCTGACACCATCCAAAACGGACCAGCTGTTCACCCCCTCCCCAGGACCAGGAGCCAACACAGCGTGCCACTGTCACCCCTTCTCCTCCTCTGACCCAGGGGCAGGACCTCCGCTCTTGGCAGCAAGCTGCCATCTTCCCACTGTAAGGGCTGAGGATCTGCTCAGAGCCATCACTCAGATTTTAAACTCAGGCAGGCAATAATTTCTTGGGTGTTTTCATTAACTGCACAGGTACCAGTGTATTTTCCGTGTAAGCACTGAAAGAATAAAGGCAGTGAAGACCTGAACCCATGCATACTAGGAGTGATAAGAAGCAAGGATCACTCCCAAAATCCTAAGCAGAGCTCGGAGTGAGTGTCTGGAACACATAGGAGAGGGGCAGAGTCCCAGCAAGGGGGGGCAATCCCAGCACTTACACCTCTTGTGCTTCCCCTTCAGCCAGGGCAGTGCTCAGGAGCACCAGCCCCTTCCTCCATTAAACCTGTGCCTGGAACTAAACGTTTTAAGTAATTCAGGTAAATAATGATGTGATACGGAATAGATACACATGGTCTATGGATACAAACTCCTCTGAAAAATAAAGTTATTGAAGTAATGTAACAGTGAATATAAGACAAAGTACAATGGTAAATGAAGCAATATTATCATGTCTGCAGTGCTCTGGCCCCAATTTCTGTTATCCAGTGACATATCTTTTTGCAGCAGATAAGCAAGAAGTCCTGACTGAGGACACCCTCCCACAGGCAGGTGACAGCAACATTTCAGGCTAAAACACATTTATCGTGAGATCCTGGAGAAACTTATAGCTTATCCGTGTTTTGTTGCTGTGACTACACAAAGTCTTGAGCTCCTTTTCTGCAAGTTCAGCCAGTAGCTCAGGGCATTGAATGCATTAATTCTGCTGGGGCCAGATGAGTGATACCCTGGAGCAGATAGGATCTGGCTACTACTGATGAAAGACTCATTAAAATTTTCTTGCTGCAAACACACAAGCACAAGAACAATTTTGAGTGACCTTATACCTCTGCAAAGGGCCAACAACTAAACCCCTACCGCCGTGCATGATCCTTGTACCAGAGCTAGAGAAAACAAATCTAACAAGACCATAGCTGCAAGGGAATACGCCTGAAACTTAAAAACCTTCCAATGTTTCCTTCATTGCGAGGCAGAGGGATTTGCTTTCCCGCAGAACAAGCCTCCGCTTCACCCTCCTTGTATCAGATAACCTTTTACATCCCGACTCCCGGAGTTTTGTCTTCTCCGGGAGCTGTGAAAATTCCTCCGGAGCGGTGGCTACGGTCAAAGATCGCATTTACAAGCGGAGCGCGATGCGGCCGGTAACCACAGTAACCGGGCTCCCCCCGAGCCCCGCCGGCCCCGCCGGTTGATGAGTAACTCGGGGACAATGGCACGCACCCAGCGCTCCTGCCAGGTCTCTAACACCAGCCCAGCCGAAGGAGGGATGAAAGGCATGAAACAAACCCCAGGGAAGGCAGACCAGGAAAGTCGCCAAGCTGAAACTGCAGCTGGAGAGACACCTGTAGCTGGTGGGAGTCATCAAAAAGGGACTATTAAAGCAAATTTTGCCAATTGTCTTTATTATTCTTCCTAAAGGATTTTTGAATGAGCATTTACAGCACTTTCTCAAGTGGAGAATAACATGCAAGAAGAACTCTGAATTGGATCCAGATTTTGGTCCTCCTTAACTTCGGGGCTTTCAAGAAGAAAGGGCAGACAAAAAATAGTTCATAACATTGTTTCAACCGCAGTCCACCTGTAAGCAACCACTTTGCCAGGTGTAACTCCCAGTCTGACCCTGTTGTGCTGCTTTAAAAATCTATTACCAAACATATTTCAATTAGCCCAGGAATATTTCTGAAGTATTTAAAATCAGCTGCTTATGTGAAAGTAAGAACTCTTCTATGAAAGTAGTAACCCAGCACCTGCTGCAGCAACCCAAGAGCAAGAGAAGGCAGATGCTGGGCAAGCATGGCTGTGTGCTGAAATGACAAACCCTGTCTCCCGCTGTCAAAGGTCTTGCGAGCGCGGTGACCCCTCCCACGGATTTTCCTCACCCGATGAGACCCCGTGGACTTGCTCCAGGCTACAACCTGACACCCAGGCAAGGGCGGACAACCGGGAAACTTGGGGTCGAGCACTTATTCCCCTCCAGGTTGCTGTGGCAGCACAATAGGATCTGTAAGGTGAAGGAGCGGGGGCTGACAACCTCCGCGTACGCATTTCAGGGGCTCCTGGTCTTGCCTGCGCTGGTTCAGTCCCAAGGACTGGCTGACAGCGCATCCTCTGCACTAGTTTCATCTGGGAGGAGCCCAGTTCGTGTGCTCCCCGGTGACTGCACGATGCACATCAAAGTAGAGTAAGTGGGAACGATCAGCTGCTCTGCTTCAAAAGCAGGCTTGTGATCTGAACTAAAATGGTAACATATTTGCACCCATGGCGAACAGATTTAAACTACACTGCAGCTTCGCCCAATTTCCCAGACACCCCGATGCAATATAAAATAACCAGCCTGTTTCTCACTCAGATGGATTTTCCCATACCCACAAACCCCGAAGTCACTATTTTGGAACTGATGAACTCTCATGCAGGGGATGAAAGTGAAATAAATGGCTCCCAGGTCCTGCTCCTTTCAAGTCGATTGCAGAAGTCCCTTTGACTTCAGAGAGAACAATAAGAACAATAATAGGTTCTCATTAGGCCCCGTTCCCAGCGGGGCTTTGGGTACTTCCAGAAATAACAAGATCTTCCCAAAGGTCTCTTTCTTTGTCTCTTCCTTTAATCCCAACAGGATTGGAATTTGGGGTTAATTTTGTTGCAGGAGTAGGCATTGAAATCCAGCGCAGCTCACATCAACACCTCTCATTCTGCCACCATCTCCAAATATCTCAGGATTAGACCTTTCTTGTTGGGCAGCCAGGTAAAAAAAGTGGGTTTCTAACAGATGGCTCTGGGCTAGCCACAAGTTTAGTTTTCATCTAATTAATATTCCTTCCGTGTGCATGTGTTATGAAAGAATTGAAAGTAGGTGTATGGAATAAGGCACATCCAGAGACTCCAAGCACTGAAAGATATAATTGCCAGGAGACTTCTACCACCTCCCTCCAGCCCCTGTGCGTATTTTATTCCTAGCCTAATTCTCTTCCGATCTTTTCCCATATTATCCAGGATATATTTTGCTTCACTTTATATAGTGAAAACCCTATCCTACAAACACGTGCCTCCTCAACTTACTTTGGTAAACAGAAATGTAACACAGATATAACAGTGTTTCAAATGAATAATTACATCTCTCTATAAAAAACATACCGATTAAATGCTATATTTCTAGATTTAGTATAAAAATGATTTGTTCATAGTCTCAATTCTCTCTGTTTTTTTTTAATACGCACACAGTTCTGTCCAGAACCACACTGGTGATACATGTGGATCTTCCTGCCTGGCAGATAACAGTGAAGTCCCTGACCTTGTTTAGGTCTTTTCAGGCAAAAGACCGAACTTCTACAAAGAAAGATTTCCCAGGCTGTGCTTTTCAAGCCTCCTCAGAGCCAGTCATTCAGGGCCCAGTTTGAGTGTCTTCCTCGAATCTTTTCCTATTAATCTTAAGGAACCAAGCTGTGATCCTGGTTTAGACCTAAAAAACTTGGAGACTTGCAATAGCAAGAAATTGGAACTTAATTCCCATTGAGCCATTTCTTGTAGAAAGTAATTAAAATAAGCATTGATACACAAACAGCACTCCAGAGTCCTATTGTTTTACAAGTGACAGAAATCTGCATTTAGACAATGAAATAGGCTCTTCAATTTAAAGGGTCCCTTACTTAAAAAAGGGACTACAAAGATGCATCTTGCAGCCTACTTTTCCTAAGGAATGTCTATGAGGAGGTTTCAATCACTATGACAACCTCTTTTTAATGCCAATGCTTTTCTAGCCCAGACAACTCTTTCCTGAGAAAGGGCATGTTTCAAGGCTCTGCCAAAACTGTGGTTAAAAGCCTTACTGACAAGAAGATAATCTATAAGGTTACCGTTTTGGCAAACAACAGCTTTCAAAAAGAACCGGGAATTTTGCATTACTGCTGGCCAAAAGATTGCTGCTGTAATGGGAAAAAACAATAGAGATAATAAGAAAAACAAAACAAAACAATCTGCCATAAGCATAATTTGTGTAAAACATAGGCGTTCTGGGGTCTAACGGTTTTGGTACCTCAGGAGTTTGCAAACCTATAAAGATGTATTGCATAGGGACAGATAAGGAGAACATGAGGCACCCTCTCCAAATTTGCATTTTATTTCAATCCACAATAAAGATCCTTTAACATTTGTCAGTCTTTATCTGCTAAGTCTCTGCTACGTCTCAATCGACAAAACCAAATGCAACCATTTCTTGCAACTCATATTTACAGAGCATTTCTTGTACTATATTGCCATCTCTCTCTAGAATAAGCAAATAAAGGGTTTCCCTTTCATCAGCAATTTGATGTTATTCCATAAGAATTACCTCATGGGGAATACGATAAAAGAGACTCTTCAATATTCACAGTGCAGTTCCAACCTGGTGTCAATTCAGAGGCACATTAGTGCAGCCCTGTACAGGCTTTGCATTCCCGCAGGATGGTTTGCAGCCATGCAGCCACCGGGTTTTCCCTTTCAGTGAGGATTTGCACCCACCCAAGTTCCAGCGAGCTCATTTTCTGCTCTGATTTCTGACCTGTTACTACTTTCACAGGGAAATAAATTAACACAGGTTATGTAGCACAGCTAAAACAGCAGCAGACGATGGAGTGCAAAATGAGGATTTTGGAGCCTCACGCTGTACAAATGGTCTTGCTACCCAGAGCTTGCATGCAAACTGCTGCCAGGGTGGTGGATCGGCACGGGAAGAAACAGGTAAGAGAGCGGTTTTGCAATCATAGCCAGCACAAAAGCCCTAGCAGCTGTTGCTATTGAATCTGAGGGATGGAAAGGCTATACGCACACTCAAGCAACCGCCTGCATTGGCAGCTGACGGCCATAACAACATGTTGCAAGAATTGTTTACTTTTACCGCAGTGGTGTTCTTCACATGTATAGGTATGCACACAAAAAAAAGGGAGTTTCAGTGTTATACAATAACAATATGGTGTTATACAATGCACGATAGTTAAAAGAAAGGAGGTTATTTTATGTAAGATGTGCCTGAGCAGAATATACTCCTGCAGGGTAGCCTCTGACTTACTAAGAGTACAACTACTGTACTTAGCCTTCTCCTCTAGAAGCAGGACACATGTTATAAGAAAAAGAGATGTTACAATAAAAACCACAACAAATAAAGGGGTTGGGGAAACACTGCTGTTTCTGGAAGAACCCACATAAACCTGCGTATCTGTGCCTGTGACCCTCACTAGGATCTGCTGCTTCAGAAAGCCACTGAAAGGGTCAAACTAATACAAGATCTTGTCTCATGCTACTGCCACTGTTTACAGGTTAAAATATTAGAAGAATAGTGGATCTCTCAATATTTTGACCTCAAAAATAGTTGTAGTGATATACTGGGATATGGTCACATACAGACACACAGTAAACACGAAAAATGTTGCAATACAAGGATATTTATAGACCTCTCACAGTACATAAGCCACTAAGTAACTGGTAATAATTGTGTCTCTGCCATGCTACCATCAGAGAAAAAGAAACTAAGCTCTGAAGTGTTCTGCCACAGGATCTGAGGAATTTTCCTAGAAAACATTTATGAATGCCTATACATTCCGTTAATGAAAATAAGCTTTGTCAGAAAAATTACATCAGTAAAGGGACAGGCAGCCAGATCCCACTTCAAGACACGACACCCAGTTAAGGCTGTGTGCCCACAGCCCCCCAGACCAAGCAAAAAGGACCTTTAGTGAGGACTTCTGGGAGCGGTCAGGACATGCCAAAGGGGCAGGACTGGCAATGCTGCTCTCTGCTGAATTATGAGAGTGACAAATTCCTTTCCCGAAATGCAGCCTCTTGCTCCGAGAGCAGCAGAGCTATGTGAGCATACATTTAGCCCTGGGCTATCTATAGCTTCTGTACATAGATGACATTGTCTCCCAGCTAAGACAAAGGCTGGTCCTTGTCTAGTCCTCTAGGACGGATGCTAGCCAAGCTGGGAGTAACTTGAACAGTGACAAACTCATGCATCCATCAAAGTCAATGGAGGCACAGGTGCAGAAAGTCAGGCACAGCCCCACCGATCTGCTGACAGTGATGGAAAAAAAATCAGCCCAGAAGGCAACACCTCCCAGGCTAAAGCTGAAGACACAGGTCAATCAATCTAGAAAAGAGGCGAAAAGGCAAGAGAAGCCAAAAGTCACAAATTTTGCTGGTATAGTGCCACTGGCCAGGTTGTTTCAACAAAACATGTTCATGTTTGGAGATTTGTGTCAGGATACTCTACCCACAGAGCACCAAGCTCCACCGGCAACAAGGATGTGCAGCTCTCCAGCTGGTCCTCTCAGCGTCCTCTAGGAACACATAGGAAAGCTGTGGTCACATACTCAGGGCAGCTGCTGGCACTGTACAGCTTTGGTAGATGTGAGCAGTTGGGGAACTGACAGACACCCCTCCAGTCCCCACTGCTCTGCCCTGTAACCAGCCTCTTGCAGGCACCACTTAGACATTTCCCATCACAAGGTACAACAGTACAGCACGTTTCAACATACTCCAGTTTCCTGGAGGGTGATCTCGAACTCTCCAGGAACTGACAGTGAAGAACTGTTCCTGGTTCTGATGGTATCACCACTTCCTCTGTCTCCAGGGGGTTGGCAACCTAGCTAGACAAGTTCCTTCTGAAATGGTCTAAAATCCAGATGTTGCAGATATTGGCATCAAGGACATCATTTCTGCAGTGGAGGATGGTTTAAATGAAAATATGAGAAACAGGGGTTGTCCAGCCTCCCAACTCCAGTTTGATTTGATAGAAAGGTTTGGCCACAATGCACTGAAGACCCTCTTCCTCAAAGCACCTGATGACATTTCAGGCTCTTCTGCTCCACAAGAACCACAGCAGCGCTATATCTGAGATCCCCCAGAGCAATGCGGGCTGTACAGAGCAGAAATATGTAATGGAGAGGGCATCTCTCACGTCTCCATCACAGCTTTGCACTGCTTAAGAAAAGACGCGGAGCCTCACCTGGACTGTCCAGAGTATTGCTCTATTTCAATGGTATATCAATCTGGCAGGGCTCAACGTCAGCAGAGATGTCCAGTTCAGCACCAATAACCCAGGTGCCAGCCATATGGAGAGGTCAGCCAGCAGTATTTGGTCAAAACCAAGTTTTATGATTTAGGTAAAGATGCAGGTAGTCCACAAGACTACTGGAGCTTTGCAGTAAGTTCCCATTAAGGCTGGGAAGACCTGAGTCACACTGCTGCCAGGTTCCCTCCTGGAGGCTTTTGGAGAGATACTGATAATCAGTTTTAATATCCCAGACGCTGATGTAGGGGAAGGCAGCTAGGCTGTAACTCTGGAGCACAGAGTTAGCACTGCTCAGTTTAAACAAAATAGGCTCTCTTTGTGAGCCCTGCCTGAGGTGGTCAGCATCTAACAAAAGACCACTGACAGTCCTTTGGCACGATCTCAAGCAATTTGAACTTTCCACAGCTTTTGCAGTAACACAGTTCACTTAAAGCTGACACAGGCAGGAACTTTCCAGTAATCCTCATGTTAGCTCTTACACTGGGTTAATAATTCCCTGCTCAGTCATCTGTGACTGAGACACCACCAGCAAGATGCTGGTTAAGTCTCACCTACTAAAAGTGGAATCAAAAACATATATGGAAAACTTTAAAAAATTAAATAAAGCAAATGCTCTATCATACTTGTGTGCAAGGCAAAGTCGAGTTGCTGGCTTTTTTCATTTTATTACAGTGATTTATAAGCCAAAATGGGACCAAGACCAAGAACCTACAGTCTGCAAACATAAACACAAGAAAAACAGCACTTTCCTTTTGATGTCCTTTAAACAATGTTGCTTAAGATTTTCTGGTTTTCATTTTTTGTCTTTTTTTAAACTAGTAAATAGAGACAAATTGAAACCTAACACCTAAAAATAATATGCATCCAACCTTGTTAGCCTCGAGGCAAGCTCTGAGCTCCCATTTTGGGTAAAGCCATTCACCTATGGGCTGGTGACAGGGCCCCTCTGAAGAGCCTCTCCCCCAGCACCACGAGGCTCCCAAAGCCCTGAACTCCATACCCTATCTAGGTAATATTCTCGCTGCTTTGGTCTTTTTTTTTGAAGCGTATAGAAATATTCTTTCCTGAGCTGATTTTGGCTTAGTAAAGAAATTCAGTTTGTTCTGATTTTAGTGGGAAGAGCTTTTGTAAAAAAAAACTGGCCACATGCCCTCACCTTGGTCTTTCTATCACAAAGGGCTCAGCAAGGGGTCTAAGAAACCAGGCAGCTGTACCTGTCCCACCTCAAAGCAAAATCCCGACCAGGAAGGCAGCATTAATTGTTAAAGGAAAATACAGGGATTTTCCTTAGAGATTCAAAGGCAATTCATATAACAATTAAAGCATCAAGTTCAGATGTACTTACAATTAATGTGGTTATAATAGCAAACGTATCCAGATATATAAACAAATAAATAAACCAGCAAACAGGGTGAAATGTTTAGCTTGAGTCAAGCTCTTCCCCTAGGGATGAAAGAGCCATGATGGTCCCTGCTCCCAGCATGGCCACCAGTGCAGGGGTCAGCTTGGCAGGTGTGATACACACATGCTGGCTTAAGGCAGCCAGAGACCCTGAAGTCATGGGTATCTCCCGCCCTCCCCTTCTCCTGGTTGTTTCCACAACTAGCAATTACCTGGAAATGGGCCCAAATGGAACCGAAAGTCAAATGGGGACAAACATCTTAATTTTGACAAGAAACCCATCCCAGGTCACGGCTACCCTGTATCACCTGCAACGCGGGGAGGAGAGCAAACCCTGCCCAGCACAGCTCTCCTGCCCGCGTTTGTGTTGGCAATCTGCAGGCTAAAAGGCTGCCAACAAATACAAATAAAAATGTAAAAATACATTCACTGCACCTGGTTCTTTATTCTTCTCTGAAATATATGACTAAGCTTTGCTCTAACATGAGTGGGGAGGCAATATAGCTACTATTTGTGTAGTGAAATGGGTATCAGCTGTATCCAAAACACCCCAGTTAGAGGGATGAGCAAAGAGAGTAACAAAAAACTAGATGGGGCACCCCACTGCCTTTCAGACAGTAGCCAGCAGCCACCAGCAGCAGCCATCCAGGGACGGGTGTTTCTATGGCTGAAGCTTTGCAAGTTTTGCAAAGGAGTTTTAAAGAATGATGTAAACACAGTAAAAATTTTGCAGAAAAAAAATGAAGCTCAAAGCACCTGAGAACATTGCACACAGTTACCACCTCTGTAATTTGCCCTTTCCCTGGAAATGGTTTGGGTGTAAATACACCCGTTCACAGTGAGATGCTTTCATTTACACTTCTGGGCAAGTGAGGCACATCTGGAGAAATCATCTTCACAGTATGTTACAAGACTAGGAGCACTCCTTGTAGGATGGGAAGACAGATGGCTAAGGGGAGACATGACAAGGAAATATAAAATCACAACAAGAAGGGGAACAAATAATCCCTGTTCCTCACAATATAAAAACTAATGATCACCCAGTGAAATGATCAGGCAACATGTTTTAACAGAAAACAATTTCTGCAAGTCCGTGCCTCTGAATGGTGGAGACTGTGATCCGGCATTGGAGAAAGCAGAAACCTCAGAGAGGGATTAAACAGACTGAGATGAGGGGGCCATGGAGTGTGGCACTGACTTGCCCATGGTGAGTCAACACCATGATTGATCCAGGGGAAGCCTGTAGCCCCAAAAGCCCTTAAACATCTGCCTACCAGGAGCTGGGACAGAGCAAGAAGGGAAGGACCAGTCTGTACTTGTCCTGTTTCTCATACTCTTTCCTTAATACTTGTTACCAGGCAGAGCTAGAGTGGGGATATTAGCTGAGACATCCCTTTGGCCTCATATAATTTAGCAGGTCTGAGAGGTGATGCTTACGGTAGTAAATAAAACGAGGTGCCACATACGATCACCTGCAGCAGCGTCAGTGCTGGACCTGGTGCAGCTTTTGGCTGGTGCAGGAGTGCCCTGCCAAGCTGGGTCACTTCCAGGGACGGATCCTGGCCACGCCGGGATGGGACGGAGCAGAGGGAGCTGAGCCGGCCCAGCCATGCTCTGCCATTTAGCCTCTGGGGCAGGCAAGCATCCCTGCCTTGCTTAACGAGCTTCTGTAAACATTAGCAGGGCAGGTCTTTTCTAACTTTAAATTACTTAAACATGCAAAACAGTGGTTAAAATCATCCAGACTATTTTCTGCTATCTGTATGGCAGTTGGGCTCATTGATCTCACACATCACTAAAAGGGCCACTTAGGCTAATTGGAGGGTATACCTTAATTACCTACACATGGCGCTGAATCAGGCAGCCCAGCTAAATCCCAGTCCCCATGCGGCCTCCTAGCCCTAAAATGAGCTGTGCCAGGAGATCCTCTTTCACTGTTTACCTGCCTCTCCTTCAGACTCACTTCTCCTGAAACAGAAGGAAGTCAGAGTACTTTTTGACTAACAAACACATCCAAAAAGGGTGTGTTGTACCTCACAGAAATCGTAACTCGCTCACAGAGCAGGATACACCCAAAAAACTCCGGCGAGCACCAGCTTTTCCCAGAGGCTGCTTTTGTGCGTATTACATTGAAGACAATGTTTTTATGAGAGACCGCTCCTGTCTGCGGGTATCGGCGTGAGGGAGCCGCGCAGCTCCTTCCCGCCAAGCGCAGCCCTCGGGCCCCCGCCGCAGCTCCCAGCCACCACGCCGGCTCTGCGTCCACAAGAGCTCGCTCTCGTCTGCGGATCAAACCCAGTTCTCCTCCCAGGGCTTCCCAGCCGGGTCTACCTCCCAGTTCACCTCTCAAGGAGGGTTTCTCATGCAGGAGAAAAGCATCCCTGACTGGATTTCTTGTGATAGATCCCAGGGTGAGGGGCAGGGTAATCCTGGTGTCCATCTGGCCGCGCTCTCCCTGCCTCCACCTGGCTCCTCTGAGTCCATTAAGATGAAGACCTGTGACTTTATGCCACAAGAGAGGTGGAGATCTCAGCACGCAGTGAATATCTTTAACACAAGGACGTTCGAGAGAAGAGTAAGAGGGAGGATGGTGTCAAACCAAAACACGGTTCAAGAGACATGAAAGTAGCTTTCCTCATCATGCTACACAAGCCTGGCTTCAGGGAAGCAACTGCCACACTTTCTAAGCCAAAATGCTGAATAATTACAGGCCGCTTAGCCCAGCGCTACCTATTGTGCAAAGTCCTCCATACGGGTTTCCACACAAACAAGTGGTTTGAGCTTTTTTTGGTCACCTTTGATGATGGAGACAGCAAAAAGGGAACCCCAGGTGCAAGGACGCAAATTTAGACTCGGCAGCTGCCTCGCAGTAACATGAGTGTCTCTGCCTGGAGCCCCTAAGCAATTAGATATCAGCCAAGCACGGTCACCTTTTGCTCTTACTATGGCTGACATGGACTTTATGGGTCTTCTCCAACAGCTCTGAAGAGTGGCAAACCAAAGGGAGGTAATGATTTGAAGACCGTGACAGCCCAACTCCGAGCATTTTTATACACACAAACCATCGCAGAAGCCTGATTCTGATGAGTCACCCTGTTTAGTTTGACTCATCTCGTCTGCTCCTCACCAAACACAAGCCAGTACAGGCCAAATCCTACCCAGTTGATACTGTCTCGTGAAAGCAATTATAGCAAGTTGCTTCTCAGATTGTAAGGCCTTTGGGTGCAGCTGACGAGTGCAGTGAAGGAACGCATGTGGACACATACTGCACACACAGTTTGTCTCCATCCAGTTTTTTTTCCTCACCCTCTATCTTTTCTAAAAATACTGATTCCCAGCACCATACTTCTGAGGAAACAAAGCAGGAGGAAAAGAGAAAAAAGAGAACAAGTGTGGACAAGGCTCGAGGTAGCTGTAGATAAGATGGTGCCTGAAATCCCAGCAGCCTCCCTGGAGCCACGTCTCTCTTCCCTCTTCTAGCAACATGCCTACTGGTGGGGCTGCACCCACCTTTGCAAAGACAGAAGCTTTTTTTTTTTTTTTTTTTTGAAGTGTAGCCAGAGTTATGAGTACAATCCTCTGAAGCCAACAAGGCTTCCTAAAGTGTGAGAGAGGCCAGAGACCAGCCTTTTCTATTCCTCCTCTTTGTTCGGATCAGGAATTTGCAATCCAAATCCCAGCCACACCAGGGCAGGCAATGAGCCCAGCCTCTGTGAGTAAGAAGCATCTTAAAGAGTTCATGAGGCTGCTTGCCAAGGAGCTGCTGTGAGACAAGGTGAACCGAGCTCAAAAAAACCCTGTATGTATATAACACCATTAAGATAGCAAATAAAAAACCTGTCCTGCAGTGCAAAGGAATATGATAGTTACCAACTGCTCCCCTATAGCTGCAAAGAGTCCTTGAAATATTAACAGGGTTATCAGCATTCACTTATCGGTTACAGTAGTGCCTAGATAATTCAAAGGACTGAGCCAGAGCTCATAAATACATACACTTTCTCAATGTAAAATCCTTATTATCAGAGAATTTCTTACCTTTTTTAACCAAAATTTGTTAATGTTTTTAAAATTAACAAACCTAGAAAGGCAGCAATCTACATGGAATGAAGAACTAAAATTATTCATTTGTTTATTTTTGCATTCATTTATTACAATATTTTCATGCGCTCTGTGTGTTTCCAAGACAGGTGTTTTTAAACATGTTTACTGAATCTCCTGTGGTGTTTTGATGTTAGCACAATGCAGCTGCATTTTGCATCACAAAATCTGTGGTAGGTTCAAGCTGCAGAACTTCTAGGTGGCAGAACTTCACACAAATGAAAGCTGGGAGTTTTGTACCCACAGAAGAGAGTGGTGAGTGCTTACACACTTGCCTATGTGGGTTAGGTGCCGAGTATCCCGCACAGAGCCCTGGAACAAATTCTCCCCTTAGTTTCAGTCAATGTCGTCACGCTGGCCTAAGGGAGGGACAGCACAACCTTTTCGTATGTTGAAAGGACTTTCGAGAGACTTTCTACCTTCCAGAAAGGACAGAACGCAAGCATGGGCAAACTTACATAATCTCCTCCAAGAAGCAACAGCAGCAGAGAACCCACCAAGCCAAGGACAGAGCCTAAACCCACCTAATTACTGCCTCCTCTTTTATACCATCCCTGGTACCTGACCAACCATGTGCTGAACTGTTCCAGCACAAGGTAATAAAAATCCTACTCAAAGAAAAACAACAAAAATGAGTATTCTTCTTTACGCTCTGGTTGCAAACACACAGCAGCCCTAAACTAATCTAAGGGCTGGCTGCCACAGTCTCTCTCCTCCTCTGCACTGGCACTCATCTCATAGTGCATTGAACTGTTTCTTCACACAAAGTCAGAACTTTTTGGTTTGCTTGGTTTTTATTGGCAATTTGGCTTTTTATCAACTTGCCTCCTCCCTTGCACTGTCTCTGATATTCCTTTGATGGACTAAGCTATTTCTTCATGCTAAGTCAGAAGTTTGTTTTGGTTTTTTTTTAATGGCAGGTTGTCTTTTTAGCAACTTGGTGCGTGGAAACAGCCCAGCACAAGGTCATACAGGTGCTGGGAAGGGAAGGACTGTAACAGCCAGAAGCAAGATTGGCTCAGATTCCCTACAACTTGCAGCCTGTGACATTTGTGAATAACTTCCAGTCCCATTCATTTATCTGTTGAACCACGCTGCTTTGTGGATTCTGTATCTTCTTTTGATACCAAGTTCAGGAGAAGATAGCAATGCTGTTATCAACACACAACAACTTATACAAGCTCAGGCAGTTCAAAGGGCTAATTGCATTTACAATTTGTTAATATGTGTGTTTAATTTCTGCAGCAAGAAGAGAACAGGAAATAATTTTCCCCCTAACAAGTTCAATTTTCTATTCAAGGAAGCTTCTCAAGGAAGTGTGTTGTATATACATAATACTACTTATAAACTATCAAGCGTTCATTAATTTATCAAGCTTCATCTTAAACCCAGCTACACTTCTTTGGATTCCTTCACAGAGACATTGTTCCAGAAATTTGCTTCCCTAAAGGTTTCAAACTGCCTCCTAACATCCCACCTAAATTTACTGAGAGTCAGTTCACTTACAGATTTTTTCCTTTAAACTCCCCTGCTCTTCACTTTGTTTTCCATAAGTACTTCAGAGAGGTAGGTAGCAATCATAGTCCTCTTTGGTTTTCATTTTGCAATATGAAAGATGCAATCTTCTACCAGAAATGATACCTCCAATGAAATAAATTCTCTGTTCCCCAACTTGTCCTCTTTACAATATAAATTAACTTTTCTTGACTAGGAACCATAAGAATAGTACAGAGATGAGATATTTGTAGTGCCTTGTACAACAGCATGTAATACCTTACTTTCCTTAATAAACCCACCCCACTTAAACCCCTGTGGTAGAAGCCCCATACGCCAATGCATTTTTCAGCTGGTCTGTTGCTTCCATCTTCCTGAACCAACTCAAACACATAGACAGTGGTTAGACAAGAGAAGTAAGTCACCCAAACAGTGTAATTTCAGAAAATGGAATAATTTTCCATCCCAGTATTTGATAAGCACTTTAAATACTGCATAAGCAGGTGGAGGGCCCGTCTCCAAAGAGAGGGCAGTGTGGTCCTGGCACATCACACCCAGGTAACAATATATTGCTTTCCTCGGGGAAGCAGCAGCATTGCCTCTAAACAAGCAGCAACACACAATCCAACTGAAGGAAATGCAAGAGGTGCTGAAATGCCGTCACACGGAGGCTAATCTGTTCCAAGAGATTTTGTGACTCATAAATTATCGTAGAGAAAATTAACTGCTATGAAATGCTTAAGAACAGAAATGGAAAATAAATTAAGATGTCTAATAAGGAACAGAAGCAGTGGTGGTTTCTTAGTGTGGGATTATTAATTATTGTGCTTTCCAAAAGTGATTAAATTACCCTAAAGCTCTAATGGATCAGCATCTCATTTGCTAGAGGACCAGCTCTCAGCTGCGACCTCAAGCCCCTGCCCCAAGACCTGAGCATCTCCACAAAGTGCCTATGCCCATTGGCTTCTCCCACTGCACCACGAGGATGGAACGGGTGTTCAACAGCAAAAAACCCATCCCCAGGACGGACCACCAGCAAATTAGCTGCTGACTGCCAGAAGTGGGAAGCAGGGAGGGATGACACTGGTCACAAAACTAATCAGAGCCCTGCTTTTAATAATCACCGTATCATAAAAGGGAAAACTACTGCAAAAAGGAAAAAGCACTGGAAATGCAAACCCAGATGCGTGGCTGTAAAATCATCAAGCTGAGCTCTCTGCTGAGTACATGGAGGGATTCAGTGACCCTGAGGGAGCCTTACCTGCTGAATGAGCCAAGAATACGCCTTGCCAGGTATTAGGCAATGTCGTGTAATATGACTACAGCAGTAAGCACAAAGGCTCTACAGTGCAAAGAACAGCACTGTGAATTTCACAACTGCTGAAATCTCAGACTGATTTCTTTAAAATTCAGTTTCAGTGCAGGAATAAAATTTAATTAGTCTTTTCTTATCATTAGTCATTTATATAAGTTCATTTAAATACCTGAAAATGCACAATATCCCAACTTTACACAGCGCCGAGCCAGTAAAACACCATCCTATGTGATCAGTATGGGATATGTAGAGTGTAAGTTGTTTACCCCATGGGACGCCTTCCAGTCTGAGAAAGCTTTCAAATTGGCCATCAAAGTTGTCACTTTCCCTTCAGGCCTTGAAAAGAGCAATGGGATCTTTTGACAGCTGAAGTCTGAATGAAGGAGATGCAGAGCAAAAACCTAGGGAGTCACTGACACCACCTCAGACCAGGCGAAACAGCCTCTCCTGGAGGACTTTCCCCCAGGAAAAAAAAAGGATGGATGCTCAACTGCCACCAGTGGCGTGAAGAATTCTAGCTGGCATCTCAACTTCAGTGCAGTCTGATGCCTGTTGGGCGAGCCAAGGAGTGAATCAGTCATCTCAGCTTAAGAAATCCCCAACCACTTGGCAAGTGACATATTTTAAAAGCAGATAATACAAAAGTTTGTAAAACTCATTCATACAAAACAAAAGTTCACTGCATAGAATAGAAAAAATGTCCTTGTCTCTCAGTTCTCACCTGAGTTTATTGCCATTAATCGGTCATGTCCATCAGCGCTGTTGGTAGTAAATAGGAATTTCTTAGTTTAAAGCCTCTTAAAGCTGAATAAAGTCCCAGAGACTGCTATTAACAGCCATTAGGGAGCTGAGGCACGAAGGAACCAGCCAGTAAAGGCGACTGCAACTTGTCACAGGGGATAAGAAAAAAAAATATAGCCACCATCTACACCCAAACTGGGCCAAATTCCCAGTTCATGGGTACAGGTGTTGCTCCCACAGACTCCAAAGACGACAAACACTGACATTCAGTGTACGGCATACCCTGTGACCTGGGGCTGGCCACATATGTACCACAACTGCCTGTGCTGGACAGCAAAACCTCTGAGGGACTGTCACCACCTCACGCCGTGGCCCCCAAGACCCTGTGCAAGGAGAGGGGCAAAGGATCGTGGCTGCAAAACCTCTGGAAGCTGCGCCCGGCAGCCAGCACCGCTGAGGTCCCAACCCCAAAACAGTCACTGGGAGAGCAAGGGCTGCATGGGCAATGTCACCAGTTCACTGGGAGCATCTCATGGGGCATCCCTGGAAGGGACGGAACCTGCCCCTCCCCTTGGGCCAACGCACCCACCTAATGGCAAGTAGCAGCACGGTGGTCAGAAGAGGGTGAGGGATGGATGAGAAACCTGCCCTGCCTCCCCAAAGGCAAGAGGGAAGGCAGCGGGAAAGGATGCTGCCACACCATCAGCAAGCACCGTGCCTGGTGGGCAACCGCCAGCCAGCTTCCAGCACCTGCTGGACACACCATCGTCTGGGACCGGGGCGGTCCCCAGCGCCGCCATCTGTATCTGGCTATCTCACGGGGCAGTCAGGCAGTCGATGTCTGGTGGTTATCCTAATTATTTACAGCAGGTATTACAAAAGCAGCCCCTGCGAGGTCTCTGCTGCGCACAGCCCTGTACAAACTTGCAGCAGGCAAACTCCGCAGACACGGCGCCTCGCTGTAAAACAGCGCACAGCAAACAGATCCAATGAATGTGAAGGGAGAGGGGGGAAGAAGATAAGCAAGAAGGAAGGAGTAACACCAGCATGTTTTGTGTAACAAGCTTTCAGCATCCACCAGGTCCTAAGATGTACCCGGGGTTCCCACTTTGAATAACCAGTGCAAACAACCGGCGCCTGCTGTCAGCAGCTTGGTCAACAAACCCAAGTGTTAGATTGCCAAACTCAATGCAGAATAATGTCAGGTAGCTTAGTAAGCAGGACCTAAAAGTTAACCTGTCTTACTTAACATTCCAAAAAAACTCACAGAAATTTGCCCACGTTGCTTTAGCTCGTAAAAAATCCTTTTGCAAACAGCCTGCAAAACCAACCAGAAGGCAGCAGCAGGTTTCGTGATCTCGAGAAACTGAAGTTAAGACAGGATTTAAACTAGCAGGCAATTATCTGCCAGATGGAGAGCTCATCATGCAGAGCACACATTGCTAAATTACACTGTGTCAGTAAAAGGAGGCCAACATCAGAAATACAGCCCATGAGAAGGGAAACCAAGTCAACCGACAGGATAGTTCAACCCAGCCATTGCTGCCAAGAGACCTTTACCGTATGTGTCAGGACAATGTCGGCTAGCTGTAGCATCAGTGAGCACATTGCGGGAAAAGCCACAAGATCCAAGCGACGAGCGGCAACATGTTGATAATTACTAGCAAGTCTATCATCACGGCAAACTGCAGTGAGAAAGAGGATTAAACAGTAGGCAAAGATGGGTTGAACTCTGGATATTTAGCAGCGTAATTTAAGTCTGAGCCTGTGAATCCTTCCATAACTGACCCTTTAGCCCATCTGGGGGCCGCTCCACATAAAAGCAAAATACATTTACAAATAGTTAAAGCCAGAAGACTAACAAATCAGCTCTGATCAATAGGAAAGTACTCCCTGGAAAGCCCTGCGGTTCTTGTTTATTGTACCTTTGAGTTCCCAGGTGGGAACAGCCGAGTCCCTGGCTACAGCCAGAACTGACCTAGTCCTGACATGGCCTGAACGGTCCATGATCCAGCTTTTATTATGGCCTAAATAAAATCCAGCAGCTGAGGGTCAAAGCCAGACTGCCCACACCACTGCTCGACTGAAGCGGAGGTGCCCACATACAGGAATGTGAGCCAGAAAGCCTCCTCTTCAGTGCCCTGCAAGTGTGAGCATGACCCTGTAGCTTATGGCACTTACCAAAGGGATGGGAAACGTTGAGTCCCGCAACAGCTTCTGTGCCTTATTCGGCTCCTCTTTAATGTATAGCACAGTAAGAGCTTTGAGATCAAGGGCTGGAGCCCAGCCCATCTCTGCCCTCGTTAAGTGTCCTGATCGCTATGCTGAGTGAAGTGCCCAAGCTGTAGCGGGATGGTATTTCAAGTACTCCCACTTTATAGGGCACTTAACTGCCTAAACCAGGATACCGCTGCAAGGAACAGGCACCTAAAAGTGAGGCGCTGTGGCATCTGACGGTTAGATATAAGTCCTCTACTGGACCTGAGGTGTGAAAGGTGCCAATGTCTCTTCCTAGCCGTGCTGAGCTGTGCCTGCAGCACCTGGAGGCTGGCAATCACACACTGCTAAAACAAGCAACACACTAATGTAGGACAGCTTTTACACGATATAAACTAAATTCAGACAGCTAAATAAATAAATAAATCACAGCTTGGATGTTAAAGGGTCTCTTTAGAAATAGACCCAGCATGAACATTGCTGCAAGCACACAAGTAAATGAGGGGCAGGGCTGGGCTGGTTCCTGGAAAGTCCAAAAGTGCTATGAAAGGAATTCAATCCAATAAACTCAATGACTTGGTAACATCAGTTTTGAGTAGGGTCAAGGAGTCTGATCTGGAGCTAGTGAAAGGAAAGAGCAAAACCAACTGATCAAGCAGTTCTTTGTAGCCATGATGCCTGCTCTGGTGGCATGGCAGCTACAAAGAATCACCCTGAGTACATTTGCTTCCAAATGTAACAGCCCCTTGGCATTTAACAGCAAAGACAGACTGTTAGGCACTGGCCATCACATCTGTGAAACTCAAATGTAATAGCCCCTGCTTTGCCCCTTTTGGTGGGGTCCAGATGCTTTTGCTTCTCCTTGAAACTGGATCTAGCCCACAGACTCCACAGCAGGCAGGACATGCCATGCTGACAATCGTTGTTAACAATGGCCTCTCCTTCTCCCTCCTTCAAAAAGCACTGAAATGTTTTGACCAGATGCATCATTTCCAAAAGTGCTGGAGACCTGACGGAATGTAACATCTATCACGCATTCAGCAATGGTGCTGAAAGCAGATTACTTTCCTTTGTATTTGATAAGTGTAACATGTCTATGTTTATTATGTGGTCCCCTGAGGATTTATTACAGGTTTACCGTTTCATTTATTTGCTTTTTTTGTGCTTGGCAAGTGTAAACACTGGAACAAATACGAAGGTGGTTACAGCTTAGCAGCATTAACAACTTGTTGAAACAAAGTCCAAAAGTTTTCCTTTCTCTCCAGCAAATCCTACTTTTCTGTCCAACTGCTTTTTTTTTAAGTGCGAAGATCATCTTTCTGAAGTATTTTAAAATTTTATTTCTTTGTTGAATGCCAAATCCCCATAAAAGCATACTTTCCCCCTTCATTCACTCAAACTCTTGACAATATTTAAAGTCTTTGCTAACATTATTCATAGCAAAACATTTTCCTGTCTGCAAATTATAGCCACCCCCATGCTTTCCATCTAGTCTGCTAAGCCTGTTACTACAGGTAGTTTGCTGTAACAGAAATAAGTACAATCATCACTACAAAAGAAAACAAACCCTTCCGTCCTGGCACACACATTCAGCGTGGGTTCATCCCACTGAACTTTAGCCATCTAACAACAAGGCAATTAGCCCAAGTCAGTCACTTACGTTCCCTCTTTAATCAGTGGGGTGAGATGGGCAACTCCAGCTAGTAGCCCTCCTGCCTATCAACCAATCATGGCTGCAACCTACATGACCACCTTTGAAGAGATACCTGATTTTTGGGCAGACTGATCCATGGGCAGATCATGGTAGGTGATACAAATCTGACCATAAGAGCCAAGCTGTACCTTCAATAATGCTGTTTCAGTCCAACAAAATCAATGCACTGCATTGAAATCTCAACCAAAGTGTATGCACCTGGGTCTTACAAAAAAAGGTGTTAGGCAAATCTCGCTAAACAAACGAGATCACTCAATGGCAAATTTCAAAATTTTCCATGGAGATTACATCCTGCCCCTTTTGGAAACTTGTGTTACACCTATAAATAGTTCAGTGTTTTTCAACACTGGAAAAAGAGCTACACTGGAGGGGAAAATTATAAAACTGTAACTTGTCACAGAAACACAAAGTGACAAAACTAAATTTAATCGGGTCTCAGATGTTCACAGTGGTTGTCCACTTGAAAGAAACAAGGCTCTGAAGAACCAAGCCCCTTGTCAACTTGTTCTGTACTCTGATTTATGCAATCTTTTGGCCAAATAGTCTTAAAAAAAGGAGCAGACAACAAAAAAACCTATCATTCATAAAAGACAGCACCGCCATATTTGTTTCTTAAATGGCAAAGTAGATGTTAGAGTAGTTGGAGTACTATTTTACCTAAAAACTTCTTCATTCCCACAGAAGCCAGGACAGAAAAACTATAACATGGAAGATTGCTAAAAAGGGTCATTAGATCTGATCGGAATATCTTCAGCTCTTCTAACCCTCCTACATGTCCTAAAGACTCTCCATAGATGTTTTGGGAAATACAAGTCAGTATGCCAAAGGAAGCCAAGAGAGACAGTTGCCCAAATCCTGTAAATTAGGCAATACTGAGGTAAACAGATAAGTTGTGGTGTTATCACAAGCACTCAAATGTAGCAAGTCTGTCGCCGCCAACTGGCTCTCAAAATTCTGAGGGCTTATAAAAGAGAGGGAGAAGGGATGGAGAGTGCAGATCTTGTGTCTGACATTTGATCCTCCCCTTACTCATCCTCCATGCACGAGCGTTACAGCTAGAGTTGCCTCCGATAAATATTGAAAAGGTATTTGTGGCATGTAGGATTAGAAGAGGTTGCTGCTTCATGTTTGCTTGTTTCCTACCCAGAAAGTAATTCTGGTCACAACTTCTAGAGCGGCCACATTCCCATCCCGGTCTTTGTATCAGTCTCAGCTGACCCATGAGGGAATCGAGCGGCCCAGTGAAATCACAAGCCGAACCCGTGCTACAGTGCAGTCATTACTGTCTGTACCCAAAATAACCAGATGAAAGTGAGCTCAGCTATGCCAACATATGCAGCAGCTACACATCTGGCTGAACTGTAAACACTGTCATAGGTGCTGCATGCTATCACATGCCCCTGAACCCATGAACCCTGAGCACACAGCCAAAACACCAGAGAGAACCTGTCAGCTGCAGGGGTGTCTGGCTGACCTGCAGCACACCCCGAGGACAAGGCAGGAGACCACGGATGAGTCTCCCCAACCCTTCCCTGAAGATGTTGGGAGACACAAGGACCACGCTCTGACCAGACTGGTGGAAATGTAAGGATGCCTGGGTTCCCATCCCAGCACCTGCTAAGGGTTTCACCAGCAAGCACCCTACCAGAAGAGTGGTGAGCACGCTATCCACCTTCACCTAATGTCATACTTTAAAACCTAGCATTACATTCCTCAGTCAAGGGATGTCTCAGAAAATCTATTCAGTTCAAAGACTGGAGTCAACAATGAAAGGGAGTTTCAAGATATTAAGTGTATATGCTGAAGGAAAACGGACCATTCAATGAGCAATTGTAAAATTATATGCTTTATCAGCAGCCAGCCAATTCCTCAGATAGTGCTTGGGATGTTGGAGATAATGAAGTATAAAATCCCACTGCTTCACATCACCTACTTTCCCTACCACTACTTCTGCTGCAGGTTTACTATCATCCTAACATCCAAACCTAGAAAACTGTTCCTGTATTCTAAACAAAGGGTTCTTTTGCCTTCACCCTTGACAACAACTCAATGTTTATTCTGTATTTGGCAGTTTGCAGCAGGCTTCACAACCCCAGCCTAAACCAGTTCTGAACTGCAAGGAAACACGTGACCAGAACAACAGAATAAAAGAAGATTCTTCCCAACCTGCAAATGCAAGTCAGAAGAGCACTTCAGTGACTTCTAAGAGGGAAGCAAATTACAACAAGGGAATACACCAAGGAAATAAATTCATTAATACACCCTGAAGCTTAAAAAGTAATCAAAAAATATAAAACAATTACTAATCCAATTAAAAAATGGTTATTACAACTATCTCCCCGTTTGCAAATAATTTGAAAATTGGAGAAAAAATTTTTCCAGGTAATCCCACCACCACACTTCTCCAAATTTAATCTCTTTCCCTTAAGACTTTTTATCAAGTAAAGCCTAGTAGATCTTTCTCCCTCTCACATCTTCAGCCTCATTCTCCTTATACCTTCTTCCTATTATCCTAAAGTCTCCCTCTTTCCCAGAAATCACCGAGAAAACAGTGATCAACATTTAGGCAATAAAAAAATAAAATAAAATTACTGGTACACCGAGCAAAGTGTGTACAAAACCAGCCAAAACCACATGCAGCCTCAATAAGCCATTTCTGATACCCTCTCAATCAAGGCAACCCAATAGCTTGTACAGAAATGTTAACAAGAAGATGATGCAAATATACATGCCCTTGGGTTTTTTAAACAGCCTTGCTGAGTTTGGGTTTATGTAGGGCTTTGATATACACTATTTTTTTTTTTTCTCCAGGAACGAATTGTGACCTCTAGTATTTATGGTTCAAAGTTTCACTTTGTGGTATGAGGTTAAGAAGTGCCATCTGCATATGCTTCAACCACAGAGACATACTAAGGTAGAAATATCTTCATGAAAACTGTGTAACAAAAAATGGGAATATACAGCCTGCACTGTACGCAGAGAGAAACAGGGAGAAACAAACAATTTTAGTGATAGCTATGTTGCATAGTAGCATTTTCTGAAAGAAGTTGACACACAAAACAGCTTTTACCTGAAATAAAACATCTCATTTACTTTTTAAAGTGTGCTGTGATAAACATTTATTTTTTTATTATTACTAGGGATGGCCATTTTAGCAAAGAAACTTGTTATTTACAGTAGCTTAGGCTGCAGGTAACTCCCTATTTTATTTATTTACATGCAGAAGATATCTTTTATCTCAGTAAAAAGTTACTTTGTCAGTCAGCCTTCCACTAAATATTTTCCTCTCATAGCCATAGAAGTTTTCCTGTCTTTTGAAACAAAAATAAACCACTCCTATGAAATCCAGGGATGAAGTGGAAGGAAGTCCATAGGAAAGCAACAAGGCAGTCACAGCTTTTTATCAGCTGGAACAGATCACACAGCTGAAAAGGGAAAGTCACATTTCTGCAGGCTGGAGGGATGCACTTCTAAAATGCATCTCACCTGTAGAATAGATTAGAATATAGAACCTATATGGATGCAATAAAGGACTTAGATAACCACAGCAGATCCAGGAGCTAGCCTAACTTTAAAATGATGGTGACTACTCTTGATCAGCTATTTTAGGAAAATAAATGTAAATGTTCAAAACCTCCACTACTAACCATTATCAGTCATCCTTCACTTCAGCCCCACTTCATACACCAAGTAACGACTGGAGATGCAATCCCGCAGCTCTTGGTATCACACCATCTTTCCAAACAAGGTCCCTCATCATTGCCTCCCTGGTCCCCGCAGCCTTTGAGCCACTGCTTTCTCTCAGCTCGCCTTAGTGAGGGATGCAGGTGTGAAGTGCAAGTCCAAGGTCCCCAGGAACGCCAGCGTGCAAAAGCCCTGCAGCCACGAGACACGCCAACGCACCTCCTCCCACCCGGACAGAGGGAGAAAGGAGCCTCCAGCCGTCCGTTTCCATCACCTAATTGTATAAGCCACCAGGATCCCAACACAGCTGCCTGCAGGAATGTGTTTCCCTGGGAGGGGGGCCACAGAGAGCAGTTTGGGTGTTAATTGCCCCTCACTGACCCTAAAAGCAAGTCCTCGCAGGCCAGAAGCATCACTCCTAAAAGAACCAGTCAACCTGCGGATCTGCCCCCCAAAACTCAAAAGGCCCCGGCAGCCCCATCCGCCTCGCTCCCCAAAGGCAGGGGCACGAGGCCAGGGTGCACCCCAACGCTGCCAAGGCATCCGGCTTGTGTCCTGAGCGGTCGCCCCGCGCTCACCCTCCGTGCCCAAAGGTGCCCCTGCGCTTAGAGAGACAGCTTTTCCCTCGAGTTTCTTTTTTCCCTTTAATCTCAAACTTTCCTCACATACACAAATACCCCCAATGCCTTGCATATCGGGCACAGCTGTGGCCTCCCCTTTACCAGAAGGGCTAAATCAAAGTATTGCATCTTCTCTTAACATTTGTACAGAGAAGGCACAGAGCTGGAGATCCAGGATCATTAGCATAATGACTTTTAAATTACAATAATAATGGAGATCCTTTACCAGCCTTGAGTAAAAATCCCAAAAGTTTATTGCAACACAAATGAGCTCTATCTTAATTTGTATTTGCTGATAGTCAATAACCTCACTGAATGCCACTGGAGATAAAAAGCCAAAGAAATGTAAAAGGTGATACTTGAGCTTGCATGCCCTAAAAAAGGCTTGGGTGTCTATCCCTCACTGTGTAAGGAGCACTACCTTCCCAAAATTATAGATTGTATGTTGTATAATGATATTTTACATTTATCTGGACCACTCGAAAGCTGTAGCATCCAGTCAGGTTGGGTTCTGTCTGCACTGGTGAACTAGGCTGGGTTCCCAGAGGAGTTTGCACACATATCTATTGTATCCTGTCACGCTGTCGTTGATGATAAGTGGGACTACTTGTGGCAGCACAGCCAAGCAGGTGCCAGCAGCATTTGCAATGTGATACCCAGGCAAACTTGTGCAATATTTGTGCAAAGTTAAGGCTAGCACATAGCCGTCCCACCCAGCGCTGGTGGGGACTGTGGTATGTTTAACACGGGCAAATGCAATGTGACTGGAGCAATGTTTAACCCATTTTTTGGCCAAATAAATCCCAATTTAATGTTATCATGAACATCACTGTGGACAGAAAGTAATTGTTTTTAACCATCATGTCAATTTAAGTCATATATTTATTAGTAACACTGAGAAATCACAGACTGATCGACTCTTGAGCACCTGCTTCAGAAGCCCAGAGTAAAATCCTGCCACCCTGGAAAGCAAGGGCAGGATTTCAGCAAGGTCCAGATTTCACCCCAGTTGTTAAAACAACATACACCTAATGACACAATGTGCAGGCATGGGAATGCAGGCCAAGCTCTGCCTTTCTGTAGAGAAACCTTGAAGGCAGAATGGAAAAAGGAGAATGTGTCTTTTTAAGGGACCCCTGGAGCGCATGTGGATTAGTTTCACCCCAAATGGGCCCGCTTTATTCACTCAGACAGCTCTGCATGACAGTCATGGGCAGAGGGGCACCCAGAGAGATTCACTTCAGAACAGACTGACTTCAAAAGCTACCTCCCGATCCAAAGCAAAATGCTAATATATCCACACCACCCACATTCCTCCCTCCTCCACTTGGGTCGGTTCCTGACCAGCTGCGGGGGCACAGCCGAGCAGGTACCGTGGCACCAGGGCAAAGGCAGAGCCACGCATGCGCCGAGCCTGCCCAGGGCTGCCCACCGTCCCACGTAGCTTCTGACAATGTTGACACTGTTACGGTAAGTTTTAAATGCCGAGCATGCTGTTCTCAGGTTCTACAAAACCAATTAGCTCCATTTGCTTGGTTTTCATGATTCTTAAACTTTGTTTATATGCAGAAGGCCAAAATTACTGTGCTTATTTGAATAATCCCCAAGCCAAATGAAAGAATGCTGGTTTTAGCCAAGTATCGAAATCTCAAAGTAATTCAATTGAGTAGCACGGCTCCTCACTAGCACGGCACGCACTCACGTGCCTCCACAGCACAACACATTGCTAGATGGAAGTAAGATTTTTATAGCAGCAGTGTTACTTCCGACTCCTATATAGATCAAATTCCCCAAGTTCATAAAGAGCTCCAACCCTTCCCTGACCTGAAGAGCAGCTGCGAGTAGGGAAGGACTTTGTGTTTGTCTGGGTTGAGAGGTTAATGGCTACTCCATAGACACGTTTTTCAGTTAACTGGCAGGTCATTTTAGCAGATGATTTGCAGGTATTTTGCAACACTTAGAGATAACCCTGTGGACTACTTCTGTCTGAGCTGCTTCTCTGTCTTTTTTAAAAGACTGCATCAGATAAACCAGAGAATGCAGGCAGGTGAGACTTTCCTGGACTAATCACACACTGCCAGACTCTGCCCTTTCAATTTCCAAACAGCAAACTTCTCCAAATTAACATCAAATGGAGTTCAGTGCTTGTCAAAATTATTTTAAAAACCTACCCATAAAAAGCTTTAATCTTTCAAATATCTCAAGACATGCAGCAAACAGCCAGTTTTGATCAACATCACAGCAGAGTTTCAAAGTTCACACCTTCACCAAACATGAAAATGATGCTGGAATGATCAAGCTCTTGTTACTTAAGAAAACAGAGTTCTTCACTCCTACCTGAGATTTCATCCACTTAAACTGCGTAAATCGTTAGACTGAGAAAGGAATAGTTTATGTCACCTATTTTTCTGTTCTGAACACACTCTTCGTCTAGTCTAACCAAACAACTTTTCCAACTTTCGTGCTTTCAAGATGAGTTCTTATCTTCTGCTACCAGATAAAGAGCGACTGGTTCAGACAGTGACCATGCAATCACCTGCACCTTAATCCAAATGTTTTTCTTTAAGGTCACAAGCCAACTGTCTGTTTTTTCTGCAAGTCCTCGCAGGACATGGAAATGGCATTTATGAGCTACCTTTACCACATTAGCTGCCTCCCAGCATTTTGGAAGAACCAGGAAAGGCTTGTCAGGTGATACACCGCAGTAAATTCAGTCAGCTCAGGTAATAACACTTTCATTTTCCTGAAGCAAAAAGGACCTCAAGCCTGCAAACACAAGGGAGAGCACAGCTCGCTCCCCTGAGGCCCTGCTGCACGCCATGACTACTTACAGTAAAACAAGTGCTGCCAGGACTATGCCACAGTTTGATTATTATTTTTTTCTTTTTTTTTTTTTTTTGATACAACCATCCGAAAAGAAGCTTCTCCCAAAGTGTCATTTTAGGCACCTAATACTTTCAGCTGTTTTTTTTTCCAAAAAGAATACAAGTATTAGTTTTAGGATGCAGAGAGCAGCGGCAAGGAATGCATCTGGTTAAACCTCTGAAAGTCAACAAAAGTATGGGATCAGGTCCACAGTAAACTTTATAGAGTGGCACCTGCAGAGGAAATTACTCATTGCATGATTGATGCCACAATTAGAGGCATAAAAAGTAATTCCATGATAAACAGGCAACCAAGCAGAAAAAGAATAATATCCTAAGAGCATGTATGTGCTCATAGAAAGTATATATTGGACTATATCGAACAGTCTTGACGCACACAGAGACACAAATTCTCCAAGGAAGTTAATGGCACAGTACCCCTCCCTCTCGCCTCCTTTCCCTCTCTGCAACAGCGCTGATTTTGGGGCGGCATTTGGCCAGTATCTGCCCCTAGCACTACTAAAGCAACTCCAGCACAATTAGCTGCGTTACACAGCTATTACACAGCCATAACTCTTGGCTTTCAGAGTTGCCATTTCCCGCAGGAGCACACGCTGGCAACACAAACCAATGCAGCTCTGCCAGCGTCACATCCACCTGGGCCACACCAGCAGAGAACTGGTCTGAGGTCTAAGGATCTACCAGCCAGAAGGGAATAAACGAGTTTTGTTGCTAAAAAAGCAGAGATACCAAATCTTAGCTTCTGTCTTTTTTTTTTTTTTTTTTTTTTAAAGAGGAAGGAAAAAAAAAAAGAGGGAGGGGAGACAGCATTACAGATGCACGTGCATTCCCTACATCTCTGCAAGTTACATCATTTATTACCTTTATGCAACCACATCAGAAAAGCTTCAGCTAAGGTACCACCTCAACTGAGGGAGTATATACCATTCCACACACATGTATTTATTTACCCTTGTGATCCACATTTACTAAACAACTTCAACGCACCACTTCAATCCACAGCACATGGGCTTGATAGATTTTTGTGGTTCCTCTCCAAAAATTTCACAGATAAATTGCTGCTTCAGGAAACTGAAAGCTGCGCACTGAACTGCAAGTAGCTTATTTCTGCCCATGCCCCTGTACTGGTCTGACAAGCAGAATTACACGCTTTATGAACCTCGAACGCTTGCTTACCTGAGACCGACACTTTCATAAGGGCTTCCAGGGGTCTGTTGTTGTCCAGATCGCGACTGAGTTTGAGTTCCCCAGTGGCAGAGTCCAAAAGGAGCAAGTTTAATTCATTGCCTTGCACAAAGGTGTAGGCCAGGCTGTCAGACACATCGGGATCATGAGCCGGAATCTTGCCAATCACGCCAGAGGGGAAGCTGTTGGACTTGTTGGTCACGTAGTTATTGAAGAGGATCTGGAAATCCTGCAGCACAGGCGGGTTATCATTCTGGTCCAGGAGGCGGATGTGCACTGTTGCCCGGCTCACAAGAGGGGCTGAAGTGGCCTGCACCACGATCACATACTCTGTCCGGCTCTCATAATCCAGGTCCATTAGGGCCGTGAGGTCTCCGTTGAGCAAGTCTAGTTGGAAGACCTCGGGGATGTTCCCCTCTACGATCTGGTACATGATCTGTGCATTGGTCCCCTCATCGGGGTCAGCTGCACTGATCCGTGCCACAATAGAGCCCACGGGGCTGTTCTCCTCCACAAAGATGTCAAATTCATCCTTCTCAAAGACAGGGGGGTTGTCATTGATGTCCAGCACAGTCACTTGGATATCCACAGAGGCTTTCAGCGGCGGGCTGCCCCTGTCCACCGCAAAGGCCCGCAGGCTGTAGACAGCCACATTCTCGCGGTCCAGCTTGCGCAGCGTGCGTATCACTCCAGAAGTGGGTTCGATGTAGAAGTCTCCATCTCCATCATCGCCACCTTGGAATGTGTAGAGGAGACGGCCATTGAGTCCTGAGTCACGGTCAGTGGCAGACAGCTGCAGGACACTGGTGGAGAGCGGCACATCCTCGAAAACTGAGCCCTGGTAGCGGTCACGCAGGAAGCGGGGCGCATTGTCATTGGCATCCAGGATGAGGATCTCGACGTAGGTCGTGTCCGATTTCTGGGGGATGCCGTTGTCGTGGGCTGTAATGGCCAATGTGTACGAGGCCTGGTCCTCGTAGTCCAGCTCCATCAGGGTGGTGATGGTGCCTGTGTCAGGGTCGATGCGGAACTGGGGGATGTTATCGTCCAGGATGTACGTGATTCTCGCATTCTCCCCTGTGTCTTCATCGGTGGCGCTGATGGCGACAATAGAGGTGCCGATGGGCTTGTCCTCGCTGACGCTCACCGTGTAGTGGGAGCTCTGGAAGACCGGGCGGTGCGTGTTGGCATCTGTGACGTTGATGAAGACCTGGACGGTGTCAAAGCGAGTGCCATCAGAGGCAGTGACTGTGAGCACATACTGCCTCTCCTGCTTGTAATCCAGGGGCAAGGCCAGCGTGATCAGCCCCCCTCCGCTCTGACTGGTGATGGCAAAACGGTTCCTGGTGTTGCCACTTGTGATCTGGTAAGTCACAACGCTGTTAACGTCCCTGTCCACTGCTGTCAGGGTCAGGACACTGCTGCCCACAGCCGCGTCCTCGTTCAGTCTGAGGTGATACACCTTCTCCGTGAAGGTGGGGTTGTTGTCGTTGACGTCCAGGACAGTGATGGACACACTGGCTGAGGAGGTCATGACCGGCACGCCGTGGTCCCTGGCCTCCACCCCAAAGTGATAGTTCTCCACAGTCTCTCGGTCCAGCTCTGCAGCCACCGTGATCCACCCTGTGCTGTTGTTGATCTGAAAAGGGAACCCAGAGTCACCCGCTACGGGGGCACCTCCAGTGGACGGTGCCAACTCTATGAGTTTGTACTCCAGGCGGGCGTTCTCCCCGGAGTCAGCATCCACGGCCTGGACATGCAGCACCGAGTAGCCCAGAGGAACGTTCTCCAGCACAGTGGCCTGGAAGGGAGTGCTCACGAAGATGGGGGCATTGTCATTCACGTCCACGACCTGCACCGACACCATGCCACTGGAGTTGATCAAGGGAGGCCTGCCCCCATCCTGGGCTTTGATCCGGAGCGTGTACTCCCGAATAGTCTCATAATCCAGAGGGTTGATCAGGTCGATGGCACCGGAGAAAGAGTGGATGTAGAACTGGCCTTTCAGGTTGCCGCTCACGATGCTGTAGTGCACCTGGGCATTGCTGCCCCGGTCCCGATCTGTGGCCTGCACCTGCAGTATCTGGCTGTTCACCGGGGCATCCTCTGGCACCTGGACCAGGTAGCGCTTCTCACTGAACTGAGGGTAGTTGTCGTTCTCGTCCTCTACAGTGATGTGCACCATAGCCGTGGCGCTGCGTGGTCCTGGATCCTTGCCCTGGTCATTGGCTTCCACCACCAGGTGATACTCGGAGACCTCCTCGCGGTCCACCGGGGCTCGGGTCCTCACAACCCCGGAGCGCGGGTCAATCTCAAAGACCCCGTCACCGGCTCCCGGCTCCAGCAGGCGGTAAAGCATGTTGGCGTTGGCCGGGGCGTCGCCGTCGGTGGCGCGGATGGTCAGCACCTCGTAACCCACCTCCAGGTTCTCCCGGATGCTCTCCCGGTACTCGGGCTGCTCGAACACCGGCTCGTGGTCGTTGGTGTCGCTCACCGTCACCGTCAGGTAGGTGGTGGCCGAGCGGCGGCGCGGGGAGCCGTGGTCGGAGGCGGTCACCTTCAGCACGTGGGTGTCCTTCGTCTCCCGGTCCAGGCTGCGGGCGGTGACCACGCTGCCCGTCTCGGCGTCGATGGAGAAGTAGTCGTTGGAGCGCTCGTCGAAGAGCGCCTCCATGGAGTACGCCAGCCGGCCGGCTTCCCCCTCGTCGGGGTCCTGGGCCCGCAGCACGATGACCGCCGTGCCGGCCGGCTCGTTCTCGGGGATGGAGACCTGGTAGCTGGGCAGCTGGAACTGCGGGGGGCTGTTGAGGCTCCGCGCCCGCCGCGCTCCTCGCCGCCCGCCGGAGGGTTGCCCGGGCGAAGAACGCGGGCGTCCGGTTCCGGGGTTGGGCGGCCGTGTTCCTGGGAACGGTCGTCGGGCTGACCTTGCGCTGGGACTGCCATCAGGACGACCAGATGTTCTACTTTAACGCGTGGTTCACCTTTGCCATCTACTACTTCGCGGCGCTCGTGGCGCTGGCGGTAGGCTGCGCGGCGCTGCGCCGGAGCACGCCGGGCTGGGACCACTTCTGCATGCGCGCACTCGGCCAAGGTTTCGCCTGGTTCTACAGCCGTCCCTACCTTCTGCTCGTCGCCACGGCTTTGATGTGGGCCGGCAACGGGGTGGCGGGCCGGCTGGTTGTTGATGAGGCCGAAGCCGAGGTCGTGCGCGAGGTTGTTGCACACCGACGTCGTGTCTTCAATCACGGTCGTCTGGTTGATGATGGAGAAGGAGTCGAGCGGCTTGTGTTGCGCAGCCAGCGCGCAGACGGCGGAAGAATCCAGCCCGCCGCTAAGGAAGGAATAAGCGCGCTCGGTGTCCGCTGTGCGAATTTTCACCGCATCGTCGAGCAGCGCGACTGCACCCCCGAGGAGGCCGCCCTCCGCGAGGTCAACCCGAGCTGCTACGTCTTCGACCTGCCCGGCCTGTGGGACGCCCTCGACCGGCTCGACACCGGCAACGCCCAGGGGGAATACTACCTCACCGACGCCCCCGCGCTGCTCCAATCCATGGGCCGCAAGGTCGTGGCCCTGCCCGTGTTGGAGCCCGACGACATCCTGGGCGTGAATACCCGCCAGCACCTGGCGCAGGCACGTCTGCGTGCCGTCGAGGAGGGCTTGCCGCTCGTGCGCGACGCCAACACCGGCTTGAACGTCACCGACGTGTCGCAGTGCCACGCGTTCGGCGGCGACGACTTCATCCGCATCGGGTTCATGAACAACCCGGCGGGGCGGGTCGACGACTTCGAGGAGGTCGGGGGCTACCTCGACACCGACGAGATCCACGAGCGGACCCGCTCGGCGTGAGCCGGCTGCACGACCTCGTCGTCGCCGACGGCACGCGCCTGGCCTGGTGGGACAACGAGGTCGCCGCGGGGACGCCCGTGGTCGTCTCCAACGGGCTGGGGGCGAGCCCGGCCGCCTGGCCGTTCCTCGACGACCCCGCCTCGCGCTACCACGCGGTCACCTGGCACCACCGCGGCCTCGGCAGCTCCGACCGTCCCGCCGACGAGAGCCGCATCGCGCTCGGCGACCACGCCGGCGACATGCTCGAGGTGATGGACGCCGCCGGGAT